>CM034147.1:317593596-318216265 GCA_019776745.2 Taxus chinensis | reverse complement strand
AATGTTTATGGTTTTTAGGGTTGGTTCTTTCATTTTTGGTTTTTTAGGTGGTCCTGGAAAGCTTTCAGAGAAGGGTAGCCTGGTGTGTAAGCACATCAATGAACCACGAACCCTTGGACCGAACTATGATGGGAGGGACTCTCTTTATATTATCCAATTTTTTGTGCATTAGGGGTTTTAGAATTCAGGATTTTCGAGTTTAGGGTGTCATAGGTGTCACCATGTCTTCGTCGATTCCTTGTTGGGGGTTTCAAGGTTTGCGGGGTGCTTTAGGTTTTTAGGGCATTTGGATTTCAGTTTCTTGGCTTTTAGTTTCGAGGGCTATTTGCATTGATCACCACCTTGTGTTTTGAGTTCAATGTTTTGGGGTTTCGAAGTTTTAAGATTCTTATTTTCAAGGTTTCAAGATTTTAAGATTTGTGTTTTCAAAGTTTCCAGGTTTTGGGTCTTTCAAGTTTTGATTTTCATAGTTTTATAGTTTTTTTCCATAGTTCTGGGTTTTTAGATTTAGGGATATCGATTTTTGGATTCAAGCTTCAGGTCTTGGGGGACATTCTTTATGAATGTAATTTTTTGTGTTTTTTATGTTTCCTTGTTGGGGAGTTTTAGAATTTGTAGGGTTTTTTAAGTTACAATCTTTGGGGTTCAGATTTTAGTTATTTGTTTTGGGTTTTAATTTTTAAGGTTTACGGTTTTAAGTTTTAAGGGTAATTTATATCAATCATTTTTATTTTTTTCAGCATATTCGAGATCAATGTTATTAGGTTCGAAGCATTTTGGTTTCAAGGTTTCTAAGCTTTAGGATTTGGGTTTCACGGTTTTTTAGGTTTGAGGCTTTCAAGTTTCATGGTTCTAGGTTTTTTGGGGTATTAATGCTTTAAGGCATTTTGGGTTCAAGTCATTTGTTTTTTGGTTTTATGCTTTTTTGGTTTCAAGTTTAGGGGCGTTGTGCATTAATCAACTTTTGGTGTTTTCAGGATTTTTGGATATGAGATTTTTGAGATCAATGTTATTGGGTTCGAAGTATTTAGGTTTCAAGGTTTCTAAGCTTTAGGATTTGGGTTTCATGGTTTTTTAGGTTTGAGGCTTTCGAGTTTCATGGTTCTAGGTTTTTTTGGGGTATTAATGCTTTAAGGCATTTTGGATTCAAATCATTTGTTCTTTGTTTTTATGCTTTTTTGGTTTCATGTTTAGGGGCATTGTGCATTAATCAACTTTTGGTCTTTTTAGGATTTTTGGATATGAGATTTTTGAGTTCAAGTTTTTCACGAGTCGGTCTTTTTTCTAGGTTTTCTCGAAAGAGAGGTTTTGGGTTTCAGGGTTTTTAGGGTTATCATAATCAAATGTTCTAGGTTCAAGTTTCAAGCTTTTTGGTGTTTTTGCAATGTTCAATTTTCTAGCTTCAATTTTTTGGGTTTTTGATTTCATGTTTAGGAGAGCTTTATATCATTTAACTTTTCTTGTTTTCAGGGTTTTCGGGTTTGGGATTTTAGGTTTAGGGTTTTTCAGGTTTGGATCTTTCATTTTTTAGGTTTGGGACTTTCATTTTTTAGGTTTGAGGCTTTCGAGTTTCATGGTTATAGATTTTTTAGGGTATTAATGCTTTAAGGCATTTTGGGTTCAAGTCATTTGTTTTTTGTTTTTATGCTTTTTTGGGTTTCAAGTTTAGGGGCATTATGCATTAATCAACTTTTGGTGTTTTTAGGATTTTTGGATATGAGATTTTTGAGTTCAGGTTTTTCACGCATTAGTGTTTTTTCTAGGTTTCTCAAAAGGGAGGTTTTGGGTTTCAAGGTTTTTAGGGTTATCATAATCAAATGTTTTAGGTTCAAGTTTCAAGATTTTTGGTGTTTTTGCAATGTTCAAGTTTCCCAACTTCGATTTTTTGATTTCATGTTTGGGAGAGCTTTATATCATTTAACTTTTCTTGTTTTCAGGGTTTTCGGGTTTGGGATTTTAGGTTTAGGGTTTTTTCAGGTTTGGATCTTTCATTTTTTAGGTTTGGGACTTTCATTTTTTAGGTTTGAGGCTTTCGAGTTTCATGGTTATAGATTTTTTAGGGTATTAATGCTTTAAGGCATTTTGGGTTCAAGTCATTTGTTTTTTGTTTTTATGCTTTTTTGGGTTTCAAGTTTAGGGGCATTATGCATTAATCAACTTTTGGTGTTTTTAGGATTTTTGGATATGAGATTTTTGAGTTCAGGTTTTTCACGCATTAGTGTTTTTTCTAGGTTTTCTCAAAAGGGAGGTTTTGGGTTTCAAGGTTTTTAGGGTTATCATAATCAAATGTTTTAGGTTCAAGTTTCAAGATTTTTGGTGTTTTTGCAATGTTCAAGTTTCCAACTTCGATTTTTTGATTTCATGTTTGGGAGAGTTTTATATCATTTAAATTTTCTTGTTTTCAGGGTTTTTGGGCTTGAAATTTTAGGTTTAGGGTTTTCAGGTTTGGGTCTTTAATTTTTTGGGTTTCTATTTTTAGCTTTCAAGTTTTGGGGGACCTTTATACTAATCATTTTTTTTTATGTTTTCAAGGTTTTTTAGATTCAAGATTTTAGAGTTTGAGGTTTTATGGTATCAATCTGTATTCGAGGTTCCATCGTTATGGGCTTCAAGTTTTAGTGTTTGTAGGTTTTTATGTTCAAATCTTTTATGCTTGTGTTTATATATATCATTTTTTGTGTTTCCAAAGTTTGATAATTTTACATTGAGTTTTTTTCCAGGTTTCAGAGTTTTCTAGGTTTTCATATTTTCAGAACCACATCTTCAAATTTTTAGGATTCTCCTTTCAGGTTTCGAGTTTTGGGGGCACACTATATCAAACTATTTTTTGGGGTTTGGGTTCAAGATTTCACTGCTCGACGCTTTCAAATTCAAGATTCTAGTGTTTAAAGGTATTCAAGTATTGGGTTTTGGGATTTTAGAGGTTTTTAGGATTTTTACGCTTAAAATATTTTGAGGTTCATGTTGTTGCTTTTTGGGGTCCAAGTTTATAGGTTTAGGTTTTTTGAGTTTAATTTTTTTGGGGTTTCAAATTTAGGTATTTCAAGATTCAGGCTCTTATTTTTGTATTTTTTGGTTTCATGTTTTGCATTGTATTTTTAGGGTTTGAATATGTTAGTCTCATTTAATATCAATATTTTTTCATGTTTATGGGATTTTTTAGTTCTCAGATTATAATATTGTAAATGACTTGTATTTCACTTCCATCTATGTCTCCAATAAAAGGTCTTTGGGTTTCAAACAAGACACATTTTATATCGAACCACTTATTCTATTTTTTATAGTTTCAAATTAAAGTTTTTTGGGTTTTAGGTTTTAGGATTTTTGGGTTTGTCTTTAGGTTTTCAATAAGATAGGAACATTTTATAGAAATGTAATATTCAAGTAATTTAGTTTTCAAGTTTTGTCTTCGAGTTTCAAATTTCATGTTTTAAGTTTTTGGTCTTTGGACTTTTGAATTAAGCTACATTTGCATTTCATTGTTTTCAACCCACATATTACAATTATAGCACAAATATATACTTTCGAAATTGTAATTTTAAGCGTATCCTTGCAAACAAAATTATCAACTAATATTATGTGTTTTTGGGGTTTCTTGATTTGGGATTTTCGAGTTTGATATTTTCAGGTATTTGGTTTTGAAGTTATAGGTTTTGGTATATGACTTTCAAGGGTTGTGGCGGTTTTAGGTTTGGGATATTGAGTTTTAGGTTTCCAAGACTTATAGTTTTCAATGGTCTTGGGGTTTCGAGGTTGAGGGCTTTCAATTTTCTTGTTTCATGCTTTAGATTTCAAATTTTAGGTTGTAGGTTTTAGGATTTGGGTTTTGAAGATTCCTTGTTTGGGGGGGGGGAGGGCGCGGGGCGGATGGGACGATGGGTTCACATTTTCAAGGTTCAAATATTTTGGGAATCCGGGTTCATTTTTGGGGTTTTCAACATTTGGGTTTCCAAGTTTTGAGTTTTGGGTTTTTTGAGATTCAAAATTGTCGATGCTTTTAGATTGAAATATTTTGATATTCGGGATTTTGAATTTTCACATTTCGGTTTTTAGATTTCCAGTTTCAAGTTTTGCACTTTGTGTTTTGGTTTATAGGATCATTGGGTTAGGGATTTTCGAGTTTTTAATATGATAGTCACATTTTATATCAATATTTCTCAAGATTACGTGGTTTTTCAGTTTAGGGATTTCGATATTGTAATCGATGACTATATTTCAATTTCATCTACGACTATAATTTTTTTTGGGGTTTGGGCTTCGAATAAGTGAGACACATTTTATATCAAACTATTTTCCATGTTTTTAAATGCAAGGATTTTGGCTTTCAAGTTTCAGAATTCTTAGGTTTATCTTCAGTGTTCGCAGAATATTGACAAGCTTTATAGGCATGTACCTTTTGTGTTTCAAGGTTTTTTTAGTAAATTCAAGGTTTAGGATTTGGTCTTTAGGTTTCATATTTTGTGTTTCGAGTTTCAGATCTCAGAGCTTCTAGATTTAGTTAGTTTCTCATTTTATTTTTTAGTACCACATATTACAATTACAAAACAACTATATGTTTTAAAACTCATCAACGGTGTATCCTTGCACTTTAGAGACTAATTGCATACTAACATAAAAAATAATTAACTATATTGTTTCAAATATAATTAAATAAATAAATAATTTCTAGCCTAAGGCGTGTGTATATTAATTAATTAAGAAAGTAAATTAAACTCCCTGAAGGACATGGAGAGGGATCATCATTTGACACAAATATAGTGGATACCTTAAACTAACTTTAAGAACAATAAAAATATACTGGACAACATTTTCAAGAAAAAGAGGAACATTAGGTTGCAATGTGTAACTACAATGGCATTAAGAAAGGAATAGAATTCAATGACATTGACATAATGGTGGTGAATTTTCAGCCTTTCAAGCCGTTCAATCATTAACCTTGTATCATGATTCTAGGCTCTCTTTTTAATTGTCTTTAAAAATGGTCACTGCAAAGGTTTCTGTGTTAGTGAATTCTAACAAGCAATTATGTGTAAGTGAATTCTAACCAGCAATTATAATTTACATTTGAAAGGATGTAAGTTAAGTTAAAGTTAGTTTATAATTTCATTTTGATGTGATAGTTATTTAATATGAGGTTATTTGGGTTTTTATGTTACAATGAAGACAATTGAAGATTTATATATAGAGAACAATATATAAGATAAAAAATGTCTAGAAAAATGAAGATTGGAAAATAATTGAATATCATGATACATCTATTTTATTATAAAACAAGAATTTAAAAAATAACCGATTAGTATATATAGTTATTGATGCACATTGTAAACTAATCATTGCAATCTACAAGATCAAATATGTTTAAGGAATTTTGTTGAATAGTTCACATGCTTTATGCATGCTTTCACATTTTTAGGCCGATAGGCCTTCTCTATAAGTTGATACATCATTTTCAACACCTGTCTTGCAGCTCTTTTCCACACATTGGTTGACAACCATTATGTTGGATGATTGACGACTGGATTATTGATTAATAATAAACAAGTAGATTGTTCGTTAATAATTAAAAAATAATAATAAAAAAAATTAAACAATTCGAACAGTGTGGGGAGACAGTTCGAAGACTCTGGGGAGATAAATACAAAAAAAATAAAATGATATTAATATGAAAAACGGTTCAACCGCTTCAATAAACAGAGTCTTTAATTTAGATCCCGCTACTTCGACACTCTCTCTATCAATCTCTGTGCAATTTGGTGTCTTTCTCGTCATTATTTGCTTGAACATTTTGGTAAAATTTCATTTTTAGTTGTTTGTGTATTTGGAAAGGCTGGAAGTGTTTTCAGTCTGATTTGATTTGATGAATCTAGACCACCCCGCCGGTTCTGATCCGTATCTGCTCACTGGCCCATGGAAATTGAATGGGTATAATTGCTTAAACCCATTTAACTATTTCAAAATTTCCTTAGATTTTCTCGTTGTAATGCATGATTTCAAGAATGTTTATATTAATGGAGCACTGTTATTCGCAGGTACATTGTCTCCGACTTGTGATTCGGTTGATGTATTATAACAGATGAATTTGTGTTAACAGTCATGATCTCATATAACTAAATATGAAATGATTGAAAAATTCACTGACATGTGGAACAGGTGTTACAACTTCGAATGGTTGACATTGTTCAAGTCTTTTTCATTTCTTTGATTCTGAATAATTCAGATTGGTGCTATGTCTTTGTTGGTCAAATGAGTTTAATTCTATTAAAACCGATTAATTATGAGGCTATCCTGCTGAGCTCTAATCTCATCTGATACATTTGGAGTTCCAATGCTGAGCATTCAAGTTGGGCAATTCAAGGAATCTATTATGTCTCAGAAATATGATTCTCATTATCACAAGCAATCAATAACACTCCTCTCTCTGAATGGAAATTATTATCTGATACAAGTGTTTAACAGTGGTAAGAAAATAAAATCACCATGACGATTATGCTTATCATGTTTTTAAAGAATGATTTGAAAGTAGGCTTTTAGGTATGTAACTGAAGGGTATGACCTATGCATGTCTACAGGGACTTTGAAAAGTTTTTTAAGAGTGTTATAGCCATGATGGAATTGCAATTGAGAGAGCTGTACAAAATTGGTATTAGAAATTTTCTGTAATCAAATAACATGGGCTTTGACTGCCAGCCTGGTTATCTACAGTCTGGAACAGTATGCTTCAATACTTATCTCTAATCCATATGCACATGGTAAATATATAGAATATATTGACTTTTAGCTATTTATTAAAAACCTAATATTAATGTTAGGAAAGTTAGCTGGAAGTTTACACGGTGAGATGTTATATTGTTCAACAATTTTTTATTTTAATTTTTATTAATTTCAATTTTCAATTGTTATTAATTCTAATTTATAATTTATATTAATTGTAGTCTTTGATTTTTAATTTTTAATATTTATCATTTTATTAATTTATTTTTAATTTTTATTAATATTAATTATTAGTTTTCATTACTTTTTAAATATTTATTAAGGTTAATTTTTAATTTTCTTTAAGTTTAATTGTTATTTACAATAATAATATAAGTATTAAAACTATTATTTTTAATTTTTAATTTTTATTGATTTTAATTTCTATTTTTTTTTTATTAATGACAGTTTTCAATTTTTAATTTTTAAAATTTACTTTTTATTAATGTTAACTCTTAATTTTTTTTATCAAATTTTTTAAATTTAATTTTTCATTTTTTCAAAATTCAATTTCAATTGTTGTTCTCTCTCTCTCTCCATATATATATATATATATATATATATATATATATAATTTTTTAAATTTTAATAATATTTGTTAATTAAACACAATTAAACATGTTATCTTACTCTCTTAAGGCTTGGAAAGGATTCTCATCCACCCATTCTACAACTCAAACACCCATATGACTATTTTTATCCCTCATAAACATATTACACTTCTTGTAAGGCTTTTTCATATTTCTATGTATAATATTCTATCCCCTTAGACAATAAAATATAGGTGGGACAAAATCATGATATATGATTATGTCCCTTTTCCTATAGTTCTATACTCTTTATGGAAAAAACTCATTTTCTCAAGTGTAATCACTTCCTGAGCCGATCTTAGCATCCTTGGTTGTCCTTGGTACAAAATTATATCCTCATTCTCTTGGAATGTCCACTTGGTACTTGTTAACTCAATCACCACTTGACACAAATACAAGGTAGTACAGTCGGTCTTCATCTCCAAATATCAAGAAAAGCTTCCCTAAACTTCCCCATTCTAAGATCAGACATTAGGAGCAGCCCCTAAATAAGCCTGAAGCACTCAAGAGCATCTCAAACCAAGTCAAGAGTATCTCAAGCCAAGTCAAAACAATCAATATCAAGTGTTTAAGAGCCAAATTCATAGTTGCATATATACGATTGCATTTCCAATAGGTGGAGAACTACATGGGTTTGATGTCTCTTTGGACTAGTTCTACATAAGCAACATAGGGGTGCCACAACGTAAATCACTAACCCATTTTTACAAGTCTTTTAAGAAGAGCTAGGGTTTGGAGGAAAGAAGTCTGATTTCAGTAAACTCCTTACATCTTTTGGGATCACAATTACACACAAAATTATATGCATGTGTATACATATGCATATACACATACATATATATGTCACACATGATCGAGAAGTAAAAGTTGTAGAAATCATAAAAGGATATAACCTTAAAACCTAGACATAAGAATGATACACTAGTGTTCAAAACTTGTCACTAGTGTCCATAAAGGTTTTAACAATAAGTATAAGAGATAAAACACTTATAGACATTCTATATCGCGTTTCACCTTGTTCTAAACCAATATCAACCTGTAAAGTATCATAAAAGCTAAGTGGATATCCTCTCTGTTCGCATATGTGTCCAACGCTCCCCGTGAATTTCGTGGCATGGACTAACCGCCTCTCATAGATCCTAACTCTGGGGATTGATCAGAGACTAACACCTACGAGTTTTGGTCTAACGACAATCGTGGTCCAACAAATGGTATTAGAGTGACATGTCTCGAGTTCGAAACTCACTTGGGTAACACTGAGGGGGAGATTGTTGGCATGTGTGTCCATCGCTCCTCGTGAATTTTGTGACATGGACTAACCGCCTCTCGTAATTGTATCAGAGACTAACACCTATGGGTTTTGGTCTAACGGTAATCATGGTCTAACACTCTCATATGTTTTACTATATTTAATGTGTTTAAATGTTTAAATGGTTTATCGATTAATTCTAGATTATACTTCTTTATTGATTCAAATTAAATTTTAAAGATCTAAACACACATACTTATCTCTCCTATATTCCTATTCTAGATCCCTAATCATAAAATCAAATCAAGGGGCCTTTTAAATTTTTAGGGTCATTTGGCGAAACTGCTTATTGATATTACACAACCTTCCCTCACCCCTATGGCTTCAAATCTCATCTCATAGGGTTTGATATTCATATTTAAAATCTAATTTCTATATATTTTATGAGCTAAATATGATTTTAAACTTTTCCCCAGGGTTTTATGCTTGAAACTCCTATAAGGACCTATTCCTAGGGTTCTTTGTTGGCTGAAACACCTTTTGAGGAATATTTAAGCATAACAACTCTATGTTTCAAAACCTCGAAGGGTTTTCTTGATTTTTTCAAAATGAACAAAAATCTCTTTTCATTTATCATCATTTTGGAATATAAAAACCTTTAATTTCCTTAAAAAAAGATAATAGGAAAAATATACACAAATTTAAAAAAGCATTGGAGGTTTTTTTGTATAGTATTTAGGCTCTCACAAATCTCTCTTGGTTTTTGGGAAATCATCTCCAATTTTTAGAAATGGTCATTTTAATAATTTGACATTTTCTAATCAATTTTGAATACCTATCTTATACACCTTTCTATTCTCTACGTTGTCACTTGTATTAGAAGTAATCCTTATCTTATAGATCCTTCATCAACCAATGTTCATGGAAATTACAATGCTACTCTTCCACAAGGTTGTGATGGCTACCTTCCCTCTCACTAGGTCCATGTTATCTCTCAACTACAGGAAGGATAATCCCTATTGATGATTCATGTCTACATATTTAATCTAGAAACACTATGGTAAACAATATATCTTATAGGGTCATCCTAGAATATATTCAATCATTAATTAATTGATTTCAAAAGAAAAATTAATTTATGAGTTTAGAGATCAAATCACTCATGGATGAGATTGCACCTAAGGAATCTAGAACATGCATATGTCCATCACATATCTAACCACATTTGGGTGCCTCAAAAGGGATCATCTTAAGTATGGGTTAAGAAGCAATCTCAATCTATGTCTAATACACAGAAATTCACTAAGGTCTAATGTTCTCCAAGGACAACCTTCCAACATATGTGGTATCCTAAATCAACACCTTATTATACTTAGAATAGACTTGTGGGACATCGTACCAAAAATTGTCAAGATTTGTGCCATATCATGCAAAGACTTGTTAACAGTGGTCACTTTCAAGTGGATACATCTACTATGAAATTGTTACAATCTAGTTCACTGTTTAACATTGAGAAAACACCTATAGTCAAGGATTCACCTTCTAAGATACAAGGGGAAACAAAAAGATTTCATAAATGACAATTAGAAAGGGAACACATGGAAGAAGAAATATTACAAATGGAACAATTACAAAAGCATAGATTGTATCACGTACAATTACAAAGGGAACAATAAATATTACAAAAATGAACAATTAGAATAGTAAATGTGAGAACCAAAAAGACAAATTAGAAAAAGTGAGATTGTAAAAGTTACAACAAGAGCAATTACTAAAAAAATAAACGAACAAAATAATTACTCAAAGAGGCATTGCATAAACTAGTGTAAGATAAGAAAAAGAGCATTTTCAAGAGCGAATTTCTTAACACGGAAGCATAAATGCAATATTTTCCTACAAAGGATACCACTTCAATAGAAGAATATATCATTTCTAAGCATATGGTTGATGAATATCAAGCTTCACAAAAAGTCAAATATGACAATGAAGTTGCTAACAAGCCTACAACACAACATGCAACATTTCGTATTGCTACAAATCATCACCAAATTCATGTTCCAATTGGTGATGGAACTTATATAGATACCATAGGGGCCTATTCTTTCAATGGGATAATCGGTTGGAAACCATTTAATAATATTGAAAAGCATTAAAAAATCAAAATATGCAAAAACATAAAAAAATCAAAATGTTAAAAAACCATGACTTGAACATTAGTTTATACTTTATGTATTTTGTTTATCACATGAATTGGTAGACAAAATATTTAATTTCTATACACACATGTGTTTCATGAGGTATATTAATGCAGTCACAATTAAGGTGCTTAATGAAGATCCACCTTAGACAACACAACCTTCAAAATCCTGCATGGAAAACATATAAATACACATGCAATAACACATATTTGAATTAAACACTAGAACAACACATTATACTTAGAGGAATATAACACCCAAACTGATCGCTAACAATATAGGAATAAGGTCATATAATCATTCTCCTATCAAATACACTCTTCTCTAAGCCTTACTCGCATCCACACTCTACTCTACTTCACAAAGTTAACTATGAGCTACTAATCTCTTGAGAAGTAACTCCCTAAGGAAATTGGGATTTGTTTATTTATAGGCATACAAGCCACCCAATATTATCATTAAACTTGCAAAAATTCCTAAAAATAGAGAACAATATAAAGTTACAGTCCAAAGGACCCTTTACAAACTTAGTCATCCTTTCTGAAACTTTCACAGCTTCAAATGACCATCCTTTAGTGCTTCATGGATTTCAAACATAGTTTTAGTGTTTCGTGGCTTCAAATTCAAAATTTTAGTATCGTGCATATACCTTTAGGATTGCATAGATTCCTTAGTGTTCCACATATTTTGATAGACTCTCATGGATTCCTTATTGTTCTACGATATCTACTAATGCTTGAGAGACATCCAAAAACTTGAGAGGATTGCGTAAAGACTCCATAGACTTGCACAATAAAATGAAAATTATGTAATAAAATTGCACCACACAATACTATCAATGTAAAATTGGCTTTTGAATAACATAATACTCTATGGCCTACCAACAACATGAGGCCTTCACAATGTGGCTTACCAATGACACAAAATCAAAATAGAATGAAAACAATTGACTCAAACTATTTAGACTATTTTTGGTTAAAACACAATTACTTTTGAACCTATATGCTCTTGCATAATACACCTTTGGATAATTTTGAAAAATTAAGATCCTACTCACATAATCTGAATGCCATGTTTCACGGAATCTAAAACACTTATCCATGTTCCATAGTCAATATTATTCCTTTTCCACTTTACCAAACACTTAACTCCTTACTTCATGTTTGCTTGTTCCCAGTGTCAATTACACTTTCCACCTCTTCACACACAATTTCTAGCATCTATTCCCTCTAATCCACTCTACCTTTTTTTGAATTTTAATTTTGAATGCTTCCATGTACTGTATAGTGTTGATACCAATTTGATACATTAAATATGTTCGAGATATCAATGCCTTCCAGAAATTCAATCTCATAAGTGTTTTGTACAAATTTATTCAACACCTTGTATGGTCCAACTTTCTTCCATTTGAGCTTATTGTATCACCACTTAGGAAATATTTCCTTCTCTAAATGGGATAAAACCATATTTCCAACTTGATATTCCACTTCTCTTATTTTCTCTCATACATGTTGCTTGTACTAAACATTCAATTTTACTAATTAATTGTTCACTTGCTGGTACAATTCCTCCATATACTTTACAAAATTTTATACTTATGTACTTCTTCCTTTTCTATGCGATATATCTCTCAACTCCACCACTTATTGCAAATTTCCATATACAATCTGAAATGTTGTCTTCCCTATACTCTGGTTCACCGATTTAGTATATGAAAACTCTACTTACACAAGTTTCAAGTCCCACGTCCCTAGCTTGTATCCCACCAAATACCTCAACAAGTATTCAAAACTCCTATTCACTATCCATGCCTTTCCATTAGTTTGTGGGTGATACACTGAACTAAATTGAAAATCTATATTCATCTTTTTACATAGTGTCCTAAAAATATGACCAAAAAACTTGGTATTTGTATAAGACACAAGACTGCAAAAAAATCCATACAACCTTACAATCTCCTCAAAGAAAATACTTATAATGTGTGTCACATCACCAATCTTCCTGTAAGAAAAATATATGTCATTTTAGAGAATCCATCCACCACAACATAGATGGAATCAAATCCTTTAAGTGTCCTGGGAAAACCCAAAACAAAATCCATACTAATATCCTTCCAAGGATTCTTCGAAATGGGAAAAGGATGATACAAACCTATGTTACGAGGTCTTCTCTGAGCCAAATGACATACCCTGTATTCTTGCATGAACTTGCAACATCTATAGACATTCATGGCCAAAAGTAACTCTTTCCTAGCTTTGCTAACATCTTATCCAAACCAAAGTGGCCCTCTCATCCACCACTGCGATTTTCTCTCATTGATTCTATAACAAGACACAATTGGTTTCCCTTAAACAAAAGAACTCAAAAAAAATCCAACCATGATGTCTTATTAACACTCGTAGGTGCTGCAATTTTTTTTCCAAGCTTCACAAAATTCTTCATCATATGCATACAAATCCTTAATGGATTCAAAACTTGTTATTCCATTCGCATCTCAGCCAACCATATATTACTCCTATTGAGTGCATTACAAAACCTTATTAAACTTTCCACTTCTGTGTTTCAATAAAAAAATGTATCCCTGTAGGTACTCAACCCATTTCATATGCCTTTGATTCAAATTCCCCCTTAGTATTAATAAATTACAATGTTTAATGATTAGTAAATAACAAAAATTCATTAATGACTAACTACTAGCATCATAATCTAGATGATACACCTTCACAAAATTAATAAATGCCAACATTGGTTGTTTTGTCACCTTTTGCTTTCATTCTCGAAAAGTATCCTCTTCATACTAGATCTAAAGAAAACTTTTCATACATTCCCACATGGCCACTATGATAAATGCACACATTCTACTAAAATTCCTTATGTGCTTGGGGTTGGTCGGGTAGGTTGGACGCACAGGTTGGTCGGGTCACCCAGGTTGGATGGTACGGAGACGTTGGTTGGGTCACATTATTGAACGAGTATAGACAGTTTTAGATTCCCGTCGCACCCCTCTCATTTGCATGGCACATTGGTTTGTCGGATCACCTAGGTTGGACGGTATAGTGAGGTTGGTCAGGTCACCTAGGTTGGACGGTATGATGAGGTTGGACATGTCACATTTTTTGACATCTACATATAGTTTTAGACGCTCGTCTCACCCTTCTCATTTGAATGACACATAGGTTGGTCAGGTCACCAGGTTGGATGGGTATCGGGGTTGGTCGGCGACCACAGAATGTACGACCCTCATAGTTGGATGGCGTCCAACCCCCCAGGGTTGGATGATCAAAGTCAGGCAACACATGGTTAGATGGGTCATGAAGTTGGACGCCTGGGTGGTGGTATGACATGGTTGGATGGGTTATATGGTTGGGCAGTTCACGAGTCCCAAACAAGAAAAAGTAGGTGAATGAATGAAAGCTCAAAAATTGGATTTAATGCAGTATAACGCCCATGTCTTCATCTGACAGAAGTACCCTTGGGAAGTGAATTTGTATGGGTGTCCATACCTTATTAATGAGGGTTGGTGAGACATTGCTTATATATTTTAAAATCCTTCTCATTTTCCAGGGAGACATTCTGGGAGTTGGGGAAACTCTTGCAAAATTTCCCCTTAACTTTATTGAGTTATAAGCCTCTCCAGTGCTTGACAAGCATATTTATGCCTCTGAGCACCAGTGTAATGGTCTGTGCACCTTATAGAGAGATAAAATCACATTTTGTAGTGTTTTCAACCCTTTCTCATTATTTGTTGTTTCTTTGTGCCTCTCCATTTCGTGTTTGTTTCCTGTGCATGTTCTTACATTTCTAGGTGTAAGATGTCATGTTTCATGGAGTGCAGATGGAGAATGGAGCTTGGGTCTGTGTTACTATTGTTTTGACCTCTCCCAACTTGATTTTCCCTCTTCTTCCTCCCTAACCAAAGTATCTCACCCATTTTTTTGGTGTTATTACCCCGTTTTTAGTGTAGGATTTCCCTTTTCATGTACTTTCTCTCTCTATGCCTCCTTGGCATTGTTAGGATAGGTGTAGTTAGGCGTCTTTTCTGCATTAGAAGTAGTTTAGCATTAGGATTAGGTAGAGGAAGCCAACCTTATCCGGATGTCCATATAAGTTTTGTAGGTACCAAAACTTAAGAGATGGACCCATGTTATGCATATTACACTGAATGCCCCATTCACAATCAGGCCATTCGGGGGGTGCTGTAACTTTGCACTAACACAACCAAAGGATCATTTTTTTTGTCATAACTTTTGACACTGAGATCTACTTAAAGCAAGAATGATATTTTTGGAAAGCGTAGGAAGAGGGTTACACATTGGTTTTAGATTTAGTTAAAATAGTTGGGGCATTTTCGATATTTTGATGATATAGTTTTCTAAACTTTTCCATCATATGATACCCCATGTCTTTAGTTTTCTTCCTCTTGTACGTATGTGGGGCATCTCTTGTTCTTTTTAGATGATTTGTGATTCTCAAAGAATGTAATTGAGGCCCTTAGATATTTCATGAGTTTCCAATTGGTGCCAATTTTAAATTAATCCTTGGTGGAGCCATTGAAGTGATATGTGCATGCTTATTCATCTTCTCCTATTGGTTCCCATTCTGCAGTTACCTCCATTTCCAATTCTGGAATGTTCTATAATTTTATAAATTGATGAATTGTTCACTTCATCAAATAATATTTTATGTTACCATTCTTGGCTAGATCTTTGATCCTTTTTTGGTAGTCTAGTTTGTAGGTGTTCATGTTCAGCTGTCCTCGATGCTAGAATTAATATTAGTAGTAATCACTTCGAAGAAATTCTAATAACAATATAAGAGAGTAGTCATGTATGTTTTTTGATCCATAAATGAGATAGTGGTTTTAGATAACATTGGGTCAGAAGTGTATTCACTCATATTATTGAAATTGTCATTTGATAATTAGGTATAGAGGTATGATGTGTAATCACCAAATAACTTAGTTATAAAATCCTTGTGAAATTCTAGGTTCATTTGCTCTTAACAAACTTGTCTAAAGCTATATTTTGGAATCTAAGTTGTAATTATTTGATAATTAAGAAAATCATAGTGTATGTGGTTTCTTAATTATTTGAATTATAGGGAATTGATTTATTTATGTAAACTAAAGTGTTTCTTGTGCTATTTTTTTACTCCTCCCTCTCAAATTTGTATGATTGGCCCAATGGTCAAAACACATTTGAGGTTAAAATGAGAAAACCCACTTCTTCTTTTTTCTATCTTACTCCTTTGAGATTTTTTCTTCAACTTGAGTATAGTTAGAAGTTTGTTTGTTATAAATTTGGCTTCATGCTTACTTAGATGTTCTTCAGATCTCTGTTATAGAACTAATAAGTCATGGATATCCTCATATCTCTGCAGTTGATCAATTCATGTATGTTTATTTCACTATAAATGTGTGGCTGTGCCACAAGTGACACTTAATTGGGTTCTTAGTCATGGAGGTTGCATTTATAACTAGATCTAGTGAGTGTTTGGAATCATCTTTTGATAAGAACTTCTAGGGTCCCTCCACTTGGTCTTGTATAACCAGAAGAATTAGAGAAGTGATATTACTTCTCACATTTTTTGGTCTTGAATCCATTCCCCCTTTTCTACAAATGACTCATCCTTTAGCTTCTCTTCATCAAATTCAAGGGCAGAATAGAATAGAGAGCCAACACCTTGCATGATGTGCACAATTTCATTACCCATTTTTTCATCACTCTTAGCATACATACACTCAAAATATTAATGTCTTATTTCCCTATACCTATAACATGTGCTGTTAAATCCATTACCTCTTTTATGTCCAAAATATCCTTTTCCTATAGATGCATTTCCTCCTCATATACTTGTTTTTTCACTACATGATGCCAATCTCCATTTCCTTCATGATTCATATAGTTTCCTTTGCCAACACCATGTCTATGCTATCTCCGTTTCTAAATGTAACTATTTTCTATTTGTGTGCCAACTTCTCCTCCACTCATGAAACATAATGATAGTATTCCTACACTAACTACACTTGGATCATTTCCAAACTCATCCTAAATTACAAAGTAAAATTCCTTCATATACATGGATATTTTATCCATGTTATCCTCTACATATTGTGCTTGAATAATGATTCATTAAAACTCTTTAGTGTATTCCTTCACTCTAATCTCCATTTATTATAAATTTTGTAACCTCTTATATAATCCAAGCTAATAATCAATGAGAAATAATTTTTCTTTCAAATTTGCAACCAACCTATCCCATGTCTTGATATTCTATTTACGTCTTTGTACTCAATTTTTTTAGATATGCTCCCACCATAGAAATTCTTGACCCTTCAACTTTGTGTAGAAAATTTTGAATTTCCTGGGATCTTCCATGTTTTCATACTGAAAATATTTCTCAATCTATGTTATCCAATCAATGAGCTCTCTTAGTTCGAAACAACCATAAAAACTTGTGGTATGTAATCTATGCTTACTCCCCATTCTACCAATTACACGTAACATCTTTTCCTCTGGAATATCTCATGCTTCCTCTTCATCCTCATTCACATTCGTGGCCAATGCTCTTTATTTCATAGGTCCACCTTCATCATCATTGTGATCCTCCACTAACATCTTGGTGTCATGCAATTTTAATTTCCTCCAAATGGGCTTGCATAGTTTGCATTAACTCGACCAAATCCTCAAATATCGCTCCTTAATTAATGCGAGCTCCAACAACATTACTTCTATGTTCCATTGTGTTTCCTCAAACAAATGTGACCTTCAAACTCCCTCACATTTTACCCAACAATTTCTCTTTGGAAGATCTACCCAATTATTTTTTTCCCACCTTCGCAAAAGTGGAAAATTGCTTCAGATTCCTATGAAATCCTCACACCTCCTATGTAATGAAATTAGTTAGCTATATATGAATATTAACAACAATATAACACCAAATAACACCAAACTATAGTTAAATGATCACTATATGAAAGTAAAATGACTTAGCCACTTCGAGGAGACAACCTCCAAACCTTACATTAAGACCCAAGTGATCAATATGATGTTAATCTACTACTATCTAACTGGACTCTATATACCATACTATGATATGTAAGTCACCGATGCTGACCAACTAAGAATATGGAAGGATAAATAAATATGATATGACATGTTAGGAGATTATGTTAGCTGTTGGCTATACATATCAAAATACACAACTTAAGATGAAGGGTATAACATGCCCCTCACATTCAAAGCAACATTGTCTCTAATGTTAAAGTTTTTTGGATGCTTCTTCACACAATTTTAGTCCTCAATATTGATGATTTATGGATGGCGGTACATGAAATATTCCTCATTCCTTGTTTCTTCTTGTTTTGATGCAAAATTTATAGCATGAAAACTTTAATTTTTTTGTCATGACAACCTAACCCACATTTGAAAATCCCTCTCATGGTTAATGTAAACCTGTCCTCTAGAAAAACCAGTTACCATGTTACCCTCATAATTACCAAGAGGAATGTGATAACATGATTTTAAAGTGTGTTACATGCACAAGGAGGTGATTCATGGATTCCTTTATAACTATTTAGAAGGAATTGCTCTGGAGGCCCAAAAAGGCCATTTTCAGGCTTTTTCACAATAATAGACACCACTCAAAATCTGACCGTTGAGAAAAAACCCACCTGATAGCTATGAAGAGGATATATATGGTGCAATGAAGTGATTTAGTAATATTTAGGAAATATTTGTAACCTTTGGAAATTCTTCTTCAAAAATGAGTTATTTTTAGTTGATGACAGGGATAACTTTTTCCTAAGAAGTAGTTTTTTAGGTTTCAGATGGTTTGGGAAGCTCTGAAGGTATTATGAGCTCAGAATACAAGAATTAAAAAGATAATACTGTCTAATTTATTTTGTGAAAGGTTTCAAGGGATTATGAGAAGAAATTTTTTCATATATTGTCTCGATAATGTAGATAAAGACCTTTGATTTTGGTGAAGATTCAACTGAGGATTATGAGAGTTCCAGGGAGATTTAGAAGATGATTCAAAGAAAAAGGTGACATATATGAGACTCCCTTCACATCCAAGGTGTTGGTTATTATTTTTATCATCATGAAATTTGGAGACAATTTCTTTCACTGGCACACATGCTTGGGCAGAATTGAAAAAAGGCCAGAATGGAAAATTTCAGGGAGAATAGGATCTTGAAAATTATAGGAATGTTATCATCAGAAATTTTGAGTAAAAATAATATAATTTTTTCCCTCATAAGTATACTTCTAACTCTGGTGGCAAGAAAATGGGATCATATATCTATTTCAGGCAGTGTCCGGTAAAGACATGTATCTATTTAGGGTAAATGTGCATTTTTCCACTCGTAATGTCCCATTGTACCTTTGAATAAGTCAAAGGGGACATGGGGGGAAAAAGTTTGCTCCCCCATAAAAAAGTAAGTTGAGTCTCTTAAGTGAAAACTTGAGTGGTTAGGAAAAGTTATCAACTCACCTAACTCCACCTAGCCCTCTCTTCATGATGAGATGAACCTATGCGCAATTGGAAGAAGCTGATGTCCCTTTGTACCTTTGATAAAGGGAAATTAGGGACAAAAAAGTACACCACCAAAGAGGAGGAAGAGATGCGTCACTTAATAATTCAACTTGGGGTGTTAGGTAAGTGTTTTCAACTCATTTACATAACATCCTCATGCCCCCTTCTCATGATGAGGATACCCATGGCACATTTTTAAAGAGGTGATGTCACTTTGTCCCTTAATAAATGTGTTAAGGGACATGAGATGGTTTGATACCCATTTAGAAAATTTTAACCCCTCCTTGAAGTCTCATCTAACCCAAGTTAAGTAGGGTGAGTTAAATAGGCAAATGGGAGGGAAAATTTATTTGAAAATGGCTCAAGGATTTTGAAAACCAACATGGATAAACACTTATCCATTTTCCCATTTTTATCCATGATTTTCAACCACCCTCCATTTATGATATGGCCATCAATAAAAAATAGGCATCCACCATGGCCAAAACATAGTTTTTCTCATTGCTTACAAACCCCAACTCTGATGGCCCTGAAACTTGGACTGTGGCTTCCCCATGAGAGTGTCTTTAAGACGAAAGTTTACATGACCTCATTAATGATCTCATTCAATTTTTACAGTCTCCCAAAGTTTTTATCTATGGAAAATATCTCCTCATATTTACAGAGATGCAACTATCCAAATTGCCTCAAAATCGTAGATGACGATCTATAAAAAAATAGCTTTCTAATGAGCATTTGATTTCCCCATGAAATCCAATGTGCTTGAAGATATGGATGACTGTTCATTTTTTCATTATGTTCTTTTCGAATAAGAAAACATAGACATGCATTTTACTTTTTAATCACAAGGATCCAGATGAGAGAAAACCTCAAAAATTGGAGCAAAGCATCCTAATGTGAAGTAGAATTTTTGGAAACATTTTCACTCCGATCCGACACTCCATGGCCAATGTCTATTTTTAGTAAGTTCCTATTCAAGAAAATTACTAAGAATATTAAGAATAAAGAATGAATGAATTCCATTCACTTATTCCATTCCTCCCAAGGGGAAAGTTCTCAAAAGTGATAATTCAAAAAAATTTCCAAACTAGTCATCCAGAAAGAACTTACTAAAAATAGTAAGTGTCTGGAAAATTCTCAAGAAGGACATGGTTTTTCATCCTTTGCATGACTCTCTAATACTAATATTCACATAGGAAAAATTTATGCTTGTAAAAGGTAGACAGGGGTATTATGTCTCAAGCAGAAGGGAAGCTCACTTGTTTCCCAATTTTGGTATCATAATGCATTCTATCTTTGGAGGACATTTCAATTCACCCCATTAGATGCTTTGATCATAAGATGAATGGAATTTAATTTAATACCTCTCTCCTACCTTCACCCATATCTGGATTGGAAGGTTTCAGGGCCTTAAATTTCATTGATCATCAATGTTCTCAAGGTGACAGAGTCAAGGATCATCATGATTCCATTGTGTGAGTAGGTTGTTTCAGGTTCCCATCATGGAAATGATTTTTCAAGAAAAAATGGAAGCACCTCATGGGAGTTGAAGGTTTTTTCAAGTGAGGGAAGGCATACTTAATTATCTTCAGTGGTCAAATTTCCACCACCTCTCTTTTCAATGAGTCTAAATGTGTTGCATAAGGTGCATCATTTAAGGGAGGTCTCAAAGGGGTAATGATTTCAAAGGATTCATTTTTTTCATCATCAAAGATGATCTCCATCAAGGGTAGAGGTACCTTCATCCATGTTTTGGAGCACCTTTTCTCTCCTCTCTTCATTTCTTATCCTCTTCTCCCCCCCCTTTCTAATTCCTCATTGCATGTAATAATGACATTTTGTCCTATTTACTTAAGTGACAATAAAATATTTGTAAAATGTAAAATTACTCTCTCAAATTATAAGAGATGTACTTAATTTGTATCTTTTAATAGAAATTGAAAATTCATAAGTTATTGGACATGAATATTCATGTAGGGGGCATATGAAGAGTTACATTGTAAATTTATAAATTGAGAGAGCCTCCTCATTTCAAAGGATAGCTATTTTTGTTTACTAGCTCCCATATTATTTCTAGGAACAAGTGATCAAATTCCTCTATCTCATTTTCCTATGTTTCCTCTCCCTCTCAACTACACTCCATGAACATCTAATTTTTTAATGTTATGCAATGAGATATTATTTTATTTGTATCATGTTCCTTGTTCTATGAAAATGGATCCTTCTCATTAAAATCATGGACACATTATGGTTTCAAGCAAGAAATATACTGTGCTATTTATTTTGCAAAACCATCTCACTATTATCTTCACACATCTCTCTCAAGTTATTTCTTCCCTTGTAGTATCTACAAGCATTTTTCCACAGGTACATGTAAGTACCGTTGTGTGATCCCCAGTCAAAATACCACCCCTAATTATTAGAATAGTGTACATAATTTCTATATTTTCAATAAATGGAGATATCCCATTCAAGAAGAGGGACTTAGTCCCACAATGTTGGTGAGAGATATCTAATTTTCACACATGAAAAATTATTTTTCCAACACTGCTGCATTTTTGTGATTCTTCCACTTGATTCGATAGTCATGGATTACATTCTTCTAGTGGTGCTCACTATATTCTTTGATTTCTCAAACCTTTGGGAAAATATTCAAGGTTGAGATAGTGGGTGGTGGCTGGAAATGAGGAGATAGTTTGGAAAAATTGTCTCTCATAAGTGTCTTGGCTAATGAAATGTCCTCAACAATAGCTGAACATTGTTCCCTCATTTATCAAGAATTGAGTGTTATGTGTACCAGTCTATTTTTCTTCCACTGTATATAATTATGATTGGGGACCCTTGATTATCTGGATTTTATGAGAGCTCACCCTTTTATGTGACTTCACACATAACCTTGTACACTCAAACAATTTTCCTTGTGAAAAAACAAACATGAAGAATTCTTGGAAATTCATTTCAATTGTTCCCACGGTTGAGATCCATTGGATTCCCAAAACAATATCTACTCTACCCATGGGAATACTAAACTTATGGGAATATAGAAGGTAATCACCCATGTCAAATTTTATACTATGACATTTACTTAAACAACTAAGTGTTCCTCTATCTGCAACCATGACCTAAAATTTCGGGGTTGGATAAATAAAAACAATGCGGGTGTTTCGCCGTCGAGAAAATTATGTGTTCTCCCCAAGTCAACGAATACCATTACTTGATGTTCCTGTAAGAGACCAATGAAATTGAGGTTTTATGGGGAGATAATACATACCATTGTATGGACATAAATAATATGTTGGAAATATCCAAACCCTAATTCATCCATAACCTCTACTTATTTTTCTTCATCCTCAATGGCCTCCATATATATCGACTTGTTTTAGCACATCTATGCCATTTCTTTTTGTTTTTATCATAGTTGAAACATAAGACATTTTATTGTATCTCTTCAATTTGCTAAATAACCATTTTGGTAGGTGGAGGGAATGATTGTGTTGGAATGCTATAATTGTTGAATGTGTTATTTTAAAATTTTCCTCTTCCCTGCATGCTACGATAATATAATTAGAAATTTTAGCTATATCAAACATTCATATGTCATGTTAGATGTGATCCTTGAGACCACCTGAAAATAGATCATTCAAATTATCATATGAAATTGTATCAACACATAAGGAATTTTTTTTGAATTGTTGTATATTTCTTTTATTGATCTTGTTTGCCTCATTTTTTCCAGTTGGTTGAAGCAATTCTCTACCACACTACTACTATAGTGTATTTGTAGATCCTTTGTAAAAAATTACCAAGTGAAATTAAGAGTCTTCTTATTATTTTGAGTGCATAACCAATGATACCAAGTGAATTATTCTACTTCTATATATAAAGATGTGCTGGTAACATTTTATCCACTTGGAATCTAATGCAAATAAAATAAATTATCCATTGTTTTGATCCAACTCAATGTTGGACACATGTCATTATTTTTTTCATTGATGTCAAGTAACATCAATGTCAAAGGGGGTCTTAGTGTGCATAGGAGAGAACATGATTTTGTCATAAGGTGTTGCATTGGTCATATAACATGGTGTCTTGGTGCATATGCATGGTTTAGGGCATGGTTCAACTTGCATGGATTAGTGAACTAGCTTAAGAAGTTATATGAAGGTGATATATGGTATACAAATGCAGAGTGAAGTGGTAAAGGTCTTATAGAGCTTGAATGGTGTTGAAAAGAAAAATTTACTTAAGGCATGAGTTGGTACAAGCCTAACTAGGCTTAGTCCTAGACCTTGTGCAAGCATATAATATGGTAGCTTGAGGTATGAAGTAAAGAATACTTGTATAAGAATGTAAAGAGTGTTTTGAAATTTCATAGCATGTCTGGAATGTGTACAAGGTCATGGTTAAAATGTATAGTGCATATTCATGGTCCTTAGAAGAAAGTCCTAGAAGATAAGGCAAGAGAACATGGGAAAAATAAGTAGCATGCTGAGTTTTAGAGGTGAGAAAACACAAATGAGAGTTGGAAATAATGGAGGAGGTAATCCCATAAGTTTATGCAAAGTTTCAGGTCAAAGATCAAATGAAGAAGCATGAAAAGTTATTTTGAGCTCTATTAAGCTCCTAAAACTATCATTCCCAGCTCAATGGTAAACTTCAAGTACTCAACAACACATGTGTACTTTGCATGGGGACCCAAGATTTTTATGGATGTTAGAGCATGGATCTAAGAATATTTTCCAAGTGGAATGGGATCATTTGGTTGTTATACTTTTATGAACCATTGTTAAGAATCCAAGTGGGTTAAACCCTTGTAAAACTCTAGTTTGAGAGTGATGGAAAAAAATATGAAGGGTTTGGCATCCAAATGGCCTAAGAAGGCTAGTATAAAGGTTTAATATTGTAGAGAATCCATCAAATCTCATTTTTGTGGTGGTGGCATTGTAACGATCAAAATTACAAGAGCTAAAAAATGAGGATTTTTTTAACACATAAACATAATAACAAATTACACAGCTCCAATCGTATAGATTTATTTAATCAAATTCATTAATCAAATTTTCTCTTTTGATCTATCTGATAACAACCATGTAATCCATGTGTGGTTGAGAAGGGTGTATCCAGATCTCCACGATCTCCCTTCGTTACTACTTTGAGTGACAATGCTTACTAGCATTTCGGCTCAACCTTTTAAAGGTCATAAGAACTATGTGAAAATCCTTGAGTCTACCACGAAGCTAGTTTCCTGACTTCGTATTCTGGTATCCGACCATTTTCTACCTCATGTTTAGTATTTCAACTTCCCATGATTAGGTTATAGATATTATATATATATTATATATATATATATATATATATATATATATATATATATATATAATTTAGTTGGAGGACTAGGTGATCAGACAATGCACAACCATTAATGCATTACTTTGGCCAAAGTTATCCGCCGTGCAGGTTACGACTAAACTCAAGACAACACACTAGTCTTATGAGTTTTAAGTCTTCTGCCACCTCACAACTATCCCTTTCACATTTATCTAGATCTATATTGTTTGTTTTTATTTTATTTCCAATTAAACCTATCTTGCAAGAGTTTATATTGAGATAGATGTCAAAGGCCAACTAGGATCTTTATGAGATAAGTACATTCGTTATGCTGAAATGTAACTATATCAACATTCCGCATGTACTTATCCCTTAATATGCCTAATGGATCTTTTCATCTATTTACCATCCCATTTAGTCTCTTTTTCCTGATGTTTGATTCTTTAACCTTAAATTACCTTTTACAACGATACTCTTCCATTCTCTATACAACATAATTTACAATCTTATCATATTAATACCAAGTTTACCGAAAGGCCGAATTAAATATATATTAAAACATGTATATTTAATTATTCCTTCGATTAGCTATGCCACTAAATAGCTTATTTAATTTAGAAAATTAAAGACAATTGATTGTTACAATAATTGCCCAATTATCGGATTCATATATTGATAACTATCAAATAAATGTATTCAACAATTTGTGAAAAGTAAGATTTCACAACTCAAGTATTCATCATTTACTCATATTGAGATATTATTACACACAAAGTAATCATCTCTTTATTAAAATCATATATTACATATGCTGTTAAGGTGAAATATATATAACAGGTATAATAATTCTCACATACTGAGGTTTGAATATTTACAATGGGTCCAAGATCTCAATAATTTATCCAAAAATTCAAGGATATCATCCTTTCACCAATTGAAATCCAAGTATCTCATTTAGATCCACGCTACGATAAAACTTCATAAGACATGAGTTTCCGCACATCTGAATGTAATGGCTAATGGTCCTGCAAGACTGGAGTAGTGGTATGATGTCAGTTCAAAATGAACTGGCATGAATATTAAATCCATTTTCTGATGAAATTAATTAATAAAATATGAAAGGATATATATGCTCTTTTATCAACAAGCACATGGTAATACAACTGAAAATGTATTACTACCTAGTTTCTATAAAGATACATCTATCGATGCACACAAATAGAACAACCACTTTCTATTTCAAGGATCATGTTTCCCTCTAATCATAAAGGTCAATACATTCGTATTCCAGCTTTAATCAATAAGCATTTGACATTTAAAATTTCTACATAACTTCATAAAAACAATATGATTAAGAAGAGTATTTTTTTTCAGTCAATGAGCAGCTCTACAAATTAGCACAAATATCACCATATTTACATCACTTTAACATGTTCTATCTGGTAAACAAACATCCCAACCAACAATTTAGCAACACCATGGTTACATCATTTAAACATACTCTTTAAAAAAAAACAGCTAATAATTTCTTTCATAAGATATCATTATTTTAAACCCAATCATGCCTCCAATTACTCCTTGGTGCATCTTGGTCAAGCTGTCCTGGCTTTCATGCCCTTACCAAGACAAGCAATTTCTTTTTCAAAGTCTTACAAGAATCCAAGTCATATTTCCAAGCTAGAAGTTACAGGCTAAATGCCATTTTTTTTGAAATTATTCACACATAACAAGACACCCTCGTTTATACATGAACTGATTTAGTGGTCCATAATAATAAAATTTCTGGAAAATGCAGCCCCATGCAAGAGCTTTGACACCCACAAATTATCATTCAAAATATCTCAATAAATTAAAAATCAAACCTGCATATAACAACCAAGAAGAAAAATACAAAACCCCAACCGGTTGCATACCCATATTGATTAGGTTACCCAAATTGATTCCTTTATGTAAATCAATTTGTATAACCAAATTGATTTGTTTACAGAAAACACACAACCAAATTTTAGTTTAACAAAATGAAAACCCATAAGAACAACTCGATTTTTAAACACACAAATTCACAAAATGTTTTCCTTCTTCCTATACAGGAAATACCCAACTCTTTTCCTTTTGGGTATAATTTATTATAATGTAGAGAAGGAATTTTTAACCTTTCTTTTACTTTATTTTGTTGATCAAAACCCAAAACCCCATCTACAAATTTTTCTGGGTTAGGTTAAAACCACATAAAGAAAACTAAAAAGAATATAGAATCCATCAATTTCCTTTTCATACTTCATCTCCAAACAATTAAATCAAAAGTCGTCCACAATTTCCTTGATTGCCATTAAAAACAGAATGTGTATTTCCTCATTTTTTTACAAATAATGTAGCAGAGAAAGGAGAAAATATTCATGCCTGAAGTAAACCCAGAATCGACAACCTTCTACTCTTCCCACTCCAACAAGTTGAATCCTTCTTTCCTTTGAAACTCATGCATGTATTCCAGAAGAGGAGAATGAAAATAGACGAAGGAAAAATAATAGAAAAATATAATGAAAGAACTATAGTTGGGTGGCATATTGAAGAATTTTTGGGCTTCCCAATGCTAGTACGTGTTTTAGTGCATGCCGCACACTTGTGCCATGTGAAGGTGTTTCACTTTATGAAACTCATAAATTTCAATAATTAAATAAAAATTTTGGCTTACATGCCAAATCCCTCTAATATATACACACACACACACACACACACACACACACACACACACACACACACACACACACTACTTATTAATATTTCATACATTTTTTTTACTTTACTTGTTACCCAGCTTAATGGTTAAGTTAAAATTAACCTTCATAATACAAGTCCACATCTTTCCAACAATATATTACCATAAAAATTAGTTGAATTTCCAAGTTGATATAAAACATTTCAATATGACAATCACCAAGTCTATAAATAATAATTTGAATATTCTCATAAAGTTGGCTTGATATAGCATTGCCAAATAAAACAGAAACAATTATCATCGCGGTCATGCAAAAGTTGAATAAAACAAAAGACGACCAAACTAATTAAAATAAAGTAACCGAAATACAAATAACCAAAAGATTCACTATCATTTATGAACCGTTTACCTATGATTAAGGCCTAATCATGTTTTAGGAAGGATCATGAAGGTGGGTGCGGGGTTATTCGTTCCGCAGTGTCATGCCCCGCAACAGAAGTTGTGGGTCATGATACGACGAACCAAATGAATTTTACACCCAATGATGATCTCGTCTAATCATGTTTAGACTTAACCGTAGTTAATTTAACTTACAAGAAATTTTGGGATGTTAAATACTCCACCCCTTAGAATAATCATTATCTCGATGATTTCAGGATAAATAGATAAACTAACCCATTATTCATTTGTTGCATAAATATATTTCAAATCAGCTTAGAATTTTTAGTAATATTATTTCAGTTGAATCATAAAGGTCACAACAACCCTTGTACATATAGAAAATTAGTCATATAATCTGTAGACATAATACTTTACTACCTAAATGACAGTTTTTTTGGGTTCATTAACAAAATATTGCAACAGTAACTATTAATCAAAAAGTATCTTAGTCCCAAAATTCAGTTGTAGGCTTATCTACAAAATTTTCTTATCTACAACTTTTACAGAAAAATTGAATTTAGTACTTTAACAAAACATGTTCATAAAAATTAGTCAAACAGATGCGGAAAAGTAGTCTGGATATCTTCCAGATTCTCCCAAGTGACACTTTCTTCAGAATATTGGTCCCACTGGACCCTACATTGTGAAACCTCACGGTTTCTCAAGTGCAACTTCTGGGTTTCTAGTATCCTTATAGGATCAACCGCGATTACCCCTGGATCCAGAACATGTAATGAATCCCAATTAAGTACATGTGTTAAATCAGGTACATAGTTCTTAAGCAAGGATACATGAAATACATTGTGCAGCCTAGATAGAGCAGGAGGGAATGCTAGCTTGTAGGCTACTGGTCCAATGACCTCTAGGACTTCAAATGGTCATACAAACCTAGGAGCTAGTTTGGATGACTTGCTAAACGAAATGGAACTCTTTTTAGGTTTGACCCTAAGAAAAAATTTATCTCCCATGTTAAACTTTCTGTCAATTCTTTTTAAATTTGCATAATTTTTTTGCCTATTTTATACTTCTTTCAATATTTCTTGGATTAATTTAACCTATTTTTCAATTTCCAAAAGCATTTCTAGTCCAATCAGTACCCTATCTTCAAGATTATCCCAACTTATAGGTTTTCTACACCTACGACCATATAAGGCCTCAAAAGGAGTCATCTGAATGGAAGAATGACAAGTGTTATTATAGGAAAATTCAACCAAGGGAAGATACTCTTCACACTTGTATTTTTGATCCATGGAATACATTCTTAGTAAATCTTCTAACACTTGATTTACTCTTTCAGTTTGACCATCAGTTTTAGGATGGTAGGCAAAACTTATGTTCAATTTTTTCCCTAAGGTAGCATACAAAGTCTTCTAAAATCTAGAAGTTATCCTTGAGTCCCTGTCTAAAGTTATTACTTCTGAAACTCCATGTAATCAGAAAACTTCTTGTACAAACCTTTTTGTCAGTATGGGTGAATTATTCGTTGAATTACCTGCTATAAAATGTGCTACTTTAGTTAACTTGTCTACAACTACAAGTATAACATCATGTTTATTTTGGGACATAGGTAGACCTTGGATAAAATCCATACTTATAACTTGCCACTTATATTATGGCACGTTGTGAGGATATAATAGTCCTGCTGGATGTAAATGTTCAACCTTTACTTGCTGACATTCCAAGCATTGTGAGACATAAAGAATCACATCATTTTTCATCTTTTTCCAGAAGTATTGATTTTTTATGTCCACCATCATCTGTGTTACTCCTGGATGTCCCAAATAGGGAGCATCATGAAATTCTCTCATGACTTTATTTATGATTTCCTTACCTTTTGGTACATATATTCTGCTGTTATAACGCAGAATCCCATCTGTTTCCACCTTAAAACCATCATAAATTTTGTCCCTTAGATCTTTTTCTAGAGTTGTTTTAACATGATTGTAGTAGGGGTCATTGGTTAACTCATTTTTAACTTCATCTTTGAATTGGGTTCTTAATGTAATTATAACAACAATCTACTTTTTGCAACTTAAGGCATCACCCACCCTATTCTCTTTTCCCTTAATGTAATTTATATCAAAGTCATAATTTGCTAGTAAATCTAGCCATCTTTGCTGCCTTGCATTTAGATTTGGCTGCATAAAAATGTACTTGAGCCCAAGATGATCTGTTTTGAGTTAAAAAGGTTTTCCTAGCAAATAGTGCATTCATACCTGCAGTGCATGAACAATCGCAGCAAGCTCAAGATCATGTGGTATATAATTTACGTCATGCACCCTCAACTTCCTACTTTTGAAAGCTACCACATGCCCATCTTGTAGTAGTACTCTGCCCAAACCCTCCCCTAAAGAATCAGTTACCACTAAGAAGTTCCCGTTTGGATCCAAAATCTTTAACACCGTAGCACTTGTGAGTCTACCTTTTAACTCATTAAAGGCTTCTTCACACTTATTGTCCCAAACAAAGTTCTTAACCTTCTTTTGCAAAGAAGTGATAGGTCCTACTAACCTAGCGAAGTCCTTTACAAACTTTCGATAGTAGTGTGCTAGACCCATAAAAATTCTCACTTCATGCACATCCTTTGGTGCTGGCCATTCCATGATGGCACTGATCTTTGAAGGGTCCATCGAGAGTCCTTCTTTACTTAATAAGTAGCCTAAGTATTGTACTTCGTATTGATAGAAAGCATGCTTAGATAACTTTCCATATAATTTATGTTTTCTGAGAACTCCCAACACAATCCTTAAATGTTCATCATGTTCTTCCTCATTCTTGGAGATTATTAATATATCATCGAGAAATATAAATACAAATTGGTCTAAGTATTCCCTAAACACAGTGTTCATCAAGTTCATGAAAGTGACAGGTGCATTTGTTAGACCAAAGGGAAAAACTATAAACTCGTAATGCCCATACCTTGTTCTAAAAGCGGTTTTATGGATATCTTCATCCTTGATTCACACTTGGTGATAACCGGATCTAAGATCAATGTTGGAATACACTTTTTTGCCCCCCATTTGATCAAATAGAACATCGATTCAGGGCAGCGAGTGCCGATTCTTCATTGTTACCTTGTTGAGCATTCAGTAATCAATACAAAGTCTGAGGGTCCCATCCTTCTTTTTCATGAAGATAACCGGTGCACCCCATGGTTATATACTTGGTCTAATCAGACCCAAGGACAACAATTCATGTAATTGAGATTTCAACTCAACTAATTTAGTTGTCATTCTATATGGTGCCTTTGAGATTGGTTCCGTTGCTAGTTTGATGTCTATTGTGAAGTCAAATTCACGCTTAGGTGGAAGTCTAGACAACTCATTTGGAACCACATCTCTAAATTCCCGTAGGATGGGAAATGCTTCAATTTCAGGTTCAATTTCCTGTTCCGAATTTGTTATTTTTATAGCATATAGATGACAGCCCTTCCATTTTTCCTTTTTTAGCTGCATGGCAAAAATATTCCTAGTGACAAACTTTCTTTTAACACCTTGAACACTTGTTGTTTTCTGCTGATCATCATAACAGGTTACACTTTTCCCTAAGCAATCCAAGGTTGCATTATGTTGACTTGACCAATTTATACCTATGACAACATCATGGGATCCAAGAGGTGCCACATATAGCTTTAATCTTGTCATGAACTCAGGTAATTCTAGTGGTTTTTCAAACAAACACTGATTCACTCTGTGTACAACATTATTTCCATACTGTATAGTCCAAGTGTGTTCTATGTACCCAACTCTTATTTTGAGTTTATCAGCAAATATAGATGAAACAAAACATTCTGTTGAACCGGAATCAAATAAAATAGAAACAAGTTCTCCAAAAAGCTTACTTGAAGTTTCTATTGGAGTCGCTTGCTTTTCCGCTTGCTTATTATGGAATACAACATAAATCTTATGTTGTTGCCCCTATTTATTTATTACAGTAAATCCCTTCTGCTGGTTATTCCATTGTCCTTTTTGCAGCCAATTAGTGAAATCATCACCACCACACTTAAAACATCCTCCCAACAGTCCTTTTCTCTCAATCTTATGTTGGCTAAAACTCGTTCCTTGTTGCCCATTTTTATTATTATTCACAACAGTTCTACCCGATGTTCCTCTTTTATTGACATGCCTGAACTTGTTGTTTCCCTTTTTCCATGCTGGTTTACTTGTGGTTGATATTTTGAAATTGTTATTTTTTCTTCTGTTTTCCTCTTTAGAGGCATAAATACTTCACAACTTTAGTTCTTGCTTGATAGCTTTTTCAAACACTGTTTCCATCGAGGTAGGTCCATGAACATCTACCTCACCACCAATACTAGGATTCAATCCCATTATAAATTTTCTCATTCTAAACTTCTCATCCTTTTGATACAAAGGAACATATTTCAGCAATTGAGTGAAACGTTTCCAATATTTTGTAATTGAGTACTTTCCTTGAGTACTTTCCATTTTCCGGTTATCCCACCAGGAAGATACTTCACGGGACAATTGGTAGGCTCCCCATACTATTTTTGTCTCCTCTAAAAATTCCCTCATCCCAAAATACTTTTCCATTTTAGAAATCCAATTTTCAGCACCATCCCCAAGAGTTGTACCATAAAATTTAGGTGAGGATATTCTTTTAATGTCCCTTGCTAACTCAACAGCTAGCCTGACTTTCTTATTTTCCCTTTCATTCAGGTGCTCAGGTTGATCATCATATTTATAGGTTAGAAGTTACAGGGTAAATGCCATTTTTTAAAATTATTCACATAACAAGACACCCTCATTTATATATGAACCGATTTAGTGGTCCATAATAATAAAATTTCTTGAAATGTAGCCCTATGTAAGAGATTTGACACCCACAAATTATCATTCAAAATATCTCAATAAATTAAAAATCAGACCTGCATATAACAACCAAGAAGAAAAATACAAAACCCCAAACGGTTGCATACCCATATCAATTGGGTTACCTAAATTGATTCCTTTATGCAAATTAATTTGCACACCCAAATCGATTTGTTTACAGAAAACACACAACCAAATTTCAATTTAACAAAATGAAAACCGACAAGCACAAATCATTTTTAAACACACAAATTCACAAAATGCTTTCCTTCTTCTTGTACAGGAAAAGCCCAACTCGTTTCCTTTTGGGTATAATTTATTATAATGCAGAGAAGAAATTTTTAACCTTTCTTTTACTTTATTTTTGTTGATCAAAACCCAAAACCCCATCTACGTATTTTTCTGGGTTAGGTTAAAACCACACAAAGAAAACTAAAAAAAATACAGAATCCATCAATTTCCTTTCCATACTTCATCTCTAAACAATTAAATCAAAATTTGTCCACAATTTCCTTGATTGCCATTAAAAACAAATTGTGTATTTCCTCATTTTTTACAAATAATGCAGTAGAGAAAGGAGAAGATATTCATGCTTGAATTAAACCCAGAATCAGAAACCTTCTACTCTTCCCGCTCCAACAAGTTGAATCCTTCTTTCCTCCTAAACTCACGTAGGTATTCCAGAAGGGGAGAATGAAAATAGACAAAGGAAAAATAACAGAAAAAATATAATGAAAGAACTATAGTTGGGCGACATATTGATGAATTTTTGGGTTTCCCATTGTTGGTATGTGTTTTAGTGCATGCAACATATTTGTGCCATGTGAAGGTGTTTCACTTTATGAAACCCATAAATTTCAATAACTAAATAAAACTTTTGGCTTACATGCCAAATCCCTCTAATATATATATATATATATATATATTATATATATATATATATACTAATTAATATTTCATACATTTTTTTTAGTTGTTGCCCAACTTAATGGTTAAGTTAAAATCAACCTTTATAATACAAGTCCACATATTTCCAACAATATATTACCATAAAAATTAGTTGAATTTCCAGGTTTATATAAAACATTCCAATACAAAAATCACTAAGTCTGTAAATAATAATTTGAATATTCTCATAAAGCTGGCTTGATATAGCATTGTCAAATTAAACAGAGACAATTATCATCGCGGTCATGCAAAAGTCAAATAAAACAAAAGACAACCAAACTGATTAAAATAAAGTAATCAGATTACAGATAACTGAAAGATTCACTATCATTTATGAACCGTTTTACCTATGATTAAGGCCTAATCATGTTTTAGGAAGGATCATCAAGGTGGGTGTGGGGTTATTCGTTCCGCAATGTCATGCCCTGCAGCAGAAGTTGTCGGTCATTATACGACGAACCAAATGAATTTTACACCCAATGATGATCTCGTCTAATCCTGTTTAGACTTAATTGTAGTTAATTTAACTTACAAGAAATTTTGGGATGTTTCATACTCCACTCCTTAGAATAATCATCATCTCGATGATTTTAGGATAAATAGATAAACTAACCCACTATTCATTTGCTGCATAAATTTATATTTAAATCAGCTAGAATTTGTAGCAATATTATTTCAGCTTAATCATAAAGGTCACACCAACCCTTGTACATACAGAAAATCAGTCATATAATTTGTAGACATAATGCATTACTACCTAAACGACAGATTTTCTAGGTTCATTAACAAAATATTACACAGTAACTATTAATCAAAAAGTATTTTAGTCCCAATATTTAGTTGTTAGCTTATCTACAGAATATTCTTATCTACCACTTTTACAAAAAAAATGAATTTAGTACTTTAACAAAACATGTTCATAAAAATCAGTCAAATAGATGCGGAAAAGTAATCTAGATATCTTCCTGATTCTCCCAAGTGGCACTTTTTTTAGAATATTGGACCCACTAGACCCTACATTGTGAAACCTCACGGTTTCTCAAGTGTAACTTCCGGGTTTCTAGTATCCTTATAGGATCAACTGTGATTACCCCTAGATCCAAAACATGCAATGAATCCCAATTAAGTACATGTGTTAAACCAGGTACATATTTCTTAAGCAAGGATACATGAAATACATTGTGTAGCCTAGATAGAGTGGGAGGGAGTGCTAGCTTGTAGGCTACTGGTCCAATGACCTCTAGGACTTCAAATGGTCATACAAACCTAGGAGATAGTTTGGTTGACTTGCCAAACAAAATGGAACTCTTTTTAGGTTTGAACCTAAGAAAAAATTTATCTCCCACGTTAAACTTTCTGTCAATTCTTTCTAAATCTGCATAAATTTTCTGCCTATTTGCTGCTTCTTTCAATCTTTCTTGGATTAATTTAACCTATTTTTCCATTTCCAAAAGCATTTATGGTCCAATCAGTACACTATCTTCAGGATTATCCCAACTTATAGGTTTTCTACACCTACGACCATATAAGGCCTCAAAAGGAGTCATCTGAATGGAAGAATGGTAAGTGTTATTATAGGAACATTCAACCAAGGGAAGATACTCTTCCCATTTATATTACTGATCCATGATATACATTCTTAGTAAATCTTCTAACACTTGATTTACTCTTTCGATTTGATCATCAGTTTCAGGATGGTAGGCAAAACTTATGTTCAATTTTGTCCCTAAGGAAGCGTACGAATTCTGCTAAAATATGGAAGTTATCCTTGAGTTCCTGTTTGAAATTATTACTTCTGGAACTCCATGTAATCAGAAAACTTATTGTAAAAACCTTTTTGTCAGTATGGGTGAATTATCTGTTAAATTACTTGCTATAAAATGTGTTACTTTAGTTAACTTGTCTACAACTACAAGTATAACATCATGTTTATTTTGGGACATAGGTAGACCTTGGATAAAATCCATACTTATAACTTGCCACTTATATTCTGACACATTGGGAGGATATAATAGTGCTGTTGGATGTAAGTGTTCAACCTTTACGTGCTGACATTCTAGGCATTGTGAGACGTAAAGAATCACATCATTTTTCATATTTTTCTAGAAGTATTGATTTTTTATGTCCTCCATCATCTATGTTACTCCTGGATGTCCCAAATAGGGAGCATCATGAAATTCTCTCATGACTTTATTTATGATTTCTTTACCTTTTGGTACATATATTCTGCTGTTATAACGCAGAATCCCATATGTTTCCACCTTAAAACCATCATAACTTTTGTCCCTTATAACTTTTTCTAGAGCTGTTTTAACATGATTGTAGTAGGGGTCATTGGTTAACTCATTTTTAACTTCATCTTTGAATTGGGTTCTTAATGTAATTATAGTAGCAATTTGCTTTCTGCGATTTAAGGCATCAGACACCCTATTCTCTTTCCCCTTAATGTAATTTATATCAAAGTCATAATTTGCTAGTAAATCCAGCCATCTTCACTGCCTTGCATTTATATTTGGCTGCGTAAAAATGTACTTGGGCCCAAGATGATTTGTTTTGAATTTAAAATGTTTTCCTAGCAAATAGTGCCTCCATACCTATAGCGCATGAACAATCGTAGCAATCTCAAGATCATGTGGTGCGTAATTTACTTCATTCACCCTTAACTTCCTACTTTCAAAAGCTACCACATGCCCATCTTGTAGTAGTACTCCACCCAAACCTTCCCTTTAAACATCGTTTACCACTAAGAAGTCCCATTTGGATCCAAAATCTTCAACACCAGAGCACTTGTGAGTCTACCTTTTAACTTATTAAAGGCTTCTTCACACTTATTGTCCCAAAAAAATTTCTTACCCTTCTTTTGCAAAGAAGTGATAGGTCCTACTAACCTAGAGAAGTCCTTTACGAAATTTTGATAGTAGCGTGCTAGACCCATAAAACTTCTCACTTCATGCACATCCTTTGGTGCTGGCCATTCCATGATGGCACTGATCTTTGAAGGGTCCATCAAGATTCCTTCTTTACTTAATAAGTAGCTTAAGTATTGTACTTCGTATTGATCGAAAGCACACTTAGATAATTTTCCATATAATTTATGTTTTCTGATAATTCCCAACACAATCCTTAAATGTTCATCATGTTCTTCCTCGTTCTTGGAGTATATTAATTTATCATCGAGAAAGATAAATACAAATTGGTCTAAGTATTCCTTAAAAACGTCGTTCATCAAGTTCATGAAAGCAGCAGGTGCATTTGTTAGACCAAAGGGAAAAAATGTAAACTTGTAATGCCCATACCTTGTTCTCAAAGTGGTTTTATGGACATCTTCATCCTTGATTCACAGTTGATGATAACCGGATCTAAGATCAATCTTGTAAAACACTTTTTTGCCCCGCATTTGATCAAATAGATCATCGATTTGGGGCAGCGGGTACTGATTTTTCACTGTTACCTTGTTGAGCATTCGGTAATCAATACAAAGTCTTAAGGTCCCATCCTTCTTTTTCACGAAGATAACCGGTGCACCCCATGGTGATATACTTGGTCTAATCAGACCCAAGGACAACAATTCATGTAATTGAGATTTCAACTCAACTAATTTAGTTGTCATTATGTATGGTTCCTTTGAGATTGGTTCCGTTGCTTGTTTGACCTCTATTATGAAGTCCAATTCACACTTAGGTGGAAGTCTGGGCAACTCATTTGGAAGCACATCTCTAAATTCCCTTAGGATGGGAAATGCTTCAATTTCAGGCTCAATTTCTTGTTCCAAATTTCTTATTTTTATAGCATATAGATGGCAGCCCTTCCATTTTGCCTTTTTTAGCTGCATGGCAGAAATCTGCCTAGTGACAAACTTTCTTGAACACTTGCTGTTTTCTGCTGATCATCGCAATAGGTTACACTTTTCCCTAAGTAATCTAAGGTTGCATTATGTTGACTTAACCAATTTATACCTATGACAACATCATAGGATCTAAGAGGTGCTACATACATTTTTAATCTTGTCATGAAATCAAGTAATTCTAGTAGTTCCTCAAATAAACACTAATTCACTCTATGTACAACATTATTTCCATACTTTATAGTCCATGTGTGTTCCATGTACCTAACTTTTATTTTGAATTTATCAGTAACTTTAGATGAAACAAAACATTATGTTGAACTGGAATCAAATAAAACAGAAACATGTTCTCCAAAAAGCTTACCTGAAGTTTCTATTGGAGTCACTTGTTTTTCCGCTTACTTATTATGGACTGTAGCATAAATCTTATGTTGTTGCCCCTCTTTATTTACTACGGTAAATCCCTTCTGCTGGTTATTCCATTGTCCTCTTTGCGAATAATTGTTAGCGAAATGATCACCACCACACTTAAAACATCCTCCCAATGGTCCTTTTCTCTCAATCTTATTCTAGCTGAAACTTGTTCCTTGTTGCCCATTATTATTATTATTCACAACATTTCTACCCACTATTCCTCTTTTATTGACATGCTTGAACTTGTTGTTTCCTTTTTCGATGTTGTTTTACTTGTGGTTGATGTTTGAAAATTGCTATTTTTCCTTCTGTTTTCCTCTTTAGAGGCATAAATACTTCACAACTTTAGTTCTTACTTGATAGATTTTTCAAACACTGTTTCCATCGAGGTAGGTCCATGAACATCTACCTCACCACCAATACTAGGATTCAATCCCATTATAAATTTTCTCATTCTAAACTTCTCATCCTTTTGATACAAAGAAACATATTTCAGCAATCGAGTGAAATGTTCCCAATATTCTATAACTGAGTACTTTCCTTGAGTCATATTTTGGAATTCTACCATATTTTAGTCAAAGTATAGCTGAGGTAGCCATTTTTGATGGAAGTATGCCTTGAACTGATCCCACGTGATCATACAAGAATAAATTCCTAGTTCCATTTTCCAGTTTCCCACCAGGAAGATACTTCACGGGACAATTGGTAGGCTCCCCATACTACTTTTGTCTCCTCTAAAAAATCCCTAATCCCAAAATACTTTTCCATTTTAGAGATCCAATTTTCAGCACCATCCCCAAGAGTTGTACCATCAAATTTAGGTGAGTATATTCTTTTAATGTACCTTGCTAACTCAACAGCCAGCCTGACTTTCTTATTTTCCCTTTCATTCAGGTGCTCAAGTTGATCATCATATTGCTCATCGCCCTAATTCTCATCCCCACGATCCTCATTCTCTTCACCACCCTGACCTTGTTGTTCTAAGGCAATAACTCGGTTTTGGGTGTCATTTAAAAGGTTGAGGATTTCTTCTAACTTAGCAGCCGTATTATCCGGCACATCATCAATATTTACCCCACTGTCACTTGCCATACTAGCTCTTGTTATCGGCCTAGCCATAGTTTCCTATTTTATAAATGAGGATAATTTTATTAGAACATGTGTCCCATTAATGTCCAAGTGTCTGAGTCTCTGGCTCTGATACCAAAATGTAACGCTCAAAATTACAAGATCTGAAAAATGAGGATTTTTTTTAACACATAAACATAATAACAAATTACACAACTGCAATCGTATAGATTTATTAATCAAATTCATTAATCAATTTTTCTCTTTTGATCTATACGATAACATCCATGTAAACCATATGTGGCTGAGAAGGGTGTATCCAGATCTCCACGATCTCCCTTCGTCACTACTTCGAGTGACAATGCTTACTAGAATGGCTCAACCTTTTAAAGGTCATGGGAACTATGTGAAATTCCTTGGGTCTACCACAAAGGTAGTTTCCCGACTTCGTATTTTGGTATCCGACCATTGTCTACCTCATGTTCAGTATTGCAACTTCAAATAATCAGGTTATAGATATTTTTTTTTTATTTAATTAGAGGACTAGGCGATCAGACAATGCACAACCATCAATGCATTACTTTGGCCAAAGTTATCCTCCGTGCAGGTTACGGCTAAACTCAATACAACACACTAGTCTTATGAGTTTTAAGTCTTCTGCCACCTCACAACTATCCCGTTCACAGTTATCTAGATATGTATAGTTTTATTTTATTTTATTTCCAATTAAACCCATCTTGCAAGAGTTTATATTGAGATAGATGCCTAAGGCCAACTAGGATCTTTATGAGATAAGTACATTCGTTATGCTGAAATGTAACTATATCAACATTCCACCTGTACTTATCCCTTAATATGCCTAATGGATATTTTCATCTATTCACCATCCCATTTAGTCTCTTTTTCCTAATGTTTGATTCTTTAACCTTAAATTACCTTTTACAACGATACTCTTCCATTCTCGATACAACATGATTTACAATCTTATCATATTAATACCAAGTTTATTGAAAGGCCGAATTAAATATATATTAAAACATGTATATTTAATTATTCCTTCGATTAGTTATTCCACTAAATAGCTTATTTAATTTAGAAAATTAAAGACAATTGATTGTTACAATAATTGCCCAATTATCGACTTCATACATTGATAACAATCAAATAAATGTATTCAACAATTTGTGAAAAGTAAGATTTCACAACTCAAGTATTCATCATTTACTCATATTGAGATATTATTACACACAAAGTAATCATCTCTTTATTAAAATTATATATTACATATGTCGTTAAGGAAAAATATATATAACAGGTATAATAATTCTCACATAGTGAGGTTTGAATATTTACAATGGGTCCAAGATCCCAAAAATTCAGCCAAAAATTCAAGGATATCATCCTTTCACCAATTGAAATCCAAGTATCTCATTAAGATCCATGCTACGATAAAACTTCACAAGAAATGAGTTTTCGCACATCCGAATGTAACGGCTAATGGTCTTGCAAGATTGGAGTAGTGGTATGATGTCAGTTCAAAATGAATTGACATGAATATTAACTCCATTTTTTGATGCAATTAATTAATAAAATATGAAAGGATAAACATGCTATTTTATTAACAAGCACATGGTAATACAACTGAAAATGTATTACTACCTAGTTTCTATAAAGATACATCTATGGATGCACACAAATAAAACAACCACTTTCTATTTCAACGATCATGTTTCCCTCTAATCACAGAGGTCAATACATCCGTATTCTAGCTTCAATCAATAAACATTTGACATTTAAAATTTCTACATAACTTCATAAAAACAATATGATTAAGAAGAGTATTTTTTTCAGTCAATGAGCAACTCTACAAATTAGCACAAATATTACCATATTTATATCACTTTAACATTTTCTATCTAGTAAACAAACATCCCAACCAATAATATAACAACACCATGGTTAAATCATTTAAACATAATCTTAAAAAAAAAAACAACTAATAATTTCTTTCATAAGATATCATTATTTTAAACCCAATCATGCCTCTAATTACTCCTTGGTGCATCTTGGTCAAGTTTTCCTGGCTTTCATGCCCTTACCAAGACAAGCAATTTGTTTTTCAAAGTCTTACAAGAATCCAAGTCATATTTCTAGGCTGGAAGTTACAGTCTAAATGCCATTTTTAAAAATTATTCACACATAACAATACACCCTCGTTTATACGTGAACCAATTTAGTGGTCCATAATAATAAAATTTCTGGAAAATGCAGCCCCATGCAAGAGCTTTGACACCCACAAATTATCATTCAAAAGATCTCAATAAATTAAAAATCAGACCTGCATATAACAACCAGTAAGAAAAATATAAAAACCCCAACCGGTTGTATTGATTGGGTTACCCAAATTGATTCCTTTATGCAAATCGATTTGCATACCCAAATCAATTTGTCTACAAAAAACACACAACCAAATTTCAGTTTAACAAAATGAAAACCCACAAGCACAAATCATTTTTAAACACACAAATTCACAGAACATTTTTCTTCTTTCTATATAGGAAAAACCCAACTCTTTTCCTTTTGGGTATAATTTATTATAATGCAGAGAAGGAATTTTTAACCTTTCTTTTACTTTATTTTTGCTGATCAAAATCCAAAACTCCATCTACGTATTTTTCTGGGTTAGGTTAAAACCACACAAAGAAAACTAAAAAGAATATAGAATCCATCAATTTCCTTTTCATACTTCATCTCCAAACAATTAAATCAAAAGTTGTCCACAATTTCCTTGATTTCCATTAAAAATAGAATGTGTATTTCCTCATTTTTTACAAATAAGGCAGCAGAGAAAGGAGAAGATATTCATGCTTGAAGTAAACCCAAAATCGACAACCTTCTACTCTTTTTGCTCCAACAAGTTGAATCCTTCTTTCCTCCAAAACTCACACAGGTATTCCAGAAGGGGAGAATGAAAATAGATGAAGGAAAAATAACAGAAAAAATATAATGAAAGAACTATAATTGGGCGGCATATTGAAGAATTTTCAAGCTTCCCAATGCTGGTACATGTTTTAGTGCATGCCGCACACTTGTGCCATGTGAAGGTGTTTCACTTTATGAAACCCATAAATTTCAATAATTAAATAAATTTGTTGGCTTACATGCTAAATCCCTCTAATATATACATATATACATATATTATATATATATATATATATATATATATATATATATATATATATATATATATATATATACACACACTAATTAATATTTCATATATATTTTTTACTTTAGTTGTTACCCAGCTTAATGGTTAAGTTAAAATTAACCTTCATAATACAAGTCCACATATTTCCAACAATATATTACCATAAAAATTAGTTGAATTTCTAGGTTTATATAAAACATTCCAATACGAAAATCACCAAGTCCGTAAATAATAATTCGAATATTCTCATAAAGCTGGCTTGATATAGCATTGTTAAATTAAACAAAGACAATTATCATCGTGGTCATGCAAAATTCGAACAAAACAAAAGACGACCAAACCGATTAAAATAAAGTAACCGGAATACAAATAACCAAAAGATTCACTATCATTTATGAATTGTTTTACCTATGATTAAGGCCTAATCATGTTTTAGGAAGGACCATCAAGGTGGGTGTGGGGTTATTCATTCTGCAATGTCATGCCCTATAGAAGAAGCTGTGGGTCATTATAAAATGAACCAAATGAATTTTACACCCAATGACGATCTCGTCTAATCCTTTTTAGACTTAACCGTAGTTAATTTAACTTACAAGAAATTTTGGGATGTTACAAGTATACTCCAGGTGTGATGGTAAACTATAACAAAACCTCTGTTTTGTGAATATTTTCATGTACATGCATGTGTTGCAGGTGTCACGATGAAAGATCAGTTGTGGAAAAATCTTGGGATGTGTTCTAAATGTCCATGAAAAGTTTTGGATAAGTTATTTTAAGAAATTGGTGAAACCTTTCTCCCAAAGGTGTTTACCGCTAATGGTATAAAGAGACAAAAACATGTCTTATATGTCTAAGAGGGTTTGTGATGTTTGACATGGTCTAGTAGTGTATTATGAGATTGGATAGTTTGTTGAGGTCCCATATGGTGTGTTTGAGCTCATGGTTTGATCAGATGAGGTGTTGTCATGTCATGTTTGAGCTCATGGTGTGTTAGGCTTGTCAAGAAAGCTTTTGGAATATGTATGCAAGTATGCATTTCTTCATATTACATATGCATATGAGTTATTGCAAAGGATTTTTAGAATGCCATTGAATTTTTCCAAGTGGTTGAAGTGTATGGAAGTTTCCCTAAATATGGTGGAGTTCAAATAGCTCAAGACTGGTTCTTGAGACCTAATAACAAGATTCAACAATGTTAGAGAAGGAGGTGTTTTGAAGTGTTATGCCCTGAATTGGAAATTAGTATGAGTTGTGTGAGTTTCTTGAGGATGATATTTTTATAGTGATATACCACATGCATCTTGAAGAGATGATTTGATGTGTGAACCAAGTCACTTTTTGACACTGGTAAATTAGGTGTTTATACCTAATTGATGGTGCTTGCCTATTGGAGTGATCCAAGTTGACGATGAAGGTTACAAAGGTAATTGTTCTTTTTGATGGTTATGAGAAGATGTTTCTGAAGTGTCTAGAGTTCTTGGATCTTGGGTGAGGTTTCTATGTGCCCTTGAAGTCCAAGAAGCTTTCATTGGAGTGAAGACTTGTTTTTAGGCATAATTGAGAAGCACTGCATTGATTATGTTTATAAGAGTTATGAAGACCTAGAAGGTCCCTTCATGTAACTTATATGAATGTGTAAAGTGTGAATTCATGTTGTTTATGAACAACATTGCATGGTCTAATGTAATTTTCTGACCCATAATAGTTTGTAGCATTAGTTATGTATATAAAGCCAAGTGTAAAGCTTATTTGAGCCAGTGGAAAGGATGGAGGTTTAAGCGAGCAAGAGGAAGTGTGTGAAGAGATCAGAGGGATCTAAATTAGAGCTGAGAAGAGGCATGAGAAGTCGAGAAGAGCATAAGAAAAAAATAAAAAAAGGTCATATTACCTAATCAAAACACTTTGGTGCATTCATAAGCGAAGAAGGAGAGAGAGCAGTTTTAGAGGGTTTTTTGTGAAGAGAGATGAAAAACTGGTCACAATCAATTGGTTGAGAAATAAGGATATAAAGTGATCTTCATATTCAAATTTCTAAATGGGTGCTTAGTCATCTTGGGGGTTTTCACCCTCCTTGTAGAGTGGGTGCTCTACTAAATAGGGATTGGTGCCTCACTAAATAAATCTCTTGTGTTGTGTAATATACACAGGAGTCCATTATGTTGAGTAATATATGCAGAGTTTTAGTGGGTTTTCCTCCACTTGATGGTTTCCCACTTAAAAATTGTGTTCATGTGTTCTCTCTTGTTTCACACTTATGTGGATGGTTGATATGTCACTTGATGGTTTTCTAAGATACTTGATATTACTCATATAATGGATAAGAAATGTGGAATGGTTAAACACAATTGAAATAAAATTTTTAAAGGACCAATTCACCCCCCCTCATTCATCATGATTACAAAATTCAATGGGTCCTTTCCATCAAAATTATTCATTTCCATATTTGGGATTAGGTTTCATGCCCCAAGATTAATGCACACTTTAGATGAATGTGTTGTAATATTTGAATCACAACTTGTATGTCCATTAGATCCATCTCAAGTTGTGGTAGAGGATAACAACTCAATATTTTTAAAAAGCTTATCCATACCTCCCTTCTGTGTCTCACCTCTAATTGCATTTTTTTCATGCTCTCCATAAAGGGCTGGATTTTATTATCCACAAAGGAAAACATAACATTAGAACTTCTACCCATTCCAACTCTGATTCATCCAATTTTTTTGTTAGGAGTTTAATCTAGAGTATTATAACCTTTTCCTTGGCCTCTAGTAGATATCCCCACCATGGTAATTAGGGTTTAGGTTTTTTGATGATTTTATCTAGATAAAACAAAAAATAAGAACAAAACCTAGTTCAAATTTAGAGATATTTCCATAAATGCAAACAATTTAGAGAAATTATACAATTTTCAGCCTAAGGAGATAATTTGTGAAAAACCCTAAAATGAATATAAATTATGCAAAATAAGTTAAAAATTTATTAAAATTTGGATAGAACCTTTACTTAAATAATTTCACCACATCATTAAAAACATTGTAAAAATATTTGGCACTATTTTTGAGATATAGCTGAATCTTCAAAATCAGGATGTTGATGTAATTCTAACCTAGATCAAAGCTCTGATACCATTTGTAATGCAATTACATAGATAGATCTAAATATCAACAATAATATAACACCAAAGAACACAAAAATATAGATAAATGATCACAATATGCAAGATGAATGACTTAACCACTTTAAGGGGGAAACCTCCAACCATACAATAAGACTCAAATGCTCAATTTGATGACAATCTATTACTCGCTAACTCCTCTATATACCCTATTATGTTATACAAGAAACCAATACCAAACTACAAAGAATATAAAAATATAAAAATATGATATGACATGTTAAGAGATTATGTTAACCATATGTTGAATATACATATCTTGATATATGGCCTACATGATTAAGGGAATATTATTATACCCAATAGTTACCAAATGACGAATGTTCATAATGATTTTCTACCTACACTCGTAAATGTGGAAAACCACCAATATATATTGTGCCACACTTTGTAAGGAAATAAAACCTTTCTCTGAGACAAAAAGACATAGACATAGTTAGGGTACACAATGAAGAATCTCCTTAGACCACGAAGCCTTCAAAATCATGTGTGGAAAACATACAAACAAGCATACAATAACACATATTTGAATTCAACAATAAAACAACAAGTCAAATTTTTAATTCATATACTTAGAGGAATAACAAAAATTAAATACTCATGATGAAATCAAAACATCATATAATCATTCTCTTGTTAAATACACTCTACTATAAGCCTTAAAATCACATCTACACTCTACTCTATTTCACAGAGTTAACTATGAGATACTCATCTCTTGAGAACCAAATCTCTAAGGAAATTGGGATTTGTTTATATGTAGGTAAACCACATAATCTTGACATTAAAATAAGAGATATTCCTAAAACCAAGGAACAATGTGAAGCTACGGTCCAAAGGACCCATTATAGACTTAGTTGACCTTTCCAAAACGTTGGCACCATTAAATGATCATCCTTTAGTGCTTCATGAATTTTGAATAAATTTTAAGTACTTTTCAACTTCAAAGTCGAGCTTGTAGTATTGTGTGAATACCTTTAAGCTTGTGCAGATTCCTTAGTGCTCCATGAATTCCAATAAACTTGCACAACTTCCTTCGTGTTCAGTGGGATCCACCATTGTTTGAGACACCTCTAAAAACTTGTACAACATGTACAAAGACTCCACATACTTGTTTGTAATATAAAATATATTGGACATTTCATAATAAAATTATGACACTATCATTATGCATTAGATTTTTCATAGCATAGAATGCAACATAGTAATTTGTGGCATGCTAACAATGCAAATACTAAACAAAATACAAAGAACTAACTCAAACTAACTAGATTATTTTTGGTTGATACATGATTTCCTATGTACCTAAATACTCCTACGACATATATGAACATGATGCGAGACACATATGACTGTGCATGTTTTTTAGATGATTTATGATTTTCCTAGTGGCCTTCCTAATTTGGGGGCATATTTTACACTATTAGGTGCTATTTTTCTATTTTATTACACTGTTCTTTCCATCTACTATATATGTCCTAATTATGTTCATATTTTACACTGTGATATATGTTATTATCAAGATTTTGGAAATAACACATGTGGATTATACAAGAATAATATATATTGTTTTATGTGCATATTAGTTATTATTTAATTCTTATTTTTGACATTGGATTGATTATTTATTGTATTTTGTGTGTGGACCTTGTCCTATTTTGTGTGTGCAACACTTGCGTGTCCATTATTTTCAACCTCAATAACATTTCTTATGCATTCCTTGACCTTTTTTGTGTGTATGAAACCCTTGTGTAGCTTGTTTTTGGCCACTTGGATTTTCTGTGACATTCAAAATGAATTTCTATTCTTCTATGATTATTGTGTTGTCAATCTCTATGTGCCAAGATCCATATTATGCAGTCTCTCTGGGGCCAATTCTACCATGTTACTAGCTAAAACCACATTCTATATATTCTAGTGATGATTATTTACTATATTTTATATGGAGACACTTCAATTATTTTGAGATGATTGATCTAAAATCCATATCCCTCACCTTAAAAGTGTGGGCATTCAATGGGGTTATTAAACATAAATGTAAATAAGAAAGAAAATTAAAAGTACAGGATACAAGAACAAGTTATATGAACATATTTATTGTGTTATAAATAAGAACACATAATATTTATACAGGGACAATACTGTATACTTGAAAATAACCATCGTGCAATATTTTCCTACACGTAAATAGTTTGTCCTACACAAATTTTCACACAAATCTACATTTTCTAAAATAAAATAAAATTTAGAGTGGTTCCAATAAGAAATCACATATATGAAAACATGATACCATAAAAATTAACTATATTTTATTACAACTGATGGGGGCATGGTTACTATTTCAATTTATTTTTCAAATGTGGGTTACAAATTTGTCTATTTATATATGCTATTTCTATTTTCAAGTTCAAGATTATCAATAATTATGAACCTAGATTTGTCTATAGTAATATGTATCATTGGAATGGATACATTCGGTATAGTGATACCCGATGAACTTGGCATCATTCTTTGCAGCACTATGTGGTTCCTCACATATTTGAGTTTTGGACTCTTTCCACCCAACCTCCTAGTTCAGTTTACTATTTCTCTTCTATCTTTGTGTGTTGGGATTATATGTCTCTTAACTCTCTTTTGTTATTTTCATTTGGGACTTGTTTAGATCCTTATTAGATTATGTTAATTACATTGATGGAAAATGGTATCATGGTGTTGTATGAGTCTCCAGGAGGTGTAAATCACTATCTAACATGAAGGTTGATTGGTAGTGACCAATTTTGGTGAAGTTTTATGGTGTTCTGGAGCATGTTTTAGTGTGTATGGTAACTATATGAGTCCTTAAAAATTTGAGTGAAGGTTGGTATAAGGTAATTCATGGTCCTAAAGGTGTGTTACAAGTATCTAAGATTTTGCATGAGGTCAACATGGTCAGTTCATGAGGTGTCATGGTTGAGTTAGGTTATTCTAGCCCCATTCCTAGCCATGGAAAATACAAAATGGTATGGAGGTATGATTTTTAGAGCTGATTAGTTATAACCAAGCATGGTAGTAGAATTTTGATAATGTACATGAAGTGTATGGTGAGTTTTAGGTCAGTACTCAGTGGTATAGTGCATATATGAGGTCCTTGGGAAGAAAGAAGGTGAGAACAAACAAGATAACATGGGTAAATGTGATTGGATAGAGAATTTTAGATCTATTTTAGATATATGCTGAGTATGAATATTTAGAGGATGGTGTCATGATGCTTCATGATAAGTTTCAGATCGTTTTGAAGAAGATTTTTGAAGATATGTCATTTTTGGTGAAACTAAGTATTCTAGATTGTGTTTTTGAAGCAAAAATGAACCTTTCGATGATCGTTGTGTACTATGTTAATGGAATATATTTTTAGGTAAACTATGAAGGTTTCAAAAAAATAATGAGGTGGGTTGATCATCTGGTTTTTATGATTGATCATTAAGAAGATAAGTTATTTTGAAACCCTAGCTAAAAGTGACTTGGAGAAAATGGATTATACTAAGCATGTCTTGATTGGTTTTGTAAATGTTATGATTGGAGGTTGTAGAGGTATCCTCCATATTTCCATAAAAGTGTATTACAACATGTGATAATATGTGGGATCCACCTGAAAATGCTTGTTTCTAAAGATCTTCATTTTGTGGAAAAGTTCTCCAAAGAAAATGAGAAAATTAAATTTACATTGTTTTTAGCCCTAGAGTTGTAATAGATGTCCATGATAGTTTTAGATCATGGTTGTGATTTTAGAGGGAATTTTTTTCACTATTTATGAAAAATGGTCCTAAGGCAATTTTGGGCAGTTTTGGAGCAGTTTTAGAGATCAAATTGGTTAGAGGCCTTCCACTTAGAGTTGGAAGGAAATGTAAGATGTTATGGAAAGAGAATTCAGAGGGATTTCCAGTGGTATATGGTTTATATTGTGATAATAATATTTTATGGGTCATCCAACTTAATTTGTGGAGATGCAGATAGTTGGTTTTCAAGGACATGGTTGCTCAAGCTGAAAGAATGAGGTAAATGAGGCATGTTTTGAATTGGATGATGCTTAATATCACTTAGAGAGTAAAGATGGATGAAGTTTGTTCCTATTGAATTAATTTGGAGGTCATGAAAGTGATAGAAAGGGTGCAAGCCATTTGAGTTTGTAAAACTCTTTTATGGGCAGTTCAATTTGGTGAAGAGGAAAGATGATGCGGCTTGCACATATGGATGTTTCATGAGATATGCAATCATGGATGCAATATAAAGGTAAGGGGGATTCCAATGAGTGGTTACATGCCATAGTTGAGATGTTCTTGGGTGTTATTGAGGCCCAAAGGTGAAAACATATTCCTGGAAACAACTATTTTGAGAAGGATAAGAGCCTTCTTAGTTGTGTTATGAATAATTTGATTGGTTCAAGAATATATATATATATATATATATATATATATATATATATATATATATATATATATATATATATATATATATATATATAACCATGGATGATGTTGATATGTCATATTTGACATGTATAGTGAATTTGGGAACTTTATTAATCATGGTTATGGTGTTTGTGGTTTTAGCTCATCTAGGTGATAGGGTTTTGAGCTTGTTTGTGCTAGTTTGGTGCATTTGGGCATGGCCGACCTACATGGGTCAATTATGATTTTTTTTATGAATGTATTGGGATATTTTTAAGTTGTATTTTTAAAAATGATGATGTAAGAATGACCTCCTTTATGATTATGAGTTGAAGTGTATATAAAATTGGTGTCCCCAAGGATTTAACTTAGAAATCTTGGGATACCCCTTTTAATTTTTTGTTGATTTTCTCAGGATTTATTTAGGAGGTTGCAAGAGGTTACTGTTATCCATTCCCTATGGAAAAAAATGAACAACTTGGAAAAATTAGACATGGACAAGTTGACGGGACTTCAATGAAGAATCTGGAGGTCTTACATAATTTTCATGATTTTTTGGCACGTACAGTCATTTGATGGAATTCCCCTCTCCCTAGGATTTAGAGTTTAGTAATTAGCCAAAAATTTGTGAAAATGGTTAAAATGGGATGTTGACAGGTTTATACAAGTGCTTTACTTCTTCAAAGTAACCAAGCAAGTCCCCTCAAAAACCCTGATTTGCACTATATTAGGTTGGCGGGCTTTTATTGTTGCTTTACTTGTCAAAAGCAATGAAGTTAAGCCACTGAGAAATCCCACAAAGAAGGAAGTAAGTAATTAGGGGTCAAAACCCATAGTTTAATGGGACATAATAATGAATTTGCTAAAACCCATAGTTCAGTGGGAAACAATAATGTAGTTGTTGAAACCCGTAGTTTAGTGGGAAACAGTAATGTAGTTGCTAAATCCCACACTATAGAGGGGAAAAATAATGTAGTTGCTAAAACCTGAAGTTCAGTGGGAAAAATTAATACAATTGCTAAAACCTATATTTTAGTGGGAAACAATAATGCAATTGTTAAAACCCGCAGCTCAGTGGGAAACAATAATGCAGTTGCTAAAACCCGCAGTTTAGTGGGAAAAAACAATGGAGTTTCTAATACCCATAGTTCAGTAGGAAAAAATAATGTAGTTTCTAAAACCCATAGTTCAGTGGGAAACAATAACGCAGTTACTAAAACCTGAAATACATTAGAAAGCAACAATGCTACTTCAAAAACTCGATTGGCCATATTTTTTGAGTAGATGCTCCGTTTTTTGAGATCTTGGACTTTTTGGAAATCTCTTGACATCCTCTACATAATGGAATCATGAAAATCAGGTTTTGATGGGGGTAATTGGGATAAAAATGATAAAAAACACTTTCAACATGAAATGAATAGTTCCAGGCAGTAGTGCTACCAAATTTAATGCAGTATGGGCAATTTTCTTCTTCTTCAAAAAAGGGCAAAAAAAGACCGAGGTTATATATAGAGAATAAATTATTCATTTATCTTCTCCTTCTTCTTTTCTTCTTCTCTTTCTCATTTTCCAAGTAATGTAATGAAGTAATCAATATTAATTGTAAAACTTAAGTAATTCAGTTAAAAGCCATTACTTCAAGTTATTTGAAAAATTCAATTGTTTAGTAATAGCTAGCACTACATGCAAAGTAGTTGATGTTATTTTAAATTGTAGAACATTTGAATATCATTCATGCCAAGTAATGAGAGATTCAAGGAGGAAAATTCTCAACTACATGTAGATTTGTCGCCAGCATGTGCGGAAGGCACAATTAATTTCTCATATTTGTATCTTCTTTCTAGATGCTACAAAGAGAGAGAGAGAAGCCTATGGGTATTTGATGGAACTTTTGGGAAACCAACTATTGTAATTTTATGCATGAATTTAAACACCTCAAACTTTGTGTTGAGACTCTTGAATGTTTTTTGCCAAGAAGGTGGATTTCTGTGGAACCTTGTGTCGAAGAAGTCTCGCTATGCATCCTGTGAGGATTTTATGGTAAAATTTGTGTTACTTAAAATACAAATTTGGATTAATTTCTTTTTCATTTACTTAAATTATGACATTTTAAAAGTATTTATTTATTCTGTACAATTGCAATAAGCTCCGTGATCTACTTATTGTGAAGTATTTTTCCCTTTCATGGCTACTATTATAATTATGTATTTTCCTTTCTCTTCTTTCCCACACTATTCCCAAAACATAGACGCTTACTTGTTACAAAATTTCCAAGTTATGGTTCATGAGGTTCGTGATTAAAGTAATACCCCATAAAATAATTAGAATAAATAAATACCTTACATGGGAGCTTCATCGTTAAATGAAGGGGATTTATCCCAAGACTGCCTAGGTTTATGTGCATAAAATCTAGCCAACAAAAAGTGTTTTTTTTGATGAAAAAGATATTATATTATATTAGAAGAAACATGATACAAGATTTTTCCAACAAAAAAGTGGGCAGTATGAGATCACTCCCCAAAGCCATGAGCACACTAGGCCATGCCTAGGAATACAAAAAAAATAACTTAAGAGACACCGAAGTTAAGCAACAAAAAAAGTGCAGAAGAGGGGAGGTCATGATATTTGGCTAGCCAGGACCAGGAAGTTCATTTCTCGTGTCTGACATATCCTAACCCAAGCCCGGGGGGTGTTCTTCCTCATTCTCAGCCTATGTGGGAGAGATGGAAAGGGGCATATGAGGAATCTTATTTAACAAAGGTAGAGCTAGAGGTGGCAGGATCCACCCATCATAATTGCATGGCTTGGGAGCCATAAGCGAGCCCCAACTAAGTTGATGAGCAGGTGGGGGGGTAGACCCAACCCTAATGACAAGATGGTGGAGATAGGATTCTCCGTGGTTGAGTGCATAGAGACTAGTGAGCATGATTGAAAGAGTGCTGCTGAGAGTGGATCTAATGACCCCCTCGAGGATGGACCTCGCGGGATAGAGAGAGCCAAGAGGGAGAAGATGGCTCATGAGAAACATTACAGAGGGCATCACTCCAATGTCGTAGAAGAGTCTAAAGGTGCTCCACCTCAAGGGCCACCTTGTTAGCTTGCACTTGAATATGTAGCAACACATTGGAGATAACCACTGATTTATTATACACTGAGAAATGTTGATCAACTTCAGTATTAACAAAAAAAAATTCCTTTGTTTCCATAACTAGAACAAAATTTCCCCTTTGAAAGCATGCCAAGTTTGGGAAAACATGTAAGGTAATCTGGGGCTATCTTCTAAAATAATATCTTGCTAGGTGAAACACTCTAACCAGAGGGGGAAATAATGAATGAATCAAATTCCAAGCCCGTTGGGATTTGTAGAAAAACCGGAACATGTGAGGTAAGGTTTCCAAGTGACCACAAAAAGGACATTTGGGAGCTGGAACACCAATTTGAACTAGCTGGGTGCCAATTAGAAGACCTTGATGTAAAATACACCATGAAAAATGTGTAATTTTAGGCTCCACACAAGCTGACTAGACTTTGTTGAACCTCCTTCTTCAACAGGAAGAAGAATGATGAAGCCCCCACTAAGTGTTGAATTCAAATTTGCATTAGTTGCGAGAGAGGGAAAAAGTGTGAACCAAGTGTGTGATTGAACCATGTATGAAGGCATCTATTCAAAGCTAAGGATAGGTATGACAGGTTGAGGAATGTTAGAGAGTATGTGTGTAAAGGTTTGAGATCAATACAAGTCTCATTTTTCCAAATTTGAGTGAGATAAAAGGAGGTGTGTTTAAAGTAGGGTTTGGAGTTGTTTGGAGATAAATCTTATGATCACTATCAACTAAGTTTTTGCATCATATCTTCAGTGATCTTATAATCAAAATATTATGTGATGAGTCATATTCATGTAATTCTCTTGTTGTAAATAATATGAAAAAAGGTTTAGGGGTTGGTGCTCCTTGTGGGGTTGGCTCCTCACTAAAGAAATCTCTTGTGATGTGTAATATTCACTTGAGTCTTTGTTGTGTGTAATATCAAAAAAGTTTTTAGTGGCTTTTCTTCCCTTTGAGGGTTTCCCACTTACATAGTGTGTTTATGTGTTCTCTCTCATATTTCAAGTTCATTTGAATGCATGATGTATATTTAATAAGCTAATGTTGAATGTATGTGATTGAATGGATGTTTGATACATGTTTTAAAAATGGTAAATGAATTAAAAATTTTGCTAGACTCGTTTACCTCCCTTATTAGTCTATTTTTTTTGTAATAATTGGTATCATAGGAATTCCTCGAGAAGCAAGTTTAACAACTTGAAGGAGATTCCCTTAGAGCACAAACATGGGTAAGTCTTCAGATATTGAGGATGCATTGAGGACAAAGTATGAGGCTACATAGTCAGTGATTCATAGCTAACAAGATCAAATCTGATGTATGGAGATAGATCATGGTCAAGCTATCAAGGGTTTGGAGTCATAGGTTGAATCTATGTCTGAATCCCTAAAGGAAAAATAATACACTTATTCTAGTTATGAAGAGAGGTTGAAAATTTTGGATTCTGATTTAGAAGATGCTTCTAATAGGTTGAATATGTATGGGAAGTTAGAGAAGAGTTTTGAAACTCTTGAGGGGATTTTAGAGAGACAAAGAGTGTTTAGTGACAAAAAATGTATAGGGTTTAAAGGAGAACATGTGACGAATAATGGTGAAGTTGGAACAAGTTCTAAATATGATGAGAAGGTGACCAAGAAGGCTGATTTAAGAAGGTCTAACCCTATTAGACAACCTAATACTGCTAGGTATGATACTTTTTTCAATTATTATTTCTATGTTTGTTACATTTTTGGGCATAGAGCTAGAGATTACAAAATATGCTCTCCTAGGAATGGTGTAGGCATATTCAAAGGTGAATGTAATTCATGTTGTGAGTGTGGCCATAGAGCTAAGGACTATGGTTAGAAATTAAGTGTGTATGATTCAAAAAGGAAGAAGAATGATATTGTTTGCCACAAATGTCACAAACAAGGTCATATTTCAAGAAATTGCTATCAAGATAACCTTATGGATTTAACAGCAGAGTTCATGCTCAAAATGGAACATTGTTTAAGAAGAAGAATCTCATGAACGAGTCTAGGAATGTCATGTCAAATCCTAAGGCCAAGAAGATGGCTGATCAAACAAGAGAAGTCAAGAGATCATATTCTCAGTCTGAAATGCATATCATGAATTCTAATCCAATTAAATTTATCAAAGAGGGTTCTAGTGACATCAATATGGTAGACAAGTTTAGTTAAGGAAACATGTTTTCCTTATTTGAAGAGCTTAGAACTGAGGAAAGTCACAATTTCTTATCTACAATTCAAACTTATGTACATGAAAATGTGAAGAAGCTAGGTTTTTGTGACACCTCAAAAGCGATAAGGTATGTTTTATGACTATGGTATGAATTTGTGAATTTAGGAGTGTTACTTGTAGGCGTCTGAGTTTGTAGAGTCTATTTTTCATGTTGTCATCTATTGTAAGGTCTATGTGTGTCCCTAGATGATATTTTTCAATACTATCATGGTTTGCCCATAAGATTTTAAGGTTTATAAAATTGAGTCCAGCTGAGAGTGCTTGTGTTTAAGAAGTCTATGAGATTCAAAAGGAGTTGTCATGAGTAAATAAGTATATATGCTCAAAGAGAAGTCATGAATCATGAAATCCTAGTATAAGTAATATGTATCTATGGTTGAAGATTTTGATTCATGGTCTAAAATGCATGGTGTCAACACCTATGCTTTGGGTCAAAAGATGCCCTTGAGAGTTTTTATTGTTATTATAACTATCAAATTTGGTCCTACGTCAGTAAGTTTGTCCTCTATCTTAGGTATTTAAGGTCTACAAAGGTCTTGTTTTGAAGTGAATATTTTTTGGTCTGAGTATGGAGTCATGGTCTAGTAAATGGTTATCACAAGTTTGGTACATGTCTATCATAGAAGACTATGTCATGAATTTTTGGTTAAGTAAATATGGTCAAAGGTCTAGGAAAGTACAAGAGAAAGCTATGAAGATTGTGTACTTCAAAGGAAGGCATGAAGTTGGTATTATTTCTTAGAAGAATGAAAAACAAAGTATTGAAAAAGATCTTACATATATTTATGTTGTCTACAAGATTGAAACATGTATAAGGCTTCATGAAGGCATCAAATGGAGTTTCTAAAAGAGAAAATAATATGATTGTTCATCTTAAGAAGTATCAGAAGATAAATTTAACAAGTACTTAAGCCTCCTAAGGGACATGAAGATGATATTGGTCAAGGATGAAGTTGATGATGAATTAAACTTGTAGATAATTGAAGGAAAACAAGTTGAATCAGTTATGTAGGAGCTTCTAAGTAATGATTTAGATAACTCGGGTATGAAGATCAATTTATCTGTTCCATGTAAGAATAAAAGGTGATTAAGGAGTCATCATAAAACAATGTTTTCTTCAATATGGTTCTGTGTTACCATGAAGGGCTTGTCTATGGTATGGATATTCTTTGAAATGTGTCTCAAAAGTTTTTGGAGTATCAAAGAGGGTATTTCTGAAAGAAAAATTTTCTATCATCACTGTATATGTTATCACCAAGGAAGAGTAATTTGGTCTTATCAAGGTTTGAACATACTACTGTTGTCTTAGAGGTTCTTATGAGTTGTAAAAGCACTGTAAATATGTAAGGATAATCTCAAGGATGATGCCACCTATATTATACCATGGAAATGCATTTTTAATTTGATTTGTGAACTGTAGGGTATCATGGAAGAATCAAAAGTTGCGAAATTTGACTATAAAGACTTTGAAGAACAGTTTCTTAGATTAAACCATTTCATTACAAGAGAATAAGGTAAGTATAATGGTTATGAATATGGTTGAATTATATAACATTATCTCAAGAAAATAAAAAGTGTGATAAGGACCTATGATAGTTCATTCATGACTAAGTTGATAAGTTTTATCTTGGAGGTAGCTAACAAGCCAATATAAAGGTATAATAAAGTCTTCTAAGTTTGTCTATTTAAGTAGACACAATACTACAATTTGAATAAAGAAACTTGATGGACTTCAATACTATTCTATTTTAATAAAGGTGATAAATCATGATATGGGGTCAAGGAAGATGAAAAGATAAAAGTAGAAAAGTGGATATGACTGTGAAACATGGTATGATATTTGAATTCAAGGATATAACTATGGAGAAGAAATGATGATGAGCTACATGTCAGTAGGGGTATCACCAAAAGGTAAGAGAGATTAAAAAATGATTTGTAAGGACTCGCAAGCTCAAAGTAAAAGGTTAAGATATAAGGAGGAATCTTGAACCAATCGAAGGTCATCATCACCGAAGTGAGGGCAAGACCACTATTTCAGAGCTTAAATGCTAATGGAGAGGAAATGTAGTGCTATAGGATGAACATGAAATGTTAGGTGGTAGAGTGTCTAAATGGAGGAATTGATAGTTTGGAATAATATTACAAATGTTGTGTTCTTTGACCTTGTGATTGAACTAGTCTACAGGCTACTCTGTTGTGTCTTGAAATTTTAAAAGATCTGGTATAGTTGTATGATACTCCTAGAATGTATGAAGGAAAATAAAAAGGGATTATAATCAAGATGTTGTAGTTTTTATATGTCCTTCAAGAAGTTATTGAAGAGTGTTAGAGCTATATTGACAAAGCTGTCAAAGAATGTGTGTTTGAAAAGATGACAGGGTTTGTATAGTCTAATAAGGGTTGTAAACAAGATCAATAAAGAAAAGTTTGTCATGCCTAAGAAGTTAGTCTGAAAGATGTATACAAACCCAGTAACAAGAAGTACATATGATTGTGTTAGGAAATTTATGATAAATATTAGATGAAAGGAAAGGTTGTGTGAAGAGATATCAAGATTATAAGTCAATATTGCATCATCGCAAAGTAATGTAGCAAGTTCTTTACTCTATTTCAGTGATCAACAGACTAAAAAAATATTTCCATGCAAGGGGAGATTGGCTTTGTTCTCAAACATGTATGTAATATGCTTAGAAGAATGGTATACCAAGATGAAAGATGATTGCTAGGTTTGTGTGGCTTTTTTTCTCCTTAAATAGTGTGTGCATGATATCAGTACACCAAATTACATTCTAGTAGTCTGTAGGGGTATTTTGGTGTAGATGGAGTTGCGTTTGAATCCCAAGTAAAGATGAAAGGTGACCAAGTGGTCTAAATGATATATTTGTTGATGAATGAATGTAAAGTAGCAAGGAGAGTAAGTCAAGTTATCAAGATGAATTCCTTAGCTCAAAAATAAAACCAAGAAGATTGGCAAGTTGCTTTACAACAATAATGAAATAGTTGAGTCATTCCCAAGGTAAGTAAGTAAGGTAATAATACTTTTTTTTTTGTTTTCAGTTAATAGAGGATATTAATTCAGGTGGAGATGGTTTGCATGTTTTAATAGGTCCATGGATCCTTTTAGCTATTGTTGAAGGTCAAGGAAGAGAGAGCACAATCTCTGGGGGAGTCAATGAGTCAAGTAAGTTGTGTTTTTGCATTGTTTCCATTGTTTTTAGTCATGATTTGTAATTTTCCAGGTAGTGTTGTCATTGTATCCTTTATCGTAGATGTCAAAGGGGGAGAGAAGCATCAAAAACATGGAATTGAGGTCATATACGTGTGTGTTTTCTTGAGGTTGCTATCAATGTTTCTAAAGGCGGTATCCATCAATGACAAAGGGGGAGATTATCGTCCATTGTGTATTAGTGTTTTCATTGATGTTAAGTACATTGATGGAAAAGGGTTTCATGGTGTTGTATGAGTCTCCATGAGGTGTAGATCACTTTCTAACATGAAGGTTGATTGGTAGTGAACAATTTTGGTGAAGTTTTATGGTGTTCTGGAGCATGTTCTAGTGTGTATGGTCAATGTATGAGTCCTCCCAAGTTGAGTAAAGGTTGGTATGAGGTCATTCATGCTCCTTGAGGTGTGTTACAGGTGTTTAAGAGTTTTCATGAGGTCAGCATGGTTAGTTCATGAGGTTTCATGGTTGAGTCAGGTCATTCTAGGCGTATTCTTAGCCCTAGAACATGCATAATGGTATGAAGGTAAGATTTTTGGAGCTAATCACTCCTAACCAAGCATGATAGAAATATGATGATAGTGTACATGAAGTGTATGTTGAGTTTCAGGTCATTAATCAGTGGTATAATGGATGTATGAGGTCCTTGGGAAGTAAGAAGGCGAGAACAAACAAAATAACATGGATAAATGAGATTGGCTAGAGAGTTTCAGATAAATTTGAGCTATATGTTTAGTATGGATAATTAGAGGATGGTGTAATGATAAGTTTCAATTCATTATGAAGAATATTTTTGAACATATGTCATTTTTGGTGAAACTGCGTATTCTAGAGTGTGTTTTTGAAGCAAAAATGAACGATTTGATGTTATATGTGGACCACGTGATTTGCATGGGGACCTCAACTATTTGGGATATATTTTTAGGTAAGTTATGAAGGTTTCAAAGAAATAATAAGGTGGTTTGATCGTCTACTTTTTATGAATGATCATTGAGAAGATAACTTGCTTTAAAACCCTAGATAAACCCTAGCTAAAAGTGACTTGGATAAAATGGAGTATACTAAATTGTCTTGATTGGTTTAGTAAATGTTATGATTAGAGGTTTTAGTGGAATCCATATTTCCAGAAAAGTGTATTAGAGCATGTGACAATATATGGGCCCCACCTAAAAATTCTTGTTTATGTAGATCTTTAGTTTGTGGCCAAGTTATACAAAGAAGATGAGAAATAAATTGAGGTTATTTTTATCCTTGGAGTTGTACTACATGTCCATGATAGTTTTAGATCATGGTTGTGCTTCTAGAGGGAAAAGTGTGCCCTATTTATGAAGACTAATGCTAAAGTAGTTTTGAGGCAATTCTGGAGTAGTTTCAGAGATTGACTTGGTTGGAGGCCTTCCACTTAGATTTGGAAGGAAATGTAAGATGTTATTGAAAGATGATTCATAGGTATTTCCATTGGTACATGTTTTGTCTCATGATGATAATATTTGATAGGTCATCCAACTTAATTTGTGGAGATGAATATAGTTGGTTCTCCAGGACATGACTACTTAGGCTAAAAGAATGAGGTAAATGAGGCATGTTTTGAATTGGATAATACTTACTATAAATTTGAGAGTAAAGAGGGATGAATTTTGTTACTAGTGAATGTATTTGGAGGTCATGAAAGTGGCATCAAGGGTGAAAACCAAACGAGTTTGTAAAACTGGTTTTTGGGCAGTTTAATCTCGTGAAGAGGAAAGTTGATGTGCTTTGTGAATATGGTTGTTTCATGATGTTATGTGACTAAATCCCCAAGATTTTAAAGAATTACAGATTTTTTGGATTATTAAAGCAAAGTTTGATTTATAATTAGAAAAGATGCTGTAATAAGCTATTTGATTAATGTGGGAATGAATATCCCAAACATTTGATTAAAGATGCTTAATTTAATTTATGAAAGGGTGTCGAAACCATTGTGTTTGTTTGTAACCACCTATGATGTATTATAAAAGAGATTTAAATGTAAAATAAAGAACATGAATGATTAAACGAATGAATGAATGAGAGACGAGGAATTACGTTTGTGATTTTGAGAAAGAGAACAATTGTAAAAAAGAATCTTAAATACTTTGTGAATTTAGTCTATGGAAGTAGTTCCAAGGCTGACCAGGCTACACGAAGGTAGTGGGAAAGAGAGAGGGGCACCAAAGGTTTCCTAATCAGGGGTACATAGTATAACCTTGGATGGTTTCTGGCCAGAACAAGGTGAATATATATGGGGTATATAACATTTTCCTCTCATAGGTGACCATAATTTGGTGTCTATTAACCTGTGGATACGTTGGAATTTTGTATTAAGAATTCCATATCAATTTTCTCTATCTCTATATTGAAAATTTGTATTAGAATTACTAATCCTTGTTCTCTCTCAACATTGGAATTTTGTATATGAATTATTGATAACTGTCTCAAATAAGTTCTCTATCTATAAACTATGTAAATCTATGCAAAAGATATGTGAATTTTGCTGAAAAAGCTAATTGAAAGAACTTAATTCTTCTATTTTACTTTGATAAATGAGAAAATGAATGCATTTTGTATATTTTTCTATGTATATCTTGAAAATATGTGTTTGTGTTATCAAAATATGTGAATGACAAGAAATAAATAAATGAAATACATAGTTTTAGATATGTACATATGTTTTTAAAGAAAAATATGTTTAAATTAATGTAGAATAAGACTGTATATATGTAATTGATTGTATTAAATTTATAATCTTGCAATTTAATGGTGTTTTTAGTCTGAATTATCTAGTTTTCTGTATTTCATGGTTGTGTCTTCTATTTTTCTATCTTTCATGGTCGTATTGTCTGTTTTTATGCTATGGACTCCAAAGTTTTCCTTCAATTATGGTTCACTTCATGTTTTAAGTCCACCTAATAACAAATATGATATATAATATTGTGAATCTTAGCCAATCAAAATTTCCCATGTAGTTTCACCATGTTAGTGTGTGAAAAGTGATCTAATTAGATAATTTCACGTATGTATAGTTTAATGGACTGTCTTGTTATTAAATGATCTTTGGCCATATAAGTTGCACTGTGAAGTGGAAATAAATAGAAAAACACCACATATATACGTATTTTCATAGTGTCAAACTTTTTACATCCTTTTCCAATGAATTATTGACATGTGTCCCTATTTGGTTTGTTGCATACCTAAAACTCATTTAAATCTGGTTCTTTTTGGGGACTTCACGTCCGCCCAGAGCCATCTCTTGGAAACTTGGTAGAATTCTGCCATGTATCTGCCTTCACTTGTTTGATCACTGCCAAGGGTCGCCCTTAGGTTAGTCCACCTATCTCTTCTCTGTTAACATGTCTTGCCTTTGCTGTGGACCTGAAAGTTTCTTGGAATCCATTCAATTCTAGGGTTTTACACTACCAAAACCCCAAATGTCTCCAACTTACCGGAATGCTGACAAGTAGCACTTTCGTAGCCATTGAGATATCAACACCTATCCTTTTCCTCTCAACTTTCGATCTTCGCTGCGTGTCCTTTGTCTTTGTAAACCATCCGGACCCTAAATTATTTAGTCTTTGGTTAATTCCACAAGCCTAGATTCCATAAGATATAATTATTGGAAAAACTTGTGGAATTATGACACGTATCACCAGTTAAAGCCTTAATTAATCATGTTTAGCCGTAGCTCCACACATTATTTTAATTAACCGTGGATCTATATATTTTGTATTTAGTATGTAATTCGAATTAGCTTATTCAAGTAAAGATAATTAAATCAAATACAATAGTTAGTAAAATTTGTAAGTGTTGTTATAGTCTATTTAAAAAAAGGAAAAAAGTTACATTTCACATGAGATATGCAAGAATGGATGTGATATAAAGGTCAGGGGATTCCAATGAGAGGTTACATGCCATTGTTAAGATGTTCTTGGGTGTTTTTGAGGCCCAAAGGTGAAGATAAGTTCCTAGAAATAACTATTTAGAGAAGAATATGTGCCTTCTTAGTCATGTTATGAATAATTTGATTGGTTCAATCATATGTACAACCATGGATGGTGTTGATATGTCATATTTGACATGTTTGGTGAATTTGGGAGCTTGAATAATCATAGTTATGGTGTTTGTGGTTTTATCTCATCTAGGTGATGGGGTTTTGAGCTTGTTTTGAGCTAGTTTGGTGCATTTGGGCATGGAAAAACCACATGGGTCCATTATGAATATTTTAATGAATGTATTAGGATGTTTTAAAGTTGTTTTGGTTGAAATTGTGACATAGGACGTACCTCCTTTATGATGATGAGTTGAAGTGCATATACAAGTGAAGTTTGAATTCAAATTTGCACTAGTTGTGAAAGAGGGAAAAATTACAAGCCAAGTGTGTGATTGAAACATGTACAAAGGAATATATTAAGATTTTAGGATGGGTGTGATAGGTTGAGGAATGTTAGAGAGCATGTGTGCAAATGTTTGAGATCAAAACAAGTCTTTTTTTATCTATGTTTGAGCGAGATAGAAGGAGGCATGTTTGAAGGTGTTTGGAGCTGAATATTGTGATAACCATCAACTACGTTGTTACAACATATCCTAAGTGATCTTATAATCAAAATATTGTGTGATAATTCATATTCATGTAAGTATCTTGTTGTGAGTAAAATCAACAAGAGTTTATGGGTTGGTGCTCCTTGTGGGGTTAGTGCCTCACTAAAGAAATCTCATGTGATGTGTAATATTCACTTGAGTCTTTGTTGTGTGTAATATAATTTTTTTTTAGTGAATTTTATTTCCCTTGAGGGTTTCTCACTTATATTATTTGTATATGTATTCTCTCTCATGTTTTAAGTTCATTTGAACGTATGATGCACACTTAATAAGATAATGTGGAATGTATGTGATTGAATAGATGCTTGATGGATGTTACAATAATGGTAAATGAAGTAATTTTTTTTAGAACTAATTAACGTCCCCTTTTAGTCCATTGTTCTTCAAAAAACTAGATGAAGCAAAGATACTAGAAGAAGGATTGTTGGATGCAAAATATGTGACTATTTTATTGTGTGTTCCAAAGGGTGGTCCTACTACTCAATAATTATAATCGAGGTAGAACTAAAGTTTCAAGTACCCCATATGTTTGATGTAAGAGCATCCCATGTATAAGGAAATCCTGCACATTTTTTCTTAAGTATGGATGCACCTGAGAATTGTAAGGCATGTAAGGAAGGGAGATGACATAAGGGGTGTTTGTAACAAAAAAGAAAGGGGGAATATAAGAGCACATAAGAGAAGGGTGTGAAGGTTTTGGTATATGTATAAGAAGGCATGATGAACACAAAAAGAGGATAGGTGTATGGAGTAAAGTGAACGACAAGGGAGAGATGAAGCGAGAAGAGATAGTGGTATGTGGAGGACATAGAGGACAAGGATGCACCAAAGGAACATATGAGAATAAAGGTGTGAAATGATAAAATGATCATGTAAAGATTTTTGAGAAGCCCAAGAACGGAATAAAAAAGAATCACATATGATAAGGCCAATGGTAAAAGGACATACTAGAGCTGAAAAAATGATGACATGTGTTGGACCTATCTGATCATATGGATGATAGTGACTATCCAATTGAAGGCCAATTAGAGAGTCCAACCATTGAATAAGGTGACACGAGAAGAGTGGATAGATTAAATTTTTTTGGATAAAGTATTTTAAGAGCCCTAATTTAAATTTGGATTTAAGGGTGAGAACTCGGAGGAGCCAACACAAAGGAGAGAGAAGTGGGAAAAGGATGGATGTGTGTGGTTATTAAATGAGGATGAGTTTGTTATTTTGTGGTTGTTGGAGCATAATTATTGAAGAGGTTAGAGTTGAAGTGTATGTAGAGGGACCAAGAAAAGATTTGAGAGTAGGCCATATATTCAAATGTAAATTAAACCTAGTCTGGGTAGGTCCTTAAGAGACACCAATGTCTGTGATGCTCCATGTAAATGAGTTGTAAGCTACATTAAGAATAATAGCTTGTAGGTTATGTAGTGATTTTTAATCTAATAGAAGTATACAATTTTAGTGAAGCTCATTGCATGGACTCTATAGGTGCATTGGTAACCCCACCCATCGTTAAGGACCATTTATATGGTCTTGACTGAGCTATACGGTTTTGAACATGTGCTTGATTTTATATTTTTTTTGTGCTTGATTGTGTTTCTGAGTACTTGTACCCTGTATGTTGCTAGAAAATTATGCCCATGTTTTATGTAGGTGTATAATATACCCAAATGAATTCCCTCTCTTTTGAGACATGTTTGAAAATTGTTTTTGAACGTGTGGCTCAAAATAATAGATGTGTGCCCATGCACTAGATGTATGTGATGTTGTAGAAGAGTGTATAATGTTGAGGAGGTGACCACCTTAAAGAAATTGTACCTGTAAAAAGGAAGGTTTTACACATGGTGGAAACCATGGTGCGCAACAAAAACAACAATAATGAAAAATATAAATAATATAGACAATAGAAAAATAGTAATGATGCATGTATAATGAACAAGTGCAAAAAAATGATAAAAAAGTCAATAATATGTAAAAAAATGTCACACAAAAGATATAGAACCTGTAAACATGGGACACCCACGGTGTCATAAGACAATCAAGACTTGTAGGATGAAAAATAGGATCACACATGATAAACATAAAGCCACAAACATGGTACACCCAAGGCATCACAAGACAAGAAAGGAACTCAGGCCACATTCAGTGAAACAAGAAAGTAGTAATACAAACAACAAATAGGTATGTAAGTAAGTGTCAGAACATGACGAAATGAGATGACAAAAGATATGAAAAGAGTCATGTTAAAAAATAGGTTTAAATGCTATACAAGACACATGTTAGTCCTATTAGTTCAAAAGATAAGATGTACACAATATATGTAATCAAGCATAATGAGAAAGTAGGAAGGAACTATGATAAAACAATAACATCTATGTGTACTATATAATAGATGCCCTAAAAAGTATATGAAGTCTGGGTAAAGGGATAACCAACGTTGCCATCATGTATCGATATATGTGTGCCTGCATCAAGCTTGATATACCATATGAAAATGCGTGTAAATAAGAAAGAAACATGTTATCGATGAAACCCATAGTGAAAAACATGTGTAATGTAAAGTGCAAATAACTCAGGCTAAGTGTACAAGTCATGATTTTTTATTTTTGCAAATATATGAATGTTTTTATATTTTGAAACTTATGTTAATGTTTTGTTTTTGTTTTAACTACTTAGATATGTATAAGAAAGAGGGGTAACATGAAATTTGATGAGAACATATTCAAGAGGTGGAGCAACTAGTACTCTAGCCTCAATATGAATCAAATACAAGTAGTATAGTAGTAGTAATGTTGGGAAAGAAAGGCCTATGAGATAAAGAAAATGCATGTGTAGTATGTGAAGTGGACGATATGTGTGGGGGACTTTAATAACAAGTACACCAAGACATACTATGGGCGTCAAAAGGATGGTGAGAAATTGTGGAGGGAGTATATGCATTAGAAGAGCACTGTTAGATCCTATGGGATTAAGAACTAAGATAAAAAAAATGTGTGAAAGTGATGGGTTGTTGTATTCTTCCAATCATTTAACTGACATAATCTTTGTCAATGTCATTCTAAACCAGGGCTGTGTCCTAGGCAATATGCAATGGAGTCTAGGAGAACCAGTTATATAATGAGTTTATTGGGAGGTTTCTTAGTTTTAATGACTATTCTACGAAAGTGCGGTTAAAATCTATGGAAATTAAATACAAATCTATATAATTCAACTATGTGCAATGAAAGGAATTTTAACAACTAATCTTCGAATGTAAAATAAAATACGCATGCACTTATTCTTAACAAATTAAATCACAACTGAATAACTGGAATTTTCAGTAGAAATCAAGACTATTCTTGAACTAGATTTGCATAACAAAAGCATCTACTCTAAGTGAAAGCGGTAATGGAGAAAACAGAGATAGTTTAATCAAAGCATGCATGCAAAAACTCATCAAATGATAATTGCAGTAAAACTAATCGAAGGACTGTATGCATGAAAATCTAAAAGTAACCTTGTATCTCCTCAGTTGAGTGGGCCCTTTTTCTTCCTCGGGATACAGTAATCAACAACTTCTAATTCTAAAAATGCCATAGATTTCATTAACTTCGAAATGAGTTCATAACATATCAAAAACAAATCCAGAATAGTATGCTGATAATCTTCTTCGATAATCAAAAAGTGGTACTCAAGTTCTAAATACAAAGTCTTCATATAGATAATGTTGGTTATAAGATCTGCCATATCAGGTGGCATAAAACACTGTCCATTAAATATCAATTAAAACTCATAGATTCCTACAAGCTGTTAGAGTCAAGCCCAAGCTAATAGGTCAATTCGATGGAAACAATCTTCAGCCGCATGCTTCAAACTCGGGATTCCTATCCACCAGTAACTTCCATTATTCCCTGCACACATCATCACGTTTGATCTCATAAAAGCAGTTAGTACGAGGTTCCTGGGATAAATAATAGAAAGGAAAATACATCAACCTACTAAGACATGACTACACAAAACATGCCCATATACTAATAATTCATATCCCAAAGAGTATTTCTGATCTGAAGAAATGATATTAATGAGCCAAACAATGCACTCATCATTTTCCCCCTGACTTTACCTATTGCATGTCCCAATGTAACTCATCTACACTTTTCTTGCCTTCTAAGCTGTTTAGCCATGTCATACTCCTTGAATTGATCAGCGTATTGCTTTGTGGTATTCTTGTAGCCCTGAGTATTAGAGGTAATTTCCACCCAGGTGGTGAAACTGTCATGGGACTATGCGGCATTTTTCTGCCAGGCTGTGAGAGGGCTCAAGAGGAGTGGTGGCCATACTTGGAGGCCTACGCATTCATCAGTGTATTGCTGGGTAGATTTCTTTGTAGTTTGTTTGATAATGGTGATGAGAGCATCACCCCTGCGCATGCTCCAGCTCAAATTATGGGGAGAGAGGACCTCCTTACGTTTCAAAGGTAGGCTTAAAGTATCCCATCTCCTATCACAAGCTTGCCAAGCAGCCCCAAAATTCTCCTGACTATAATTTTTAAAATCAATAATACACTGAAGCAAAATCTAAGAAGTATTCACCCCAACCCCTGCCTGATAGTATAATGATCGAAAGTTTTTCCACAGGGCGACATCTGTATGATGAGTTGGGCGAATGAAAAATCTGATGGACTGAGAAAACTGATGGACTGAGCAGTGTTATTAAAACTGTCTGTTTACTGCCTCCAAATTATCTGATTCCGTAGTACGGACTGAAAGGATTTAATTTGAAAATCACCCACAAATAGGTTGATCAAGAAATCAGGGACATTGGTCACTATCAATGTTAATTTCTGTAGATGTTATGTAGATAAAATTCACAGAGCAAATTTTGAATTTCCGAAGCACTGCACTTGTAAACTGATAAAAAACTAGGGCCGTCGGGAATTTCGTGAGGGGCTTGAGAACACAATTGAAATAACTGCCAAGAATAAAATTGTTCTTGGATATACATGTTGTAGACTGAGTTGGATATACATGTTGTAGATTGAGGAAGGTTTCCTATAGGATAGTAGTTTGATTGCCAAAGGACATATATAGTCTAAGATAGATGTTACTTTTCATTTTTCCTCTTCTAAAGATTCTTTTTCTTTTTTTAATTTTTGATTCCCTTTCCTGAAGGGACAACTGGTTCTTTCCGCAATTCCCTTTCCTGAAGGGACAACTGTTGGAAATTATTTAAGAGGGTAAGAATCTTATCATGTTGTCACTTTAGACAACTTACTTCAAGCTGTAGGGCAGCAATCTCCTGAACTTTTTCTACTGTCACTTACCCATGCCACATTTGTGTAAATTCAGCTTGTAATAAAAGGGTGGATTCTTCCATACCTTGTAACTGAGATTTTAGAAGTGCGATCTCCTCCAGATAGTTGTGAGAAGGCACCACTTGGGTTTCAAGAATTTCCAGAGTTACAATGTCAATTTCTGTAGATGACAGAACATCAGCCATGATTTTCGCTGATGATGGAGTGGCTGGGTCATCCTCCGTATGCAGTTCCTCTCAAATGTGAGTGGTATCATCAGGTAAGGACTCCAATTGGAAACCGCTTGTCTGCAAAAATGAGCTAAGCCGTCAGGACCGTACTTGCATGGAGGAAGATGGGGCCATGGGACAACTTGCCTCATGGGACACTTGCCTTTTGAATCAAAAATGGACAGGGATGGTCCCTCAAGAGTACCAACCGTGTCAGCATGCTCAAGAATGTCAGCTGCCTCTGTTTGACTATGTGAAGGGCTTGATGCAAGGGTAGACCATGTTAGGACAACATTTAAATAATAATCCATTACAACATTTATATGTTGCACTATTTCTAACCTATCCCCTTCTTTCCTTATGAGTAAAATAGGCAGGAAACTTCCCTGTTGTTAAATAATTCGCGAGGTGCAGAAGAGAGATCAGATTTTAATTGCTTAGGCCTTGACCCTTAGCCACCAACACGTCCCTCGAGCCTCCACTTTGGTCGAAAGAAAACTTTGTGTGAACACAAGAGATGAATCAACCCCGGGTGCTTAATCATAGACTTGTTCCCAGTCAGGGCCACGTAAGATAGGGGTGGTTTTCAAGCCTCCACTAGACCGGTGTTTCTGGAATACCTTAATGATGGATTCTGCGAGGTACTCTAGCAGATTTTCCTGAAGGGCCTAGTTGACATGTCCCTTTTTAAGGTGAATGAGAATTTTGAGTGCATCACCACCCAGAGTAGAAAAATGGCCAAGACTGCCTACTGGAATGTAGCAAGGGCATTACAAAGCCCAAAAGGTGAGACTCTGTAAGCGAATGTACCCCAGGCTTGGCCGTCACATATAAAATACATGTTGACCCATTTAGCAATCTCACCCCAGATTCTAGGCAAACTTGTCCACTTAACACCCTTCTGGACACCCAATGGAGTCAAGATGACCTCCGGGAGTGCCTCTCCCTCGTCATTCCTATAGGCTCTCTACCCAACTGAGCAATCAGAATTTGTAAAGGGGCATTCGTCATAACCTTTAAACCAAAGTTTGGCCGGCCAAACAAGTCAGAAATGACCTGACTGGTAATTTCAACTCTTCGTCCACCAACTTGCGAGCATGTGGACTCAAATTTTTTCAAGAACTCTTCCACAATGCCCTCATCAATGTATGTAGAAACCTTCAAAATGCCGAATGAAATCCAACCATCCAAAATCATGAAATACCTACGAAAGGGAAGTATTTCAGAGCAGGGTGTTAGGTGAAGCAGGTTCTGATGTCTTTCACGGTCCCATGTTGTACTTTTTTCAATTCCTGAACTAGCCAAAAAGTGAGAAATACACAGTAGTAGAAAAACCAGAGCAGAGTGTCTCTTCCACTTCCCGTCTAGTGCCTGATAAAACTAGTCATGATTGATTTGGATACCACAACGGGAAGAAGCGGTTGCAGAAGCATTAAATTTCAAATGAGCCTAACCATATTCCTTGGGTAGCACAACATCAAACGAGGGTGATGGCGGAAAAATAGTGATGAGACCGGCCACCTGTGTGAGATTAATATTTTTGCGGTGGAACATATCACATGGTTAAGGACCACATGCCACCTGTCCTGACATTCCTCCACGGAGAGTGTGACAAATCAAAGCATGTGGTGATTTTTTAGTGATGTTTGCATGTAACTCATACCCACTGCGTTTATGGAGAAAGAGGAATCTATCTAGATAATCCTCTAGATTCTCATCTTCCTTTTTCTGTATTTGGAAGAACTCTTCCTTCCTATCCCTTCCTCTACAATAGTCTTGGTATTTATCCAGGAAGGTTGTTTCCATGGCTTCCCAAGAATTAATGGAGTTAGATGGTAACCCCATAAACCATCTCATAGCAAAATCTTTGAGAGTGGAGGGAAATAGTTTGAGTTTTTTATTGTTAGTTCAGTAGTCATATGTCTGGCACAAGATTTTAAATTCAAACAGAAACTGATCAGGGTCTTCTTTGGTCATTCATCGAAAGAGGGGTAGGATGGATGGTGAGATGTTTTTCATGGGTGCATCCTCATCTGCATCGAGGATGATGGGGTATGTAAATTTTCATCCTAAAGGTTGTTCTTCAACATTCCCAAGATCCCCCATTGCAGAACGATGTGAAGAGGATACAGAATGCTCAGAAAAGGTTCTAGGCATTGAATTGGAATCTGTATCACTCTCAGTGTTTCTCTCTTGTGAAGTGTCTAAAGAGATTTTTTGAATATTGCATGCTATAAATCTCCCTTGGTTATCTCATGACCTATGCATCCAGGTTGGTTGGTTTAAATCGAGGTCTGAGAGAACTATTGGTTTCCTATATGAACTCCATTAACACCCATAGCATATGGAATAAAATAATGGAGCTTATGGTTATGTTTCCCCGGTAACGGTGCCAAAAATGATGGGTCATTGTATTCTTCCAATCATTTAACTGACATAATCTTTTTCACTATCATTCTAAACCAGGGCTATGTCCTAGGCAATATGCAATGGAGTCTAGGAGAACTAGTTATACGTTGAGTTTGTTGGGGGGTTGCTTAGTTTTAATGACTATTCTACGAAAGTGTGGTTAAAATCTACGGAAATTAAATAAAAATATACGGAATTCAACTATGTGCAATGAAAGGAATTTTAGCAACTAATCTTCGAATGTAAAATAAAATACGCATGCACTTATTCTTAACAAATTAAATCACAACTGAATAACTGGAATTTTCAGCAGAAAGAAAGACTATTCATGAACTAGATTTTCATAACAAAAGCATCTACTCTAAGTGAAAGCAGTAATGGAGAAAGCAAAGATAGTTTAATCAAAGCATGCATGCAAAAACTCATCAAATGATAATTGCAGTAAAAGTAATCGAAGGACTGTATGCATGAAAAACTCAAAGTAACCTCGTATCTCATTGGTCGAGTGGGCCCTTACTCTTCCTTGGGATAGAGTATTCAACAACTTTTGATTCTCAAAATGTCGTAGCTTTCATTAACTTTGAAATGAGTTCATAACATATAAAAAAAATCTAGAACAGTATGCCGATAATCTTCTTCGATAATCAAAAAGTGGTACTCAAGTTCTGAAGACAAAGTCTTCATATAGATAATGTTGGTTACAAGATCTGCCATATCAGGTGATATAAAACATTGTTCATAAAATATCAATTAAAACTCATAGATTCCTACGGGCCGTTAGAGTCAAGCCCAAGCTAATAGGTCAATTCGATGGAAACAGTCTTCAGCCGCATGCTTCGAACTCAGGATTCTTATCCACCAGTAACTTCCATTATTCCCTGCACACATCATCACGTTTGATCTCATAAAGGCAGTTAGTACGAGGTTCCTGGGATAAACGGTTTTCATAAATAATAGCAAGGAAAATGCATCAACCTACTAAGACATGACTACAAAAAACATCCCCATATACTAATAAGTCATATCACAAAGAGTATTTCCGATCTGAAGAAATGATATTAATGAGCCAAACAATGCACTCATCAGAAACCAAAGGTCTATGAGGATACCTAAGAGAGATAGATTCGTGAGATGAAGTGTGTGCAATCAAAGGCATATTAGGATATATAGGAGGACTAGATCCATGAGAGGAAATGTGCACTTCTAAAGTCTGATTGGGATACTAAGGAAGAATAGAATGAATGGAGATAATATGTAGAGTCAAGGGCCTTGGAAAGAACCTATAAGTGTCAGGGTTGCTTGGAATAGTGTTTGAAATCAAATACCTATTTGTAGATGCAATAAAAGTGGAATAAGAATTATAGAGAGATAACTAGGAAAGTTAGGAGAAATAGCCTCAAAGGGAACACCTATAATTGTGACATCCTATTGATCATGAATAAAATTGATGCATTGGTGAATTATTGATGGAATATCCCTAAGAGAATGTATCCAAGGGAGACCTAAATGTAATGCACTTGAGCTAAGAGAAGAAACAACCAAGAATGAAATTGATGTAGTGATAGAACCAACAGTGCTAGGTAGAGTAATGCACCGGTAGTGAGTATAATATCAGTACAATATTTTATATGGAAATGCCAAGAGATTGAAGTAACATGAGAGAGAAGATATTTTACTTGTTATGTGGATCAATTAAAACACTGCATATAAATATGTGATTAATAGAGATAAAGATGGATACAGTATTTAATACAAGCATATCATGTATAGTAAATTCATTAAAAGTGATAAGTGGTGGAGGAGGTGATGTGTGAGTGACAATGCCAATCATGTCATCTAAAGGGTGATCATAAGAGGAGGGCGGCGACATCACATGATAAATATTATGCACCTTTGAAGTAGATTTTTCAATGTCATGCTTAGGAAGTGGGTCATTGGATATTTCAATTTTGCATTATCATTGGATGGATTAGAAGGTTCAGTGGGATCATCACATTCAATTACATTTGTATCAATAAGATCTTGAATGACATAAGGAAACTTGATACATTGATCAGTGAGGTGACCAATACCTCCACAATAATTGCAGTAAGCATTGACATCAAAATTTTTACTTTGATGCTTACTCATATCAACCTTAAATGATGGAGGGAGATACAAGAGATTACAATCAATAAATTGTTTAAATACAATGTGTGGTGTATATGATAAGTAGGTAAACTATCATCATACATGAAAAATGTATTTAGAAGCAATGTTGGGATCAATAGTCTTTTTCGTTGAATGTAAATATTATTTGAAACTTGGAATTAGAGGGTTTATGAGGAGTGCTAGTAATGTAATTGAGTTTGTTCATATGTAATAACTTATCTACGTACTCTTTGAGAGTATGACATAAATGGTCAAAAGATTGAAACTTTTCAAAATGACTAATTCTTACAAGGGAGAAAACAAACTTTGCGTATAGAGGTCTTATAACTCAATGTCAGATAAGATATTTTTCATCATAGTAAGTATGGAATTGTATTGTAAGACATAATTTTTGATAGTTTCATTAGATACTTGTTATATTTTAGATAGTTGTGCATAAGAAGATTTGTCCCCAATATTGGTAGAGAATTGTGCTAAGAATTAATTTGATAAAGCAGTGAAAGAGTGCAAAAAATATGTAGGAAGGTCATAGAACCATTCCAATGCAAAATTTATAAGACTCCTAGGGAAGATATTGCTGAGTAATATGTCCTGAGAGGTATAGTTAAAACAAGCCATATGAAATAATTGAAGATGTTTGGTAGGAAACCCTTTGCCATCATATATAGGTATTTTAAGAGTAAAAAAACCAATAGGAGATGGGAAAGAAACCACTTAGGGTGCAAGTAGATTGTGAAGCAACTGTATAAAATCCATAGGATGAGAAGAAGAAAACACAATTTATTGTAATTGTAATATTTGAGCTTGTAATGTATGAACAAAGGCTTCAAGAGAGTGTGTGCTATATGAAGTGTGTGAACCATTATGAGTGGATATAGGATGTATAATAATAACAATGGTTACATAGAATTTTTTTTCATTGATATATTATGTGTCCCAAAGGATGTAGGCACCATAAATGTAGGAATATCAAATTTTGGTAAAGTGAAAGATGATTGAGACCACTAAATAAGGGATTCTTTCCTAGATTTATGATCATGAGTGAGCTTAACACCAAAAACATTTTTTATGATAGACTTAATGGGGTGGGGATTCTAATGAAGTTGTTCAATAAAATGAGATAAAATTTCCACTTGTTCATGATCCACAATGTTATCATCATTAGGGTCAAAATCATAAGCATATACCATATGATTTTCAATGTCATGTAATGAAACCTCATTAACAGGTTCAAGGATGGATGAATTGATACAAATATGCAATGAAGATGATTCTATGAGGCTATGATTCATGTGATTAGGAGGATAAATCTCAATATGTGTAATAGGTTATTAGTAACTTAGGTACTACACCAGAAGGGAATACAAAGAAAACATATATAATCTAAAATAATATGAGATAAGTATGAAGGAAAAAAAGCATCAAATTTATAAAAAAGAGTATCCATAGGATTGATATCAAGATTGAGTCATGAGTCAAGTTCACCAAAATGATTACACCCTTATTGGATTATGTGAAATATGAATTGAGTACACTAAAGGATGTAAAGGGAGCTATAAGAGGCTATTTTGATTAATTGATTTCCAACATTAATTATGTAAGATAAGAACAATGCATTAATGATTACAACTAAGATATGAACTTGAAAACACAAGAGGATGAGTACACTTATTTGTTTATAGAAGGATATGAGAAGTGTTGGAAGTGTAAATTGTTGAAGCATAGAGATTTGAAAATAGTCATGCTTCATTCTAAGAACTATGACTAGAAAATGACCTAGGAAAGGACCATACACTTCTTTTAGATGTCTGTATAGTCTTGACCCTTGTATGATATTGGACCTGCTTGGTTTTTGGCTCTGTAACTTCTTGAGACTGCCACCTACCTATAAATGTTTGTTTCTATCAAAACCTAGTTGTCGGTCATGATGTGAAGGTCTCTAAACATTTTGAACATGATCTCAAACCAGAATCATGGATGGAAGACCATGAAAAAAATATTAGTTGGGTTGTGGGAACCTTCGTGCACTACCGATGTTGGCATTGATCTAAAGAGAACTCAAACTGCATGAAATTTTCTACATAGTATGTGATATATGTATGAATGCAACTAAATTTTTAAACCTCTTTGATAATTATTAAGTTGATTTTGGTTATTTCTAAAATAATTGGAGAGAGGATGTTTGAGTACTTGTGTATGAGTGATACTGATATCTTGACCTAGAAAGAATCTTCATACATGTAAATATTTATTCCCTAATGAATGTGGACATGCTTTTGTGAGATTTAGGGGCCTTGGGTACATTTTGAAAGTGTTGGAAGTGAGTGCATCAAAGTGGTGCCATAGTATTTAAATGTTAGAAAATGAGGTGGTGTTAACTTGCTTATGTAGGGTTTAAAATATGAATCATCAAAGAAAGGTTGACCTAGAGGGAGTAAAGGAACCATTAAAGAATTTGGAATTAAAATCAGAGATAGAGGATATGCCAGTACATAACCATAAAAATATGTCAGGACTAGATATAAATTATTGACCAAACCATATGACCTTGACAAGGGATGTAAATCATGTCAAATGAAGTTTGCATCCTATTAGGTTGACTTAGTATATGGATTTTATGCATTATACTCTCATAATGTTTCAAAATATAATGTGGAAGGATAAACAAGCTAAACAAGAGACCTCAAACTATACTAAGTTGGAATAGAAAGGCCTTGTTTGTCTTAATGAGAGTTCATTTTCAAAACTACTAGTGTCAAAGAGAAAATTGCCAAATTTTATTTTTTAAATGTCTACTACTTTTCTAACCTTACTTTCTATGTCAAGTTCTTTCAATTGGGGATTTTATCATCCCTAATTATTCATTTTTTATACTACAATATCTATCCCCATTCTCTTTGAGAAGGGACATAGTGTTTTACATCCATAGGGTAGAGTTGGTGCTAGGCATGCATGTATAATCCTTCTATGATATTCTCTATTTCAAAAATTACAATTTCAAGTTCAATTTCAATATATATTCAGAGTTAAATAATAATTTTTCATTGTGGATATTAACTATACTCCTTTTTTGCAAGTTTCACTCGAGGGGGAATATTTCATCCATTCAAGCAAATAAAACATTAAAGAAATCAAGTAATTGAGTGAAATAAAAGTGTGTTTACAAAATTTGGTGCACATTTACTTTAAGATACCATATTTCATTTATTAGCTTAAAGGGGGGATTGTAGACACCTAAAGATGGCAATTTGACACTTGAAATTAGTAACTTGGCTTATATCCATTAGTCATGAATTATGCACACAAACAAATCTTAAACACATGATCTTACTCTCTCCTAAGGCTTCTAAACACTTCTCATTCTTCTATCATGTTGCTCATACTCTTACAAAAATGATCTCATCCCTCATAGATGTATTATATTTCTTGTTAGGGTTTTCTAGATTTCCACTTACAATATTCTATCTCCCTAGATAATACCATATAGGTGGGACAAAAAATATTATGACCCTATCCCTTGTTCTCAGTTTCATTCCTCTTTTTACAAATAATTCATTTTCTCAAGTTTAATCACTTCCTAAGTCAAAATTTGCACCCTAGATCAATTTTAGTGTGAAATGATATCTCATGGATTGGTATAAAAGTAAGACAACATACGTCATTCAATTACTTGTGACTCACTTGGAATATTTACTTAGTACTTGGCAACTCAATCACAACTTAACACAAATACAAGGTAGTACTTGGCATCCTTCTCAAAATATCAAGTAAATTTTCCCTAAACATCCATATTCTAAGAGAAGGCATTAGGAACAATAACTAAAGAAGAATACAACAATAAAGATAATTTCAAGCCAAGTCAAGCACATCTCAAATCAAGTCAAAGATATCTTGATATCAAGTGTTTAAGTTTGAAATTTTTAGTTGCATTAACACAATTGCACTTCCAATAAGTGGATAAATACATGAGTTTGATGCCTATTTGGAGTAGTAATATTTAGTTGGAATGGGGGTTACACAAGACAAACTAATAACCCCTTTTTACATTTATTTTAAGGAAATATAGGGTTTGGAGGAAATACATTTGATATCATGATCCTTCTTAAGTTTTATGGGCTTAGGATTGTATATAGAGATGCATATTTATTACACATGCTTCAATAGTAAATCTTACATAAAGAATCAAATGATATAAATTTAGAAACTAGATAGAAGTGCGGTACAATAGTGTCATAAATATCCTTCTAGTGTCCCCAAGGTTTTGTCTAATCTCTTTTAGAGAAAAAGCACATACAAAATTTCTCTAGCTTGTTTCATCCTATTCTAGATCCAAATCAACTTGTGAAGTATCATAAAAGCTAAAATGATATCCTCTTGTGTGTTTTACTATATTTAAAATGTGTCTAGATGCTCAATATGACTATTGATTAATTCTATATCACATATATACTTTATTGATCCAAATTCAATCATTAATACTTCAAAATAATCTGTTACAACCCTTGAAACAAACAAATACTTCCATTTTTTCATATCTAAAATTAGGTTTTAGAGACTTTTTTTTGTTCAAAAAAAAGAAGAAAACACTTTATGGATCTATAAACAAATAAATTAAAAAACAAAAATTAAAAAAGAGTGAAAAATTGAAATTATGTAACACCTTTTGTTTTGATAGAAAGATGTTTCCAGACTCAAATAATATCTCATATTTGTTTGCAATTACATCCATCATGATTTCTATGCCTTTTGTCCATTTTTAATAATGAAAAAACTATACTAAATAATAAATATGAATTTTCCCTATATTATTTTGGAAATTGCATCATAGATCCTTTAGTTGAAACACCAATATTATGGAAAAAAATGCATCATAGATCTTTTAGTGGGAACATTAATATCATGAAAAGAGAAGATACCATGTAATGAAATTTTATAATTTTATAAAGAATATAATTTTTGAGTTAAAATTAAAGAGAACGATTCGCTTTTAAAACATTTATAGAAGAGAAGTTCCTGAAATTTAGCTTCATAACTAGTAACAAGTTACTTTTTTTTTTTGCTTTGAAAAAAATCATTCTAAAAAATCATTTAACTTCCAATAGGAATTAAAAAACATTCTAAAATATCTTTAACTTATCCTTCCAACTCCCACCCTTGCCTTTCCCACATCCTCTCCACCTTTAAAAAAAACATTCTCAAAAAATTCACTAAGTAATAAAAATCATTATACCATATTATAGTTATCCATTTAAAATAAATTATACATTAATATAAAAAAATACATATGGTTTATTGGTTGTATAATTTGTCAAATATACATTTTGAATAAAATTTGACCAGTCTAAATGTATAGTTTAAGTTTTTTTCAAGTTGCAAAATACAATTAAAATAGGAAAAAAAAGGCCCACAAACCATCAAATTCTGGGGCCATCAATTAAAATTCAAGGAATTGCTACAGGGTGTACAACATATGGATGTGAATATTTTATCATTAAGTTAGAAAAACAAGTGTCTCAAATTAGAAATTTGGCTAAGAAAATCAGATTAAAACAATATTAACGTAAATATATCTTAGATGAAAGGAAAGGCCTTGATCCTTGACAGTTTGTTTGCTATTTTATATACAGACATTTGGAATATTAATTTGAAAGGGGATGCCCATATATGGTTTAAATTTTGATTTCTATTTACACATTTTTCATTTTTTCGTCGTAAAAATACTTTGTAAATTTTAAAATAACTATCTTTTCCATTTTATATTTAAATAGAGCATGACCATTAATTTCTATGTATATTTATACACAAAGTATACTGATATGCATAAATATATATTAAAAAATTAAAAATAAATATAGGTTGTTGTACGCACCCAAATTTGTACGGTGCAACATTGTCAGATTGGTCAAATTCCCGATGATGATCAATTATCAATTCCAATGATATCTAAGTCCAATTCCTTGTTTGCAACATGTTCTTGTAGCTTACTTTATCATATTTGTCCATTTTGTAGCATTTTCCTGTTTACCTTAGTCATTTCAAAACCTTTTCCTTTACCTATTTCCTTTAGTTATGGAACCGCCATTCTGCGTAGACCGGCGGTTTTGTGTGCATTTAGCCGAGACTTCCAACATTTTATAAACACGTGTTTCCTTACTCAAACTCACATATCTTGCATGTTTCTTGACCAAAGCAACTGTTCTTAGGCTTGTTATATGCATACGAACTTCTTCTTCCCTACTTGTTATTATTAGTAAGTTAACTACTAGTCTCATGAGTGATGTGGCTCTTCTTGGATGCCAAGTGGGTTGGACTACTTCTCTGCCAATTTTTTTATTAAAACCAAGATATTTCCCGAAGCATTAGTTAGTGTCTCTTATTTGGGAATTACATTGTACTAAAACACTATAAATGGTTTAAGTTTTTCATTTATTAATCTTTATATTTTATTATTTATTATACTTTAAATTTATTCTAGCAAATATAAGAAATTGGGGTTACTCTACACATTATAGAATTAGTCTCACAGCTCGATCAATCATGGTTTAGAAGATAGTTTTTCATATTCTAATTTGGTCAGTACATAGGTATTTTTTAGGATTTCAACATTCAGCCTAAAGTTTTTAGGGTTTAAATTATACAATTGATGTCTATTTTGGGAAAGACTATAGTCATTGTTTAGGTTTTGGGGCCTTTTGGATTGTTTACTGACATTTTTAGGAATGTTAAATGTGTAAAAACTATATTTTATAAACCTCACATCTTGCAAGTCAAGGAGGTGGAATTTATAGTGTTTCAGTACAATGTGGAGGTCAAGAACATGGAATTCATTATCGAGCATTCCTCCATGTTTCATTTAGGTACCAATCCTTCTATCAGGAGGAGGAAACCTATCTCCATGAGGAGAAATTGAGATAGAGAGTTTCTAGACATCATAAGCATGCTTCCACTCAAGTGACATCTTGGGTAGGGAGGTGAATTATGAGATTAACAAGAGATCATCGTGTTTAGAGGTGAAAAGTGAGGCTCAAAGTGTGAATTAATGATCAGAATATCCTGACTCTACTATTGTGTCAAAATATCTTTGAGAAACAAATCAAAGTGAGCTAGTCAGGCTACTACGGCATCCATGACCATTATACATGTGAATGGTCAAGAAGTCGCCTATTCTCATGAGATAGATATGAGAAAGAAGTGTATGAGCATCCTAAATCTGATTCCATTCAAGGAGTATTTTGAATCCTGGAATGGTAAGAGGATGATATTCATATGGATATGTTGTCATGTGAATTGACTAACCCAAAAATGTAAAACTTAAACCATGAAAACCAAGCCATAATGTGAAATCTTGCTCCCAAATCGTCTTGAATCCCTCTCCGGGCCAACCTGCCTCCTGTGTCATGATCAAATTGTCCTTGAAGGTATTCCTAATGCATTGGGTAAACATGTATAAGTTTATAAAAAGGTTTAATAAGGTCTATTATTCCATTCATTGAAGTGTGGTATTAAAAGACTAATTCTCTGGCAAGCCTAGAAAGGCCAATTTTATCCATTTCGGAGCCCCTGTGCATCCTCTGGGGGGTTATGAAAAGGTATTACATATCCAAAGGTGGTATTTTAAATCCTTGAATGTGTTGGAAGTAGTTTAGGAAAGTTTTGATCATTCAGGGATAATCTGTTCAACATCGGGTTTTTAGGTGCAAGGAATGAGCAGTCAAATTGTGAACCTTGACTTCTTCAGCTGATTCTGAGAGATCTGTAAGGAGTTAGGAGGAAAACAAGTAGGCACTAGAAACCTTGAATAATACTTTACATTGTGGGAGCATCCATTTTGATCCAAGGCCACTGAAGGTGATGCTAGCAATCATCTCATACTATCAAGCAATACATACCTCCCAAGAGTGTTTTTAAACACTTAATTAGTGTTTGGTAATGAGCTCAATACACTGTGGAGATCGGGAACATGTAATTAAACTTCAAGTTCTAATTCAACTCTTCTTCTTTCACTTAAGGATTTTCATATAATCCCTAATTTTCTTTATACTTCTTCATGGCATTATGCATGACAGTCAATTTAAGTCTTCTTGATTAAATTTGTATGAGTATTTTCCCCTAATACTCAAGGATTCAAAACATTCTAACACCACTCCCTCAATGATAGATACAACTTCCTTATGAGTTTATTTCCTAAGACAACTATTTCTTAAGGTTTTTCATGATGGTCACAAGAAATAAGCATGATTGTACATTGCTTCATTTACCTACTAACCACTAAATACTCTATCCTTATGCCTTGATTTTATGAGTCCTTAATTCCCTTAGGCCTTCCTCCAAATTTTCAGAGACTCCACAAACTTCGAACACATGAAATTAAGACTATTTTTCTAAAAGTACATCCTTCCTAGCCCTCAAACTAGGCATTAACGTTGCTAGACTATATTTGCACATTCCTTTACTTTTATTCTTATTCTAACCTATAATAGGAATTTTGAAACTTTTGGTCTTCTTATTACCTTCCTACACACTTACCAAGGACTCTACCAGTCATAAGTATTAACTTTTACAATGAATATTCTACTATATGCCCTTAAGACTTCGCACACATAGTTAGGATGGTGAACACAAATTTAATTTAAAAAATCCTCCTTTAGATGGCTTATTACCTTTTCTTGACTTTTGCAACACCAAGTCCTAGTGATCAATTCCCTGAAATACATTCAAGGATTCCATTGAATCATTATGTTCATGATACATACTACTAAACTCTAAAAATAGGGTATAGTCTGGTCTGAGTAAGTCTTTCTATCTATTTTCCATTCCTTGGACATTGTGAGGGTTCCATGAAGCCTTGAACACCATTATAGATAAGAAGACAATCCAAAACAAGATATTTACACATGAAAATGCTTTACAAAATAGTTGTTAACCTCCAAATCTGATATCTTTGTCTAAGAGGACTGTGCAACTTAACACCTAAGCCTATAACATACCTAGAGCTAGCTCAAATATTCAAATTATACATTTGGAGGGAAACTTCGTATTCTTTCATATGGAGTCCAGATGGACTAGTACAAGCTAAGACCATCTCAAGTGGATCCACGTAACCCCTAGTCACAAGCCAAAATTGTTTATTAAAAAATTTTCTCCTACATCACCAAAGGAAGATTGCATAGTGACTGAGAAGCCTTATTTTCACTTAAGGGATTAGTTGTCATGCTTCAAAATTTTCAATTTCCATGATAGCTATTTTGGCCATTCTGGAGCTAATAAAACACCCTCCGAGAGAGTTTAAGAAAGATATTAAGCATCAAGAGGTGATTTTGGGGAATATTGGAAGTTTTGAAGGTAAGTTAGGAAGATTTAGGAAAGGTTTGATCATTCAAGGACTATTTTCTCAACAACAATTTTTCTAGGTGTAGGGAAAAAACACTCTAATGGTGAAACCTGACTTCTCTCGAAGATTTTAGGAGCTTTGTAAAGAGTTAGGAGGAAAACAAATAGGCATTGGAAAGATACGTGAATCATTTACATGTTGGAGATGTCTATTTTTCTCTAAGGATTTAAGGTGTCATGAAGAATTTAAAAACAATGAATCTTCCCCTTTTGGTTCCAAAACAACACTTCACCAATGCAACACTTCATGAAACCAAAATAGGGAACTACCAATCAACCTTCATGCTTCTTGATGATTGACACCTCATGCTGACTCCTATGCCACTTGGACACCCTTTTCCATCAATGCAACTTGACATCAATGACAACACCAATGACACTATGTCTAACACATATGTTTTTATTTGTTATGTATTATAAGGAATTTCATGAGTGCATATATTTGAGCAATTGTAGTTTCCTTTGAGATTTGTAAGGTTTGTAAAATATAATTTTGACACATCTAACACTCCTACAAATGTCAGTAAACAATTAAAAAGGCCCCAAAACCTAAAAAATGACTATATTCGTTACCAAAATAGGCATCGATTATAGAATTTAAATACTAAAAGCTTTAGGATGAATGCTGAAATTCTGAAAATTACCTATATACTAACAAGATTAGATTATAAAAAAGTATCTCCTAAACTGTGACTCATGGAGCTATTAGACTAGTTCCATAAGGTGCAGAGTGACCCTAATTTCTTATATTTACAAAAATAAATTTAAAGTATAATATTTTCATTTATTATTATTTATATTTTATTATTTATTAAACATTTATTTTTGTAAATAAAATTTTGTCACAAACAAATATAATGTCTATACTCTAAGGAACGCGAGCGTGTTATAACACGCTCGCGTTCTCTAACATTATGCCCCCAAACCAAAATTTTACAGGCTTGGAATTGCTTTGGTTTCCCAAACCTACGCCTTAGACCTGTAACAACACAACCTGTGTGTTTTTGAAAAACTATGCAAAAAATCACCTTCCACCATGCTAAATCCTACAAAAACATTTTCTATCTTTCTTAAAAATTTGCATACAACATCAAGAAAACTATCCTATTTCTAAATATATACTTTTTATTTTTTTCTGACTATTATATAGTTTCCATTTATATTTATTTCAAACCATGTATTTTATACCTCTATCTTTAGGGATTGTAAGTGTTTATCTTTTATCATGTATCTTTTGATTCACTCATTCAAATTGAATAAAAATTATGCAGCCACAAACTAGGACTAATTCTACACATATTCACAAAAAATATCTAATTTTCGATATTGTTTTAGGTAGTTAGGGGGGAAGGTCGGCTATCCCTTATTTTTCAAAATTTAAAATCTTTGTACTTGAAAAATCATAAAAAAATTAAATACTCAATAAAAACATCTAAAAAAAATTCTATCACAAATTGAAGCCACTATCACAATTTGGAATAAGTTATCTACAATGGAATTGTGAAACAATTGTGGATAAAGGACCTATTTTCTTGTAGTGCAAATACATCTAATGTTGCCTAAGTTGGGAATAGGATTGATACAAGACTCCATTTTTTGGACGATACGGAGATTAGTTTGGATTATTCATAGTTTTTGTATTGTTATTGTTCTCTCTCTTCTTCAAATGTTGAAAAACATTGTGTTTTTCAACATATGGAAAACACATTGTTTTTCAACATGTTGAAAAACACATTATGTTTTTAAAAATTTGGAAAACATATTGTTTTTCAACATGTTGAAAAACACATTGTGTTTTAACATGTTCAGAAATGCAACGTGTTTTTCAACATTGTGTTTTTCAAGACTATTTTTCAACACTGTGTTTTTCAATAGTTCACTAATTTTATTACCTATATATATGATTGTAGATATAGTTTAATTAATTACATGTATTCCAATTCCAATCCTACAAACATTTCCTAACCAATAAAACCATCAAGTACTAAGATTTATATATTAAAAAATCCTTTCCACCATTTAGGACTTCAACAAGTGTGTGCTCTTCTATATTGACAAAATGAAAAACTTCACCAACCGAAATATCCTAATATAATTTACTTAAAATTAAAAGGGGGACCATTTATGTTCAACAAAATTTTCACACAAAACCCATTATTGGCTAATTCAAATTTTGAGGATGAATAATCCAAAAAGAACACTCATCTTAAAATTTAAGAAGGGAGAGTATAATATATAATAAGATGATTAATTAGATGCAAGAAAAGATATAGAATGTATTATGAGAATAGGTAGTGAGAAACACCCTCTAGAAATAGGTGATTAAGTAATCCATCAGATCAACCTAGCTCGATTCCTAGTAGTGAGGATGCTTTTGAAGAGTCTTGTGATAATGAATTTGATGGACAAATAAATGGGTAGTCACAACCTATGGATGTTGATGTAGTATAAAAGGGTTCCAAAAAGAAAGGAGAATGTGAGAAGCTTCCAAGATGAGCTAGTGGGGAATTCTCTCAATGTGTAGAAGCAAACAAGGATACTGATATTAGGTTTGCAACAATTTCTGTAGGCATGGTTGTGTGAGGAGGATTGGGAAAGCTCAAAATTCAAGGAAACAAATCCATTTCGAGGGCTGAGTGTTATGGGGCTTAATGTTTTTAGCCTTAGTTGTCCAACACACAAAATTTAGTTAATCCTTATTGTAGGTTATTGGGCATTATTGCAAGACTTTAATTGATTTAATCATTGTGAACCTTCAAAATATTATAGAGAAAGGTTTCTATTCTATGGGAAATGCATCAGACATGCAAAACCTTAAATTTTCTAACATTTATCTCTCATCAACGATTTAAAGACCCGAGTTTCGTGACAATTGGACAATAAAAATGATTTCACTATGCATTTGGGTTTCCCTATTTTGTTTTTTATTTTATACAAGTGTTGGAAAACAAAGTGTGTTTTTTAACACATTGAAAAACACACTCTGCTTTTCAACGCTTGAAGGAAAAACACAATCTTTTGTTTGAACGCTTGGATGATTACTTTGGTAAGTGCATAATCCATATCCACGCAAGAACTGAGAGAAAATACATATATTTTTAATTAAATTAAATAGAATAAAAAAAATGTGGTTATGGCAAACTCTACAAACCACTCACAACATTGGTGTTCTCCAGTACCTTTGATGGAAATGAACTGCTCACAGTCTAACTGAAACAAGTGGTTTTGGCCAAACAAGCACAGTGAAAGTGAAATAAAATAAGATTATTGGTTTTAGTTTTAAAAGGAGGAATAGAGCACACCAAATCTCATTAATTAAAAGGAGGGGGTTTTTAGTGGCGGTCTATAACATTAATGTTCGTTGGGAATTTTCAGTTTTTAACATTCATGGCCACTGAGACACATCACCCGTACATAGGTAGATATGACAATGACATGGTTGAAAAGTCTTTGAATTTCAAGTGCCACAAAAATTGCGCTATGTCATGCTCAGTATGATGTAAAATGGGAGCATGTGTTATTATGTCGAACGTGTTTAAAATTTGGGTCGAACCCTCCCCCCTCTGACAAAAGAAAATGACTTAGAAGACGAGATTGGAATGCATACTTCGTCAACATAATGTTTTTTATTTTGATCTAAAGGCACTCAAGAAGCCACGTCACTCTAATAGATATAAAGAGAGATATAGACGTCGTCAATCTAATCAGTCATATTACGTATAGAATCTAATTGAATATAGATCAAAGGGTCATATCTATATACAATACAGGGTCAGACCTGGGCCTGGACCATATATCTAGGGGGGCCCGACCCGCCTTATCTCTTCTCCACTCCAGCTGCGGCCAAGTAGAACTATAGGGATCTGCTCGGGTGGGGGGTTATACCATTATGCTCACGATCTAACTGATGTCATCTTGAGCCTACCTTCGCACACCTTCGTTACTATTTAGGAGGGATCCACCCTAGATAAACTACCCACATTGCAGTGTCCCACCTACCCATCCCACCCCTCTCATTCAGATATGAGATAAACATAGTGATTTGGTAAAGCTTTCTGTAAAACAGGAAAGAAAGAAAGAGATGTTGTAGAGTCTAAAAAGAAATTTTGTTATAAAATGACTAACCATATCACAATCACCATCATTGGAAAATATTGGTACAAGGTTTTGAAATCCAAGGAGTGTTCTAACGGGGAGGAGGTTTGGAAGATGTGTAGTGCTTGTGAATTCCTAGTTCAAAACCTTCTTGATTATGTTCTTCTACCTCTGACCATTTTCTCATCCGTGCTCATAATCACTATCTGTTTCTCCATTTCCTGAATTACTTTCTTCTACAAATAGTTAGTGTACCTCTATATTTCATATCATATTTTTGAAGCCCAAGTATCACTCTCTTTGTAATAAACGAGATTATTACACCAAATCCATTTTAAATCAGTATTTTTCTTCAATAAGCAGTTACAACTAGAGGAAAGTTAATCCATCAAAGTCATCCAAGAGCCAAAAATCATATTCCAATCTCGTAAAGTATGTTAATTGTGTCCTACCACACTCATGTATTCTAGTTTAGTTGGATGATCAAGATCAACTATAACATGTTTTCTTGATATTTTCACTTACCACTATTGTGGAAAAATCACAACACCCCCGAATGGCCTCGGATTTGAGTGGGGCATCTTGTGTGATTGCACAACATGGGACCATCTCTCAAGGGGTGTCATTATTCCCTTCATTTAATCAACTTCCTGTTGATGTCATATTCAAACCAGGGGTGTGTCTAAAGCTATATGCAACAAGAATAATCCTATCGATCTAGTAGTTGACTGTAGTTATTTTTGTATTTTCTGGGGGATCTTTTCAATGTCTTAAGGACTTCTTGGTAAAAACCTTATTTAAATCATACTATGAAAACTTTGCTGAAAGGAAACACACTGAAAGCTTTGCTGAAAGGAAACACACTTTGCAGAATGGAAATAAACACACTTGCTTTTGGAAATAAACACACAACTTAGAGTGCTTAAAAATGGTTGCAAGAAGAATAAGAATCTATCTAGACACCTGCAGGAACGAGTATACAACAGAGTTTAACTAGAAGAATTAAAAGCGATACAAAATTAACAGATCTAAACTATTTTCTTAGGAAATATAAATACCAAATAGATGAATATCCTGGTCCTTGGGGGAGTGGGCCCTTGCTCCTCCTTGAATCAGGATTTAACAACTTAGAATTCTCTCAAACAGGAATGGCTATTTATTGATAAAACATTCGGTATTACAAAACATACTGGATCTGTGTACTTTGATCTGTATTACTTATTCTATATGTATATCTATCTTCTCTATATTTATCTACTGCAGGTCTGCTTATATATACATTTACAATCATAGTTGTCTCTACGATTCTGATGAAATCGAATCATGCCCAGAATAGATGCTGACTCGGATTGTGGCTGATCAGACAGTTGTAAGATAACTATCCCTGGATCTGTGATCAGAAATCTTCTCATCCTTTCCTGATTGAAAGGGTCGTTGATGCTAAATCACCGGATGTGGTTAGAATAGATAAAATTCCATCAGTTCCGGAACTTCAGAGAAGTTCCAGAACCATAGGAAATCGTTAAAGATCAAAACCATGAGAGTTCCGGAGCTATACTCAGGAGTTCCAGAACTAAGTCTGAAAATTCTGGAACTAAATACTGGAGTTCCGGAACTAAGTCTGAAAGTTCCAGAACTAGGTGATGAAGCCTGTGAATGTGTAATGGAGTTCCAGAACTAGCTTGGAAGTTCCAGAACTAAGCCGTATTGGAACAGATGCTACCAAAAACATGTTGAACGCTACATACTTCATTTCTTCGACCGATTGGACCTGCTTTATTACAAAACTGAATTTCCAACACACTTCGTCAGGAATTTCAGAGCTTTTAAACGTTAGAATCACAATCAATCAAAAGACGGAAAATTACATCCTAACTCATATCAGATCAAATAAAAGTCACAAAATGCAATCAAACTTAATAAAAAGGAGAGTAAGATGAGATCATTTATTGTACATTTAATGGGCATATTCTGGCCTCATCATTTCCCCCGTACTTACTTGTTTGTAAGTCCCTTTACAAACTTTATTCTTCAAAATTGGGGTTATGTGTTCTGCATTCCATTTGATTGCTCAGATCAAATGGATGAAACTGGATATCCCAATGCTTAAACTTAGAGGTACTATACCCTGCTCCTGCTTCTATTTTCCTCTGCCACTCTTCAAATTGAGTAGGATCTTGAGGTTCTCTATTTTTCCAAGGAGACATGGGGGTGAGAAGTAGAGGGGGCCTTGTTCACATTCCCATCCATATGTGCCCGTAGGTCTCATTGATCTGAGGAATTATTGTGCATAAAGCTTTTGCTCTTTCTAAACTCCAGATCAGATTTGTAGGGGATATTACTTCCCTTCTTCTCAAGGAAACCGTAAGAAGTTCCCACCTTTTCAAGCATCCCTCATAAATATCTTCAAACTTCTCCTCCTCATAGGAGGTAAAGGTATCAATACTTTTTTGTAAGCTGGAAAAATAATGTATCTTGAATCGTTCATCAAAGGCATGAGTTCTAAAATGTATGAAGAAGGTAGAAGGTTTACCATAGTGAGCCCTCATGCAGAGACCAGTTGAGCTAGCTTTCAATAAAAACTCAGAATCCCTTTCCTTCCATGCAATCTGATTTTGCAGAATAGAGACAAATGCATTGAGCTGACTTTCCCCCACATACAAATTGATCATAAATCCTGTGTTTTTTTCTAGCATCAGATTACAAAGATAGAATTCACACAGAAGATTTTTCTGCTCAGGACTGGCTAAAGAATAAGTTGTCATGAATTCAGATTCATCTTTTAGTTCATGTGGAAGTCCACATGCAATCCTTGATAGCTGCCAGCGAAATGAATTGTTCTTCCAAAAACACACTATATGCAGGAGAGGGCCTCCTGCAGGCAAGCAATTTTTCACTCATAATGCAGACCATCTGTATTTTTGCAAGACATTTATATTTGTCTCCTTCTTCCTTATAAAACTTTTCTTCCCACTCTTTTCTTGCCTTCTTTTCTTCTTCCATCTTGGTCTTCAAATCTTCATTGGATGTTTTAGCTTCTCTGAGTTCCCTGCAAGTGTCATTCCATAGTTGTTTGAGTGGAAAATAAGTTAACTCAGTCTGTGCAGAGACTGTGGACACAACATTCTATTTTCTGGAAGTTTGACATTCTTCCTCTTTCTCTATCAGCTATTTTTTAATTACTGATAATTCCTCAGTCCTAACTGCAAGCTGAGTTGTTAGCTCTCCAATGAGCATTTCCCTCTGTTCTAATTTGAGTTTGAGGAAATCCAATTCCTCATCCTTTTCCCTGATAATGAGCTCTGCTCTAGACAAGAACAGAGCCTGTTTAACCTGATGTTTTTCTTCTTCCTCTGAAATTTCTTGGGGAGTTGAGCATTCTTCTTCTATCAAAGGAAATTTACCTTTTCATCTCCAGGATGCCAACTCTTCTTCTTCATGTGATAATGTTGATGGTTCAGCCAATTCTTGAAAATCCTGCTCCTCAAGTCTCTCATCTCCTTTGTCCATCTCAGCTTGGCTTGGTTCAGGAGGAGTCATGGCCATGCTGCCCAAAATATCAGCAGCTTCTTTTTCCATCTTTTCTTGTTCACTCATTCCCTCTGGGATTTCCCTTGACCTCTTATGAATTTTCCTTCTTTGGGGAATTTCAACATGCCCAGCGGTGGATTTCCTCCTAGAGCTTCTTCTTACTTTTGTTTCTTGCTCTTGCACGGGTGAACTATCACCGTCAGAGACAGATATTAGCTCCCCTGTAGCTGCTGCAGAAGAAGGAATTTCCTTCAAAGGCACAGAAGGTTCTGTTGTTTTGATCTTTCTCACAGATCTTCTTCTTTTTGGTATATTCTCTCTTCCCACTTCCTTTTGTTCTTCTACAGGGGCATCAATTTCCAAATTAGTTGAAGGAGAAAATGGAGTTGGTATTGTCCTCCTGATAATATCAGGGTTTTTCTTAAACTTGCCAAGAAACTTTTCCCAAATTTCTTCTCCATTTTTCTTTGACAGAAAATGGTGTTGGCATACCAAATGAACTAACCCATGATGCCTGATTGTCCCAACACCCCAGGAATACCTCTGGGCCATGGTCTGGATAGAATAAAAAAGAAACCCTGGAAGGTTTACTATGTATTCTGGTTTTGTGGCTCCATATCTCAGATATATGAGCATCTTCAGGACTTCTTTTCCTACGGACCCAAATTGACCATCACAGGTTAAATACTTCACTATCCAAAATGCTACCCTATCAAAGGGTTTGGGAAAACTGGCCCTTCTGACCCCTTTTATGATTTTCTTTGTGTTGTAAATGTATTGGGGTTCAGTTTCCCCTTCTTGTAGCAGGGTTTCAACCAGTTCTTTCAAGGTCCCTTTGGCAGGATGTGGGACATGCACAATTGGCACCCCAGACACATTACTTATTGTATTCACAGAAAAAGGAATAAAAATATTTCTAACCTTTGTCCTGGATTGCTCTAGGTTTATGATGAATTCTCTTACTAATTCATCGTTATACTTTGAAAACTTTTTCAGGAACTCTAGCCATCCTGCCTGCTCAAAGATAGATGCCACTTCTTCATCCACGAGCAGCTGGGAATCATCCTCTGGTTCTGATTTCTTTTTAATCCCCATATCGACTCAAATTTGATTTCCTTTGATTCTGTGCAAATCGGCTACAGGGCTTCTTGCTTAGCTGTGGAACTGATGATTTTAGCTGTAGAACCTTTGTTCTTAGCTGCGGAACCTCTGTTCTTAGCTATGGAACACAAACCTAATTCACTGCTTCTCCCTCAAAATTTCTCTGCAACTATTTCATTTTGTTGATTTTGCACTAATGATTACTCATGATAACTATGCCGCCACTTATTCCATCCAAATCATCTTCATGATTACTCACTTTTAATCATAATGTATAAATAGATGACTCATCATACCAACTTTTAAATCAAGTCTAATCACACATGCAAACTTTTAATCTAACCTTAAATAAGTTAAAAGATATAATTACCATCCTTGATGATGTAATCCTTTCATTATGATGACTCATCATTCCTACAAGTGGAACAAAAAATGGTTAGAAAAGACAGCTGGAATTCCAAAGAATTCCCTTTTATTTGAATTAGCCATTTGAGGAGATCAACCGCCATTGCTGGTTTTCAATTGACCTCTGAGAGAATTTTTTTTTATTATTATTTTTTTTTGGGGGGAAGAGAACGCTATTTACTGGTTTTCATTTTCTTCCCTTTATTCTGGATCTATCATCTGGTTATTTGATCATTTTGGAAGAACTGGGTTCTTCCATATGATCAAATTCTTTGTCTGCTTCAATCTTCCTCAAGAATTCATCCTTAGTAGGAGGCTTCCTATAGAGTTTTAGCCTATGTCCATTGACCAAGAGTGTTCTTCTACTGCCATCAATGGGAAGTAACTGAATAGAACCATTGTCGAATATCTGCTCAATCTGATAGGGTCCCAACCATCTGGTTCTCAATTTTCCCTTGAATTGTTGGTACTTAGAATCAAACAACAATGCCCAGTCTCCTACTTTGAATTTCCTTTTCTTGATATGTGTGTCATGCCATTGCTTCCTTTGATCTTGGATTATCTCTGTCTGCTGAAGTGCTTCCATCCTCAATTCATCCAATTCATTGAGTTGAAGGATTCTTTCCTTTTGAGCTGCATCCAACTCAATACCCACCTTAACTGTTGTCCTCAATGTCTGTAGTTCAAACTCAATGGGAAACAAGGGATTTTTCCCATAGACTAACTCATATGGTGAAAACCCTGTTGTAGTTTTCCAAGTTGTATTATAAGCCCAGACAGCTTCAGGTAGTCTCTTTACCCAATCTTTTCTCCCAGCTTCAACTGTTTTGGTAAGGATGTTTTCCAATTCTCTGTTTGTTACTTCAGCTTGTCCATTTGATTGTGGGTGATAAGGAGATGACTTCCTATGATTGATTTGGTAATACATTGTGAAATCTTGGATCATATTAGACATAAATTGTGGTCCCTGATATGAAACTATGCTCCTTGGTGCTCCAAACTTTACCATAATTATGTGCCAAAGGAAATCAACAACTGCTTCTTCAGTGGCATTTGTCAATGCCTGCACTTCTGCCCACTTTGTCACATAGTCAGTACACACAAGAATATATTCCTTTCCTTGTGAAGGAGGATTAAAGGGACCAACAAAATCCAATCCCCATCTCTCAAATGGTTCAATCACTACTTGAGGTTGAAGAGGCATTTCATTGGTGAAAGTTGGTTGTCCCATCCTTTGACAAGGATCACACCGCTTGATATATCTCTTCACATCCTTGTACAGAGATGGCCAATAATAACCAGTGCCAAGTATCTTATGAGTTGTTCTTTTCACTGAATAGTGTCCTCCACTTGGTTCATCATGACATGCTCAGAGGATGTCAAAGATTTCATCTTCTCTTACACACCTGCGTAAAACCAAATCAGGACCACATTTAAATAGCATTCCATTTAACCATTTGAATTGTGCACTGGTTTTGATTAACTTCTTTATTTGTTTCTTAGTGAAAGAAGGAGGAAACTTCCCTGTTGCAAGATAATTTTCCATATCAGCAAACCATGGTGTAACTGCTGAAATAGCAAACAGTTGTTCATCTGGAAAGTTATCCTTGACTTGATCTTGCTCCCCTGTAGTGGTTAGTCTTGACAAAAAATCAGCTACCACATTAGATTTACCTGGATTGTCCACAATAGTAATATCAAATTCTTGTAAAAGTAATAACCATCTAATTATTCTTCCTCCAACCACTGGTTTGTTCATTAAATATTTAATTGTTGAATGATCTGTGTGTACAAATATTTTGTACCCTGTAATGTAATGTCTGAATTTATTGATTGCATAAATCACAACAAGAAATTATTTTTCAGTGGTGGTGTAATTCTTTTCAGTGGGAGTAAGATTTTTACTAAGATAATAAATAGCATACATTTTTCCTTCTTCATCTTTCTGTCCCAAAACTGCACCAATGGAATTATTTGAGGCATCTGTTTGGATATGAAATGGATTTTCCCAATTAGGTCCTCTCAATATTGGGGCAGTGATTAATTTTTCTTTAATTTCTTCAAAAGCATGCTGACACCTTTCATCCCAAAGAAATTCACAGTCCTTGGTTAGCAAATTAAACATGGGGGCAGCAATTTTACTGAAATCTTTGATAAAGCACCTATAGTACCCAACATGTCCTAAAAATGACTTGATATCTGTGGGGGTCTGAGGAATAGGTAAGTCTGAAATGATCCTAATTTTGTTTTGATCAACCTGAATTCCTCTTTTTGAAATATGGTGTCCTAATACAATCCCCTCATCAACCATCATTAAACACTTTTCATGACTAAGAGACAGATTGTGTTGTTCACATCTTGTTAACACTCTGTCCAGATTTCTCAAAGCATCATCAAATGTATCTCCATGTACAGTGAAGTCATCCATATATACCTCTACACAATCATTTGTTAGATCAGCAAAGATTGCAAGTACAACTCTCTGGAAAGTTGCAGGAGCATTGCATAAGCCAAATGGTAACACCCTATAGGAAAAGGTACCCCATGGACATGTAAATGTAGTTTTGTCCTGATCTTCAGCAACAACTCTGATTTGATTGTATCCACTAAAGCCATCCAAGAAGGAAAAGTATTGTTTACCTGAAAGGTTGTCTAGGACTTGATCTATGAATGGTAAGGGAAAATAATCTCTCAGTGTGGCTTTGTTCAGTTCCCTATAGTCAACACATATTCTCCATTTTCCATTCTTTTTAGGAACAATTACAAGAGGAGATACCCACTGACTATCTGAGATAGGGTAGATAAAACCTACTTGTAATAGTTTTTCAATTTCTTGTTTGACTATATCCCTTAAGGCTGGGTTAATCCTTCTCTGAGGTTGCCTAACTGGTTTAACATTTTCAGTATAGATGTGATGAGTGCAGATACTTGGGTGAATTCCCTTCATGTCTTTGTAATCCCAAGAAAAATATTTAGTATGATTTTTTAGAACATCAAACAATTTAGCTTCTTCATCATCCTTCAACCAGCTGTTAATGTTCAAAATTTTACCCGGTTGAATCTCAACATGCTTGGTTCTGATGTGTGATGAACTGATTTGTTGAAAGGGTTCCATTAAAGTATTTAGTGGACATGCATGTGGTAACAACATATGATATGTAGCAACATCTCCAAAAGTTCCTTGAGACAGAATACTGGAAAAAGGACAGTAAGGAGAATTATGATACTTATCTCTTTGTAGGTCAAACTACTACTTTCCAGAAATTCTTCACCATTCCCCACGATGTATTCCTGAAACTGAAGCTACAGAGATTCTTCCTGATTCCAGAACTGTGGTGGTTCCAAAACTTCGTTCTATGGTTGAAATCTCATTCCTCTGGAGAGTGAAATTATTTTCAATCTACAGATTCTTCCTCTCCCCATGATTCTCGTTCCTCCGAGTGAAATAAAACCATTGGTGGATTCCGGAACTAAATGTGGTGGTTCCAGAACAAAGTTCGCAGGTTCCAGAACTATGGTCACAGGTTCTGAAACTATTTCTGATTGCTTCGAGGATAACTGGTGCTCATTCAATGGTGGATTAATCATCTCTTCTACTTCTCTTACGTGATCCTGCAATGTGATCATAGCCAAAGAAGACAAATTTTTCTTATTAGTATCAGGAGAATCAACCCACAATTGTTCTTGATTGTCAATAAAAGGTCATGCAGAAGGATATAAGGAAATTTTCTTAGAGTTCTTACCATTCGAGATAGTCATATCACCTGACCTGCAATCAATTAAGGCAACAACTGTAGCTAACCATGGTCTACCCAAAATAATGGGATAACCCAATGTTTTACCTTTTGGCTGCAGTATAAGGAAGTCAACTAGATATTCCCATGACTCCACCATAACCACCACGTCTTCAATAATCCCTTCTGGTTTTGCTACAGACTGGTCTGCCATCTGCAATATGGTATTAGTAGGTTGTATACCCGTTAATGGTAATGTTTTCAAAGTGTCCACTGTCATTACATTTATAGCCACTCCCAAATCTACCAAAATGTTATGTATATCCTTATTCCCTATAGAGACAGAAATAACAGGACTTCCAGGATCTCCGTATTTGGGAAGTAAAAGTTTTCCTGCTAATAAATCAACAAGTTTCCCATCTACTTTGATAGTCTTGGGGTACTGTTTCTTCCTTCCAGGATTTTTCAAACATAACATTTTGATTAATTTGTTCAATTCTGGAATGTCCTTAATTGCTTGTAATAGTGGTATTTCAATATTCAATTTCCTTAGTTCCTGTACCAATTCAGACTCCTTGGTTTCTATAGCTTCTTTAAATCTCTCTGGAAATGGAGTCTCAGTAGTGTCGCTATCTGGCTCCTTTTCTTTTCTTTTTATATCCTCTTTTGGAACAATAGTACTAGGGGTTTCATTTTCTTCTGTCATTTCAGTGATTATAACAGGTGGACTGCTAATTATTTTTCCAGATCTAGTTTGAATATCCTTACAATCCATGGCATTTAGATCAACTAATTTTTCTAGTTCTGTTCCATAAACAGGAGTTGTTTGTTTGTTTCTTGGGTTTGCTACTGGCTGTGCTGGTATTTACATTTGGACTATATTCTCAGTTTGTGAATTCTGTGTAGGGGATCCCATGATGGCCTGTTGATTCTGATTTGGATATGTTTTTCCTTGAGCATAATTACTAGGGTTCCATCTAGGTTGTGACCAAGCATAAGGACTTCCTTGACCAGCCCATGGTTGTTGATGTCCCTGAGCATACCAAGCTTGACTTGCCCAATCCTGAGGGTTCCATGTTGGTTGAGGTACCCAAGGTGGTTGTCCCCAATTTTTTGGTACTGTCTGAGCAGCCCATGGCATCATCCAGGGATTAGGAACTGATCTTGGCATAAACTTCCCTTGGTGAGGTTGTCTCTGAACAAAATTCAATTCTTCTGTTGTGGATGATGTACTGGTTTGTTTAAGCTGATTCTTTATGACTGGGAGTAGAGAACAAGCATCAGTATCATGGTCTTTAGATTCATAGATAAGACATACTTCCATTTTATCCAAAGGACAGTCTCTTATTGCATGCTTCTTCCTGCATCTAGGACAATACATAGCCAATGGTTCAGTTTTGGCATTTGCTTTAGCTTGTAATCCATCCATAGTAGAGGTTAATTGAACTAAAATGTCTGTTTTAAAGTTTGCTAACTCATCCATTAGTTTGTTCATATCTGGATTCAGACTTTTCACCAATTTTCCTTTTCTAGGTCCACCCCTTGTTCTGGAATAGCTTCTACAAATCTCCTTAATTTCATTCATCCTTAATTGATCAATGTCTCCACCTCCTATCAAGTTAAGGGCTTCCCTAGATTCGTCATCCAAACCCTTAAGAAAAATGGTTTTACTTAACTCCTCTTGAAGTACAAATCCACACCTTTTGCTCACAAAGAGGAATCTATCTAAATAGTCTTCTATATTTTCATCCTCCTCCTGCTTGATTTTGAAGAATTCTTCCTTCCTATTTCTCCCTCTACAATAATCCTGGTATTTGTCTAGGAAGGCAGTTTCCATTTGTGCCCAAGTGGTAATAGAGTTGGATGTTAATCCCATGAACCACCTCATTGCTGCATCCTTCAGAGTGGATGGAAACAACTTGAGTTTTTGATTATCCATTTTGTAGTCATAGGTCTGACATAGTACCTTGAACTCAAATAGAAATTGGTCAGGGTCTTCAGATGACATCCCTCTAAATGTGGGTAAATGTGCAGGTGAGATATTTTTCATTGGTGTATCATCATCATCCAATTGGATTGGATAAGTAAAGGTCCTATCAGGTTCTCTTTCAGTTCTCGTGCCATTTTAAAAATATTTTCCAAATTTTTCTCCCAATCAATGTGGTATGTGGTATGCCTTGGGGAAGGTGAAAAATCAGGAGTAGGAGGTTGACTACTCAATTGAGAATCAAAACTCACCCTAAATGGATCTTGAGAAATAATCCTTCTCCTAAAAGTTCTACTTCCTTCAGGTGACTGATCTAAGAATTCCAAAGGTGGCAATTTTGTTTCTTGTATAACAGGGGATGATGGTGCCTCCAATTCTTGATCAACTTCCTTATTTGGACTAGAGGATGTTATGAATTCTTGTGAAGATGTTTTTGGGAGGAATCTACCCTTTGAGTCTCTTGGTCTACTCATAAATTTTATGATATAGTAGGGAAGATCCTTCAACTACTAGATGTATGATTGTTGCTCTTGTTAACACCTAATTAGAAAATTCCAACTAGTGTGTCCCCAGAAATGGTGCCAAAAATGATGGGTGTCATTATTCCCTTCATTTAATCAACTTCCTGTTGATGTCATATTCAAACCAGGGGTGTGTCTAAAGCTATATGCAACAAGAATAATCCTATCGATCTAGTAGTTGACTGTAGTTATTTTTGTATTTTCTGGGGGATCTTTTCAATGTCTTAAGGACTTCTTGGTAAAAACCTTATTTAAATCATACTATGAAAACTTTGCTGAAAGGAAACATACTGAAAGCTTTGCTGAAAGGAAACACATTTGCTTTTGGAAATAAACACACTTGCTTTTGGAAATAAACACACAACTTAGAGTGCTTAAAAATGGTTGCAAGAAGAATAAGAATCTATCTAGACACCTGCAGGAATGAGTATACAACAGAGTTTAACTAGAAGAATTAAAAGTGATACAAAATTAACAGATCTAAACTATTTTCTTAGGAAATATAAATACCAAATAGACGAATATCCTAGTCCTTGGGGGAGTGGGCCCTTGCTCCTCCTTGAATCAGGATTTAACAACTTAGAATTCTCTCAAACAAGAATGGCTATTTATTGATAAAACATTCGGTATTACAAAACATACTGGATCTGTGTACTTCAATCTGTATTACTTATTCTATATGTATATCTATCTTCTCCTTATTTATCTACTGCAGGTCTGCTTATATATACATTTACAATCATAGTTGTCTCTACGATTCTGATGAAATCGAATCATGCCCAGAATAGATGTTGACTCAGATTGTGGCTGATCAGACAACTGTAAGATAACTATCCCTGGATCTGCGATCAGAAATCTTCTCATCCTTTCCTGATTGAAAGGGTCGTTGATGCTAAATCACCGGATGTGGTTAGAATAGATAAACTTCCATCGGTTCCAGAACTTCAGAGAAGTTCCAGAACCATAGGAAATCGTTAAAGATCAAAACCGTGAGAGTTCCGGAGCTATACTCAGGAGTTCCGGAACTAAGTCTGAAAATTCTGGAACTAAATACTGGAGTTCCAGAACTAAGTCCAAAAGTTCCGGAACTAGGTGATGAAGCCTGTGAATGTGTAATGGAGTTCTAGAACTAGCTTGGAAGTTCTGGAACTAAGCCGTATTGGAACAGATGCTACCGAAAACATGTTGAATGCTACATACTTCATTTCTTCGACCGATTAGACCTGCTTTATTACAAAACTGAATTTCCAACACACTTCGTCAGGAATTTCAGAGCTTTTAAACGTTAGAATCACAATCAATCAAAAGACAGACAATTACATCCTAACTCATATCAGATCAAATAAAAGTCACAAAATGCAATCAAACTTAATAAAAAGGAGAGTAAGATGAGATCATTTATTGTACATTTAACGGGCATATTCTGTGAAATATATGCACAGAAAATAGATTTGAAAGGGAGAGGCACGAAGAAACAATAAAACACAAGAAAGGGTTGAAGAACGCCACATAATCATGAGTTTATTGCTCTACAAGGTGCACAGACCATTACATTTCTGTTCAGAGGCACAAATATGCTTGCCAGGCATAGGAGAAGGCTTACAGCTCAAATGGAGTCGGGAAATAAAATTTACAGAGTTTCCCCACACCCATAATTTCTCTCCTCTCAAATCAGAAGTGTTTACAATATATAGAACGTCGAGGCAAGATAGAAAGAAGAAAACTCGGACTCTGCTCTGAAAGCTCAACCACCAACCATTAATGCCCTACAAATCCACCTACAATCTATCAATTCTAGTTCCCCATGTCTATTTGGCGTGTTGGAGAAGGAAAGATGGCAAATCTAGATCAGATCTGGGTAGTTGAAGCAATCAGATCCCGTATTAATGGCTTGAAATAATTTTTCCAGATTTTCACCCATCAAATCCTACTTAAAATAATATTTTATGCTTTCATGGCATAGAGGAGGTCGAGACCTTTCCAACGGTACTAAATTTGTTGAATTTTGAGCACTGGATCAAAAGTTATGCCCATTTGAATATTTGAATCAAATCCATACAAAAATGGCGAAAAAACAAGTTTTGCAAAACAAATCCGTGGGCCTGAAATTCACTTTGCGCCTTTTGTGAAAACATAACATTATTACAAAAATCTCCCGTAACCCCGCAGGCCTGAAATTCACTTTTTCCCAAAAGCCCCCGCAAGCCCGCAACCTTCTCATTTTCCATTTGTCATCCTCGGGCCCGCTAGCCCGCATTTTCCACTTAGCAAAAGAAATCCTTCCCGGGCTCGTGGGCCCACAATTATAACTTGTACCTTTTGCGAAAAGTGCAAAATGCCAAAATATCTCCCACCGCCTCACTGGTCCGCAATCTTCCCCAGGCCTGCCGGCCCGCTTTTGGCAAAAAATCCTTCCAAGGCCCGCCTTCCCACTTTGACCTGAAACATGGCCACGTGTCCCTTTGCGGGCCTATTCTATATTTTTTGTGTTTTGGCTAAGTCCCTTTTGACTTCTGTTGGACCCTAGACACTTGGATAGCTGGCGCTCATTTGGGGACTGCCGCTTTGGATTCTGCCCTTGGAATTGCACCGATGAGGCACGTGGAGGCTTCCGCGGGTCTGCGAATTTTCAACTACCGATGAGACCTATTCAAGGCCTAGGACATGTGGAGGGCTGGCACAACTTCAAGGTCTCTCTTTGGGTTGCACCTTTGAAGATGCGCCGATGAGACACGTGGCGTCATCCGCTGGCCTGAGACTTTTCAACTGCCAGCTCTATTTCCTTTTTGGACTTGGGACACATGGAAGCTTTGCGCTCGTTTGGGGACCACCTTTGGATTTGCCTCTTGAAAGTGTGCCATTTAGACACATGGAGGCTTCCACCGGTCCTTTTATACTTAACTGATTTGGGCCCACTGCCCATTTGACTTCTGTTGGACCTTGTTTGGACCTGACCTTCAAAGGTGCGCCATTTGGACACGTGGAGGCTTCCGCTATCCTTAGAATTTTCAACGGCCAATTCAACCTTTTGAGGCTCTGACCACGTGGAGGGCTGGCACACATTTGGGACCTCCGCTCTTGATTCTTCCTTTGAATTTACACCGTTGAGACATGTGGGGGCTTCTGCTGACTCTCTTATACTTAGCCGATTCAGGGCCTCGAGTGAACACTGTCTTTCTCCATTTTTTCCTGTGCATTCTAATCTCCTTTGACGTCATTTGATCCTCCAATGTCGAGCCCACCTGCCCCTCATATTTGGGATCGATTGTGATCCCGCTGGACTGAAACGACCCTTATGATTTTCTTATACAAGGTCGTGTCTGATCAATTTTGCCCTGGGGGGTAAAATTGGGATAACAACCACTTTTCACAAAAGAACGTAAAATTGAGTATTTTTCTACAAACCCAATTTCTCTTAGTAATTTTATTATTTTATTATTTCCTATAAGTCTCTTTTATACAATTATATATCTAATTATTAACTAAATTTAAATTAGGTATTTTCCCTGGAACACAACGTAGTTCAACTTCTTCATTCTCCCAAAGCTCTCAAGCATTTTTCCTGACAGGAGGTTCCCGTTGATATGTAACACTTCTAGTTTCTACAGATTCCCGATGGAGTTGGGAATAATGTCGTTGAAATTATTATTAGCTAGAAGAAGCACTTTCATATTCCTCAGATTACCCAGCTAGGAGGGCACGTTTCCCGTGACCTTGTTCTCAGAGACCAAAAACAATGTAAGGTTGGTAAGGTGGGAAAAAGAGGATGGATTCAATCCGCTGAAATTCCTCCAATGTTCGAGTGATTTTTTTGAAGAGCGACAAGATATACTATGGATTTTGAGATAGTTCTGGTCATGTAGAAGAATTTCAGCAGAGGGTCGTAGTTATGTACACCTCTTGCGGTTAGGAAAATTTGGGTAAGTCAACCCATGATGAAATCACATTCGACGTCAGTCCACTTTTTGTAGAAATTGTTTCCCTTTCAACTGTTGAGAACTCCCTTTAGATCCTCTATCACACCGGCCTTAAATTTCAATAGTATATCTTTGTTCCCTTTTGTGCAAGTTTCAATGTACTGTGCATTTCCCTAAACAATCGCTTCCAAAAACCAACACCACCCAAAATACTATCTTCATCCTACCTCTCCAGTAGTAAACTTAATCTTTCATCTTGCTCTATGATATGTGTCTTAAATTTATAAGAAGGAATTTGGCCATGTGAAAAAATGACCATCATGGTTGTGGCTTTGGCATGTGGGCATTCATTATTATTTCCACTAGATTATTAAATTTTGGCACACAACGGAGATGATAGGCCGCTTAATATATAATTACGTTGAAAGGCATGTATATAATGGGAAAGACCCCTCTTGCAGCTGACAACATCGTTGAAATCAAAGTGGTGAGCACACTGCAGAGGGTATTGAAGCATGACATGCTTGGAGCCGTTGATTGCGAAGACTTCTGCATTTTCTATCTAGTATAATTTTAAGTCTTTTTTCATTTGTCCTAGTGATAGATTTTGCAACGTAAGAACTTCTTTAAAATGGCTCCACCTTTTACAAAAGACACCCGACTCATGATGCTCCTCACCACTAATGAGACCAGCACAATGAAACTCTATACAATCCTCTTTGGCGAGGCTTGCGCATAATTATGACCGCCACAATAAAATTGTTTTGAGATAGAAAAGAATAAGGGATAAAGGTCTTGATGAAAATATCATTCACCTCAAAAGAGGAAGGTGACATCAGATGCATCATAGTGATTAACCCAATTTTTACAAAAAAACAGAAAGCACATGCAAGAAATCTGTCTACGGAAAAAAGGAATTATTGGCTTCCGCTTATCAAAAGACACAAGAGGGGTAGTAACAGAGAGGAATTTTTGTGGAAGGTTGAGTGAGGAAGATGAAGATCATAGAAATTATGAAACAATTTATCCCACCATATCCCTTACCCACATTTCTGCTCAAACTAAATATGGACAAAAACACATAGAATTAAACCCTGGTAATACCTAAGGATATTTTTCAAAATGAATTTAGAAGAATGAAACCCATAAGCATCCAAACACTTGCACATGACTAGACATAGAATGAAACTCGTACGTGTGACGAAAAATAATAAAACATTATGAAGGCTCCATTTATTCTGTGTAACGTTGAACATGATTAATAAGCTCTTGCAGGTCTATAAGTGGGGAGGAAGGAAGTAATTTCCTTATTTACAGCAAGCAGGGATCATCTCCGATGGAACAGAGAACAAATGTTAATCAACTATAGGCTTGACGCGGGATCCAGTCGAACACACATTTCTCAAAGTATTGTTTAGTTATGTATATAGATGTAGTATCTTCTTATTCAATAACATCAACATTAGGAGCATTCTCAAGCCATGTATATATAATTGGCTTTCGACACTATGTTAAAGCTCTTCTCTTGCAAGAATTACCTTCCTCCATTACGGATGATAATTCAAGGTACTACAGGGATAGGAAAATATTGCCTCATTAATGCTATGAAATGAGTTTCATCACATTGAACCTGCTCACCTAAAATGACTACCACCTTTGTGAAATATTTCCCCATTGTCGGGAGTTCATGCTTGGCGAAACAATTATCATCCTCATCGGAGACCTAAGGAATCCTAAACTTGTATTAGACATTCTTGTGTATGCTAGCAATTCATATGACACTAACCTCTGGAAATCATTTTGTACTTCAATCATTATCCAATCATTGGATTTTCTCTCCCTTATCATTTGTCCGTTGTTCTAAACTATTCAAAACACCTTTACTACCCTACCGCATAAACAAGCAATTAAGGCTATATTCTCTTAAACTCTTCACCACACCTTGAATAACATTGCACTTGCCTTCCAATATCTTCCACACTGCCTATTATGTTTTCTAGTACTCCTCCTTTTACCCTCCTCTTTACCTATCAATATTTCAGTTCTACATTCCCCCTTATCCTTGAACTCACCTAACTTTATGATTTTTTATTAATGCTTCTCTTTCTAACATAATTTCAGTCCCCATTTCAGTTAATTCATATACCTCTTCCCCTTCCACGTGTTCACATTGTACTTCTCGTGTGCGATTGCTAGTATTATCTACACCGATAGGTGTGCCCTCTTAGAGTCAAACAACTAACTTCTGACACCGTTACAGTGATTCGGCGGTCTAAATTGATTTGTTGGTGCATGCGACAATGTATGGTTCATGTAGATATTTACGTGTGGCGGGGTTTGTCCTTTCCTTGTAAAATTTGAGTGCCCTGACACATATAGATGTTTATGCGTGGCGGGCTCATCCTCTCCCTGCGAAATTTGAGTGCCCTAACACCTCTGTATAAGTGGCACGAGAGATAGAGATAGTTTGTATTATTTCAGTTAATTCATATACCTCTTCCCCTTCGGTGTTCACATTGTACTTCTTGTGTGCAATTGCTAGTATTATCTACACTGATAGGTGTTGCCCTCTCATAGTCAAACAACTAACTTCTGACACCGTTACAGTGAATCGGTGGTCTAAATTGATTTGTTGGTGCATGCGACAATGTATGGTTCATGTAGATATTTACGTGTGGCGGGTTTGTCCTTTCCTTGTAAAATTTGAGTGCCCTGACACATATAGATGTTTACGCGTGGTGGGGCTCATCCTCTCCCTGTGAAATTTGAGTGCCCTAACACCTCTGTATAAGTGGCAGGAGAGACAGAGATAGTTTGTATTATTTCCTTCTGCGTGAAAAATGACTGCCAGCTCAGTCAATAACAAATCTTGGTGTTGCGAAAAGGAATTATTAGTTATTTTTTGATTTAATTTAATTCCCTTTAAATTCGCGTCGAGCCTTGCACTATGATACCTTCCCTTCTGTTTTCCTTCCCGCCAACACGTCGCCCCTAATTTCTTATGAAATATTGGTTAATAAAGTATTATGTTTTTTTTAGTTAATAGTATTGGTTAATAATATATTGGTTAATAATATATTTGTTAATTTTTTATGAAATATTGGTGAGAAACATTAGGGTTGGAGAATACTGGGAGTTTCCCACCTAAGTTCAACTAAAACCATCAATTTTTGGAAGTGTTGGAAGTAATAGTAACCAAAGGTGCAATGGTCACATCCATAAAATGATTTATTCGTCGTGTTCTGGACTTCAACACTAATTTTCGAATAACATACTCGTATTTCTTTTAGTCAAATTTATATATAGGAAATCTATATATTACATAGATGTTTGTGTGGTTATATTATTGTTATGTGTTTAAACATTATGTATTTTTTTAATGTGTTAAAAACACCTTTTTATATATATTATTCATATATTTATTTCACATCTCAAATAATGTTATTTTTTACATTTTTAATAAAATACATTTATAATATTTTACATATACTTAATTAGTTTGAATATATATTAGTATAGTTTATATATAAATGTATAGGAAAAATGACGTTCATACATAAAACATGAAAGTCGCATATGAGAGTCATTTCAAATATTTGTAAGTATTTTGCAGTTAAAATCATGATAGACGTCTAAACGAAGATCAAATATAACCCACGGGCCACAGATTTATCTCTGTGTGCAGGGCCGATTTAACCCATAATGGCATTGGTTATGGGACGACTATTAGCGAGAGCTCCATTTAGCACAATTCTCATAACGCCCTGTTTATTTGATTATATGAGGGCAAAACTTTGAACTCACTACAACTATTCAATTACTGTCAAATTTAACCCATAGGTCACAAATTTATCTCCGTTTGTAGGGCCGATTCAACCCATAATGTCATTGGTTATGGGACGACTATTTATGAGAGCTCCATTTTGCACAATTCCCATAACATCTTGTTTCTTTGATTATGTGAGGGAAAAACTTTAAACTCACTGCAACTATCCAAATACTACTAAATTTATGCGTTAACTTGTTTTCTAGCGCTAGCATGACAGGGGTTGTAAGAGGGATGGGTACGAAAGCACACGCCAAAGGGGGCGATTGTGAAATAAATTCACAGTGCTGAGTAGACAATGCTAGATAGATTGTTATTGCACCAAAATCCTTTCAATCCCGTGGAGCACAATCTTCCACACCCACGTTTTCTTCGTGGCCCTCAGGATTGTTGGCTACCAATAAGATTTTATGCACATTCAGTTGCATCTCAACGTCTTCCAATATCTTTTAAATGGCTTCCCGAGCCATATTATCGTTCATTGCACAGTCAGATGAATAAGGGAAATTGTTTAGAGAATCAAGAACTTTCTTGTGCAATATTAGGAGCCTTTTGAAATCACATTGTAAACAACCATACATATTATATCGTCGTAAATGTTGATAACATTAAATAGGTTACTGGATTTCAATTGTTGAGAATCACAATTTTGAATAAAAGTCATCGGATCCAAAGCTTGCCGACAGGCTTCAATAGCTTTTTCCAGGTGATTGACCCCCCTGTAAAAAGGTAAGAGTATTGATGAGTACATTATTTTTCTTATTTATATCATTTATCTGATTAATAGTTTGTCATTTAAACGTGATTTTCTAATGCATGGGGATGCTTTGTATAGGTATATCTTAGTGATTTTAATGCATTTTCCTTACTTTTGCTTAACCGTATAACATCCTACTAATTGCCTTCATGAGAGAAATGTGGTGATGTGTGTAGGTAAATAGTGAATGTTTATTGCCAATGCAATTAAGGAGCCCTGAGTTTGGAGTTGGAGTGCAGAAGTGGAAGGCTTTTTCCATCTATCAACCTATAAGTATGGGACTTGTTTCTAGCAGTCCTATATGAATTTATGAGTCTTAATCAATACTGTTAGTGGAAGGCATTTGTGCTGGTAATTTTGGCATATTTTGTAACCACCTATGTCTATATAAAGACACCTCCTTGAAGAACAATGTAGTACTTGGTAATATTCACAATCTATGATATAGCTTGTTGCATTTAGTACTTTTCTTTTCTGCATTGAATATGTCATGGAACTTATTTGAATTAATATAAGTGGATATCATTTTGAGAATCTTGAGCTGTTAAGATTTCCTCTGTCCCAAGGACTTGAACAAGGGCCCACTCGACCGAGGAGACAGGAGGTTGTTTACATTTATGTACGCATATAGTTTTCTGATAAGTCATAATCACCCAGTTCCTTTATTGCAATTTCTATTTCAATATGTTTCATGCAATTCCTGTTCAAGTGTGTTTATTTTCCTTATTGAAATTTCCATTCAGGATGTGTGTTTCCTCTTATGAAAATTCTAGTTAGGGTATGCTTTTACTTTCACTGCAAGTTTCAATTATGAGTGTGTAATTTTAATTTTGCGTGCGCATTTCCATTTGAGTTAGAAGTAAAGCTTTCATAATTCATTTTATCATAGTAACTTAATTCCGTAGATTTACATTGAGTTTCCATAGATTAGTAGCAAATTCAGAAAGATCTTATAGAAACCCTCCAATAAAATATCCAATAGTATAACTAGCTACATAGGGCTCCATTGCATACAACCTAGGACATAGCCCTGGTTTGATAATGACACTAGTAGATTAATCTATTAGTTAAATGATTGTAAGAATACATCGACCCATCATTTTTGGCATTGTTTCTAGGAACACCATAAGCACAACACACCATTTTCTTCACTTTATATGCTATGGGTGTTAATGGAGTTCATCTATGCAACCAATAGAAGTCCTAGGCCTTGTTTACATAACCAACCTTGACGCATAGGCCATGGGATGATCAAGGGATATTTATACCACATAAAATCCAAAAAATATATCCAAACAGATTGCACGTAGGGAACACTGAGAGTGACATTGAATCCAATCCAACGCCTTGAATCCTTTCTGAACATTTTGCATCATCCTATTTAGACTGAGACCAACATTCAGAAATGGGAGACAATGGGAATAATGAGAACTGACCCTTGGGTAGAAATTTTACTCATCCCATTGTCTTGGATGAAGATGAGGATGCACCTATGAAAAATATATCACCATCCATCCTCCCTATCTTCCGATGCATTTCTGTAGAAGATCCCGATCAGTTCTTGTTTGAATTCAAAGTTATTTTTCAGACATATGACTACAGAATAGACAATCAAAAACTCAAACTCTTTCCTTCCACTCTCAAAGACTCTACTATGAGATGGTTCATGGGATTTTCCTCTAACTCCATTCATTCTTGGGAGGCCATGGAGACAACCTTTTGGATAAATATCAAGACTACTACAGGGGAAGGGATATGAAAGAAGAATTCTTCTAGATAAAGCAAAAAGAATATGAAAATCTAGAGGATTATCTGAATAGATTTATCTTTCTCCATCGTATGAGTGGTTATAAGTTACATGCAGAAATCACTAAGATAATTTTCCTTAAAGGACTTGATGAGGAAACCAAGTATTCCCTCCATCTTATGGGCGGAGGTGATGTGCATAAACTTTCTATAGAACAAATCACTGAGCTATGCATAAGTTACTCCATAACACGAGGAGGTATAAAATAAGAGAAAAACATCCAAAATTTTCTATACGTACGTCTGAACTTCTAGAGGAAATAGCTAACATAAAAAAAACATTTTGTCACAATTAACATCAACCATAGATGGGCTTAAAGCCAAAACTAGTGTTTCAAAAGAACCTCTAGACATATATTGCCCTAAATGCAGAAAGAGATATCCCCTGAGAGAGTGTCCTTTGGGTGTCACATACATGTGTTTGATCTGTGATGTTGTTGATCATGGTACTAAGCATCACACTTTCTTACCTCAGTTGAAAGGAGGATTGGATGTTGTCTCTCAAGCTGATGTAAAGGTAAAATTTGTTCAAAGGCCAAATAATTAGGTTGTGTATGTTCCTCAACCTGCTCAGAACCCCTAAAGGATGTCATGGCTCAGTCAGGATCCTCAACCTACTTGGGGATAACTTGAGAGGACACCACCAAATTAGATGGCACACCCACATGCACCACCATGGATGAATCTCTATAATCAGTAGGGTGAGACATCACTAGCCCATGCAAATCTATGGCAAAACCAACAGTGGGTACCTCCATAGAATTCTAATCAAAACTAACAATGGACACCACAACAGAATACTACTCAACAGAGGAGGTTCTAGTAACCACAGAAAGCTTTAATTCCCCCACCACAAAACTATCAACAACATGGACAATCAACACAAACACAACTTCCAACCCAACCTATAGTGAACCCTAAAAATCAGCAGACAACTTCAATTGATGAAGCAAGAAAGAGTGATACAATGTAGGTTAATACCATCAATAATTTACGATTAAGGTCTGGGAAAACATTAAATCCTCCTATTGTTATCACAGAAATCCCTATAGACAATGAGAAAGAAGAGACACTTGAGGAAAATGAAGAAAATGCACCTACTCCACAAACACAAGACACTAGGAATGGTCAAGGAAAGAATAAGCATGTTTATACAACTCCTTTTCTTGAATGATTATAGGAAACTCAAACTGCAGATGAAATAATGCTATTTCAAGAGTTGAAAAAGGTGAAAATTGAGGTACCACTTCTGAGAGCAAAAGATAAATTATTGAATTAAACCAAACCATTAGAAACGAGTGTATAAAGACACCATGAAGGAAGAAGAAATAACCAAAAATAGTCAAGGTGAAAGGGAATTTAGTTGATCTTGTTGCTGGAAAAATTATTTCACCAAAATATAGGGATCCTGGGAGTCTAGTCATTACTATTTGTATAAATAATCAGTCAATATCTAATGTTTTGGTGGATCTTGGTGCTTCCATCAATGTTATAACAGATATGTTTAATCTGTTGTCCTTAACAGGATTATAGCCTACCAATATTGTTCTTCAATTAGCAGACTAATCTATTGTTGTACCAGATGGTGTGATTGAGGATATAATGGTTGCCATTTAATCCTGGGAGTATCCCGTCGATTTTATGATATTACAACCTAAAGCTTGGAAATTGGGATATCCAGTCATCTTAGGAAGACCCTGGTTGGCTACTGTTGTTGCATATATTGACTGTAGGTCAGGAAAAATGATCCTTTTAAATGGGAAAAAATCCAAGTATATTTCATTATATCCTCCTGCCCAGCCCTATGTGTATGATTGTGAACATGTATGGGTAGATTCTTCAGATACTAACTCTCTGAATCCTTCTGATTGGCCACCATTGCAGTAAAAAATCACATGACATAAATTGTTGAGTCATACACACTGTCTGATGAAAAGGGATCTGTGGCTACCGAAATCATCACTGTGGCTATGGACATTAGAACTAAGGCTACATAACCATTTTTTCCCAACACATCTGATACTATTACCTTGGTAAGTGAAATTTCTAATGAAGGTTGTAAGGAAATCTATGCTTATAATACAAAATGCACAGTCACTGATTTCTATTGTCCTTTAACCAATATTATGTCTCTTGATAATGTAACTATTTTTCACATGCTTTAGCCTTATTTTTTCCCTTGAATTCTTTAATCATTGATGTAGAGCTCGCTATTTTGAAAGATACCAAGCAAGTGACTGTTGACATAGGAAACTAACTGACCATTGGTAATAATTTAGAGGCCAGCCAAGATGCTAGGGTTTTCAACATTTTGAGGATACATTCCCAAGATATTTCTTGGGATTATACTAATATGAATGGAAGTCATCCCAACATTTTCACTCACCATATCTACACTGAGAATGTTAAACCCATAAGACAGCCGCACCAAAGCATTAATCCATCACTAAGAGACATAGTAAAAAATGAGATAGAAAAATTCTTGAAGGTATGATTCATATATCCTATATTTGATAATTAGTGGGTATCACCATTAGTTATAGTTCCCAAGAAAAATGGTAAATGGAGGATCTATGTAGACTATAGTGAACTTAATAAAACCACTAAAAAAGACTACTTTCCCTTGCCTTTTATTGATCAGGTTCTGGACATTCTCGCAGGTAAGAAATATTTTTCCTTCTTGGATGGGTTTAGTGGGTATAACCAAATAAGTATTGCACCTGTTGACTAGGATAAAACCAACTTCACTTTCCCTTGGGGTACATTTGCATATCGGGTCTTACCATTTGGGATTTGTAAAGCACCTGCTACTTTTCACAGAATAGTCTTGGCCATTTTTACAGATCTCACAAATGATTGTGTTGAAGTTTATCTGGATGAATTCACTGTCCATGGATCCACTTTTGACGAATCTCTGAATAACCTTTAAAAAGTATTAAGTAGATGTGAGTAGCACTAACTCTCCTTGAGTCATGAAAAATGTCTGATTATGGTTGATCAGGGAATTTTCTTAGGTCATCATGTTTCTGCCAAAGGAATATATGTCGACCCCAAAAAGATCGCATTCATCACTTAGCTGCCTAGACCAACAACTCAGACTAACATCAAGAGTTTCCTTGGACATGCAGGGTATTATAGGTGATTCATCAAAGACTTTAGTAAAATTGTTGCACCTATGTTTTCTTTGCTGACAAAAGATTGTGTTTTTGAATGGTCCCCTCAGTGTTAGCAGGCATTTTATATTATCAAGGAGAAGCTAACCACCGGTCCAGTCTTGAGAGGACCTGATCGGGGGAAACCTTTCCATATTCACACTGATGCCTCTAATACAGCCATGGGATTTGTTCTTGTACATAAAGATGAAGAAGATCATATGTATGCCATTTACTTTATCAACAAGAATATGACCCCTACGGAGAGAAACTACACCACTACAGAAAAGGAATTTTCAGCTATTGTTTACTCCCTGAATAAATGCAGACATTACATTAGTGGGTACAATATCTTTGTTTATATTGACCACTCAGCCATAAGATATTTGATGAATAAACCAGTAGTCTTAGGTCGGATTATTTGATGGTTACTCTTGTTACAGGAATTCAATCTGACCATTATTGATAAGCCAGGGAAATATAATGTTGTTGCTAATTTTCTTTCAAGATTGAATGTTTCAGGTGATGAAGAAGTATCCCAGGATCATTTTCCAGATGAGCATTTATTTTTTGTATAAACTCAACCTCCATGGTTTGTTGATCTTGCTAGTTATTTGACTACAGGGAAGTTTTCTACCTATTTTAATAACAAAAAGTGACACAGATTAGTCAAAAATAGTGCAACATATAAGTGGTGTAAGGGAATTTTATTCAAATTTTGTCCTGATATGGTTCTTTGCAGGTGTGTTTGGGAAGGTGAAGTATACGACATACTGCGAGCTTTTCATGATGAACTTTGAGGAGGACATTACTCAGTGAAGAGGACAATTCACAAGATCCTTGGGTCTGGGTACTATTGGCCTTCCCTCCATAAATGTGTCAAGAAGTATGTGTGGAAATGTGATGCATGTCAAAGAATGGGGAAGCCTACACTATCCATGGAAATGCCTCTTAATCCTTAGTTGGTCTTAAGACCATTTGAGAAATGGGGAATTGATTTCATTAGACCTTTTGATCCCCCATCCTTTGGGAAAGAATACATGTTGGTGTGCACTGACTACATCATGAAATGGGTTAAAGTTCAAACATTGGCATCTGTCAATGAGGATGTTGTTGCTAAATTTCTGTACACTCGTATAATGCTAAGATTTGGCACCCCTAAAGCACTTTTATCCAGGATTAGATACCTCAATTTGTGTCTAACATGATTGAGAATTTTATGGAAATCTACTGAATAAAGCACCAAAAATTGTCACCATACCATCCCCAATCCAATGGGCTAGTGGAGGTGACAAATGAAATGCGGATGGAAGCACAACAACAAATAGAAATTCTCCAACATCAGAGGAAGACATGGCGTGATGCTCATATCAAATACATGAAGTTTAACGAGGGACAATGGTTCTTACTCCTTAATTCCAAATATAAACAGTTTAAAGGTAATCTATGGACATGTTGGTTGGGACCATATCGGATTAACAAAGTGTTTGATAATGGCTTCGTGAGACTATTACTAATCGATGGTAATAGAAGGACTCTTCTTGTGAATGGACACAGACTCAGGATGTATCAACATCCTCTAGATAAGGAAACCTTCACCAACGACATCATGATGAGCGAGGAAATGGATGCAGAGGAGGCACTTAGCCCCTCCTATCAGGAGTAACTATTGTTTTTCAATTTAATAAAAGAGGATGATCACGACTTTGATCTTATTCCCTTAGTTAGTTGTTTTGTTTTTAATAAAGTCATAAATCTTCATTGTTTAAAAGGCCACTAATCACATTTTATCTCAGACTATAGGACGTGGAAATCTACAAATATTGGAAGTTGAACTGGAATGGTGAGTGCATTGTAATTCACTACGGATATTTCCTTATGAAGCAATTCCCCATTGCATGTACTTATTATAATTACGTCCCTACACAATATTCGATGCAATTATTGGAAATATCATTCCAAATCTTATGACACGAAGTGGGTTGTAATAAGTCTTAAATACAGAGGGTATTGTTGGTATCGGGATTCTAATAAAAGGATGCACTGGTTTCTAGGAGGGAAAGGTGGCAATACCATTCTAAATGAAGGGATATGTTCTGTACCACGTAATAAACCTTCCCACGCATACCCAGTCCTATCAAATTTTCATGCCACCAAATTTGCGCCGACTTCAAGCAATTCAAGGATTTAGGTGCATTTCAAATTGATACTTACTAACCACTTCTTTTCATTGCTTGGTGAATTTGAACACACCATTATCACTCCCTTCCATTACATTGTGGGTTCAAGCACACCTTGTTCTTGTTTCTCTATTGTTTGGATTTTCCTTCACAATGGGACAAAAGAAAAATTCAGAGCCAGATTCTCTGAATCCATTACTCAGGAACGTCGCAATTTCATAGGTATCTCATGATTCCAGGTGGCTTGAATTCATATGGAAATTCAAAGGTTTTGATGAAAGTTTAGTGGATGAATTCCTAGTAAAATTTGAATCTACTTGCTCACGCATTAGAGGAAAGAGAGTGGAAATTACCAACCAGGTTGTTTTTGAACTATCTAGTTTACCAGATTTTTGTCTGAAAGTGATGACAAATTCTCCCCTCAAGGAATTTCTTGCTCTGTTTCATGAGAATGGTGAAGCATTTATGTATACACCTATTTTTGGTTATAGCGCCCCTCTGTCATCTCATATTCACACAATTTCCATTCTTGCATCTCTTTCTCTTAAATTAAATAAAATCCTATCTATTTGCTCACATTATTTGATTAATTATCAAATGGGCTCCATGTAGACCCATTTGATAATTCAACTTTTGGCATATCCCCATCCTTCACAAATTATTTAATCCATGGGTATTAATACACCCATCCGACACCCTTTTTTTAAATGGAATCTTTTATCTCACCCACCATATCAATCATGCTCCCCACTCCATCTAATAATTCAAGCCATGGTCCCCACATGATCACATTATATCCCTAACTAAAGTTACTTTACTCAACCCCAGTTATATGTTAACCCCAAATCTAACCTCACATCTAAGCTATAAATATGGGTTTTTTCCCATATTTCAAGGAGGATCGAAGACTTAGAAAGAGCAGGAGGATATATTTTTCAAGAAGACTTGGAGATACCTAGGCCTAGAGAAGAGAAGAAAGAGCATAATTGAGTTCTGCCAGTTTAAAGAAGAAACCTTCTCCATGGTTCATTATCTTGCCATCTTGATGTCTGATTCATCTCCATAATAGAGCACAAGCTAAGTTCCCTCGTCATTTTAGTTACTTTTCATTTTATATTCCATTACTACTGTTCATGATCTGTTATTATCTTGTCTGACACAGGGGTTGACATCCTCCAAGGGATTCAAAATCCTCTTGGAACCGGCACTGTCCGAGCAACCCCCGCATATTGTGATCTAATCTTATATGTTTCAATTTTCAGATCTAGCTTCTTTATATCAGACATCTATCTTATTTGTGCCCATATCATCCATCGTCATCTCCAAGGTATTAAGCCCTTGTATACTCGACGTTGTTTAGCATTTCTTGGTTACTCGTACACTCATCTGGACAGGAAGATGGAAATGCAGATCAAAATTTAGCACACCCAGTGGGACCAAATCCTAGATCTAGTCATTTTGTTTGTTATTTTACTCATCTTTTCTAAAGTGCTTGTTTGCAATATCTTAGTATTTTTCGATTTCGGGTTAGTATGGTCACTCATCGAAATCACCAGGAGGTACGTGCTCTTTTTTTCTATTTACTTGCATGGGGAATGAATCCAGAAATTAACTGTACTTGCTTAGTTATCATCATGTGATATATATTTTGCATCTTTCAATGTTTTTACTCACATGTTTACAAGGTTTAGTATTATTGCCCTTCATATGGTGTCATCTTTCCATTTAGTGGTCTAAGTTGTCTTGGAGGTACGTGCTTCATATTAACTTGTTATGTGGTCATTATAATCATTATCAAAGGAATTTTTATTATTAATCGTAATGATATTAATATAAATTACAAACATAATTAACAATTAATTAGAACAAAAAAATAAAATACATTAAAAAATACATTAAAATTTAATTTTTTTTTATACCCTACCTCTCACCCCACCTCTTCTCTCCTCTAACGTGGCCATCTTGACCACTTTCCTACCATTCCCTTATTCCTCCCTAACTGACCTACCCTTCTCCTCACTACCCACCCATTCACCACTTCACTCCACACACACAACTCTCTTCTGCCTGTGCTACTATCCGCTTCTCTCCACGATTCTTCATTACTGCACCTCTGTCTAGTTTCTTCCCACGTCCACATCAGCTCTTCACACCTCACCACCATTTACACACCACCCATCCTCCTACAAATCCCCACCCAGTAACTCCCTCGTCTGCAAGGCCAAAACAAAGGACTTCACACTCCCCAATGTTACAACATTTAGTATAATAAATACTGAGAATGATCCAAAATGCTCAGAGGTCATGACTGCATTGAACCCAACAACTGGAACAAGAGTAGCTAAGAGTGTATCCAAAACCATCAAAGGAACATAAGAAATATACGACCATGATGAATATCAGCCAGTGATAATACATAAAAAACGTGCATTGGGATAAGATTTAATATAAAAGTGTCACCTCCCCAGGAACAAACCATATAAAAGTAAGCCAAAGCATTCAACGTAGCATAAAAGAGAGAGCCAGTGTTGAGTGTCTTAATATATAAATATAAATCAAGTGTTCAGTGTTGAGTGTCCACCTTTGCCATTTCAAATACACCTACATCGACATCAAAGGAACCTGGGAATAAATTTCTTCAATCTTCCCGCTCTTCAATCTACATTTTTGAAAAGTGCTCACAACACCTTTTTCTAAAGCAGACTTTGAATTGATTTGTTATCCACTATTGTTGTGTCAAGCTACCTTTTGGAAACACTCTTCCCCACGTAGAATGACCCATTAGCACCTGTTGTGGTGGGAAGTCAATTTTTTGGTCCCACACATGTGGGTGAGTAAAGTTGAGACATCTTTTGCATGTCTGACTAAAAATAGTCCAACTATAGCATAGATACACATCAACAACCTATAAAATGCCCGCGTTATGTGTGTGAACTATTCCACTTGAAGAAATAAATGCATTCCTCATCTCGAATCGATTTCAAATCAATTAATCTACTCCAAATTATTTTCGTAAGATCCATTTCATAGCTTCTTTCATAGATTATTATTATTATTATTATTGCGGATAGTTTATAATGTATCTTAGCATTGAATTGTTTATTTCACCATTTGTTTTCTATGTTTATTAGTTCATAGTTTCTTTGATCATTTATTTTAATAAGAATACCAGTTCTTAGTTTATCCCTTAGTTTATAGTCTATTAATAGCTTTCGTAGCTTATTTCCTCTTATTGTATACGAATGTTGGTCTACAACTTTTTCTTGATTAATTAGCTTCATTATTGTTATCTTGTTTTTTTTTATGAAGTAACTTTTTGACAACATCTATATCTTCTTTCTTAACCATATCAACTAATTATATTTATCTTATTTTCTAGGTGAAATCAAAAAATTCGCGACCATCCAACAACGCCGTCAGATATCACTTGCTTTGCAAAACAAAAAAAAACACACTCATTTTTACTGGCCTTATCCGCAACTCTAAACGGTGCCATTTTAGGGTACTCAGGTGTTTCTGGCCATTGACCATCGCTTCCAAGTATACCATCATCACGTGCACTCAAATAACACCGATAAGCAATTCTCCGGGTATTTCTCATTTTTCTCTATTTTCTCTTTTCTGCATCGAACTTTCCCTTTCCTGAGTGTCTGTATGCATCAAACGTCACATTTCATTTTGGTCTAAAATGAACCTTCTGCATCCTTCCTGATCACATAGCTTAAGTAAAGGATTTAACTCTCTGCATTTCACTTATCACACACTGCCTGAGACTGCACAAACATAATTAACACATCAAAACATTCCTCTCACCTGGTTAACTGATTGGGACCTAAACACCCAACAGGCAACCCTCACACATCTCCCAATCCATAACTGCCTGAAACCAGCTTTAGACTCCTTTAGGCACCTTCATTACCTACTTTTCTTTTCTGTTCACATCCTCTAAATTAATCATGAGGTTAAAAAATATTTTGCTTGATTTGTTTGTCAACAACATACATAAACAAATGTTTCTCTATTTCACACCTATTTTCACTCTCTCTCAAATCAAGACAAAACAACAATTTTCTCTATCCAATAAAGTTACTTCCTCTGACAATCTCACCCAACAAGATTCTAAACTCAAAACCACACCTCCAGTTACTCAACCTCCAGTCTCCATGGTTTCACCTCATGAGAACCATGTCATACAAAATTCTCCCAACCTTGACACCAACCCTCATATCCCTCGTCAAGCCAGTCTTCCTAAATCGATCGCACCACCATCTCCTGGTCCTCTATATACACTCAAATCTCCTCCTAACCCCACATATGAATTCTTACTCCAAAAATCTCCTACAATCTCTCAATCCTCTCAATCTCCAAAATTGGTGGATCGCATTCCACTCACATCCCATTTTGACAATTCCATTAATAGTCCTGCCCAGCCATCTCCAATTCTTAACACACATATCCCTGCTTATCATCATGCCCCTATTGCTCAACACCACCTTATGCAGAAATCCCAACTTGTGACACATGCTATTCTTTTCCAAGTAGTCCCTCCAACACCTACATATCCACAAATTAATCAACTGTCTTATCAAACCATTCCGCAAACATCCTATCCATAAACTTATCAACCACCTTATCAAACGCTTCACTAAACACCCACACACCCACAAACACATCATTCGCCTTATCAAACTACTTTTCAAACCACACAGCCGGTCCAATCTCAACCTTACAATACCTCGACTAATTCAATTCATGCCTTAATGAATTGGTTAGCCATTTTAGAAACCCTTACCGTAGCACCCAAAAACACCTTATCCTATGAAAAAATCTGTAACGAACCGATTCATCCGTCAGTTCCAATTAAACCTTACCCTCCTCATTGGAAACTTCCTGCATTTAATAAGTTCAACAATAAATAATATCCCCAACAACATCTCCTCGCATTTAAACATGCATGTTGTCTTATTATGCATGATCATGATTTACCTCTTCCCACTTTCCCTGTGTCTTTGTTTGGTCCCGGGCTGGACTGGTATAACAGTATCCCCCGACATTCCTTATTCTCTTTCACTCAACTTGCACAGTTGTTCTTAGAACACTTTTCTATCAATATCGCATGCAAGACCACTATCGCTGATCTATATACCATTCGATAGTATGAAAATGAGCTCATCGCCGACTTCGTCGCACGATGGCATGATGTTATAAACCAACTATCCTTCACTATCCCGCAAACTGAACTCATCGACTTATTCTCACATTCGTGTGCAAAACATATATCATCCACTTTGTAGATCCAATCATTCTGAACCTTTGATGAAGCTTTCACAATGGCTCGTAAGCTTGAAACCCGTGCCATTGAGCAGGGTCATCTTCAAATAAGTTCATATAAACCAAAAATTGAATCCACCAAACCATTCACACATAATGACGAGTTCAAGGCTGCAGCCAACACTGTGGTCATTGAACCCTCATCCCCATCTACATTAAGCACATGGTCTCAACAACGATCTCCTCAATTAACAACCAACTACACTCCTTTAGGAGAATCATACAGTTCTATATTTGATAAGTTGATGAGCGTAAACTCCATCCAAATTCCTCCCATACAACCCATGGACAATTCACAAGCCAAGCCTATTTGGTATCATGAGGCCCACTTTTGTAAATATCATCAAGTCAAAGGTCATGACATTAAGAGATGTCGTTCCTTCAAAGATCGTGTCCAACAACTTGTAAACCAAGGGGATATCCAAATTGACACTTCCACTATGCAAACTAATCAACCACCAACCAATCACGTCACCCCCTTTACATCTCAACTATCAAACGCTTGTATGGTTGACATTGTCAATCAAGATCTCATCTTATCACCAACTCCGCATGTTCCCACAGTGGACATCATTCTCATCCCTTATTTAGAGCCTGTCACACCTACATCAACTTTTACTACTTGTGTTGAACCTGCACCTTCTCTTGTCCTTATCATATCCACATCAAATTCAACTATATCATCCATTTCCACCACTTCAAATACACCCCAATCTACCACATTAGATTCATCCTTAGCACTTATTTCGGCCCCACTCGTATCCACACATATCCCTACATCTCTCCCATCTATTTCTTCACCCACATCTGCCTCAAATACACCTGTTACTACACCTACATTACTCATAACCATCCCAACTAAACTCAGTTCTATAACATGCACCCTTGCAACCCCATCTTCGACATCAATCCCTTTAGAAAAAATATCATTCTTACCCCTTGAAACATTTATGAAACAACCACTCCCTTCTACTTCTACATCCGAAAATTCTCATGTATTTTCTACATTACCCTTACCCATAAGGTCTACCCCATCAGTTATCACATCACTCACATCTCCACATATTCCAAAAGTGTTTACATCTTTAGCTATGCCAACGACCCCTATACCTATCATGTCAACAAGTCCACCTATCTCTACCTTGAAAACCTTTCCCATGGCCACGTCACCTAGTCTACCCCTATACTCTTTACCTAATCCTTCTATCACACCAACCCAATCCTCTTAATCTACAACCTTATCAAATATACATCTTGAATCACCTATTGTACCAACACATCCATCTAAATCAAATAAATATGGTTTACCTTCTCCCTCTACAAAATCAACTCTTCCCATCCCAAAATCAAAACAATCCACATCTCACATAAATATCATTAATTGCATCATACAAACACCTATCTCTTCCTTGACATCTTCGTCTTGTTTTAGGACAATTTCTCCATTAATAACCACACCACCGCTATCAGATCCTCTGGTTGAAATTATTGTCATCCCTGCTAGAGGTAAATCTTCTCGGTTGAATTCTAAGGCTCGGGAAAAATCCCTGACAGTCCCCTATGCATCCTCGGAAACATTTAGGTTTTCCCTCTTCTCAACAATCCAATGCTACAATATCTATTTCAGGATCAGTTTCTCCATCTATGACATCTTGCAATAATCAATCCACATCCAAACAATACCATCCTTCAACTAAATTTGATTTTTTCTCCAAAACACGAAATTCACACATCCAATCTACATCTACATTTTCTCCTAACTCCAAGCTGAAATATCCTATCAAAACCCACAAAAGTTACCTTCCCCATGACACTTCAATGGGGTCATATGCAGATATCTTTCGACATTTAACTCGAACATCTGCTAATAAAATTCCTCATATTAAATCCTTCAATCCCTATAGTTCCAAGCCATCATGGTTCAATCCTAATTGTAGTTGCACTTATCATCGTACCCCAGGTCATGATATCGAACATTGTAAGGCCTTTCGGTCAATCGTCCACAACCTTATTGAGAAAGATGATTTCCTCATTCAGGGGAAAGTTCCTTCTCCATCTACCTTGAATCCAATCCATATCCCATCTGTCAGATCTCCCATGATCCCTCCATCCACATCATCCCTTAATATCCATCTAGCCCATGTCATTCCTCCTAAGGAATGCCCTCCTTTGTTCATCAATGTCACTTATCTTACCAAGCACACTTGTGGTCTCCGATCGTTTACCCCATCCAAATCTAAAACAATCTCATCTAAACTCTTTCGATATCCTTTACCTCCTTCACATTTAACTTATTGGGGGAACAACCTTCCCTCACCCTTGAACACATCATCCGTACAAATCCCTTATTACTAGGGGACTTCGCTCTTTGACATTGTTTTGTTTACTTTCTTCACATCCATCCAATCTAAATTAATTATATCCATATCCTCATCTCATTCTAAGTCCTCCTTTGAGGCCATCTTTTTCCTTCCATTAAGGGACCATCTATTTCAAAGTCCACCATTGTGGCTATATTTGTGTCTCTTTTCGGACACTGTTTATTTCATCAAGCCCTCCTTTGAGGCCATGATTGTCCTTCTATGTTTATGTCTCTCTTGGGGCATCATCATTTATTTTCATCTAAATCCACCATTTTGGTCATATGTTTGTTTCCTTCAGGATATAGCTTTGTTTTCCTTCTTCACTATCATCTCATCTTATTGCAACTTCATTGTCTTCTCTCTTGTGGTGATAAACCAGAAATGGAACCTCTTAATGCATTACACTTGTGACTAGTCTACTGTTAGCATATCTACCAATGAGAACTTAGTTACATCCTTAGATTGTTCTGCCATCTTTAGCCCCTTCCATTTTTCATTGTAATAATCTGAATTATGTGGTCCGCCTTCACTACTTTGATGTGATCCCGTAACCATTACATCCATTACCTTCTCATTCTCCTATTGCAGCCATGCGAAGGGTCCAGGGTGTCTCTTGTACATTCCTTATCCCCTCTTAAGTGGTTTACTTAGCTATTCCCAGCTCTCCCCCATGTGAAGCTCAAATTCACGTATGTAAAAGGCAAAATCAAAGTTATCAAAAACAGACTGATCCCTCGAAGGATAGTTGTTCATGCAAAGAAAAATACAAAAGAAAAAAAAAAGTATACAAATCAAAATCAAAGCAAAATCAAAAGAAATAGACTGATCCCTTGAAGGACGGTTATCTTATTATTCTTGCCATCCCTATTATGTAAAAAGTAGACCATACCCTCGAAGGATGGTTACTCTGTTATTATGGCATCTGGAAGGTTTTCCGCATTGATCAGCCTTCCTTTATCAGCATTTTCAGAAAGCTTTCTACTATTGTTCTTTCCATTTTTCCAGAGATGGGGCATAGACTTAAGGAACACCACATTTGGAGATCCCTCTTCCCGCATACAAGTCACATCTTCGATCCCTTTTTCATGTCAACATTAGGATTATGAGCATCTTTCATCCATATTTCCCTCATGATCTTTTGGTATAACTAACTATCATTGGTTATGTATTAACACCTGCTATTAGCTACATGTGTAATGCCTTGAGTGGTAACCTTTCTTATTTATCTCCAGTTTGAAACATAGTTTCCCTCTATGCCCTTGGTATAACTATGTTCCATTCATCTCATCCACGTCATTTTTTATAAAAATCACATCAAATTTCAAACTATGAATTTTATATCTATCCATCATCTCCATGGATGCGTTTGCAAATACACTCTTCGGTTTGTGAATTCTACTTGATCACCGTTGCAGTTTACGAATCCTACTTGAGGGTCCTTCTCAAGGCAAGTTTGTTATCCTGCAGCTCCTTATCTCTCAACATGTTCAACACCTTCTTTGATTCATTACTCCTCGCTCTCCATGTCCACTCATCACCATTTTCCTCCACATCATCTTTCTCACCTTTATGTCCCCTTGCATGACACCAGATATCTTACTTGTCTTTCCTCTTGAGTTTCCCTTTTACTCTTCCACTTTCAGTTTGAAAATCTTACTTAATCATCCATATAGCCAGAGAACCTTAGTTAAGGTATATCTTCTTCCTTGGATCCTCCCGCTATAGAAGCTTCTCCACTATTTCCTCTTTCAACAAATGACAATCACCACCACAAATGTCTTTCCACTCTTCCTTTTCCACTTAACACTCTTGCATCATCACCACCACCACGTGGGCATCCCATTTAAGGATTGCCCTTACACTCTCCATCTACGTTGCATATGTTCCTCCATCCACTCATGTCACACTCCTTTGTTTCTTTGTTATCACTTTAATATCACATCCTTTCATCTCTTGTTCCATTTTGGTATACATTGCTCGGTCTTTTCATCATTCTTCTTCTTCTTCGGTTTGGCAATCCTACTTAACCATCTCCGTCGCAGAGCAATCTTACTTAAGAGTTTCTCTTAAGAATGGTTGGCCACCTGATCCTTCCATCTCCCATCATCTCTTCCTCATCTTCTATCTCCCGCCTCTCATCATACTCATCCATTCCAACCAACCCTTCCACACCTGCATCCAATACAATGTTGTCTTTCTCCTTCCATATCGTCACTGCCGGTTTGGTGATCTTACTTAAATCCTCCTCTGGCATGGCGATCTTACTTAAGAGTCCCTCTTAAGTATGATTTGTCATCCTGCACTCCCCCACTACCCCACATTCTCTCCATCTACATTTTCTCGTCATTCCCCATCATCACATCCTCTCACCTCCTCTTCCCTTCATGCAAACACCACTTCTTATTGGTCCCTTTTTCATCTCCATCATCCGACGTTGGGTAATCTTACTTAACCGTTGCTTCTCCGTTCATTTCGTGTCTTGTTTCTTCATTTCTCTCTCATTCATTCTCATCCACTGCATCCTCTCCTCATCTTCATCTTCCTACACATCGTTATCCCTCCTTTCTTTAGTCTTTCCACTTCGTCTTCTAGAGTTCTCCCACATATCTACTCCCATGTTTACCCATCATTGTCATTGATCTTCCAATTCTTTCATCATCATCTTCCATTTCCGCACTAGTAATTATCGGTGGACTTCTGCTAAAAATCACTCATCCCCATTCTGCACAGCCTGAATCATTTTCTTTGACCTCCTCCATTCTATCTTCATTCCTTCCTTCCTTTGTGTCCTCTGATCATTATCGAAGGACTTCTCCTAACATCCCTTCATTGGTGTTCCCCCTCCCATTCTTCGTTTACTTTCTGCCTTGTCTCATCTTTTATCCCATCTTTTCCTACTGATCATTATCAGTGGATTTCTCCTAACATCCATTCACTGACATTGCCTCTCCTATCCCTTCATTTATTTTTCCTCGCCACCTCTTTATCTTCCATTCTTCCTTGCCAATTTCTTCACTGTATTCATCATACACCTTCTCTCTATTTTCTCATCATCAGCATATCCTCATCTCATGCATCTCCGTTTCTTTTCCAATCGATGTCATTCCTTCCCTCAAGTTTCTCTTTACGTTTCTTATGTTTCTCACTCTTTACCAAATATCTTCATTCTTGGTTCCCTTCCATCTGCATACTTTTCTTCATTGTCTTCTCCTCCTTTCTGATCTTCATCTTATTTCACTTCCTCTACATCGTCTTTCTCCCCATTTTACCTCGCACTTCCTCCTTACTTCCCCATCGAAAACCTGACTCTTTAGCGTTATCCCATCTACTTTATCATCTCATCATCCACATGCATTTCCATGTGGTCAGTTCCATATTCTTTGCCTTGGATTTCCTCACTATGATTTGTTTCCTTCAATTTTCTTTTCTCTATCATCTCTTTCATTTTCCATTACCTCTCTATTTTCCTCTGCTCCATCCTTCATCACGCCTTTCGTCTTGAATAACTCTCTCCCTTTTTCATAATTTCATCCTCTGCTCTATTCTTTTCTTATCTTCTCTTTGTATGTCCTTCTTCATTTCCCCCTTTCTCTATAATCCTTCTTTGTTATCCTCTTCCTCCCCTTTCATTCCTTATTTTCTCCTCCTCCGTCTCTGTCCCTCTATTCCATATCCCTGTTGCCTTCATATTCAACCTTTCTTGCTCTTCTCATAATCAACCAATCCTCCTGTCTATTCCCTTTTCTCTTTCTCAACATCCCTCACATTTGGCATTCACGGTCAATGCCAATGTTTCTCCGTTTATGTATCGCCATCTATCCCTTTCATTACCATTATTGTTCTTCTCTTTGCCACATTGACCTCTTCTCTTTTTGAGAACCCTATCATATCTTTTATCTTCGTCATTCCTCTCATAGGGACATCATCATATCCATTTCTAAGAATCTCTTCCCATCTTCTTTTGACATTTTTATCTTGGAAGATACCATAACGGCCATCACCTATCTAATCTTGTTCTCTTCCATGAATATTTACTCTTATTTTGTTTTGTCGCAAAAGTATCTCTATCACACTTATCGAAGAAATGAGACTTTTTGGTCTTCTTCACCTTCTAATTTGCTAACACTTATAGCATCTTTCCTATGAAAGATGATTGCCATCATATTTATTATCCTTTTAGGGCATTTAATCTCACCTTTCTATCCTATCTGCTCATCTTGACCACATTTATGATTATTCTATATATGTCTTACGTTGGGGCATCTTTTCATCCTTGTGCTTGTCAACACATAATCACTTTGTGTCATTCTTGTGCCCCGTACTGGGGCATCTTTATCTTCATCTTTGTCCCTTTTGCGGACGCATGATTTTTTTACATGATTCCTCGCAAACAAAGGATTACGCACATCTTTCACATTCAGTTGCACATATTTTGATGTTTTCCTATGACCCATTGGTCATCATGGTTTACATCCATACTGCATTGGTCTTCACCCACTCACTGGTCTGTAGAATGTTGTCGTCTATCTCCATTGAGACCACAATTGTCCTCTACCGATGTGATATTGAAGTCACCACCATACATTTTGTTTTTCATTGTTATTGCGATCTTTTTTTTGCCTGAGGCATCTTGTATTTGGTCATGTCTTCATCCATTCTCGGACACATCTTTCATCTAACCCTTTTTGTTTTTGTCTCATGGCTTGCTATCGCAAACCACAAAAAAGGGGCAAATGTAGACACCTATTTTTGGTTATAGCGCCCCTCAGTCATCTCACATTCACACAATTTACATTCTCGCATCTCTTTCTCTTAAATTAAATAAAATCCTATCTATTTGCTCACATTATTTGACTAATTATCAAATGGGCTCCATGTAGATCCATTTGATAATTCAAATTTTGGCATATCCCCATCCTTCACAAATAGTTTAATCCATGGGTACTAATACACCCATCCAACACCCCTTTTTAAAATGGAATCTTTTATCTCACCCACCATGTCAATCATGCTCCCCACTCCATCTAATAATTCAAGCCATGTGTCCCCACATGATCACATCATATCCCTAACTCAAGTTACTTTACTCAACCCCGGTTACCTGTTAACCCCAAATCTAACCTCGCATCTAAGCTATAAATATGGGTTTTTTCCCATATTACAAGGAGGACCGAAGACTTAGAAAGAGAAGGAGGATATATTTTTCAAGAAGACCTAGAGATACCTAGGCCTAGAGAAGAGAAGAAAGAGCTTAATTAAGTTCTGCCAGTTTAAAGAAGAAACCTTTGCCATGGTTCATTATCTTGCCATCTTGATGTCTGGTTCATCTCCATAATAGAGCACAAGCTAAGTTCCCTCGTCATTTTAGTTACTTTTCATTTTATATTCCATTACTATTGTTCATGATCTGTTATTATATTGTCTGACACGGGGGTTGACATCCTCAAAGGGATTCAAAATCCTCTTGGAACCGACATTGTTTGAGAAACCCCCGCATATTGTGATCTAATCTTATCTGTTTCAGTTTTGCAGATCTAGCTTCTTTATATCATACATCTATCTTATTTGCACACGTATCATTCATCGTCATCTCCAAGGTACTAATCTCTTGTATACTCGATGTTGTTTAGTGTTTCTTGATTACTCATACACTCATCTAGATAGAAAGCTGGAAACGCAGATCAACAATTTCTCGAGGTAATCCTTACCTCCCAGGGTGCTCAGGAAGGAGTTAAGTGGGAAATTCTACCTGACATTTGGAAAGAGGTGGCTAAGTGGGGGTTAACAGATACTTTATATGTAATGACCAGTCGTCTGTGCTAGGTGGTGATTCACTCAAAATTCTCATTCATTTAAGGAAAGACTGAATTTACTGGAATATTTTGCTGATGCAGTTACCAAAATAGGCCAAAAATACAATAATGGAGGAGGAAAAGCAGCGCTAAAGCACCCAGAGATCATTTGATTATTCTTCTCACATCAAGTTTTTTACAAGCCGAAGAGAAGGTTTGTGCAGATGAATGTGGGGGAGGGTTTCAAACCGAAGCAGCTCAAACAGGGGCTATATTCCATACCTCAACCCACTATCGAGTCAACCTCTTTCCCTACATAAGAGAATGTGGAGGAACCTGGTAGTCAGCGGTAGGTGGAGGAACCTAGTACTTAGGAGAATGTGGAAAAATATGGTAGTCAAGTAAGCCCATCTTCTACACCTACCATTTTTAAGGGTAATCATACCTTGCCCCTCTCTTCTTCTATTCAATATGCCCACGACAATCATGTATGTTGTATAAACCTGGAAGTTCTCGACCAGAGGTTTTTAATGATGACTCTGCTCCTATTCAGGAAGAGAAGGACGAGGAAGAAACCCTAGATGTCCCTATTGAAAAATCACCAGACGTTATATTCACTACAACTATCCCTACCCCGCAGAGCTCAGATATGCCCAAATCTTTAGAAATCAACTCAATAGCTTTGGAAACATTTTTTGTACCTGAAGCACAGATTCCTGCTCCGGAATCAATTGTAATGGAGATTGGTAGCCATGGGTTATGTGAAGGTGAGGTGTCACAATGTTATTTGGAATAGATTGCATTCCTTAAATAATAGTTGAAAGGTATGAAAGAAATAAATCTGTCTTTGTAAGCTAAATTTACCCAGTGAACAATAGAAAAGGTTAGAGATATCACATCTTTACAAGTAGAATTTAGCAACCTAAAGCGACAAAGAGATAAAGGTATTATAATTTTGATTGATATCAATCAATTATCTCTTCAGAACTTAGAATTAAAGGAAGAAAACAAAAAATTAAAGGGAGAGGTAAAAATCAACAAAAATGAAAAACAGAAATTGTAATCTCTTTTGGACTCTATCTGTCCTTTAGCCTATAAGCTCTTGTCTTGTAGGAAACTGTCTTCGACCTACAACATGTTTGTTCAGGAACAATTTTACTCTTGGCAATTATTGAGGTTGTGTTGTCAGGAGCCTTACAAAGCTCCTGATGTTAATACTTTTCTATCCATTTACAAAACCAGTACCCTTGATACTTAGAATTTTCTCTGTGAGTTCTACCTCCATAACATGTTAGTCCCCAATGTCCCTGACTTCTTCATTAACTTTTTCGTGGGGGATTTTAACTTAAAATATTTCTAGTCCTTTCTTTGGAATGAGATTGTGTGGGGTGAGAAAATGGATATCTTCAATAAAAAACTCACACGATAGGATTCTATATTCAACCTACACATCACAATGATGCATGACTATGCGAAAGAACTTTAGATCTATTTAATACCAAGATGGTATTGGGGAGATTACTTTAAGAATACTACTAAAACATGTGGGGGACTTTGAAACTTATAGTCAGCAACACTTTGGGGTAGCAAGGCAGACCTGTGAAAGGAGATGGGACACTCTGAGTTTACCTTTGAAATAGAGAGAGGTTATTTCCCCTCAAAATTTAAGTTGGAGTATGAGACGAGGTGATGCCCTCGTCACAATAATAACGCAGTTATCAGAAAGGACTGGCAAGAAATACAATGATGAATGGGTAGGATTTTAGGTGAGACCACCTCTCCTCTTGAGTCCTACTACAACCTAGCAAAACAATGGTGCACAGTCAAATGAGAGTTTCGCAGCTTGGGTCGAAGTAATTTCAAATACTTAGGGATGTAAAGGTACCAAGAAGCAATATGATGACCAATTTGAAGAGTATGACGTAGCCCAATAGCTTGGTCATAGGGCAGGGCATATATGAGTTTCATTGGGACATGCAACAGGTAAAGTGCAGGGAAAATGATGAGTACATTATTTGGCTTATTTATATCATTCATCTGATTGATAGTTTCTCATTTAAACGTGATTTGCTAATGCATGGGGATGTTTTGTATAGGTATATCTTAGTGAGTTTAATGATTTTTCCTTGCTTTTTCTCATGTAACATGATTAACCGTATAACTTTTTATTAACTGCCTTTGTGAGAGAAATATGGTGATGTATGTAGGTAAATAGTGAATGTTTATTGCCAATGTAATTAAGGAGCCACCAGTTTGGAGTTGGAGTGCAGAAGTGGAATAATTTTTCCATCTATTGGCCTATAAGTATGGGTCTCATTTCTAGCATTCCTATAGTAATTTATGAGTCTTAATCAATACTGTTAGTGGAAGAAATTTTTGCTAGTAATTTTGGCATATTTTGTAACCATATGTGTCTATATAAAGACACCTCCTTGAAGAACAATGTAGTAGTTGGTAATATTCACAATCTGCGATATAGCTTGTTACATTTAGTACTTTTCCTTTCCGCATTGAATATGTCATGGAATTTATATGAATTAATATAAGTGGATATAATTTTGAGAATCTTGAGCTGTTAAGATTTCCTCTATCCTAAGGAAGAGCAAGGGCCCACTCGACCGAGGAGACAAGAAGTTGTTTACGTTTACGTAACCCATATAGTTTTTTGATAAGTCGTAATCACCCAGTTCCTTTATTACAAATTCTATTTCAGCGTGTTTCATGCAATTCCTATTCAAGTGTTTGTATTTTCCTTATTGAAATTTCCATTCAGGATGTGTGTTTCCTCTTATGCAAATTCTAGTTAGCTTATGCTTTTACTTTAACTGCAAGTTTTAATTATGAGTGTGTAATTTCAATTTTTTTCTTTCAATTATGCGTGTGCATTTCCATTTGAGTTAGAAGTAAAGATTTTATAATTCATTTTATCATAGTAACTTAATTTCGTAGATTTACATTGAGTTTTTGTAGATTAGTAACAAATTCAAAAAGATCTAACAGAAACCCCCCAATAAAAGATCCAATAGTATAACTGGCTACATAGGTCTCCATTTCATATAGCCTATGACACAACCCTAGTTTGATAATGACACTAGTAGATTAATCTATTAGTTAAATGATTGGAAGAATACAGCTACCCGTCAAGTATTATGGTTGTATTTAGGAAGGAGAGTGTTTTTATCCTCATGCAGTTTTCATCTAGAACTGGGTAATGTTCTGCAACATCCTACGACCATTCGAGATGACCTATATACTATCCACCACCTTGAAAATCCCGATAATGAGATCTAATCATTTTTATTAGACCCTTGAAGTTGCAGCATATCTTTTTGTTTTAATTGAAGTGAATCTTTGCTTACCTCTTAGATTTCTCATTGGCTAGCCAAAATTTTCTAGATTTCCTCATTAGTGACTATTTACATTTGAGATGTTAAATGCCAAGGCCTTACGTTCATATTTATTTCAATACTATGATGTTAGGGCCTTACGTTCATCTCTAACCAACATTTTCTTTTGACATATGCTCCACGTTGCCTCTTACCACATATGTGCAGACGAACAAATTATAAGAACAATGAATGCTTCATCTACGAAGCCCCTTACAACTTTAAATTCATAAGGTTTCCCTCCACATACATTCTTACTCCCTCCTTGTCGGGGTTAGCAAAAGGTTGTATAGATAATATATTAGATCTAAGCATACATGTAATAAAAGTGGATATTCTACCAAAAGAAATATATAAAACAAGAGATATAAATCAACACAAGATTTAACATGGTTCACCCAGTGTGGGATCCATCCACAAAGAAACAAGCCAATCTATTATCCAAAGCTTTCAGAAGATATACAATGAAGATTTACATTCTTCCACACATCTCAAATGTACAGTACTTTCTTTCTCTCAAGCTTTTGCTTCTTCTCCAAAAATTCTCTCTCTCATAATTATTTTTACAATAATCATCAAATCTTAGTAATTATTACTTCTAAACCCTAGCTTTCATGCTTATATAGGTGTATCTAAATGTAGGGCACTTAGCCATGTAATTACAATCAATATATCTTCTTTAATACTAAAAGTAGATCTAATTCCCATGAGTTAAATAAAACACTCACACACAGGTAACCAATGCCGGTTAGCCCTAAATGATTTCGGTTCCTCCTTTCCTAACCGATGTTGGTCATAGGTGACCGATGTTGGTCCCTTTATAACTAATGTTAGTTACTGTGTTTTCCAACAAGTTTAATATTGCATGCTAAAACGAAGTAATTGAGCTCCACAACTCAACAATCTCCCACTTGGAGATAAATTACTGCACTATACTTGTACAGTGTCATTCTTAGATCCTTCTTTAGCTTTGTTTCTTCCTCTTTAAGTTTCAAACTCGAAGACCAACATAAGTGGAGTGTAGCTCCAAATTATCTTTTGCTAATGGTTTTGTTAGCATATCCGCAGGGTTTTCTCTTGTATGAATCTTCTCCATTTTTAGCGGCCCATCCTCCAATACTTTCTGTATGAAGTGATACCTAAAATGAATGTGTTTCATTATTGAATAAAACGCTGAGTTCATTTCCAAATGAATTGCACTATGACTGTCACTAAATAATTTACAATCATCTTTCTCCTTTCCCAACTCTTCCATGAACCTGCTCATCCATATCATCTCCTTGTTATCCTTTGTAGCTACAACATACTCTGCCTCTGTAGTAGACAAAGCCACAACCTTTTGTAATCTCGAAATCCAACTAACTTTTGTCCCACCTGCTGTGAAAATATATCCAATAGTGCTCCTCCTACCATCTATATCTCCACCCATATCCGAATCAACATAGCCACATAAATAAATATCTGAACCTCCATAGCATAACTGCATGCTAGATGTCCCTCTTAAATACCTGAGTATCCATTGGACTACTTTCCAATGCTCTTTACCTGGATTAGCCATAAATCTACTCACAACTCCCACTGCCTATGCAATGTCTATTTTGGTACAAACCATAACATACATGAGACTCCAAACTACTGAAGCATATGGTACTTATGTCATGTACTTGACCTCCTCATGTGATGAAGGACACTAATCTTTGTTCAATTTTAAGTTTCCATCCATAGGTATACTTATAGGTTTTGAATCTTGCATGCTAAACCTTTCCAACACCTTATTGATATAAGCTTTGTGAGACAAATAAAATTTATTGTTCTTCCTGTCTCTGTGTATTTGCATGCCAAGGATTCTTTTTACAGCTCCTAAATTCTTCATAACAAACGTGTGAGCTAGCTTTCCCTTAAGCTCACCAATGTCTTACAAACTAGATCCTGCAATAATCATATCATCCACATACAACAACAAAATAATATAGCTCCCATTTCTAATCCTTTTGAAATAAACACAATGATCAGATTCACATTTCAAGTAACCATGCTCATGCATGAAACTATCAAACCCCATTTACCATTTCCGTGGAGCTTGCTTGAGCCCCATATAGACTATTTTTCAACTTGCACACTAATTTCTCCTTACCCTTGACTTCATAAGAAAGCGGCTGCTGCATATAAATATCTTCATCTAAATCACCATGAAAGAAATATATCTTCACGTATAGTTTATCTAAATTCAATACCTACTTTCTGTGTAAATCTCTTTACTACAAGCCTTGCCTTGTACCTTTTCTATTCACCCTCTTCTTCCTTGATCTTGTAAACCCACTTATTCTAAAATGTCCTCTTACCTGCTGACAACTTAACCAAATCCCAAGTTTGGTTCTGTTCTAAGGAGTCCATCTCCTCATCCATGCCATGCTCATACTGGACGTGGGTTTTATCATGCATTGCTTCTTCAAAACTTTATGGTTCACCATTATCAGTCAATAATAAAAAAAATAGAGGTGTAAATATTTTTGAAGGTTTACTTACCATTTGAGACCTTCTCACAGGAGTTTGGGGTACAGGAGGCTCATTTTGGACCTCCTGGACATTTGTATCCAAATTTGACAGTGATCGATGCCAGTCACCTGTAACCGACGCCAGTTTTGCTAACCAATGCCTATTTGGATCTTTTGTAACCGATGCCGATTAGGGGTCAACCGACACCGATTACTGTGTAACCCTATCGGTATGATTTTTAAATCCAAGATTTTATTTTCATTCAAAAAATTCTCAACCGGTTCGTGCTTGGGTACCAAAATTTGATCCTTATACATTCTCTTTTCATTCCATTCAATATCACGACTCCTAATAATTTTAGAATTCTCTAAATCCCAAAAATAGAATCCAAAATCACTAGATCCATAACCAATGAAAGTGCATCTCTTGGAATTTGCATCCAACTTTTTCCTATTTTCCTTATCAATATGCACAAAAGCTTCTGAACCAAAAAATTTAAGAAAAGAAATATCTACCTCTTTTCTAGTCCAAGCTTCCTATGTTAGTCCTTCATCTAGTGAACTTGAAGGCACATGGTTAATCAAATAAACCGTTGTAACAACTGCTTCTCCCCAAAACTGTAAGGTCAATCCAACATGTATCCTCATACTTCTAGCACGTTCTGTGATTGTCCTCTTGATTCTTTCTACAACACCATTCTCTTGTGGTGTTCTTGGAACCGTCCTTTCTCTACGTATTCCATTCACTGAACAATAATAATTGAAAGTCTTGTTATAGTATTCACCACCATTGTCAGAACTAAAGAACTTTAACTTTGAATTTGATTCATTCTCAATAAGGGATTTCCATCTTTTAAAAGTCTCAAAAACATCATATTTATGTTTAATACATTAAACACATACCTTTATTGTAGCATCATCAATTAAAGTAACATAATATTGGGATCCTCCATGAGAAGCTACCTCGGTTGGTGCCCAAACATCTTAGTGTACAAGCTCCAATTTTTGCTCCTTCTTAGACTCCCCAATGTTGAGAAATATCACTCTCTTTTTTCTTTCCAAATACACAATGCTCATAGAAATCAATATCTAAATCTTTCAAATATGATAACTTACCCTTAGCCTTTAAGATCTGCATTCCTTTTTGACTGATATGGTCCAACCGATTATGCCACATGCATGCATCTGAATATGAAGTAGATAATGCAGAAAAGGAATTAGTAACACATGTAGATAAATATAACATTCCTACCTTCTTACCTCTTGCCAAAAAAAACACCCTTGACGACTTTCCAAGAGTCTGCTATGAATGTAACCATGCGACCAGCTTCACCTAGTTGTCCTACAGAAATAAGATTCCTCCTGAGGCTTGGCACATGCCTTACATCTTTCAATACCCTTGTATTTCCATTCTACAATTTTAGATGAATTTCCCCTTTACCAATAATTCTGCAAGGTTCATCATCACCCAAATAAACATGCCCAAAATTGCCCTAGACATAATTTCTGAAATAACCTTTATTAGGGGTTGCATGGAAAGAAGCTCCTGAAACTAAAACCCATGATTCTATTTTATCATCTAAACAAAGAATAAGAGCATCTTGTATTACCTCTGCTGCAATATTTTCCTCTTTACTTTTGTCTGGGTGTTGGTTCTCTTTATCCTTTGACCAAGAATCTTTCTTTGCATGTCCTTTCTAACAAGTAATTCCCTTACCTCTGGATTTAGATCTGATATCCCTTGACTTTGATTTCCCATTATTCTTACTCTTGGATCTCTCCTTCTGCTTTTCTCTACTTTCTACATTCAAAGCATTCCGAGATGATGATTCCTCTTTACTTTTCCTGTGAATTTCCTCATTCAAGATTATACTAACCACATCATCAAACTTCAAAATATTATTAATAGATGTTGTATTACTAACATCCATTACTAATTTATCCCAACTATCAGGGAAAGAACATAAGAATAAAAATTCTTTCACTTCATCATCAAACGGAATATCAAATGATTTTAACTGATTTACAATAGATCGGAAATCATTCAAATGACTAGATGCAGATCCACCATCATACATCTTAGAACTAAATATTTTCTTCATCAAATAAACTTTATTTGAAGCACTTGGTTTTTCATATAAATTAGCAAGAGATTTCATTAACTCTACCATATATGTTGCTTCTATAATATTGGAAGCCATGGATGCTGCCATGCTCAATATTATAGATCCCAAAGCCTTTCTGTCAAGAATATTCCATTCTTCATCAGTCATCTTCGTAGGTCTAGACTTTCATCCAATGGTAAGCACAAATCTCTTTGATACAAATTATCCTCAATCTTCATCTTCTATAATTGATAATTTCAGCCATCAAACTTCTCTACCTTGTATTTGTTTTCTTCTGCGATTGTTGTAGCTCTCACTCAATCAGAATACCCTCTGTGAGTAAATCTGTCAACACACAAGACCCTCAAACCTCGCTCTGATACCAGTTATTGGGGTTAGCAAAAGGTTGTACAAATAATATATCAGATCTAAGCATACATGCAATAAAAGAGGATATTCTACCAGAAGAAATATACAAAACAAGAGATATATTATCAACACCAGATTTAACGTGGTTCACCCAGTGTGAGCTACATCCACCAAGAAACAAGTCAATCTATTATCTAAAGCTTTCAAAAGATATACAATGAAGATTTACAATCTTCCACACCTCTCAGATGTATAGTACTTTCTTTCTCCCAAGATTTTGTTTCTTCTCCAATAATTCTCTCTCTCACAATTATTTTTACAATAATCATCAACTCTCAGTAATTCTTACTTCTAAACCCTAGCTTTCATGATTATATAGGCGTATACAAACTTAGGGCACTTAGCCATGTAAGTGCAATCAATAGATCCACTTTAATACTAAAAATATATCTAATTCCTGTGAGTTAAATAAAACACTCACACACAGGTAACCAGAACTGGTTAGCCGTAACTGATGTCGGTTCCTCCTTGCCTGACAGATGCCGGTCATAGGTGATCAATGTCGGTCCCTCCATAACCAATGTCGGTGACTGTGTTTTCCAGCAAGTTTAATATTGCATGCTAAACTGAAGTAATTGAGCTCCACAACTCAACACTCCTCTTCTCGTCTCATGTTCTTCCCCAACTCTGTTTGTCATCTTCTTCTACTCACTTGCACTTCCTTCTCTCCCCGCACTTTACTGTTTTCGAACTATCATTGCGTCCCATATCAATGTATCCATTGCACCTTTGCGGTGCGATTGTTAGTATAAGTACTAATATGGGACATACATCCATAGCGGTCAATGTTGGAGTTTGTAAGGCGTTTAAATATTTTTAGTCATTTTAAATGTCAAAATACAACCACTTTTAAAACATGTCCATCATGAATGACGATAAATATATAATTTAATTGTCAAAATGACATGTATATCCAAAATTTCACACACACACAAAGTTAATAAATTAAATATTAAATAAACAATATACATTATAAATTTGTGAGATTCATGACAAATATAACATAAATGAAAATGGAAACTTTGGAATGTAAATAGAATAAAAATAACAAAATTATATTAGTATTTTATTAATAAAATATAAATATATGCATATCTCACTGATAAAATAGAAACATCTATTAATTTTGATTTTTAATTAGTTTTGTTTGATTTTTTTTAGATTTATTTGGTTTTTTATTTTTTGTTTAGATGTTATTTATTGATTTTGATTTCTAATTGGTTTATTTATTTATTTTTATTTGTTTGATTTCTTACAAATAAAGATTAGATAATAGATCATGTATTCGATTTTGGATTTTGCAAGAAATGTGAAATAAGAAGATTGACCAAACAAGCCTGAAAGTTGAAACAACATTATTTTTTGGAGAAAAATGAATATGTGAAAAATTATAAAATTGATTAGTCCAATCTCTTATCCATATTTAAACAAGGTCATGAAATGACAAATCCTGACGAAGATATTATTTTGTGGCATTGCAGGAGTACATGTCTTCTATAAGCTGCAATGATCACATTCCATGAGAAGCCGTCACATTCATACATTTGATAAAACACTTGGCGAGCAACAACTAAACTTCTGCATTTGTCATACATGTGTATAAGGATGTTTTGTAAAAGTTTGTGTGCAAAAAAATTACATTCCCTTGGTTTGCGATTTTCTATGACTATGCTTTTAACTATTAAAAGCAAAGGTAATAAAGGAGCTATCTTGGATGACTAAACTTATGAAGCATGTAGAAACTCTTATCCCCTGCAACATATTTACAAATTTTGTAGGAATTCATACAATCCACTATGTTTTTGGTCTAAGATGCAAAATTTCAAGTTATTGAGATATGTAGGTTGTTAACACAACAAAAGTTTCAGGATAAATGTTATAGCAACATCAATTTTTAAAACTAAGTTGTAAAGCCTAAATTACCTTATGTTAGGTGCATTCGCATATATTGACTTATCTATTATATTTTCAATGTGAAGTTTTATGCTGGTATAATATTTTTTGAATTGGAGTTTTATATCTATGTTGAATGGTTACTAGATGAAAAAATGAAATTTGATTATAATAATGCTAATAATGGAGAATGGTTGCCTTTAGTGGGACAACTGAGGAGTGGCCATGTATTCCCATTAAAGGCATGATCATGTGAGGCGTTTGACACTACTTATGTCATCAGAACGTGGTTAACTTTGGTGTTTTCATATATTCTCTTCCAATATAGATTCACCTCTAAACAATGCTTTCACTCACAAAGGAAATAAAATTTGACATTAAAAAATATATTATGTATTTGGATATAAAATTTTACATATCAGTTGGATATAGGTCGATTTTATCTTTAAATTTGTACTCAAATGTACTTGGTCTATGAGTTTGGCTTGGGCAGATTGTAAAATATTTACTCTAGCAGGAAAAAATGCATCCTAATTCTAGCTGCAGTGCAACATAGGATAATGACACAGATATTTAATAGCTAGTTGAAGAATTAGTATTGGAAAACTGCATAAAATTATGAATACCCTTTCCTCAAAAATATGACACCAAAAATTAGAATGCTCTTTAGCTCTAAGAAAACCCTCAGTGTCTATTGCTATCGTATCCACACATATTCAGAAAAATTGCACCTCCACACAAACAATACTGGCAACAACCCTATGGTTTATAATTATCATCAAAAGAAGATTGGATCTTGAATCAGTTAGTGCCATAAAAATTCTTTATATCAAAACCTGTTAACAAAAAAACACAGAAAAATTAACATCAACGAAATTGTTCAACTTAACGAAAACAAACCAGACGAAAGCACTCTTTAAATATTAAAAGACCGCTATCAAAATTCCACTGCCATGTCATTTTTAACAAGTAAAATAAAAAATAGCACATTTTTCTGGTTTATTTGTCACTGCAATTATGCCTTGAAGAAAAAGCCTTACGAAATCTTCTACAAACAATAATTCGACGAAACTTTAGGAAAAATAAATTTGAAAGAAGCTAAGCTTAAGTATTCGTCGGTCTGTATAAGGTTTGGATTCAAGTAACAAAATTCACAGATAAATTGCAAAAGTTTTCAGGACTTAAGATAGTTTGGCAACATCAAACAAAAATGCAAGCTCTGCATGTATTAAGGGGAAAAATGTGCATAAATATTAAAGAGTACCTTTTTTTATTCAGCATTTTCTTTTGCCACTTCATGAACTTCTACAAATTTCGGTCATTTTTAGGCTTAAATACAAATACAACAAGGGAAAATGAAATCATCAGTATGGAGTGTAGCATATACAAGCAAACTGAACCCCGAGTTTACGTGGAAGAGAAATTTGAGCAAAATGTTGAAAGCTCACAAACGATTTCCAAGAAGCAAGCCTTTGTCTCACACTCCTGGTGGACATTAGAAAGTTTATGGTGTTGTCAGGACTTATAATCCAAATTGGTTTGCAGATACTTCTATACATTACTTCTAATGTGGTGTGTTAAATAGAGAATAAGCCCTAGACAAAATTTTTGCCTTCCAGGATGAAACAGAGTAAAAACATATAGTGTGTGCTCAAGTTACGGGCCGCCTTATTCGGTATGAATGCCCCCCATCACCATTATACTTCAGTCCCTTGGGCATGGCAGATTGCATTCTTAACTTTTCTCTGTGATTTCCCTTTTCCACGAGACTACCTGCAGGTGCAATATTCAAGTAGCTCCACCTCCAAGACCGAAAACTGCTACAGTGGAGCCCTCTTTGGGTTTGGCCACATTTAAGGTTGCGCCCATCCTTGATTCCATACACAGAGGATATAATTATTGATAAAAATTACCAACAATATTGAGAAACAGGAATAGATTTTTCATGTTAACATCCCTATGGAGACACCGCCGCTGAGAATGCAGGTTTTGTTGAGAGGAGCTTCCGGGTTTAGAAAATGGGAGAGAAATTTCACATTGGAAACCAAATAACAGATCCTGCCTCGAGCCACACAAAATGGACCAAATACACATCATAAACAGTAAATTCATTAAATCCATTAAATGCATGGAAGGACATCCCCTTTTCCAGCAACAGTTGCAAATAAAAGGGTTCACCAATAAAATGTTGCCAACATAAAAAAATTAGAGCATAAAACTTTAGTTAAACTATTTTTAAATACACATTGCACAATGTAATTGGAAATAATACCAATGACTAATAGATGTGGTGAAGCCAATATCCTTGCCTTCGGCATTATAATAAAAATCACATAACCATAAAAGAATATTACAAATAAATAATAATTATTATAAAAACAAATTTAACATTCATATTAAATTTTAAAAGTCAAATGACATCCATATAATTTTGGAGACCACCAAACAATTTTACCATGACATTGAACGTCAAAATCCAACACTTACCTAGCTATAGCCTCCTTAAAAGCCATCGCCATTGCCAATAAATGTGGAAGATGATTTGACACGTCTCTGATTGGTTGAGTTCCATGCTTTCACATCAACCTTTATGGCAACGCGTACGAAAGCACAGTTTTCCTAACCCGATGTACTCAGTTTTCTACGCGGTGAACGTCCTCTACAAATTGCCTGGAAACCTCCTTCCCACTTTTACACCGGGGCAAACGCTACTTATTTCTTAACCTTTGCCCTGCATCTCACTTTTTCATAGTCTCGCAGGCGCACCCATTCATTATTCTGTCTCCTCCAGTTCTAGTTTCATTAGTAGCACTTGTATACACCAAAAAATAGCATAAACTCCTATCATGGCTTCCACACCATCCTCCTCTGTTACACCACCTCGACTCATCGATGACATCATTCAGCTCCATGCTAATCGCACCCCATCAGATTCCGAGCTGCAAGGATTAGAACAATTAATAGCCCACATTCAAGGTTTTCTCGATTTTTATGACAACAAATCGTCCCAGCCACACAGATCATCCGTCTTTAACCCTTTTCGTAAAAACAGAAATCCATCGCATCCAACAGCTGCATCGGTGGGAGAATGGCTGCCCTCTGCATCCGACGCCTCCGAAGCATCAGAAGGCTTGTACAATAGTGTCCAAGCATTGTCCAGCCAGGTATTCCTGTTTTTTATGTAGTAAAGTTGTTTATATGTCTGAATTTGTTTGACATGATATAATACTGTGTGCAGATATCAGTATACAGTGGAGAAAAAGAGGGGACAGCCATAAGTGTGTTGAATGCCCTTGGAAATGTTCACTGGGTTGCAGTGGGTTTCTTGGTGGTGGCTGCAGTTATACAGAGAATGGACGCAGTGAAAAGTAACAAAGAAAATTGTGTCGAACTTCTCAAACGAATGATGAAGCTGGCGAAGACGATCATGATTTTCAAGGATCTTCCTCGTTTGGAGAGAGAAACTGAGTTGTACACCACCATTAAAGAATGTATCCAGTTAATTTTCAAAGGTGCAATCTCGTGTTGTTCTCGTAAGGCAAGAAAAGGATTTCCAAGGTCAGTTATTTCTTTACCGTACTATTTGAGAGTAACAATCATTTGTTTTTTCTAATTTATTTGTTGAAACAAATATAAATATTTCCTTTGATTTCAAACTAGGAAATATATGGGTATCTATTAGATATTCGTTGAATTCTCGTCAGAGTAATGAAATGCAAAACTAGATAATTGATTTTAATAATGATACCACTTAAAGGGGTGGAATCACAAGATCTATGACGTCTGTTGTGATTGAGAACTGTCTATACTTTATTGGGAAAGGGAGAACACCATTTAGAATTGTAGTGAACATAGCGAGACCAAACACTAATTATTCGTTGGATCATTTTATAGTCCCTTCATTGTAGTTGAAGATTCATAGACTATATCTACTATGGTTGATTTTTAGAAGAGTAGTATTCACGAACTATTGCTGCTATTTTTTTGGGCTTCTATCTTCCTCGCAAAGACCGTCATAAAGACCATCAATCTACCTCAATGGTTTGGTTCTATAAATGGGGGAAGTGGAGAAGTGGAGATGAAGGACCTCCTTGTTGAATTTCTCTTGATGATGAAAATATGTTATTTTTAATTTTTTTTAAGATCCATCAATAAAAGCTATAAAAATTATCTTATGGGATTATGTTTGCGGATCTCCTTGCCATAGTAGTTTTCTTGACATAATGATTGCTTGATTCAAGCTGAAGAATCTTGTATCTGAAATAATTTTCTACAAGTGTGTTTCTTGATCTCCCCTCTACATCCATCTAATCTTGACTTTGTCTCAATGAATTTCATCTTTTTATCTATCTCTCCTATTTGGTATTTAACTCTTTTAATCTTGACTACACTCTTGTTATGAGAAAATGGAGGTATTTGAATGCTATCAAGGTATCATGTGAGAAGGGAATGCATCTCAACTAATAATATACAAATAATTGGCCGATAGGATGTCTAAAGACAAAATTCTTGATAACTATTTTCTTATCGTCGTAGTCATGTAGGAAAGTGCTTTATGTTTCACCAAAAAAATACGAGAAGGAGAGTATCCAAACAGTTGTGGGATACTGAGGTGTTCTCAATTGTAGAACAGTCATTCTTTGTCTCTTCCTCTACCACTTATTGACAATTCTAATTGCGGATATCCTAGATTTTAGATCATATGCAACGAAGACGATTCTAATATGGAGCTCGCTTTGTTTCTTCCAACGTTTAGAGAATTTAATGGTACTCTTGTTATTAGTGAGGATTTTCCAATTACGGGATCAATTACACAAGTGACTGTTGAAAATAGCAGCAAGAAACTCAATTTAATTTTCTGTCTAAATTAAATTGAGGAGGAAATTCGAAATTCCACATGAACAAGCCACTTGGATGTGTTAACTGAGTCATTAGCAATCAGTTAACTCAGTAAATTCGAGTTGAGACAATGAGATCAGTTAGTTACAGAGATTCCTATATTTTAGGAACCTAGGTTGAGTTTATTTGAGTTGTAAATCAGTTAAAACTAGTTTCAAGTGAAACTGAACTAGTTAATGATTAGTTAGGTGGTTGGACTTCAGTCTAACCCAATGATCATTTAGTTAACTGATCAATCAACCCATTTCTTGCTCATGCATGTGAATAATTCAAATTCTTAAGTTGTGGTGGAATTTCCAAGGTAGATGACAGCAGGTGCAAACTAATTAAGTGCACATGAGTTTTGTTTTAGTGATCTGACTGAGATAGACCTTATATAGGTAGGTTGTGCTTAGTTGAAAATTTGAAATTGTAATTGATCTCTTCCATTGGATTAATGCAAAACAGAGCTTGTGGGGTTTTGGGCAGTAAGATTTCCCCAGTTTTGATATATCTTGTCTCTGTATTTATGTAGTTTCTTTGTGTGATGCTTTTTTTATTTATGCAGTAGATTAGATTTGTGTCTCATGATTTAGATAAATTTCATGAGCAGTTGTGAATTTATTGAAATTTCTACATGGTATCAGAGCTTTAATCATAGAAGAACAGGGAATTCAAAGTTTCTCCTCAGGTCGATAGGTTAGTGCAACGGCATCTCTACAGAGCTTGGAAGATGGCTTTCAACGGGTTGAGGCTAGAACTTTCCTTGGATGGCAGCTCTAACTTCGTAGCTTGGAAGGATCACATGGAGGCAACATTTGCAGATAATGGGTTGTTGGAATATATCAAGTTTGATATTCCACAACCAGCTGCAATAGATGTCCAGCTTGCTCAGTGGAAGAAGGATGTGGTGAAAGGAAGAAGAATTATCCTCGAAGGGGTTTGAGATCATATTGTCTCAAACCTCCATGGGAAGACTTCTCTATTCGCAATGTGGAAAACATTGATATAGTTATTCCAGAATCAGACTGACTAGAGAAAGCTGGCACTCAAGGATAAAATTCAAAAGATCAAGATGGAGAAAAATGATACTATTCCGCAGTATCTGAGCAAACTTGCACAGTGCCGTGATGAGCTTGGTGGTGTTGGAGTTACTGTTCCAGAAGATGATTTGGTGAGTCTAGCATTGCTATGTCTTCCCAAGAGTTGGCACAGTTACCAAGATTCCGTAAATGGTCGAGAAAAGCTACCTGATTGGTCGCGCTTGTGGTTTGATCTTCAGCAGGAAGAATTTAGGCGAAGCACAAGAGATGGATCCTCATCCAAAGCTGATGAAGAGGAAAACTTCGCATTGATGGGAAAAGGGAAGAAAGGGAAAGGGAAGAAATTTCAACCCCAGCCCAATTCTAATCATGGTGGCAAAAAGGGAGATTTGTCGAAGGTGAAGTGCTTCCACTGTCACGAGTTTGGGCACTACGCAACCAGATGTCTACAGAAGAAATCCAGCCAGAAAACTGCAGCTGTAGGTGAAGCTCTAGCTTCATAGTTCGAGCTTGATTTCACACTCGTTGCATGCATGGCCAGCACAATAATGAGTACCATGTGGTATTTGGATTCGGGTGCATCTTTTCACATGATTGGATGCAAAGATTTCTTCAGTAAAATGGAGGAGAAGGATCTGCAGATAAATATCAAGCTAGGCGATGACGGGCGGTACAGTGCAACCGGTATAGGCACTGTAACCTTCCAGAGAGAATTGGGATCAGATCTTCAACTCAAAGATGTCATGTATGTGCAAGGCTTGAAGAAGAACTTGATCTCGGTAGCAGTCCTTGGAGACCGTGGTTATGATGTGGTATTCAGCCAGGGAAAAGCATTCCTGAGACACATAACCACTGGGCAAGTAAAGCAGATCGGGGTTCGTGTGAAGAACCTCTACAAACTTGATATAGATGGTAGCGCAACATTGATGGGTAAAGCAGACAATGTGGTGAGCCAGGATGAAGGTGAGTTATGGCACAGGAGATTGGGCCATCTACACCATGGTGCTTTGAAGATCATGCAGTAGATTTCTACAGGTCTTCCAAAGGGTACTTTTCCGCAGATAGACACATGTAAGGGATGTACCATGGGGAAGTATACAAAATCCACTTTTCATGAGAAGGAGAACCAAGCAACGGAAATCCTTGAGAGAGTCCACTCAGATGTGTGTGGACCATTCTCAACAGCTTCCACAACAAAACACAGGTATTATGTGATTTTTGTTGATGATTTTTCTAGAAAGTGTTGGATCTACTTCATGCAGAAGAAAGATCAGACGTTCTCAAAGTTTTGTGAGTTCAAAGCACTAGTAGAGAAAGATACAGGGAAGAAGGTGAATGCTCTAAGGAGTGACAATGGTGGTGAGTACATCTCTAATGAATTCAAGAACTTCTATGCCAAAGAAGGAATTCAGAGAGAGTTAATTGCACCTCATAACCCACAATAGAATGAGGTTGTAGAAAGAAAGAACATAACAATTGTGGGAGCATCACGAGCTATGTTACATGATCAAGGCCTACCATTGCATTTGTGGGCAGAGGCATGCAACACAGCCGTATTTGTGCAAAACTGTAGTCCTCATCGGATACTTGGCTTGAGTACACCAGAGGAGGCTTTTATTGGTAAGAAACTTGATGTTTCATATTTTAATTTTTTTGGCTCATTTGTCTATTGCCATGTGACCAAATATGCCAGGAAGAAGCTAGAACCAACTGCAGAGATTGGGATATTTGTGGGGTATACTGATACTCCCCACAACTATCGGGTGTATTTCCCAGCTAACAGGATGACAGTTGTTATAAGGGATCTTAAATTTGATGAGGAGAAAGCCATGCGATTGTCCCTTGAGAGGGAGCTTGATTTGCATGCAGATGAGGAACTCTTAGTTCCAAAGGATGAACCTCAAGATGTGGAGCAGTCACATGCAGAGGATCATGGAGTGGCAGAAACCACTCATGCAGAGTCATCAACTAGAGATGGTAGCAAGCGACCCAGGGAAGTTGATAGATTGTTACATGATGCTAGAGAGAGTGTGGGACAACCCACATCGCAGCGTAGGCAGACGAGGTTACCAAGTCGGTACACTAACTACATGGATCAGATGAGCATGAGTGTAGAGATTGAGCCATCCTCATTCGAGGAAGCTGTAGAGTAACCAATATGGGTTGATGCTATGGTAGAGGAATTTGATTCCATTGTCAGAAATAGTGTTTGGGAGGTGGTCCCAAGACCAACAGACAAATCAGTGGTAGGTTCAAGATGGCTTTACAAAGTGAAGCATGTAGCAGACAGAAGCATCGAGAAACATAAGGCCAAATTTGTGGCCAAGGGGTTTTCTCAGGTAGAAGGTATCGATTACGAGGAGACTTTTGCTCTAGTAGCAAGGTACTCTTCCATCAGATCTATTCTTTCTTTGTCTGCGCAGATGGGGTGGAATATCCACCAAATGGATGTAAAAACAACATTCCTCAATGGATTAATTGAGGAAGAGGTGTATATTGAACAGCTGGAGGGATTTGAGACCTTTGATAGAGAGTCACATGTGTGTAGACTCAAGTGAGTGTTATATGGGCTCAAGCAAGCATCTCGTGCTTGGTACACCAGGATCAACAACTATTTCACCGGGTTAGGCTTCACCAAAAGTGAAGCAGATGCAAACCTTTATCATATTGTTGTTGAAGGTAAATTATTGATTATTGTGCTATATGTTGATGATTTAATTTTGACCGGTGATGAACAGTTGATCAGTTCTTGCAAGAGAATTTGAAATGAAGGACATGGGACTCATGCATTATTTCCTAGATTTGGAAGTATGGCAAAGAGATGGAGAACTTTTTCTTTCTCAAGGCAAGTATGCCAATGAGATACTGAAAAGATTTCACATGGAGAAGAGTAAACCCATGGAGACACCTCTTGCAGGAAGCTGGAGGAAGGAGGATGCTACTTCAGGTGAAGTAGTAGATGCTACCACCTACATGCAGCTTGTAGGTTCACTTATGTATTTGGTGAACACACGATCGGACATGTGTTATGCCATTAACCAACTTAGTCAAGCCATGGTTAAGCCAACCAAACTGTATTGGAAGGCATCAAAGCATGTGTTGCGATACCTTAGAGGCACTACTCAGTTTGGTCTTTGGTACAGACGGACAGAAGGAGTGAAGCTGCAAGGCTTCATAGATGCGGATTGGGCGGGGAGTCCATCAGACAGAAAGAGCACAGTAAGAGGAATTTTCAGTGTTGGGTCAACAGCGGTTTCTTGGTACAGTAGGAAGCAGAGATATGTGGTGCTCAGCTTAGCAGAAGCAGAGTACATGGTTGCAAGTCAAGCAGCATGTGAGGCTATCTGGATGAGAAAGATTCTTATTGGTTTATTTGGTCGGTTAATGGATCCTACGGTGATTCACTGTGACAATCAGAGTTGTATCAAACTCTCTGAGAATCCAATTTTTCATGATCGTTCCAAGCATATTGATATCCGGTATCAACATCTTCGAGATTGTGTGCAGAGGCAGATTATGTTGCTACAGTACATCCCAACGGAGGAACAAGATGCAAATATTTTGACGAAGGCTTTGTCAAGAGGCAAATTTGAATTCCATAGGGACAAGATTGGGGTCCATGATAATCCCTTTCTTGCTGAGAGGGAGTGTTGAAAATAGCAGCAAGAAACTCAATTTAATTTTTTGTCTAAATTAAATTGAGGAGGAAATTTGAAATTCCACATCAACAGGCCACTTGGATGTGTTAGCTGAGTCATTAGCAATCAGTTAACTCTGTAAATTCGAGTTGAGACAATGAGATCAATTAGTTACAGAGATTCCTATATTTAAGGAACCCAGGTTGAGTTTATTTGAGTTGTAAATCAGTTAAAACTAGTTTCAAATGAAACTGAACTAGTTAATGATTAGTTAGGTGGTTGGAATTTAGTCTAACCCAATGATCATTTAGTTAACTGATCAATCAACCCATTTCTTGCTCATGCATGTGAATAATTCGAATTCTTAAGTTGTGGTGGAATTTCCAAGGCAGATGACAGCAGGTGCAAACTAATTAAGTGCACATGAGTTTTGTTTTAGTGATTTGACTGAGATAGACCTTATATAGGTAGGTTGTGCTCAGTTGAAAAATTGAAATTGTAATTGATCTCTTCCATTTGATTAATGCAAAACAGAGCTTGTGGGGTTTTGGGCAATAAGCTTTCCCCAGTTTTGATATATCTTGTCTCTGTATTTATGCAGTTTTTGTGTGTGATGTTTTTTATTTATGCAGTAGATTAAATTTGTGTCTCATGATTTAGATAAATTTCAGAGTAGTTGTGAATCTATTGAAATTTCTACAGCGACCTCATCATAAATTCATCCACTCTGGTAGTAAAGTCTTGTAATTTCTCTATTATTATAATAAAGTACTTTTAGCTACCCTCAAAGGGGCTTTTCACTATTTCTGTATCCAATAGACTTGTGGTAATTGGTTGCGGGACCTTTGGTACTTACTCATATGGGTAGAATGGCCAGTTAAGTTGTAAACCTCACTGAGTAAATATTGGTGCTACAGTGTAGTGCGATTATGGTTGCTATGAAATTGTTCTTGCAGATAATTGGAAGCAGATAAATTTCACTAGCCAAGGTAATTTTCAAAAAAATTCAACATAGTGGCTTTTCGATTGTATTTGATCCGACTACCTTCAAGGTATTTGATGAGAATACAAACATGTTTTATGGAGACGGAAGGCAGGCTTTTTATGTTTCCGCGTTAATTGGGGTATTGGCCAACAAAAATATTGTATTACTAAATCAACCGCCAATTACTCTCGCGCCTTTAATGCAGAGTGCAAAGATTCTCCAACTGGGAAGGGGTATGCAAATGTCTTCTAGGATAAGAAGGAAGTGGCTACTCTAATGGGCACTGAAACTGAATATGATTTCTAACTTTTTTTATTGCACATTGCTCTTTAATTTAAGGGAGATAGTTTTACTAATAAAACCATCAAAGTGTGTCATGTAATGTCTAGGTCTGAAAGATTTTTTTTATTTTTTAAAGTAAGATTAACTTATTTATGGAATTGAAAATATAATAGAATAAATTTCATCCAAGAGAAAAGACGAGGTGATTGGAAAGACAACATTGACGAGTTCCTTAGATGCCCAAAACCTACTTATCCAAAATGTGGGTGGCAATCATCTTTACCTGCTATAATGTTTAGGGAAAAGATGAAGTGATTGAAGGGACAAAGTATTGGCTGATAGTCATATGACATGTTCCTTAGATGCCCAAAACCTACTTAACCAAAATTGGGGCAGAAAATTGTGGCTTTTATTATTTTCGAATGTACCACATGTATTTTATTAGGATTATACTCATATTTACCATTATAGTACATGTATGCTATGATCATGTCCAGTAGGTATGCGGTTGACATTTCACCTAACAAATACAATGATTGTGTTGATACCTACAAAGCAGAGTATATTAAAGGCTTATCTTTTAATTATTTTACATGAATGCTTGTCAGACTAATTATAGAATACTTTTTCCACCAGTACATATTCCACGCACATGCCACTTCTATTCCATATAAGCTGAACAAGTTAACAACAAATTATGATGCATTCAATTTCTATTTATTTCTTTTGTCCACTCAACCCATAATTAATGTTAATTGTTTACAAAAATCAATCATTTACATCATGATTTCATAAATCACGCATTAGGTGTATTTATTATTACATTAATACTTTTAATTAATCCTTTCATATGCCTATCAGCCTCTCATAAGAACCTATGGATTCTTTTGCTAGTATATAGGTTAAGTATACAAACTAGAGTTAAAGGAATCACACTAAAGTAAGTAATCATCACATTTCATAGCATTGAGACATAACCATCAAGTTAACTTGTAAAAAAATGAAAAAAGGATAAATATGGACAAACTTTAAATCAAAAAATTATAGCAATATACAACAAAATAATAAAACCTCGCGGGGACAAAAATAAGGCACATGAACTAAACCATGAGAGCAACTATTTACAAAAATAGTGCTCATTTTGGGTAACTATTTAAATATCAGTGATAGAGTAAATCTTGTTAAGTGTTTGAGCTCCAATTTTATGAAGGTGCATTTGGAGTGGTTGTTTAAATGTTAGTGATAGAGTCATGATCACTATTGATAAGTTTGTATTTGACATGAGTGGTAGGTGACAGAAACATCCAAACTCACTTGCAATCTTGCATCGCCCAGTAAAATTACAATTTAATTTTGTGAAAATTATATTTGTCTAGGTATTTATTTTCTATTCCATCCAAGTATTATTTTGCAAAATCCATGTTGTATATTTTGTATATTTTTACACGAGTATTGTTCTGCACAAGTATCTTTTGCAATGTTTCTGTTGACAATTTTTCCCCCCGTGGGCCAAAATTATCCAATAGGGTCCCAAGGTAATCACGAGCTCTTAAGTGGGCCCCATAGGTTGCATAAACAAGGCGGGGACCTTGAAGGAAGCTTGGAGTCGAGCTAAACGAAAATGGAGACTTTGAAGTCTAAAGTTTTCAGACTTCGAAGGTTTTACAATTCGGAGTTTCGGCGGATAAGCAAGGCAAAAAGAAAGAAAAAGGCCCAAAACCCCGAAGTCCGAAAGGACTTGGGGGACTTTCGGGGTCAACTCCCATTTCAGGGTCAACGACGCCATAGATCGGGGATGGTGGAGTCCGAAGTCTGAATTTCAGACTTTGGAGGTTCAGAGGTCTTAGCGGGTCGGTTGGGTGAGCAGTGTTGCGAGTCCAAAAGGCACAAAGTTCTGAAAACTCGAAGTCTAAATTTCAGACTTCGGGGTTTCAGAGGTTTAGAGGTTTTGGGGGTTTGTCGGATGAATGGTGGGCCACACAAAATAAATTCAAAGTCTGAACTCCGAAATCTGAATTTCAGACTTCAAAGGTTTGACATTTCGGAACTTTCAAGCCGATTCACCAGTGAACTGTGCCAACGACCTCCGAAGCGTCAAATCCCGAAGTTCCCAATCCTGAAAGCCTGAAATTTCAGATTTCGGGGGGTGCGATGCAAGTTCAGAGTCTGAAAAAATATCAACAACTCAAACTTTGGTAGAATGACACCCTGATCTTCAGATGGCCATAACTTCTAACTGGGAGCTCGAATTTAAGCAAATAGGACTTTTTGGAAGGATCTCAGTGTTCTCTACACAACAACGATTAGATATCTTAATTTTAATAAGGTCTAATATTTTAAAAATGAGGAATACAATCCGCCAATGAGAGGAGCAGTTGAAGGTGAAAAAACTCAGAGAAGCATCCAGGGGAAAAATAGGCATATCTTCCAATGTATTTAACCACTTCTTACAAAATTATAGTCATTGGAAAGGTGATTTCGGGATCCACATTTTGGGATGATCAAATTTTGGATATCAGGGGTTCTAAACCTTCGAAAGTGGCAAAGATGAAGTGGTAGGTGAGGCCATTAATGAAGGTTGGTGAGGAGTAGGAGTCATCATGAGTCTATAGGGCCTAAACTAGATAGGAGGTGGAATCACAGTCAATTTCTTGAAGCTCAAAGCAGGTCATTAATGAAAAGAGATATTTTGAAGATCAAAATGCTCTCATTACACGATTAAACAATGATTTTTGGAGGATTTTTGGGCAAATTTGGGATTCAGTTTTCTCTCCCCTCCTTTGGAAATCTTCTTCTATAAATTATAATGAGGGGCATTGTTCTAATGTTGGATAACTTTGCTTTGCACCCTCCCTTCTTTTCTTGTCTCTAAGGGATCTTGTGGAGTTAAAACCTCCCATTCAAACTGTAAATGCAATTTTTTCCTCTTGGCCATTGTAATGTACTGTATCAAATTTTTGGAGCAATAATATAAGTTTGTGGATGAATTTCAACCCTCTCTTGTTTTCATTGCATTCTCCTGATCTCTCATTGCAATCTTAGTTATTTGTGCATGGTGGTTGTATTGCATGTTTTGATGATTTGTGTTTAATGGTGAATGAATTCATGATAACAAAATGATTTGTGTTGATGTTCATCCTCTTCTATCTCATTCACATTCGTTTCCAAGCAAGGAAAATTATTCATCATTCCTTTTGGTACATCACCTCCGTTAGTTTAGGTTTAATTTCTTGCATCTTCTTAACTCTTTCTCCTTGGAAAGTTAGAGTAGGTTTTTATGATAGATCCTCTACAATTTGGATGTGTGCATCAGAATAGAGGAATAAGATCTAGCCTTCATCCGGAGATCTTTCCCGATCGCAAAGTCCCACACTTTGGGAAAAACTCCAAGTTATGCAATCACACTAATGGTCTCAATCCTTCGAATTGCAAATAGTCAAGGGTGTTGTGATTATGCATCAACAATTTTGGCACGCCCGGTGGGACAAAAAGTCATTCCACAAGCTTTGAAGGCATTTTCAAGAATTTAAGACTTAGAAAACTGCATATTTTCAATTTTGGAGCTTTCACCTCTTAGGCTGAATTCTGAAATCAGTTTTCAAGGGCTTAACTTGCTCAAAACAAGTCCAAATTTCACTAGTTGATAGATCAGGGGCTAATCTTCGAAAGAGTATTTTTAGTTTTTTGAAATTTTGATGTTCAAAATTTCAGAGTTTTTGAATTTCAGGTTTCAGGATATCGGGATTTCAGACATCTCAAGATTTTGGAATTTCAGGGTTCTCCAAACTTCAGATTTTGGGGTTTTGGACATTCAGAAGTCTTGCATTTTCTGGTTTTTGGGACTATCATTTGAAAATGAATTTCAACCTCAAGAAGATCAAATATATAGGTCCTTCAAAGTTTTAATTTTAATTTTGTCGAGTTTGGTGTGTAGCTTGACAAAAGCTAGTCATTTGAGGTTCATTCCCCAACACATCTAGAGAATCAAAAGGGATAGAATTCAGTGGTGTAGTAGCACAGGTTTCCCAAGTACATGAGAAGAGTTTGAACTAGGTCTGATACTAGAGAAGAGGGACTATTTGTCTACTTGCAATTATCACTAGGAAGAGGAAGGAGTAGAAGAAGACCACAAAGATCACCATCTCCACATTATAGGACTTTTTCTACACTGCCACCTGAGACCCTTTCTCCAACCAACCAGGGTTCTCAGACCAATCATAATGGCACATCTGCAACCACCTTAGGGACCACTAAATCCCTTTGTCAATTTCACGGGCAGTAGTCCAATTGCCCTAAACGCTCAAAATCCAATCTCGGTTACAGTACTAAAGAACATTCCCTATTTCACAGGAGAAGATCATACAAATCCTATCGACCACATCTAGGACATCGCCAATGTCTGTGTAATTCATGAAATCAATGAAATGGATGTTTCAGTCAAGTTGTTGGCTTCATCTTGCAAAGGTAAGTCCTTACAATGGTTTAGGAGCCTAACAATAGGGTCTATTCAAAATTGGAATCAGTTATGTTCAGCTCTTTGCAACCAGTTCAGAGAGAGGGCAGATAACTTATCTCCATTGAAGTAATTGACAACAATCAAAAGGGCTCCTAATGAGCAAATGAAATATTTTAATTTTTGTTTCCAACGGACAAGGGACAAGATTCTGATAGATGTTAGACCAATTGCCAAAAGAGTGTTCCTTTATTTCTTAAAAGCTATAAATTCAGACATAGCCATGATGATCCAATCAATGGGAGGAACAACGTTGCCAAGGGCCTATGACATAGCTATCAAAGTGGAAAATTGTTTGATTCAAGATGGTAAGCTAGCACCAAGGCCACCAATGCCTCTCTACTCGGACATGAGAACTCCCGCAACTAGTCAAACACCTGAGTTGAATACCATTCTAGCTCCTAGAAACCAAGGCAACAGTGAGGCTTCTACTTCTTCAAGCACTTGAAAAGAGTTGTAGGAGGTCATGAAGCAACTCTAGAACTTAGGGAATGAGCTAGTAACTCTCAAGAGGAACCAAGCTCAGAGTTCTAGACTGTATATGCCTCAAACTCAATATCAAGCCATGCCCCCATATTAGCAAAATAGACCACCAACTCAGGCTGCAAATCAAAATAAGAACCATGGAAAACCTCAAGCTGTCAAGCCATTCTGACCATATGATTCAAATTCCACTTCAACATCAAGAGCCTTGGTTCCAACTCAAAACAATATGGCTCAAGAGTATGAATGGTGTTATCCTTTCAATCAATTTCACAATCAATCAACGATTTTTAATGGTACACTGAATTAGGCTCTAATGGTGTAGACTGTCGGTGTGTCCCAAGAACCAACTGAAGAAGGAAATCAACAGCAAGAAACTCAGTAAGAGGCACCACCTCCAACAGAAACCATGTTGGTCGATTGACAAACAAAATATTTTTTGAGAGTTAATCAACCTCCTTTCCAAGGTGTGGCTGCTAATACATGCTCAAAGAAGAGGAACATAGAAGAACATAAATCATTTAATCCAATTGTTCCTCAGTCCACCCCTACACAACAAGGAGTTATTAGACTAAGTGCAACTTTGAATGTGTCAAATCAGCCTAAGGCACCCACTGCATTAGTCCAAACACCAGCCCATGTTCAAGAGAACATTATACCAAGTAAGGGGCATCAAAAGGAGGACCCATCCCCTTTCAACATCATCGATCAAATGAAGAAAACACGTGTGAAAATTTCCATGTAGGAGTCACTGGAAATCCCAGGACAACGAGATTTGTTGCAAGCTGCAATGGCCAACTGGTCTGCCTCAAATGGATCAAACCAAAGGCAGGAGAAAGTTCTCACTAATACAGGGCAACTGGATGGGGGTCAACCAAGAAAGAATTTGAAGCCTCCACCTTTCTATGTGTCATTGATTTTCGGGAACCACTTGGTACACAACTGCATGATCGATTTAGGGGAAAGTAGCTCTGTTATGCCAAAACAAATAGAAGATCAATTGGGTCTAAAGTATGAACTAGTGCTGAAAGGAGTAGTGCAACTGGATGGAACATCAATAGGAACTGTTGGGATCATTAAAGGGTTAAGTTTAACATTGCATGCTTTCTCAAATGTCATAGTTCTGCAAGATGTGTCTGTAATCAACTTACCACCACTCTTTTCACTGTGTATCAAGAGATTTCACAACCAAAATTGGTGTATATCTATCTATAGACTAGTCACACATGATTTTCATGAGGAGGTATGGGGCCAAAGCAACAATCAGGTCATAACCAATTGCAAACTTTCACATTGAGCCCCATGTGCCAAGTCTTATCAACAAAATTGCTCAGCCTTTGATCGGGAAGAGTGTTCAAATGATCTAGAAGTAGGTTCTAAGATGGAGGGTGTTCCAGATTTGACTCTGGATGAATGGGCAAACAAAATGCATGCATTTGATCCATACAAGGAAATGGAAGAGGTAGAATTGGGTGTATACTGTGTACACAAAAAATCCACCCATTCCTAATATCACCAAGCCAGAAAATAAGGATGAAAATGAAGTTTGGCAGTTATTTTTCGACGGTTCAAGAAGCAAACAAGGTGCTGGAGGGGGTACAATGTTGGTTTCACCATAGAACATCAAGTATTATTCAACTTTCAAATGTTAGTTTTCATGTTCAAACAACACAGTTGAATATGAGGCTTTGATTCATGGACTTCATTGGGTCAGGAAAAGAGGCATAAAGAATTTGCAAGTATTTGGGGATAGAGAGCTAATTGTTAACCAAGTCAAAGGACAACATGCTGTGAAAAATGACCTACTCAAGAGCTAAAAAAATAGAGTATGGGACCTAATGGAGGATTTTGAAGCTTTCAATATTGAGTCCATACTTAAGAAGAGGAATGAAGCCGCAAATAGACTTGCAGCCATTGGAGAAACTTTTGATGTGATGGATAATATCAAAAGAGACAAAACACAGCCACATATCCATGTGACTGTAAGACCCGCAATTCTAGACAACAACATAAGTTAGTAGGTGTTTGAGAACGATCAACAAATTGTTAATTTATTGCAAAAAGAGGTTGAATTCTCAACTAGGAATCAAGATAAATTAGAGCAGCAGTATGGGGATTAGGTAGTGCAGCTGCAGACCAACAAACTTCCAAAGGGTTTAGTAACGTTGGAGTCTATATTCAACCCAAATGATCAATTCTGAAAGTAAAAGGCTAACATACAGGTCAAAGGAGAGGATTCAAAACCAATTTCTGTTGGAGAAGGAAAAACACTTCAAATTGGCAAAGTAAGCACTGAGAAGGAAAAATCAGATTTCATACAGCTTTGCCAAGAGTTTCCGGACGTCTTCCCTTTGAGCTATGAAGACCTAAGAGGATTCAATCTGAAGTTGGCACAACATACAATAGAATTGGAACAAGAGGCTAAGCCAATTAGGCAAAAGCAAAGACTAGTTAACCCGCACATTGATCCTCTCATGAAGAAAGAGCTAAACAAGTTGATAGAGGTGAGTATTATATTTTCAATCAAGCATTCAAGCTGGGTTGCAAATCTGTTGCCAGTTAGGAAGAATAATGGAGAAATCAGGTTATGCATGGACTTTCAAGACTTGAACAGGGCATCTCTTAAAGATCACTATCCACTCCCTTTAATGGAGCAGCTCTTACAAATGGTATCTGGTTTGAAAATATTATCTCTCCTAGATGGCTACTTGGGGTATAATCAGATAATGATTAAAGAAGATGATCAGTTCAAGATGACTTTCACCACCAAGTGGGGCACCTATTCCTATAGGAAAATGCCATTTGGACTATCAAATGTTGGAGTCACTTTCCCAAGGGAAATGGATATGGAATTCAAGGGGTTGATCAACAAAAAACTACTAGTATATCTTGATGATACCATTATGTTCTCTAAAAATGCCGTAGATCACCTCTTTTATCTGAGACAAGTCTTTCAGAGGTGTAGGAGATTTGGGATATCATTGAATCCCAAAAAATGCATATTCATGGCTCACGAAGGCAAGCTCCTAGGTCATATTGTGTCAAAGGAAGGACTTACAATTGACCCAAAAAGAGTTGAAGCAATTCGAGCATTTCCATTGCCAAGTCATAAGAAGGCTCTTCAGATCTTCTTAGGAAGAAATAATTTTGTTTGTAGGTGTGTACCAAACTTTTCCGCTCTTGTGAGGCCAATAATGCAGATGTTGAGTAAGAGTATAACATTTAAGTGGATAGTTGAGGGCAAAGAAATTTTTGAGGCAATCAAAGAGGTTATTTATCAAGCCCCAACTCTCATCAATTTGGACTTCTCTAAAGGTTTCATGCTATATGCCTTTGGCAGTTGGGACATGATTTCTGCAATCCTAGTACAATAGAACAAAGAGGGGTCCAAACAGCTGGTTTTCTTCTTCAACCAAGGTTTGGAGGAATATGAAACTAGGTATTGTTTCATTGAAAAGCATGTTCTCGTTGTAATCAGGAGCTTAAAGAAATTCAAGCACCTAGTCTTAAACAATACAATTCAGCTATTGGTGTCTCATGCAGGATTCAAGGAATTCCTTCTAAACAAAGATTTAAATGAGAAACACGCTAGATGGATCACCCATGTCATGGAATATGACATTGAAATTAAAGTCACTAAGTTGGTCTGTGGCAAAGGACTATGTGAACAACTAGCCTCGAGTCAACAAGTTGAAACAGGTGATGGAAAAGAAATTGTTTTGGTGCTACAAGATGATTAGGAACAAGAAAATGATAATGTGTCCACTCCTTGTTGGACTCAAAATATGATATATTTCCTACAAACATGCCTATGTGCTCTAGAAATGATCAAAACAAAGAGGATATACTTCATATTACAAGCCATTCCATATGTGCTTATTGATGGTGTTTTGTTCAAGAACAAGAAGGACATCAATGGAATTCTATTGAGATGCATTGGAACAGGTCAAATTGAGACGGTATTATAGGAATTCCATGATGGAGATGTTAGAGGTCATTTTCCCCCATAGGTAACAAATCTCAAAAAAATGAAATCAGAGTACTATTGGCCCAAAGTGTTTAGTGACTGTTACACTCGGAACAAGAAGTGTAAAAAATGTGCGTTCTTCATAGGCAAGGAAAGGATAACAAAACTTCCATGCACCCAATTTCAGTTGACCAACCATTCATGCAATGGAGATTAGACTTCATCAAGGTCATCAATCCAAATTCAAGCCAAGGTCACAAGTGGATTCTGATAGCAACGAGGCTGTAGCACTCAAGGAAGCAAATGAGTCTAGCATATTGGACTTCTATGAAGGGATAGTGACTAGGTTCGGTGTACCAACCACTATCATTTCAGACAATACATTGATGTTCCTAGGTTCCAAGATCACATAACGGGTTATTAGGAATGGGATCTACTTGAGCACCTCCTCAAACTGTTACCCACAGGGTAATGGACATGCATAGTCTACAAACAAGAATTTGCTAAGAATCATCAGAAGGAATCTAGATGAAAACCAAAGGACATGGCATACCAAGTTAAAATCAGCATTGTGGGCTGACACGATAACACCAAAGAGGTCAACATGTAGCTCTCCCTACAAGTTGGTATATGGGAAAAAAGTAGTGATGCCTATATCATTAGAGTTGCCCGCATTGGAGCTCATGAAGCAGTTGGAGTTGTCTGAGTTTGAAACAATGAAGGCTAGGTATGCAAAGTTGATGGAATTAGAATAAATCAGAGAACATGTAGCTCAAATGATGAAGAAAGATCAGGCCTTAGTCAAAAGATGGTTTGATAAGAAGGAAAAATCAAGGACTTTCCAAGAGGGGGACCTAGTTCTAAAATGGGATGCAGACCGGGAAAAACCGAGTATGCATTCCAAGTTTGATGCCATTTGGAGTGGACCTTACATGGTCACAGGATGTACAGGTAGCAATGCCTTCCAATTGTCTACATTAGATGGAGAGGAGCTTCCGATTCTGGTCAACGGGATCTATCTTAAACATTGCTACTGAAAGGAAACGTTTCACCCTTGTAAATATTAGTTTAGGGTCTTTTGAAATTCCTCTAAGTGCATATGCACATTGTCTTGTTCTAGTCCAGGTTTTATTTCCCTAAGTGCCTTTGGAATAGTTGTTGCTCCTAAGTTGTATTATTGTGTAGTTCAATGTGCCTCCCAGGTAAATGTTGTAACAGGAAAGAAGTTCATGCTTGTGGGAAATAGTTGCAGTTTTCAAAAGAAAACAAATGCAGAGAAACTAAAAGCAAGATGAATGATAGATTCTAATGAGTTCTCATTCTTCAAGTACTCAAGGACAATCACAGGGTTGCAGAGAGGAACATGTGGTCTATGGGTCTTGACACAACAGGTTCGAGACCAATTTACAGGTTTAGAGTGACTACGTATGCAATGGATATGCCTAGGCTACTGGTTCAGAACATCTAGAACATAGATGCCCCCGTGAGTCGCCAAATTGTTGACAATTTTGTCCCCCATGGGCCAAAATTATCCAACTGCATCCCAAGGTAATCACGAGCTCCTAAGTGGGCCCCATAAGTTGTATAAACAAGGCATGGACCTTGAAAGAAGCTTGGAGTTGAGTTAAGCGAAAATGGGGACTTTGAAGTCCAAAGTTTTTAGACTTCTGAGGTTTTACAATTTGGAGTTTCGGCAGACAAGAAAGGCAAAAAACAAGAAAAAGGCCCAAAACCCCGAAGTCCGAAAGGACTCGAGGGGCTTTCGGGGTCAACTCCCCTTTGGGGTCAATGATGTCATAGATCAGGGATGGTGGAGTCCAAACTATGAAGTTCAAATTTCAGAGGTTCAGAGGTCTCGACGGGTCAGTCGAGTAAACAGCGTTGCGAGTCCGAAAGGCACAAAGGTTTGAAAACCTAAAGTATGAATTTCAGACTTCGGGGTTTCGGAGGATTCAGAGGTTTGGCGGATGAATAGTGGGCCACACAAAATAAATTCGGAGTCCGGACTTTGAAATTTGAATTTCGGACTACGGAGGTTTGGCATTTTGAAACTTTCAATCCAATTCACCAATGAACAATGCCAGCAACCTCTGAAGTTCCGAATCCCGAAATCCTAAAATTTTGGATTTCGGGGGTGCGATGCATGTTCGGAGTCCAAAAAAAGATCAACAACTCACATTTTTGTAGAATGACACCCCGATCTTCAGATGGCCATAACTTCTGACTGGGAGCTTGCATTTGAGAAAAATAGTACTTTTTGGAAAGCTCTCAATGCCCTCTACAAAAAATCGATTGGATATCTTAATTTTAATGAGGTCTAATATTTTAAAAATGAAGAATACAGTCTGCCATTGAGAGGAGCAATTGAAGGTAAAAAAACTCAGAGAAACATCTAGGGGAAAATAGGCATATCTTCCAATGTACTTAACCATTTCTTACAAACTTGCAGTCATTGGAAAGGTGATTTTGGGATCCACAGTTTCGGATTATCAAATTTTGGATGTTGGGGGTTTTGGACCTCCGAAAGTGGTAGAGATGAAGTGGTAGGTGAGGCCATTAATGAAGGTTGGTGAGAACTAGGAGTCATCATGAGTCTATAATGCCTAGAATAGACTGGAGGTGCAATCACAATCAATTTCTTGAAGCTCAAGGCAGGTCATTAATGAAAAGAGAGATTTTTAAGATCAAAATGCACTCATTACATGATTAAAAAATGATTTTTGGAGGATTTTTGGGTAAATTCAAGATGAAGTAATCTCTCTCCTCCTTTGTAAATCTTCTTCTATAAATTATAATGAGGGGCATTGTTCTAATGTTGGATAAATTTGCTTTACACCCTCCCTTATTCTCTTTTCTCTAAGGGATCTTGTGGAGTTAAAACCTCCCATTCAAACTGTACATGCAATTTTTGCCTCTTGGCCATTGTAATGTATTGTATCAAATTTGTGGAGCAATAATATAAGTTTGTGGATGAATTTCAACCATCTCTTGTGTTCATTGCATTCTCCTGATCTCTCATTGCAATCTTGGTTATCTGTGCATGGTGGTTGTATTGAATATTTTGATGGTTTGTGTTTAATGGTGAATGAATTCGTGATAACAAACTGATTTGTGTTGATGTTCATCCTCTTCTATCTTGTTCACATTCATTTCTATGCAAGGTAAATTATTCATCATTCCTTTTGGTGCATCACCTCCGTTATTTAAGGTTTAATTTCTTGCATCATCTTAACCTTATCTCCTTGGCAAGTTAGAGTAGGTTTTAGGATAGATCCTCTACAATTTGGATGTGTGCATTAGAATATAAGAATATGAGTTGACCTTCATCAGGAGAGCTTTCTCAACTGCAAAGTCCCACACTTTGGGAAAAGCTCCATGTTATTTAATCACACTGACGGTCTCAATCCTTCGAATTGCAAATAGTCAGGGGTGTTGTGATTACACATCAACAATTTCATTTGCACCTACATGAAGGATAAGGTTGTAATGATCTATATTATGTTTCTGACCTAGTTTCTATTACACACGAGTGTTTATAGTGTTTCGTGCTATAAGATGACATGTGAAAATACATCCAAACTAGTTAGTCAAAGTAGTTACAAATTTTGGAAGAGACATCATTAAGAATTGTGGTATCTTCAACAATTAATAATTGAGTTCCTCATATTGAAATGATTTTTAGATTGATAGTGCAAGGTTTCGTCACTTAATGCAAGAAGGAAACTTTAGTACATAATGTAACAGAGTCATATATCAGTATGTTAGGTAACACATTAAGATTTTCTAATACCCATTAACACCATATATGAGGTAACACATCAAGATTTTCTAAGACCCTTTAACACCATATGTGAGGTAACACATCAAGATTTTATGGAACCCATTAACACCATATTTTCTAGATGCGATGACATAAATCTACAGTTGAAATTTGAAATTCATTTTGGCTATATTCAGATAACATGCAATGATTTAATGGAGTAGTTTAAAGAACAATAGTATGTGTGATGGCATTATCATGGTGCATATATTACATAGTTTAAAATATTACATTATCGTATTATTTGACATGAATTTTATCTAATCTAATAATTGTTACAGTTGAGGCAACTCAATTTTCATTGAGGTGTGTTTTGGGTCCTATCTTACATGGGGGAATGGGATGAATAATAGTGTCATATGAGTCACTTGTTAATTAGAGAAAATATTCTAAGTAGGTGGGTCTTGTGATTATATAAGCATTACACTACTCTTGTGTTAGGGAAAAAACTTATACAATTCATGATATTGTCAAGACTAGCTAGTTTAGTGTTAATTGTGTTATAGGTTTATACTTGCATATATGGTGATTTCGTGTGTAGAGATCTCAATATATAGTGTTTTTTTATTTTTATAATATTACCTATGAGATAGTTGTTTGTGTTACCATGTATTTAGTTTTGTGATTTAATAAAAAAACATTGAGTTTAGAGTTCAATATTTTAAGTGTGTGCTTGTGTGTAATACATTGTATGCATATTATTTCATTGATGTTAAGGGTTGAATAATAGGAAACCCTAACCATGAACACATTATTGGGTATCAAAGAAAGGATTTTAATCCTTATGAAGTTGAAGATATTATTGTTGATGTCTTTAAAATTTGTGAGTGTGTGAAAAAATAAATTGACTACATCTTCTAGCAAGAGATAGAGAGGTGTAGAAAGCCATCAATTGATATCCCAAAGATATTTGAAGATACTTCCAAAAAATGAGTTAAGTTGAAGGTGTGATAAAATTTGGCATAAAGGAACTCTTTTTTGAAGAAATGAGAAATGTAGGAAGCAATAAGAATGCTAGAGCCCCATGAGAAGGTAATTGTTAGTGTAGAATCACAACACCCCTGAATGTTTGCAACCAGATAGGTTGAGACTTTCAGTGTGATTGCACAACATGGAGCATCTCTCAAAGTGTGGGACTTTGCAATTTAAGAGAGATCTTTGGATTAAGGTCAGTTCCCATTCCTCTGTTCAGGTGTACAAAGACTAAATTGTAGAGGATCTGTTCCAAACCTATTCTATCTTTCCAAGGAGACAGGGCTGAGAAGATGCAAGAAAATAAACCTAAGCTAACGAGGTGATGCACCAAAGGAATGTTAGACACTTGTCTTGCAATTTAACACAAACCATAGAAACGTAATACAAACACCATACACAGATAACCAGACTGCAATAAGAGATCGAAAAGACAACAACAAATGCATGAGAGGGTTGAGAATCATTCACAAACATATATATTATTGCTCAGGAGTTGATACAGTATATTGTAGTGGCCAAGAAACAAAACTTACATTACAACCGAAAGGAGAGGTTAGGAAAGCTCCACAAATCCTCTTGCGAACAAAAGAAGGGAGGGCACAAAACAAAAAATGTCCAACCCTTTACAATGAGCCCCGACCCTTTATAGATTTAGCACAGAGAGAAGGAGAGAGAGGCGGGAAAACTAATTCGAAGTTCAACCACTGGCCATTAATGCCTCCTAGAAATCCACCCCAAATCTATCATGTTTACCTCGATTACTTGTTCGACGCATTGAAGGAGGAAGAATGGCGGATCAGATCAAAACCGATCTGGTTGTTGGAGCAAATAGATCTTGTATTAATGGCACAAAGATATTTCTTCATTTTTCCCCACCTAACTTCTTCAAAATTAAAGTTTCAGATCACCATGGCATAAACGAGGTCGAGATCTTTCCAACGGTGCCAAATTTGTCAGATTTCAAGCACTGAATCAAAAGATATGCCCATTTGAATATTTGAATTGGGCCCGTACAAAAATGGTGGGAACCAGCTATCAAAACGGGTCTTTTTTGGAAATTGGACATGTGGAGGGCTGGCGCATGTTTGGGGACCACTTTTGGATTTTGCTTTTGAAGTTGTGTCGGGCAAGACACATGGCATCTTCTGCGGCTTGCTCAATTTCCTCATGTTTTGGCTAAATCTTTTTGCTCGGCGGGCCATACATCCGACCAGAGACATGTGGAGGCTTGGCACTTGTTTGGAAACCCGCCCCAAATTTTACTTTTGAAGTAGCACCGTGTTGACACTTGGCTCCCTCCGCTTGTCTGTCTCTGCTTTGATTATTCAACCCCGACCCTACCCCTTTTTGGACCTGGGACACGTGGAAGGTCTGCGCTCATTTGGAAACCCGCTCAGGATTTTACCTTTGAAGGACTGTTGGGTTAACATGTGGAAGCCTCGCGCTCTTTTGAGTCTACCCTTTGGGCCATGCCTTTGAATGTGCACCATTAAGACACGTGTTTCCTTCCACCTGCTCAGACTTTTCAATTGCCAGTGCTATCTTTTTTCGGGCATGGGACACATGGAAGCTTCGCGCTCATTTGATTCTGCCCTTTTGGATTCAATCTATAGAGGTGTGTCATTTGGACACTTGGAAGATTTCGCTGACTCTCTATACTTAGCCAATTTTGGGGCTCTTTCTAAATCATTTGCAGAGCTCGAAGACTCAAGCCTTCTTCGTTTCTTCTCCTTTGAGCCTCTAGTTTCTTTGGCACTGTTTGCCTCCTTCCTTAATCATGCTCCTCCATTTTAGAACCCGTTTGCAATCTATTTATTGGATTTGAAGCATGGGCTCGTTCGATGGAATTGGTTTTTGAATTTCTTTCTTGCACAGGGTCTTGTTTGATTGATTTTGTCGGGGGGCAAAATAGAGATAACAATTTGGTGACTTGCAGGGGCATCTGCCTGCCAGATGAAGAGATCAGTTGCCTTGTTATATCCATTGGGCACTGAGTCATGATTGGTGACCTGAAGTTGATATTGTTCCTCTGAAAACGGACCTTTTGATGCCTGATTTTAGTTGCTCTGTATTTGTTCTATTAGAAAACAGGCAACTGTGATGGCAACTATGGGTCACCCTGTTGTAAATGCTGAAAGGAATGGCACATTCACTTGGAGGAACGTTGAACTGTATAACGATGCAACCTGGAGCAACAAAGAACCTGTGCCACAACACTTAGGGAAACAAAACCTCTACTACAACAAAACATTGTGCATACGCACTTAGGGAAATTAAAATCCTATGCTAATATTTACAGGGTGGAAACTTCCCATTTAGTAGCAATGTTTGAGATAGATCTTGTTCATTGGGATCTGCAATTCTTCACGATCCAATTTAGCTAGCTATAAGGCATTGCTACTCTTGCACTCTATGATCATGTAAGGGCCACTCCATATGGTATCAAATTTGGAGTGCTTTTCTAGCTTTGCCTGATCTACATCCCATTTTAGAACTAAGTCCCCTTCTTGAAAGGTCCTCGTTCTTGCCTTCTTGTCAAAACTCTTTTTTATTAATGCTTGATCCTTTTCCATGACTTGCATTTCATGCTCTCTTGCCTCCCTTGCCTCCATCAACTTTGCATACATGATTTCCACAGGTTCAAACTTAGCTAGATCCATCTGTTTCATGAGCTCCAAAGTGGGAAACTCCAATGAGATGGGCAATATTGCCTCTTTTCCATATACAAGCTTGTATGGGGAGCTGCATGTGGATCTCTTTGATGTGATCCTATCACCCCATAGAGCTGATTTAAGTTTTGTATGCCAAGTCCTCTGATTTTCATCAAGAGTCCTTCTGGTAATCCTTAATAGGTTCTTATTTGTGGACTCTGCTTGACCATTACCTTGAGGGTAATAATTTGATGAGGTGATGAGATACACATCATTCTTAACTGCCCTTTCAATGATCATTGTACTAAGGAATGCCAATGCATTATCTGATATAATAGTGGCAGGGACTCCAAACTTGGTGGTTATTCCTTCATAAATCTCCAATATGTTGGATTTATTTGCTTCTTTTAGTGCCACTGCTTCAGTCCACTTAGTGAAATAATCCACTGCAGTAAGTATCCACTTGTGGCCTTGGCTTGAATTTGGGTTAATCACCCCAATGAAGTCTAGTCCCCATTGCATGAATGGCTGATCCACTGAAATGGGATGAAGGGGTAGGGCTGCTAGCTTCTCCTTTCCTATGAAGAATGCACATTTTTTACACTTATTGACCCATGAGTAGCAGTCCCTGAACACTGTAGGCCAATAATAACCAGCTTTCATGATCTTGAGAGCTGTTACTCGAGGGGCAAAGTGACCTATTGCTTCTCCATCATGGAACTCATGCAACACTCTATCAATTTGACCTGTGTTAATGCACCTCAATAGAACACTATTGATATCCTTCTTAAACAAGACACCACCAACAAGCACATATGGGATGGCTTGTCATCTGAAGTATCTTCTCTTTGCCTTGTTCCATTCTAGAGGGCACAAACCTATTTGAAGGTAATGCACCAAGGCTTGGGTCCAATATGGAGTAGGTGCATCATTAGCTAGTTGTCCTTGATCATTCTGTATAAATAGGAAAACCTCTTTTTCACCCATTGACTCAACATGTTGCTTGGAGGCGAGCTGTTCACACAGACCCTTACCTCGAACCAGTTTGGTCACCTTGATCTCAATGTCATATTCCATTACCCAAGTGATCCAACCTGCTCTCTTCTCATTCAAATCCTTATTTAAAAGGAAGTCCTTAACACCAGCATGAGATACTAGTAGTTGAATCTTGTTATTTGAAACCAAGTGTTTGAACTTCTTTAAGCTCCTAATAACACCAAGGACATGTTTTTCAATGAAAGAGTATTTTACCTCGTAGTCCTCCAAGCTCTGACTGAAGAAAGATATGGGTTGCTCTGAACCTTCATTGTTGGGCTGGACCAAGATGGTTGAGATGGTGTCTGACCCTCCAAAAGCATATAGCATAAAGTCTTTTGAGAAGTCTAGGTTAACAAGAGTTGGAGCCTGTGATATTGCGACCTTAATGGCCTCAAAACTCTCTTTGCCTTCTGTTGTCCATTTAAATGAGAGACTCACCTTTAACATCATTGTTAAAGGCTTCACAAGAGTAGCAAAATCAGGTACAAACCTGTGAACAAAGTTTATCCTCCCCAAGAAGCTTTGGAGAGCCCTTTTGTTGTATGGCAATGGAAGTGTCCAGATGGCCTCAACCCTTTCATGATCAATTGTCAATCCCTCTCTTGAGACAATGTGGCCCAACAATTTCCCTTCATGAGCCAGGAACACACACTTTTTTGGGTTTAGTGAGACCCCAAACCTTCTACATCTTTGAAATACCTGTCTAAGGTGAAAGAGGTGGTCTGTAGCATTCTTTGAGAAGACAGTGATATCATATAGATACACCAGGACTATGTTGCTGATTAAGCCTTTGAATGCCATGTCCATAATTCGCTGAAATGTTGCTCCAACATTTGATAGTCCAAATGGAATTTTCTTATAAGCATATGTACCCCATTTGGTGGTGAAGGTTGTCTTGAATTGATCTTCTTCTTTCACCATTATCTGGTTATAGCCTGAATACCCATCTAACGATGAAAACCTCTCAGAACCAACTATAACTTGTAAGATTTGTTCCATTGATGGAAGTGGGTAGTGATCCTTCAGTGATGCTCTGTTTAGATCATGAAAGTCCACACACAGCTTGATTTCTCCATTTTTCTTTCTCACAGGTACCAAGTTAGCAACCCAACTCAAATGCTTGATAGGAAAGATGATGCTGGCCTCAATTAGCTTGTTCAATTCTTTTCTCATTAGAGGCTCAATGTGGGGATTTATTGGCCTTTGCTTCTATCTAAAAGGCTTAGCTCCTGGATCTAACTCGACGGTGTTTTGTGCCAGCTTTGTGTTGAAACCTCTTTAATCCTTATAAGTCCAGGCAAAGACATCCGGGAACTCTTGACAGAGTTGAACAAATTTAGATTTTTCTTGTTGAGTGCTTACCCTGCCAATCTGCAATGTTTTGCCTTCTTCTATAAAAATGGGTTTTGAATCTTCACCCTTTACCTGAATATTTTCCTTCTCCTTTTGGAATTGGTCATTTGGGTTGAAGATTGATTCCAAACTGACAAGACCCTTTGGTAGTTTTTTGGTCCTCAGCTGCACCACTTGATCACCATACTGTTGCTCTAGTTTGTCTTGATTCTTGGAGGAGAACTCAACTTCTTCTTGTAGAAAGTTGACAATTTGTTGATCATTTTCAAAGACTTTCCAACTTGTGTTGTTGTCTAGGACAGCTGGCCTCACAACCAACTTGATATGGGGCTGATGCTTATCACTCTTGATACTCTCCACAACGTCAAATGCTGCCCCAATTGCTGCCAGTCTGTCTGTTGGTTAATTCTTCTTCCTTGGGATGGAGTTGATACTGAATGCCTCAAAATCCTCAATGAGGTCCCATACCTGGTTCTTGTAACTTTTTAACAGGTCGTTCTTGGCAGAATTTTGTACTCAGACCTGATTAGCAACTAGTTCACTATCACCAAACACCTGCAAGTTCTTGATTCCTCGTTTCCTCACCCAATGCAGTCCATGGACCAAAGCCTCATACTCTACTGTGTTGTTTGAACAAGAAAATTGGAAAGGGAAGGCTTGAGTAGTATTTCATACCTTTAGGCGAGACAAGTATAGTTCCTCCTCTGGCTCCTTGCCTACTTCTTGAGCCATCAAAGAATAACTGCCATACCTCATTGTCATCTTTGTGGTCGGGCTTAATGATGTCAGGAAGAGGATGATTTTCCTCATGCAAACAGTAGACTCCTAGCTTAGACTCCTCCATCTATTTATAGGGGTCAAAAGCATGTCTCTTGTTCACCCATTTGTCGAGAGTCAAGTATGGGATACACCCCACCTTGGTATCTGTCTCACAAGTGCTTGGGAGGTCCTCCTAATCAAAGGCTAAACAATTGGCATTGATTGGGCTGGGTACATAAGACTCAATATGGTAATTTGTAATGGGCTCAGATATGATTGTGGCCTTAGCTCCATACCTTGTTCTAAAAAGCATATGCGACCAATCAACAGACAAATATCCTCCAATCTTAGCAGTGAAGTCTCTCGACAAACAAAATGTGAAGTGGGGTGGCAAGTCTATGACTGATATGTTTTGCAATACAGTCACATTGGGGCAGGTATGCAGTGTGAGGCTCAAATCTTTGATGACTCCAACAATTGTCACTGTTGTCTGATCCAATTGCACTACCCCTATGGATATGACTTCGCATTAGAGACCCAGTTGATCGGCTATTTGTTTTGGCATTACAGAGCTACTTGCCCCCGAATCAATCATGCAATTATGTACCAATTTGTCACCAATGATCAATGAAACATAGAATGGAGGAGGCCTCAGGTTCTTACCTTGTTGTCCTCCATGGTTTCCATCAGGTTGAGCCGCATTGGTAAGCACTTTCTCTTACTGACTAGGGGGCCTATTTGAACTTGACCAATTGGCCATAGCAGTCTGCAACAGATCTCTTTGTCCTGTAATGGCCAGTGACTCCCACATTGAAATGTTCACATTTGTCTTCTTCATTTGTTCAATGATATTAAATGAGCTATCCTTTTGTTGCCCCCACCCTGACACACTTTTCTCTTGCACATGGGTCGTTACAACTGATGTCTGAGTGGGTTTGGAAGGTGGCTTGGACTGACTCTGCATATTGGGAGTTGCATTTTGAGTGCCAATACCTTGTGGAGTAATGAAGGGTTGAGGATTACCTGAGTTTGGTAATTGTCCCTCTCCAATATTCCTTTTCTTGGAACGTGTATTGGCAGCTACACTTTGAGAAGGGGCCTGATTCATTCCACAGAAATCTTCAGCTTGCTAATTGACAAGCATGGTTTCACTTAGAGGTGCCTCTTGTTGAGCTCCTTGCTACTGATTTTCTTTTTGGCTAGACTCTTGTGACACGCCAATGGTCTGTACCATCAAGGCCTGGTTTAGTGCACCATTAAAGCACATTGATTGGTTATGAGGATGATTGCATGGGAAACACCAATCATATTCTTGTGCCATGTTGTTTTGTGCTGGAACCAATGCCCTTGATGTTGAAGCTGTGTTTGGATCATATGACCTGAAAGGTCTAGCAGCTTGAGGTTGTCCTTGGTTTTCATTCTGATTTGCAGCTTGAGATGGTGGCCTATTTTGCTCATATGGGGGTCTATCTTGATACTGAGCTTGAGGCTGATATGGCCTAGAACTCTAGGATTGTTGCCTCTTGATAGTTACTAACTCATTCCCTAGGTTCTGCAACTGTTTCATAACTTCTTGAAGCTCTTTTGAGGTGCTAGAGGATGAGGTGGAGGCTTCAGCTGAACTTTGATTCCTAGGAGTAGGTATAGGAGCTAATGTGGGTGTTTGGCTAGTGCTTGGATCTCTTAGTTCTGGGTATAGAGGCATGGGTGGCCTAAGAGAAAGTTTGCTAGCCTAGATTAGACAATTTTTAGCTCTTATGGAAATGCTATAAGCTGCAGGTAAGGCTGTGCCTCCCATTGATTGAATCATTAAAGCAATATCATAATTTATAGCTCTAAGAAAATATAAGAAGGCACCTTCATCTGTGGGCTTTACAGCCAATGGAATCCTGTCCCATGTCCTTTGAAATCTGAGGTTGAAATCTGTTAGCTTTTCATTAGGGGCCCTCTTGATGGTTGTTAAATGCTCTAACAAGGATAGGTTATCTCCCTTTTCTCCAAACTGGTTATGGAGAGCTCTGCACAAATGGTCCCAAGTCTGAATAGAGCCTGCTGTTAGACTTCTGAACCATTGTGAAGCTTTACCCTTGAGTGAGGAGGCTATTAACTTGACTGCAACGTCCATCTTAGTGATCTTATGGAATGCACAGAAATTTGCAACGTATTAAATGTGGTCACTAGGAGAAGTTTGATTCTCTCTAGTGAAATAAGGGATGCTCTTTAATGTTGCCACTGGGATTGGATTTTGTGCATTGAGAGTGAGTGGGCTACTGCCAATGAAGTCAACATAGGGGTTGGGTGGTTGTGCCATTCTAATTGGCCTAAGATCCCTTGTTGATTGAATGAATGACCTACTAGGAGGAGGTGTTGACAAGGTTCTTCTTGGTGGAGATGGAGACCTCTGGGCTCTTCTCCCCCTTCTCCCTCTTTCTGGAGACAAGTGCAGATAGACAAATAGTCCATCTTCTCTGGTTCTTGACCTTGTTTGTATTCTTCTCATGAACTTGGAAAGCTTGGACTGTTGAAACCAGTGGATTCTGTCTCTTTTGGAGTCGTCAAATGTGTAACTTTCAGAGCTTCTTAAAAGATAAAACTTGCAACAAGTGCACATCAATCTTGCTGTAATAAAAAAATGAAGACCTCTGGTCCCACAGGATGTGCCAAAACTGTTAGTGCAAAATCACAACACCCCTGAATGTTTGCAACCAGATAGGTTGAGACTTTCAGTGTGATTGCACAACATGGAGCATCTCTCAAAGTGTGGGACCTTGCGAGTTAAGAGAGCTCTCCGGATTAAGGTTGGTTCCTATTCCTCTATTTAGGTGCACACAGACTAAATTACAGAGGATCTATTCCAAACATATTCTATCTTTCTAAGGAGATAGAGCTGAGAAGATGCAAGAAAATAATCCTAAGATAACGAGGTGATGCACCAAAGGAATGTTAAACACTCGTCTTGCAATTTAACACAGACCACATAAATGCAATACAAACACCATACACAGATAACCAGACTGTAATAAGAGATCGGAAAGACAACAATGAATACATGAGAGGGTTGAGAATCATCCACAGACATATATATTATTGCTCAGGAGTCGATACAGTATATTGTAGTGGCCAAGAAGCAAAACTTGCATTACGACCTGCAGGAGAGGTTAGGAAATCTCCACAAATCCTCTTGCAAACAAAAGAAGAAAGGAGGGTGCAAAACAAAAAATGTCCACCAACCCTTTATAATGAGTCACGACCCTTCCTTTATAGATTCAGCACAGAGAGAAGAAGAAGAGAGAGGCGGGAAAACTAATTCGAAGTTCAACCACTGGACATTAATGCCTCCTGCAAATCCACCCCAAATCTGTCATGTCTGCCTTGATTACTTGTTCGGCGCATTGAAGGAGGAAGAACAACGGATCAAATAAAATCCGATTTGGTTGTTGGGGCAAATAGATTTTGTATTAATTAAATTTTCAGATCACCATGGCATAGACGAGGTCGCAATCTTTCCAACGGTGCCAAATTTGATGTATTTTGAGCACTAAATCAAAAGATATTCCCATTTGAATATTTGAATCAGGCCCATACAAAAATGGTAGGAAACAACTATCAAAACGAGTCTTTTTTTGGAAATTGGACACGTGGAGGGCTGGCCCATGTTTGGGGACCACTTTTGGATTTTGCTTTTGAAGTTGTGTTGGGTGAGACACATGACATCTTTTTCAGCTTGCTCAGTTTCCTCATGGTTTGGCTAAGTCTTTTTGCTTGACGAGCCATACATCTAACTAGGGACACGTGAAGGCTTGGCGCTTGTTTGGAAACACGCCCCAAATTTTACTTTTCAAGTAGCGACATGTTGACACTTGGCTCCCTCTGTTGGCCTGTCTCTACTTTGACTATTCAACGTCAACCCTACCCCTTTTTGGACTTGGGACACGTGGAAGGTCCGCGCTCATTTGGAAACCCAATCAGGATTTTACCTTTGAAGGAGCGTCGGGTTGACATGTGGAAGCCTCGTGCTCTTTTGAGTCTGCGCTTTGGGCCATGCCTTTGAATGTGTGTAGTTAAGACACGTGTTTCCTTCCACCTGCTCAGAATTTTCAATGGCCGGCTCTATCTTTTTTCAGGCATGGGACACGTGGAAGCTTCGCACTCATTTGAGTCTACCCTTTTGGATTCAATCTTTGGAGGTGCGCCGTTTGGACACTTGGCAGGTTTCGCTGACTCTCTATACTTAGCCAATTTTGGGGCTCGTTCTGAGTCATTTGCAGAGCCCGAAGACTCGAGCCTTCTCTGTTTCTTCTCCTTTGAGCCTCTGGTTTCTTTAGCACTATCTGCCTCCTTCCCCGATCATGCTCCTCCATTTTAGAACCCGTCTGCAACCTGTTTATTGGATTTGAAGCGTGGGCTTGTTCGACGGAACCATTTTTTGAATTTCTTTCCTGCACAGGATCATGTTTGATCGATTTTTTCGGGGGGCGAAATAGAGATAACAATTTGATGACTCGAAGGGGCATCTACATATGTCTCTAGTTTGAAATTTATTTCATATTTTCAATCAAATACTTAAATATGAATTCCTTTGAAGACATATGTCCTATTGTAGTTTTTCTAACATAATATTTGATTCTCCGCAATTTTTCTAGCATATATACATACATATATATGTATGTATATATACATATTTCACAAGACTTTATGATGAGTTAATGACAATGAAAAATGTAGTATATTCTTTTTTTATGGAGTCCTTGGTGATGGAGGGGAATAGAGATCTATGGGTTAGTTCTATAGGTAGACCATGTTTATAAAACGAGCAAAAACATCCATAGGTGCTTGTGATATGCCGATAGGCATATAGAAGGATTTATTAGAAGTATTACATTGCTAATAATTGTACTTAATATGTACTTTATTAAATCAAAATCTGAATTCATTTTTATTGCAAACAAATAATAGTAGCTACTATGGATTGATTCATTCATATGTGACAAATGATTTATACATGTAGAAAAATAATTGTTTATTCATAGTAACATCATCCATGAGTGCTTGGGGTACACACTTAATTATATAGATAATGAATGAATTTATGAAAATCTGTTAATAATAATAATAGTGTTCTTGATAATTTGGATAATGATTTGCTTGATTTTACAAAAATAAAGAATTGTGAAGTATTAACAGAGAGTAAATATTGGTTTTAAATTCCTTATATTTATATGTTTCTACATTTTCCATGCACCCTGAGCATGGAACTTGCAACTTCACAATATTTAAGAAATATAGTGTGATGTATGATTATATCTTTTTATAGAGTTTCCAACTTATCATATGTTGGTAAAATTTTAAGAGACAACAATCCATGAGGAATAATTTTTTCTTATTATGGATAAAGTCTTTTTGATAGGGACCCTATCCTGGTACAACCAAAATAAAGGGTCTTACCACCCAAATATAACAGTAAGAATGATACAGGACACCCTTGAGACAAAACATCGCAGCTACTTAAAAGAGAAGTAAAAACACAACAATACCGCAACAAAATTGTAGCAAAACCGTAGTAGAGATTAAAAAAAAATAGACAAAGGTTTTCCCCCTAAAAGAAAATGCAAACCAAAAAAAACTACTCCCCCTCATGGCCTTCATAAGTATTGTTGATTTAATTGTTACATGGTAGGTGGAATATTGATTAATAAATACTTTTATATTACATATTAAATGCGTGTTCACTTTGGGCAATCTTCAATCTACTTGTCTTTTACCTACATACATTTTATAATAAAATATTTATGTATCTACAACTCTCATTTACTACATATTATAACACATTCAAATCTCGCATCCACCTATCAAGCAAATATACAAATAGAGTATTTTCTCATTTCCAATAATACACATAAAATTAGTGTATTATCATTGGTAAGTAAGACAACTTGTTTGCACACATTGTATTGGTGTTGGGAGATTTCACAACAATTAAACCTCACCCACACCGTGTATGCCTTTTTATCAATATTTCCTTGATATAACAATGAAATTTTAGGGTTTGCAAGTTATAGATATTTTAGATTTATCCTGATCATGTATGCCATTATAAATATTTTCTTAATAAGACGAGTTTAATGTAGCAAATTCAGGGTTTGCAGTTAGGTCACATTTTAGATTTGTTTTTAAAAGGCATTGATAAGATTCCAGTTGAAAACATATGATATGAATCCAATTGTATAGCTTCAAAAGTATCATATCTGTTGTTTGTATCTCCATGGATTTAATACCAAAATAAAAGTTGAGTGGGAAAAATAGACCCATGTCAAACAAACCCACCAATTGGGTTAAGTGCTCTTCAAAACCAAAAACAGAGCATGGAGAGCGACACATCATAAACGGCCTTTCAGACCTATCATTTTCCTAGCATAACAATACAAGAACTTTATTTGAGATCTAGAGGCATTAACTATGTTGAAACCCAAGTTAATGTTGTAAATTTATCAGTAATTTTCTATACTCTCATAATTAAATACACAGAATGTTACGGGGAACTATGCTAATTTTGTTTAAAAATTCAATTTAAGACTGTGAAATGATGATTCACGGTCCGATTTAATAAAGTGAATATTATTTTCACAATTAATAAAGTGAATATATTGTCACAATTTACAAAACTTTAAAAAGCTACCATAAGTAAAAGTGTGGCATGTTTGGTAACAAATTTCTCTCAACTTCATCTGACAAAGTCGTCCTCGAAAACGTTGCCACTCAAATGGATAAAAAGTAGCACAAGCTCCATCTACTTGTTAGTTCCTGTCATTACAAAAGCAACATGATCAACAACATGCCACATGTTCCTCCTCCTAATGATCGGTGTGCAACTAATCAAGCTTACCTATATCTCAATATGTACTCTTTTGGAATGAAGCTCTGTGTTGCTTTCTTGCTAGGAAGTTCGTACTCTTTTCAGTATCCTTCTTGAGAGATGGAAAACCTCTCACCATGTTGTACCAATGAAGTGTATAGAGATATCTAAAACCGATGTGACCAAGTCTCCGACGCGTTTTGCTTATTAGCCTTATACTTTAACCCAAATTTCTGGTTATAATAGGTTTTGGTTGTTGATGAATCTGAATCATATTTAATTATTTTCTATATTCTTCCACTTAGTAAACCATCTTGAAACTATTCTAAACTTCATAAATGGACAAATTGGTTACTATCTATGTCATCAAGTATATATTTACAATGTGCAATTAATACATTTAGTGATGGTTAAAATAAATAACATCTAATTTTATATGTACAAAGCATTCCTTTAAAATTTTAATGTATAAGTACTCCTCTGATAACATGTCTCTATTTGTAAGAATATTCCTCTAAGTTAGAGATTATGTTGGATAACATGTCTCTATTTTGAAATTTATTTTATATATTCAATCAAACACTTAAATATGAATCCCTTTTAAGACGTGTCATATTGTGTTTAGAGAAAACTCATAATAGACTTGATTCTTCATAGTTTTTCTAGCATATATACATACATATTTCATGAGATGATGAGTTAATGAGAGTGAAAAATGTAGTATATTTTTTTTTATGGAGTCCCTTAGTGATGGAGGGGAATACAGATCTATGGGTTAGTTCTATAGGTAGACCATGTTTATAAAACTAGCAAAAGCATCCGTAGGTACTATTGAGAGGCCGATAGACATATAAAAGGATTTACTAGTCAAAATATTAAATTGCTAATAATTGTACATAATATGTGCTTTGTTAAATCAAAATTTGAATTTAGTTTTATTGTAAACAAATAATAATAGCTACTATGGATTGATCTATTCATTTGTGACAAATGATTTATACAAGTAGAAAAATAATTATGTATTCATAGAAACATCATCCATGAGTGCTTGTGGTACACACTTAATGATATAGATCATGAATGAATTTATGAAAATATGTTAATAATAATAATAGTGTTCTTGACAATTTAGACAATGATTTGCTTGATTTTACAAAAAAAAAGAATTGCGAAGTATTAACTGAGAGTAAATACTATTTTTAAATTCCTTATATTTATATGTTTCCACATTTTCCATGCACCTCGAGCATGGAACTTGCAACTTCACAATATTAAAGAAATATAGTGTGATGCATGATTATACCTTTTTGTAGAGTTTCCAATTTGTCATATGTTGGTAAACTTTTAAGAGACAACAACCCATGAGAAATACATTTTTTATTATGGATAAATGTTTTTTGACAGGGACCCTATCCTAGTACAACCAAAATAAAGGGTCTTACTACCCATATATAACAGTAAGAATAATACAAGACACCCTTGAGACAAAACAGAGCAGGTACCAAAAAGAGCAGTAGAAACACAACAATACCACAACAAAATTGCAGCAAAACCGCAGTAGAAATACAACAAAAATAGACAAAGGCTTGCCCCCTAAAAGAAAAAGCAAACAAAAGAAAAATTTTCCCCCTCATGGCTTTCATAAGTATTGTTGATTTAATTGTTACGTGGTAGGTGGAATATTGATTAATAAATACTCTTATACTACATATTAAATGAGTGTCCTCTTTTGCCAATCTTCAATCTACTTGTTTTTTACCTACATATCATTTTATAATAAAATATTTATGTATGTATACCTCTCTTTTACTACATATTATAACACGTCTGAATTTCCCATCCACCTATCAAGAAGATATATAAATAGTGTACTCTCTCATTTCCAATAATACACATAAAATTAGCATATTATCATTGGTAACTTGTAAGTAAGACAACTCGCTTGCACACATTGTATTGGTGTTGGGAGCTTTTACAACAATTAAACCTCGCCCACACCTTGTATGCCTTTTTATCAATATTTCCTTGATATGAAAATGAAATTTTAGGGTTTGCAGGTTATAGATATTTTAGATTTATCCTCATCATGTACGCCATTATTAATATTTTCTATATAAGACAAGTTTAATGTGGGAAATTTAGGGTTTGCAGAGTTAGGACACATTTTAGATTTGTTTTTAAAGGGCATTAGATAAAGTGATAAGATTCATGTTGAGAAGATATCATATGAATCGTATAGTAGATTTGTTTTTAAAGGGCATTAGATAGAGTGATAAGATTCTAGTTGAAAAGATATCATATGGATTGTATAATATATTTGTTTTTAAAGGGCATTAGTAGAGTGATAAGATTACGGTTGAGAAGATATCATATCAATCATGTAGTAGATTTGTTTTTAAAGAGCATTAGATAGAGTGATAAGATTCCAATTGGAAAGATATCATATAAATAGTATAGCTTCATATGTGGTGTTTGTTTTTGCATGTATTTAATAGCAAAATAAAAGTTGAGTGGGAAAAATACACCCATGTTAAACAAACCCACCAACCGGGTTTAGCACTCTTCAAAACCCAAAGAGAACATGGAGAGCGACACATCCTATTATTTTCGTTGCATAATAATCCAAACACTTTATTTGAGATCAAGAAAAGTGTGGTGTGTTTGGTAACAGCTTTCTCTCAGCTTCTCGTCCTCGAAAACGTTGGCACTCAAATGGATGAAAAGCGGCAGCAGCTCCTTCTACTTGTCAGTTCCTGTCATTACAAAAGCAGAATGGTCAGCAGCATGCCACAAGTTCCTCCGCCTAACGATGCAGGTAATTTATTACTCACCTATTTCTGATTGCAAATTTATTAAGATAATGTTTAACATGGCTTGTTTTTTAATTTATTATGTCTTCTTTGTGTTGGCAGTGGGAATAGACGATCAGATCGCCAAAGTCGTCCAACTGCTCGATTGGGAAGATGCTCAGCCTGTCGTAGCCGTGGTTATTTACGGTCTCGGCGGATCTGGGAAAACCACGTTAGCACAAGCTGTTTATGCCTCTTTGAAAGATAAACTCCAACTTGGATGGAAACATTCTAAAGTTACTCTCATTCAAAACCTGGAAACAGAACCCAATGTAGAAGGTCTGCAGTCCCGGATTTTAGAGGATTTGTCAGGGACCAAACAAGATGTAAGAGACATTCAGAGTGGACGACAAAGCCTGAAGGACATTATGGAAAAAGAATCCATCTTCTTATACATCGACAATGCCTTGAAGATGGAACCTCTAGAAAAGCTTCTACCAAAGGAGCTAACAAGTGCCAAGAAACTCCGGTTGCTTGTAACAGCAAGAGACACACATGTGGCAGGAGTAATTGAAGACTGCAGAATCAAACCTTGTAAACTTTATTCCATGGAATCTCTTTCTGATGATGCAGCTCTTGAAGTCTTATGCAGGAAAATAGATAGAGATACGGACGTAAGCTCTATAGTTGCCGAAAGACCTCAGGCCAAGGAGATAGCGAAAAAATGCAGTTGCAGTCCTCTCTTTCTGGAAGTGGTCGGAGGGTTTATTCATCAACGTAACAACAAAGTTGAGGCTTACCAAAGTGTAATTAAGTTTTTAGAAAGTGGAGAGGATTTTAGTGGCACCAAGACATACAGTTTTGATGAATCCAGGGTTCTCTTTTCCTACGATGGGCTAAATCGAAATGCTCAGGAGGCATTTCTCGACATTTGCTCATTCTTTTATAATTGGGAATGGGAAGAAGTTGCATGGATCGTGGGGGAAGAAGAATTTGAATGTTTACAGGAGGGAGCTCTCCTCAAAAACAAAGATGGGAGGATAAGTATTCACGATCTTATTCTTTCCGCTGGGCGTAATAAATGTAAAGACAGCCGATTCACAACTGCATCTGAACTGTCTAAGGCCTTGAAGAAGGAGGAGGTATGTGAACATCAAATATTTTGAAATTTATTATTTTATAAAAAATTACCATTTCAAAATCATTTTATTAAATCAGTTTGACCAGGCGTTTGAATGCCAACAGCTTGTTTCTCAAATAAAAGGAGTTTGGTTGAGAAAGAATACTCCTACAGCCCGTTACATATACCAGCAGAGGTGCTGGATGTGATGAGCACGTCTCTACGAGTATTTGCTATGGGAAACTTGACAATTGTGGAAGGAAAATGCAAAAAGCAATTTGACGAGCTAAGGTATTTTCAAGTGGGCAGAGTACCGAATCTACCGATGGATATATCAAATCTCAAGCATTTGAGTTACATTGATTATGCATTTGGGAAGGACATGATTCTGAGTTCGTCCAAGGCAAGTAGTTTCTTTCTTTCTTTCTTCTCAGTGGAGATATTTTCCTTTTTCCATATAATTAACATCACTAATTATGGTTACAGAGTCTCTCAAGTCTAAAAGTTTTCAAATTTCAGAAGTCCAATGAGAGCCGTATAATTGGAATCACTGAATTTCCGCATCTTCATAACATAAAGCAACTGGTTTTGAGGGATGCAATGGTGCAGAAATCCCCCAATCTTTTTACAAGTTACGTAATCTGCAAAAGTTACAACTGTCCCAGTGTTCAGATCTAGAAGAATTGCCAGAGTCGCTTTGCAAGCTCAGTTCTTTAAAGGAGTTGGATTTGAATTGGTGTCAGAAGTTGAAGCGTCTACCAGCAGGATTTGGGGAGTTGGGCAGTCTTACTACCCTTAATTTGTCCGGATGCCAGGGTTTGCAAGAGTTTCCATGTGATTTGGAAAAGCTTTCCTCATTACAGTCATTGAGCTTAAGCTACTGCTCCAGTCTGCTTCAGCTCCCCGAGAGGCTGGGAAGCTTAACATCTTTGACTTCTTTAGACATGGATGGATGCAAGAGTCTGAGTTGTGTTCCACACAGCATTGGAGACCTGACGTCTTTCTCACCATCTAGTATAGATTTTAGTGGATGTTAAAGTTTAAGGGAGCTGCCAGAAGAAATTTGCAAATATACAATGTTGAAATGTATTTCATTATGGGGCTGCTCTAGTTTACAAGAGTTGTGTAATGACTTTCATTGCTTGGCTAGGATTAAAAGAGTTAGATATGGAGGGTTGCACGAGCTTGTCAAGTCTACCTTTAAATTTTGGTCAACTAAGGTTATCTTGAAACTTTAAAGTTGACAGGATGTGCTAAACTAGAACAATTGTGCAAGCCTTGGAGCTCTACCTGTCTAGGTTTTGGTTGTTTTGGTCAACTAAGTTCTTGAAACCTTAGATTTGACAGGATGTAAGAACTTGTCAAGCTTACCTCCAGGTTTTGGTCAAATAAGGAAAACTGGTCAACTAAGGATGACAGGATGTGCTAAACTAGAACAATTGTGCAGCGACTTCCATTGCCTTGGAGCACTAAAATATTTAACACTGTCGAAATGCCTTGGTTTGTCCAATCTTCCTGATTGTTTTGGTCAGCTTGGTTGCTTGGAAACATTAATACTACGTGGATGTTCCAATTTAGAGAAGCTCTCTGAAGATTTCCGTTGTCTCCGATCATTGATTAAACTAGACCTTTCGGAATGTGAGAGTTTGGGTGGGGAATGGATGGACAGCGTGGTGGCGATCCCCAGCCTGTGGCGCCTAGACATTGCAGGAAGTGAAAGAATGATCCAGCGCTGCACCGAATTGAAAAGGGGAAAAGAAAAATGGCATTTTGTGGTGGTAACAGACTTCGGGGCCGAGGTATACCTTTTTGCATATATATTTAAGTTGTAGCAATTTAGAATTTTTATTTGAATGAGAAATTTATAATTTCATTTCATTAATCGCTGTTATCCGATGTTATGTACGCACGTTGCAGGATACAGAGGAAAGACGCAGGGCTTTGTTGTTAGAAGGGGCGATATCAAAGGTATTTGATGAGGAAGCTGGGATTTTGTTTGACAATCATCAACGCCCTTTCCCTTCATCCTCCCTCCAACAACCACACACTACACTCATCTTGATCATTGATCTGTACCATGGTCTCTCCTCCTCCTTGAGGGAATTATTAGAAAAGAGAGTAGAGCAGGTGGAATGCAACTCAAAAATGTTTCAAATCATATACATTGGGCACCTGGACTTCGATGCATTACCATCCGAGTTGGCCGCGAGAATCCTGGCTTGTACACCACCATCTTTCTGTCATAAATTATGTGACCATTTTCCTATTCATGGGCGGATCTCTGTCTTTCGTAGCACTGTCGGTTTGGAAGCAAACGGTATGAAATGTTCGTCAGCTTGGGAAGACATATCGTGGATAGAAGATGAAGTGGAATTCCTGAGTAGAACTCCGAGAGAGAGCAATATTGAATTGCTGACAACATTGCTGGTGACTGAAAAAACAGATTATATCCTCTTCAATAAAAACCAACAGGTATTGTTTTTCCAATAATTTTGGTTTATAAATTTATTCTGAATTTTGAATTGCTAAGCGAGTAATAATGATAATAGCAGGTAAAAGTTGCTGATCTACAAGGAAAAGTTATATTACTTCTCACCGCACCCCTCGGAACATCCGAAATGTGGACCTCAGCCTTGAAAGATGTGTATTTCCAGATGCAAGAGACCCACAAGTCTCTTGTCGAAGTTGTTTGGACTCCAAAGGGGAAATCCACATGGGAGGAGTATGAGAGAGCGGCTCCGAATGCTCCGTGGCCGATGGTACCAGATCCATGGTCGATGAACAAGCAATTACAGGATCTCATTGGTTACAGTTGGACACCAGAAGTTTTGGTGGTGGATGGGAAGGGAAGGGTTCGTAGGGAAGACGCACTTCCGATGATAGAAAGGTTCGGGGTGGAGGCGTATCCATTTTCTCAAAGTCGTGAGGAACAACTCATCAACGCAGAATGGGAGGGATTCAAATTCAATTCTCAATCCACTTTGGAATTCATCTTTCAAAATACAGAGCTCCTTCCAACCAAGGTGAGTCTTAGCTTGTCTGGATTTAAAATATCATTATTTAATGGCAAGCTAATTAAGAGAAATTGAGTTGTGATGACAGGCAGAGGAGGCGACGAGTCGTGGAGAAATATTGTTGTTGTGCGTGGGTTCAACCAAGAAGATGATGGAATTCGCCGCACCCTTGATTACTGCTTTGTCAATGTTGGAATGTGACGCCCGTGTCTTGTATGTTGCTCACAGTCGTGGCCTCCAATACTCTAATTCTACTAGAATAGAAAATGAGTATGAGCTAAAAAGAAAGGAGATATGCAGCACCATTCGAAGCCTCTCCTTCTCTGATGTATTCAAATTCTGGCGGCGTGTTCGATATCTGCAACACGATTTAAATCGAATGGGAACAGATGAGAAGATAGCCAAGGTGAGAAGAATGGTATTGGGTCTTGCTAGTGCAGACTATAACAGTACATTGAGAAAATGAAATGGGAATATTAAGCATAGTGGTGGTGGATGAAAATGGTGAGATGATAAGTGGGAGAGGAATGGAATTGGTGCAGCTACTCAGCTGCCACGGTGATGAAGATAACAAGAAGAAATTGTTGATGGACATAAAAAGTGCAGGATTTCAGAAAGCTGTGGAAAGAAGATGGAGAGATGGGATGACACATCCCAAACATTATACCGAACATCCTCTGCTGGAATTTAAACGTGGTATTCATAACAGAGCATATAGGTGCAGTTTATGCTCGAAGAGTATATATTCCTGGCGGGCATCAACATATCAATGCAATGTATGCCAAAATTATGTCATGTGTGAAGGGTGTTATAAAAAATAAATGCTAAATGGCAATGTAGTGCATATACATAATGCCCGTTCAAATAAATACTCTCGTCACATGATCTTCCTTGACTCGACTATTGTTTGAGTGCATAAATACGATATTTCTTGTTTTGAGGTCACTTTCTTTATGATAAGTGTTAGTGTATTAACTATTACGTCGATTTGTTTTTTGTTGAAATGATGAGGGTAGAAGTGTCTAATAAGGCAAAGAAATGATTTTCTTGTAAATTTGGTTTGCCATGGTCACTTATTTTTATGATAAGCAATTAGTGTATTTTGTTGATTCTTCTAATTATTAAATGACATAACTATGGTATTAGTAATATGTTTTTGACATTTGATCTAAATAGTTGACATAATTTTTGACCACCAAACAAATTACAAATGGCGGTGAAGATGGCGGTGATGAATCCCAAACATATGAGAAAACTTGTTCATAAAGTCTACAATGAGGTAAAAATTTTGATTCCGCTCTTGATGTTGTGCTTAATGTTGAAGTTGTTAAACCAATTATTAGATGGTATCAAAATAATTGTCTTATTTTTTATTTTGTTACTCGCATCCCTTCTAAAGTTTTCTCTCCACCTAGATCAAGCATCACTACTAATCTAATTATGTGTTTGTCTCAGGTATTAGGAACCTCACTAAAGGGTTTTTTTCTTTCATTCTTCAAGGAGCCTTCACATGCTCAAGCATTACTCGCTAAGTCGAGTTGGTTCCTATGAAGTACACTCTTGTGTTTTCTCCTTAGTCTCAAGACATTAATCTGTATTTGGATCGAGCTCGACTTAGCCCTCTGATTCATCTATGCTTTTTAATAGAAATAGTCAACCTATTAGTTGGTTTATTTTCTAAGAAGCGGACCGCTTCTACTCTGCTCGACCAAACAAAATGATTTCTGTTGAGGTTGATCTTACCACTTGAATATGAAACATTCAATCAAAACCCTAAACCGTTTCCTCAAAAAAATCACATACTTTAACCTAATGAACACCTATTTTAGATGTCAAGTCCCTAACCACCTCAAATGTGGTTGTTCCCTTTTGGCCCGTTCCAAGCCATTTGAGGGTCCACCACCATTTGAAAAGCTAAAAATCACATCTAATGTCAATGGTTGGACCATGGTTTTAACAAAAGAGATTCTGTTGGAAATAAAAACAACATTGCAGATAACCCTATGGCTAATGTTCAACTCCAATTTATATAGCCTTATTTCCTCCTTTAGTCACCTGATTGAGTGTCTAAGAGATATGTGAAAAATCCAAGACAAACCAGAGATAGAAGTTGATAAGACCCAAGAAGCTACATAGTTCTATAAGGGTCTTTGGGGTAGTCCATTTCTGAATAACCTGATTTTTTTCTGGGTCAACATGGAATCCTTCTTCATCCAAAATATACCCCAAGTACTAGACCTTTCTCATCCCAAATGTGCATTTGTCTATATTTGCATACAAAATATAATTCCAGAGTGTCTGAAGTACTTCTCGAACATGTTGTAGATGTTTCTCCTAGGTACGACTATAGATGAGTATATAATCTAAGTAGACAACCACACAGGAATTGGTGTAGGGCCGTAAGATGTCATTCATCATCCTCATGAATGTTTCAAGCACATTAGTTAGTTCAAAGGGCATGACCAACCATTCGAAGAGACCTTCCTGGGACTTAAATGCAGTCTTCTAGAAATTGGTGGGCTTGCTGGTGATATGGTGATAGACAAACTTGAGATCAATCTTAGTGAATAATTTTACACTATGGAGTCGATCCAACAAGTCATCAATCCTTGGGAGGGGGAATCAATTCTTCACATTAATTTTGTTTAAGGCCCAAGATTCAATGTAAAGTCTCCATGTTCCATCCTTCTTTGGTGCCAAGACAATTAGACTTCCACAGGGTGAAGAGATTGGCCTAATATGTCCCTTTTGAATCAATTCTTGGAGTTTCCTATTGGTCTCCTCATTTTCAAGGATTGACTTGTAATACATAGGGCTGTTGGGTAAGGGATATCCTAGGACCAAATTGATAACATTTTTTACATGGCACTGAAGTGGTACTCCTTTGGGTGACTAGAGTAGATCATCATAATCAACTTTCAAGGTGGCCATGACAACTTTCTTTGTAGGTTTTTTCCTGATCATTAGGATGAGAAACTGATTAGTTCTCTTCACCAACTTCTTACACTTTTTGACACTAATGAGGGAGATAGACTTGGGGGGATGACCTCAGGTATCTGATAATGCAGAATCTCAATGGTAATGGCGACCCTTTGAGGTCATGAATCAAAGATACCATGTCTATCCACATGAATGGATGGACTAGGAGCACATCATACAGATCTAATGGAGCAACATCACAATAGACTTCACCATGGAAGGATTATATTTCATACGGGAAGAGACATTTTTGTGTGACGTGGAGATATCTTTCTGGGTTTAACCACCCGATACTATATGGTTTGGGATGCGACTTTACAGGAAGGTTCAAGTGTTTCACAACATCAATAGAAAGTAAATTATTTTGACTTCCACTATTAAGGATAAAATGTAGAGGCTTACCTTTTACTCAAATCTTGGAGTGGAAGAGCCTTTCCTTCTCATCCATCTTCTTGACTTGTAAGGTGGTAATAATCACATCTAGTTCAACACCTACAATTTCATCCTCTTCATATTTGACCTCAGGGTGTTGATTGGTGGAGCAGAGGGTGTTGAAGATGATGACTCGGTGAGTAAGGACTTGATGGCTTGAAATTCTTCCTTTGAGTGGCGATTTTTCTTGTACAGATTGAACCACTTCCCTATCATCTCCTTATGAGTCTTATTTCCTTATGACTCCTATTTCCAAAATTGGCTTCGGGTCTAGCCATCCTTATCTTTTCCCCCCTTAGAGTTTGGTTCTTTATAGTTTTCCTTTTATGCTTTTGTTCAATCTTGATTGCGAAGATGTACATCTCTCCAAGGGTATGAAATTGAAAGAAGTCCATGTATTCCCTTATGTACCATTGTAGACCACTACGATATTTGAGGATCTTTTTGTTTGTGTCTTGAATGCCAAATCTTACAGACATAAAATGAAAATTATTAGTATAATCTTGAACAAACTTGTCCTTACTTTGACGAAGTTGTTGCCACTGTATGTACAAATCATCATATGATCCAACAGGCTAGTATTATTCCTTTATGGAATCCGTAAAATCACCCCATGTGGGTTCCTCTGTGACTACTAGCTCATCCTTTTTGATCCCTTTCTTGTACATGTCCCACCAATTTTTGACAGCAAGTGACGATTTTAATAGAGAAAAATGTTATATTTTTCTTATCACTGAAGTGATTGATAGAAAAATAGGAGGTCAATTGGTCCAACTAGTTTTATACTACATAAAAATTTATTTACCCTCAAAAATAGGAATATCAAAATTTAATTTCACCTCAAATGGTGTCTGGGCACCGAAGGGCTAATTCACATATGAGGAGGCATGATTTCCCATTTGCAATTGTTGAATAATCTAGGAAAATTGTTGTAGCATTTGCTTCTTTTGCTCCATGAGAGCTTCATTCACCATCTTCTTGAGAGGATCATTTTTCCCAGTGTTGTCCGCCATTTGAGGTAACTTGTAATGAAAATGCAAGTATTTTGAAGGATCTTATGTGGATCACTAATTTTTTTTGTATCCCAACCTCGTTCTGGGGATCATACACTCTCAGGAATTTTTTTCTCTGATAACAATGATCCAAAACCTAGGGGTTTCACATTTAAATAATAGAATAACAATTGTTTCATATGAAAATAAAATAACTATATTTGGAAATAGATGTATATTACTCAAAAGACTCAAAATATATTATCTATCTCTCCAAGGAAATGTTTGTCTATCCCTTGCCAGTTACATATGCTTATATACTATTTTTAAAAATACGAAAAAGGAACCTAGAAGAATGAGGAAGGTCACCAGTCTCAAGGGAGACGATTCGTTTCAACTTCCGAGAATCACATATGCAATAATTTCACAAAACATATTATTTTTAGAATTTACTATTTTTAGGCAACACTACAAAAGTACAATTTGGAGCCTTTAGACATGGATTTCATGGGTAAAACTTTCCCAAGAAAATCTATGAAACATTTCATCATGTTTTATGTGTTCCAAGATTTATGTCACACTTTGAATGGAGTAAATTGGAGCTATGGTGCATAAGTTATGGCTTCCAGAAGTTACTCCACTATAATTGATGTCTAGGTTGCATTTTGGATCATTAATCTTTGTAGTCACTTCATATCAACAAGCTGAACATGATGGGGACCACAATTATCTCACGCCTCAGGTGGGTAAGCTAATTTTTCTACCTTAACGTAATAGATGGGAATGAGGTAATACTATTATTTTTTGTATGATATTGTGATAAAAGTTCATGCACATATTAACATGATTTACTAGTGAAAATAGATGTGCAACATTTTGGTTCTATTGTTGGGAACCATGATTACCTTAATGAGATGGTGAAGTTTAAATAGAATTTTCCAACTCATGTAATACAAAATTTAATGTTAGAAAGAAAAAAATGAGGAAGCTTTCATGTAGAGATATCCCAGTCACAAGAATGGGTTTTCCAAATTTCCCTCCAAGTACTTGGGAGGAAAAAATTGTAATAATAAATCTATGAAATTTTCTTGAACGAACTTCCAGTGAACTTGTATACTTGGTTAGTGAACTACTATTTGGACAATAATTTGAATCTCAGAAGGAATTACACTTGGAATCTAGAGTGCACAAGTAGACATGTAAGGAATGAAGAAACTTGGACACACATTATAGACTATTGGTGGAAAATGACTTTGTAAAGTTATGTATTGGAATATGTAGTATCTACATTCTCCTACACATACGAGGAAGATTTCAATTTCTTCAGTAAGTGGTGTGAAACATATTTGAAGTAATTCCCACTAGAAATCAAGAAACTTTTAGTAGATTTGGGAATAAAAAAATTCCCTATGGACGACTAATTCTTCTAATTATGTGAGAAATGTATAAGGGAAGGGAAATGGATGAAAAAATTACTGTACCATGGATTCCTCAGATGAGCACATGTTGAGAGGGATGAAAGATGGATAATCTTGATAAAATGTGATAGGTTAAAGGGAAATAATTTAGAGGGAAGATTCAACCTCAAAAACTGCTACAAATATCCAAGAGTATTGGTTTTAGTAGGACGGAGAAATGAATGAAAAAGTGTACCAATAGAAAAGAAGACATGCAGTGAGAAAAACATGTAAAGAATATGAGGAGGAATAATATAAAGTGGATAGAATTCATTCCCAACTCACCACACTTCCTCATGTGACTATATATAACAAGATAAAATATCAAGTACTTATTGAGACAAATAACAATGAGGAGGTAACTACAACAAAAGGAGAGGAAGTTTTGTAAATTATATTTATGTTTTTCTTACAAAAGATTACACCAATACCAAAAAGAATACAATTCAATCCTAACACACACAAAACACATAGATTTGGAATAATTAGTGTTAATAAACAACTCAAGCACTAAAAGGTGTGTAGGGAGGTGTGGCAAGAAGTACTACACTAGTACATCAAGCTACAATTATTACTTCACAAAGTACTGGTGGTAGAGTAAATGGCTCCTATGGGGTACTCCAAGATATTATTATACGAGCCTTGTATAAATTATGAACTCAGAAATAATAATAAACAAACTTTGTTTTCAAAAACATACGGTACATTTTATTAATGTAAAGAAGTTAGAATATATAGACATTTGATCTCCTACAAATGAGGAGTCAAATCTAATCATGAATCCCCCTTATCTCTCCATGATCCACATATCTCTCACACAACTCTAAATAGCTATGTGAGTTGTTCAATTACAACTCACTCACACACTCACACTAATTATATTATTAATATGAGTTATATTAACTTATTATTAATAATATACACAATATTAATATCTCACTCAAATATTTATCCGACCCATGTGAATGCTAACAATAATTCCTATCATTCCCCCCTTTAGTGTGAACATGGGGAAAGATTCATCTTGTACCTGCTCATGTTTAAGTATGGTGTTACGATTCGATTTACCACCAACCACAAGTATTGTTTAACAATTTGGTTTACTACTAACCACAATAAGGTTTTCAAGGACAAAAAACAACCCTTCAAAGAAGGTTTTCAAGGACAACCAAAAACCCTTATAAAAGAAGGTTTTATATGGTTAACGAACCACCACTACATAATAGTGTACTTTTTTAGATCACAACAAACTCATACAATGGATATTACATAGTAATCTCATGTTACATCATGATTATGTGTTATTATTTAAAATAAGAACACACAATAAGAAATTAAACACATTCCTAAAACAAATTGCCACAACACCATTGTGTGGCCTCGTCGTTTATGACTAACGAGAGGTCATTGATTGAACTCCTTCCTCCATCCTCCACCGTCTCTGATGCTAACTCAACTAAATGTAAGTTGAAGTTATAATTTCATTAATTTACAAAATTGAGTAGCATGTTCCACTGAGAAAGCATGTGCAAGGTAAAGTATTCCTATGTCAGATTACTACACAAATGATTTTTCATTCTCCTCTCTTTGTAATCTCATCAGGATTGAATTCTCTCTGATACCAATGTTATGTTTTATACGAGACTCACATAAATTACATACCCAAAAATAATGATAAAAAAACTTTGTATTAAAAAACATACATGCCATTTTATTAATGTAAAGAGGTTAAAATATATAAAAGATTGATCTCCTACAAAGGAGGAGTTAACTCCAACCATGAATCCCTTTTATCTCTCCATGATTCACATATGTCTCAGAAAAATCTAAATAACTACGTGAGTTGTTATTATAACTCACTCACACACTCACATTATATTATTACTATGAATTATATTAACTCATTATTAATAATCTATAAAAAATTAATATAACTAATATCAATATCTCACTCAAACATTTATCTAACCCATGTGAATACTAACAATAATTCCTTACAGAAAAATATTCTCTGAAATTTCACTACACCTTCCATAGTATCGTGGAATCTAGAATGCTACAGAACATGTGGATAAGTGCAAAATACTTTTTCACTCAAAAGGAGATACTTGGAATTACTTATCTAGAGTGTAAAACAAGAAAAATTTCTACCACTTTGTTAGATCAAGCACACACCTAGTACAGAAAGAATGATCCAAAATAAAATGTAGACTATGACCTACTGAAGGATGCCTTCTTGAAGGAATTTGATATCCTGAGTTTGAGAAGAAAAGTACCTTGGAACTCAAGGAGATAAAAAAAGAGCTCAATGAAAGTGCACATGCATATGATGTGTGTTTCAAGACATTAATCTCAAAGTTGTCTTATGAAATCCATCTAAACTATCACACAATGGTTTTTTAGGGGTGTTACTTTTACCATTCAGATGCTCTAATTGCATAAGAAATCTACATACACATGTGAACCATTGGAAGCAAAAACTCAAGTAAAATCTATGGGTAATGTAGATACTAGAATAATTTTATTTATGGAAGAATAAATTGCATTAATCAAAACTCAACTAGAAAAGTTAACTATAAATGTAATGTCCTACGCCATTACACCTAGTTGATGGGAGAGTGGGTCACTTTTGCAAAGTGAATTGTATTTCCAAACATCCCACTTTGGTGTTTTCAGAATGGACTCACATTTATAAATTAATTGAATAGAGACCAAATTCCAAGGGACCCTGAAAATGGGCTAACTCTGAAATTCAGGCCCCTGAAATTGGCCGAGTTTGAAAATTTGGGAGAGCCATCCAAAATCTAGATTTTGTATTTGATCTCCTGTATGTTGAAAACCACTCTAAAAAATCCTGTAAGTATATGCATAAAATATAACTTAAGTATACGAAAAATAATCTTATATATTTATTTTATGTATATACTTCCTTCTCCAAAATAATAAATAAATTAAAAAAAGATGATACTACGATTAAAATTTCAAACCTTAATATAATAAAATAAACAAAATATTTATAAATAACTAAACAAATATATAATAGTAATTAAATAAATTTAAAAAAGACGAAGGGGGGTGGGACGGTGGAGTGCAGAAAGCCTGTTAGGAGGCACAGAGCACGGTAGAGCCTGGGTACCCTCACGTAGCATTCACAACACTCCACCTACCCCGAAAACATGTTTTTTTCCCCATACCAACACTCTCTCCAACCTACGCATCCATCAAAGCACAAACAAAGATTTTTCTTTTTATTGCGTTCAAGTTTGTCGCCCAAAAGTGTGGTATGTGGTTAACAAGGATTGCGGGTTTGCATGAAATGGTTTGTTGAAACGACCTTGGACTCCAATGCACCAATATTGGCAAGTGTAAGCCAAATTCCACAATGCCTTACCAAATTTCTCCCTTCCTGTCTAATGGAGGCCTTAAACGGCTGTGGAAACTCCTAAGCAACTTCCAATGATAGGTGTAAATCTAAATTTCCCACTGCATTTCTAACATCCCTCCCAGCCTATACTAAAATATAATGAAGAGGCATCTATTCTTCAAGTGTTGTAGTTACATCGCCTGGTAAACCCACAAAAAATGGAGGTACATAGCAGAGCGTGGATTGTCTGAAATTTTTTTTTGGAGGTACAATGACTGCAAGATTTTAACCAAATGGATTTGCTAAAAAGGATTTAGAGTGCCCAAATAAAATGCTTTGACAAGTGTAAAGCTTGACTTCACAAACTTTGACCGACATCTCCTTCTTTTGGCCACCGCATAGTGCTAAAGATGGAGCTGGGCAATGGATGTATTGGTATTGTATGAATTTTGTTATAGCATATTAAAAAGGCAAGGGAAACAAAGACAAGCCATGTGGAATGTAGAAAGAAAGAAAAATTCCCGAATGAAATGTGGTTGATGGACTGTGAAGATTGCAGGATACGGGCATTTCATACAAGGATAAGGTAAGAGGAACATTGTTAGCATGTTGCAGTTGCTTATGCTTTGGTAGACCAAAATGCGAAAGCTTTCAACTGAGACATGGTTTGTTTGACAAAATAACCAAAGGATTTTAGCGGATCTGGTAGTCACTCGGGAAGCATAAACAAAACAAGTGAACAAACATCTAAAATATGTGCCCTATGGACTACAATAGTTACACGACACACTCGAGTTGGAGATTTGAATATGCCTCAGCTCATTATAAGTAAGTACAACTGATGGGTGCAATGTCAAACTCCTCGACTTTCACCTTGCCAGTGTAGTTCATAGGCATGATATTCTCTTCCTATCTTGCACAACTTTCATTTTTCTAGTTTCTCTCTTGCAATGTTGTTAAAAATAAAAGTATAAGAATATTTTACTTCCGGGTGATTGTAATGAATCGTAGCTATTTTCTATGCAAATCAAAGAATTTTTTTTAGTGCAAACCTAGACTTCGAATTTTCCACCTTAACTATTTCGCTAACTTGGATTTCCATACTAGATCCTGGAAATCACTCAAAATGACAACACAAACTGGTACTTAATTTAAAACTACCTTGATGTTTGCCTTACAAAAGTTAATAAATGCAAATTTCAATGTCTAAAACATTTTTTTGAACCTCGAAATAGGAAAGTTAAACTTGGACTAGATACATTGTCATGTGGAGTACTGGATTGAACATTGGGATGACCTCGCAATTTCATTTGTGCACTTTTTGTAACCCATGTAGGAACATAGCTTACCATTTTTGCATTCTTGGAAAACTGCTAAAACTTAAAAGTCGAGTTTGGTTTTGACTTTCTGTTTTCACCTCAAGTAAAGAAAGGGTTATTGACCTTCGTATACCTCTAGTATTTTTACATGAAAATTTCTTATAACCCTTAGTTCAGAGAGAAACACCTTGCCAACTAGTTTTCCAAAGAGGTTTTGTAGGCCTCCACTTACTGAATGACCAGGTCAAACTATTCTAGCTATGACTAGTGGCCCCAGAAAAGTAGTCACCATTTGTACCCTATTCGTCAGTTCTAAGTTCCATAAAATCTAGTTAATTACATGTATATAGGTGAATGCATATAATTGGTATTGAATGCAATGGAAAAGTTACAAAGCTATGGAATGAGGCTAAAGAACCTCAAATCTTAACTAACTCAACCATGCACCATGAGATAAGAGCTAAACAAGAGTTAATCCTATACATGCATCATAACTTTGATGAAAAACATCAAAACCTAGCATATATACTATTCTCTACTCTTTAGATTACTAATTAAGAAATTGAACCTAAAAAGATCAACTTAGCAATCAAATGTGTGATTAGTTGTTTATGGTTTTCAAGATTTCAAGAATGGAGTCTCACCATTAATGGCTTCAAGGCCAATGGTTCTCTCCATATTACTCAAAATTTGGTTTAAGGATGCAAATGGAGGTGTTAGCTCAAGGCCAATGGAGGAGGTAAACTTAAGATCAAATGTCTAATTAGCTTAAAGCTAATACAAATGAGATTTCAAAGCTTTCTTAGGCTTGTTTTGGTTTTGTGTTATGTAAAGTTGTAAGGTTGAATGGGTAGGCTTAGCCTTGTATTTATAGTTTTCCAAATGGAAGAGTTTGAACTTTGGGTGCATGTGGGACTAAAGGCAAGCCAAAAAGAAATTTTAGATTAGATTAGCATAAACATGCTTTAGTATAGTTAAGCTAGGTTTAGGCTAGTCAAACTTGATTAGCAAGTGATTAGAGATTCATTAAAAGTTGGGAGGGGTTTGATTAATCAATTGTGACTAATAGATAGCCTAGGAAGCCAATATAAGTGATCTAGAGAGAATTAGGGAGGTTATAAACGGTCGAAAGGAGGAATGTCTAGCCAATAAGAGAGATATTAGCATAATTAAATGATTATAGGAGGAATACAACCAATAAGGTGTTGCAAATGGGCATCCAAGAATGGAACGAAGAGTGGGAAGTTAACGAAGTTTCACCAATTGGTTGAATTGGAGGAAATGCTAAGTGTAAGCATCTAAGAATGGTGTTTTGACTATCAAAAATCATATTTCAAACACAATAATATAACCATTTGGGTTTGGGCTGATTTAGATATTTTTGCAAACTAGCAGTAAAATCAAAAAACACTGTCATGGACCCATATTATGTTAAATAACTGGCGTAAAAAAACGTAGGCACTAACATATGATGTCATGAATCTCTATTTTGTTGTTTTTTTTGATAAAATTGATTATAGGGAAAATTATCTATTTTTATCTCCTCTCTCTATCTCACTATTGCTTAGAAAATGAAAAGAAATTAAAAGTACTTTGTACCTCTCTTGTATGTGGCGAGTGTTGTATTTATTTATAAAAAGAAAATTAGTAATCGTGAATTGTGCTTGATAGTAGGAAAATTCCATGTCAATGTATTTTGCTGAACATGCTTACAATATTGTGATAGGTTGCAGGTAGTGCACAAATAGAAATGATGAAGATTTTTGGATTTTAAAATTTTACTTATCTTATACTATGGTCATCTTGTAATATGGTTGAATAATTATATTTATTTTACCTTAAAAAGAGAAAATGAAATGAATTATAAATTGATTATTCCATGTGTGTATTAAAACTCATATATAGTTGTAATGGAATGTTTTACCATGTTTAAGAGTTAATAAAACAATCATTTACGATGTTGATTGTCATGTGTTTCTTTCTTAACACATGGAATATTTGGAAATATATTATCTTGCCTTAGTGATCTAAATGGAATGAGTACCTAACACTTTGCCTCTACCTTCACCCTTAGTCGAGTCATGGAAAGTCTGTAAATCATATTGTGCTAAGAAAAGACTTAAACCTATTTCAAGTTATTCTTTTGTATGTACTTGGGAATAACTTTACAAAACCTTTCTTCCATAGCCTTGACACGTTTATATGAGGAAATGGCTACACTATGTGTACCCCGTCACTTTTAATTTGAGTAAGACCGTCATCCTAAGATGTCGTAGTTATAGTCTCTTCATATAAAAACTCTCCTTCATGTGTTTATTTCTCTTGGTACTCTATTGGGTAGTAAAGGCCTTGTGAGTATGACTGGGATGTTGTCACTTTCAAATAATCCCATTACATAATTTAAAATGACTCTAGTGGAACCTTTTTTTAGTTACCTACACATGAAAATATCAAGTCGAAACCCCTTCCCTTCACAAATTAAGTGCTGCCTTGGCCAGTTGCTTCGAGGTACCCTGGGGTGATTTGAAGGGTTGTGAGGAAAAAATAAATATTTTTTACCATAATTTGTTTGTCATGGTAGAGTGTAGACCCCATGAGTTTCAACGATGGAAAATGTTTCTTGTAACTCCTACGAGGATTGTTGATAAAATAATCTTAACGTACACTTGTATAATGGTTATACTAGAGTCATAGAAGGATTTTAAATTTATAATTAAAATATTAAATGTCCCACGTGTTAAATATATATTCTATATAATTGAGCTATTAAATATATATTTTATCAAAACTTATTCATACACCTTGAATGAGGTCAACGTGGTTAACAATGTTTAATATGATCATAAAGAAAATAAAAATAATGGTGGGTACCTGTACGCACCAAAAATTGCATGTGCTACATTGTCGGAAAACGGTTAAAAAATTCCCCAATGATGGTTCATGTCCTTTCAGAAGGTGTTCGAGTTCCTAAACCCATTCGCAGTACATATTTGTAGCCTAGACATCCTTAGATTTTCCAAGCTTTCTTCCAGCTTCCCGCTCATTTCTGTGCATGTTTTGGCCTTTAGTATCAGGATTGCCACCCTGCCTAGGCAGCAGTTCTGAAACTACCACCTAGGCAGGGTGGCGGTCCCATGACCGCCGCCATGCACACTTTTTCCAGAACTCTTCAGGCGTGGTTCTAACACTCGTGATTTCACTTAACTTAACTTCCAAGGCACGTTTATGAACCAAATTACCTAAAAATAGTCTTGATTGCATGGTATTCCTTCCCTCTTCTATTTTTAAATAGATTTAATTAGTTTGAACTGCCTCTTCACCCAATGATTTGGCACTCCAAGGCTGCCTTGTGCATGAAGGCACATCCCAACCAATTCTTATATATTCAATGCTTGTATTCAAGCAAATGGCCTGAGAATTTTGTGTATCTTACATAGTATTGCTACAATAATCCTGCTGGAAATTACATAGCCAAGCTCTGTTCACTTGTGATATCTCTCTTCTACTTGTATTGCAACCAGATTTACCTTCAATTTTCCATCACTCAAGCGCCTTCTCATGCAGTTGCCTTTGCATTCCCAACTCCTTGGACTCATATGGATACATAGAGAAAGAGACGATAAACCAAGGGGAAAAGTCATCACACAATTGGATTTACCTTTGTTCTGTGAATTCCAGGTTGGATTTGTTGTTTTATTTTCTTCATTCCTGCAATTTATCACTGTCACATCATATCAAATATAGTAGAAATAAATTTCCTTTCATTTGTAAGTAATTAGTTAATTTCCAAGAGGGTTTAAATCATTAATAGCAGCCCCTGGTGATGGATCCTCTTCTTCCCATTCTTGTGGATTTGAAGGAGAGAATATCTGCCGAGGTTGTCAACATATCATAGACCATTTGGAAAATTTCTTGTCTTAAGTTAGTTTAGTTTCAATACACTCAACACAGGTGAATAACCACATCAGGTCATCTCGCTTGTTTAGTTTTAGTGTAGAAATATTTTAATTATTTAGAATATAAGAAAATTGTTGTTTGTGATTGTAATATTTAAATTTTTGTGATTTGTTTAGATTAGTTTTCCTTTCAGCAGTAGCATAGATTGTTAGTTTCATCTTAGTTAATTTGGACACTTCAAACTAGTTCAACATTGAGATTCAGTTAGACAAACCATAGGGAATTTACACTACTCGTTCATAGCCTCTAAATCTCCCCTTTGCCAACTTAGCTACTAGGAGATCACACTACCAGATCTTAGTCACTGATCCTCCTATAGTTAGCCACACACATTTCCACATCGGCTGCCCTGACACAGCCTCGGGGGGTCGAGTGCGGTTGAAGGTTGCATGTCAATTTTCATCCGTACAAATTGGTGAACCTGACGTGAAGGATTAATTCCTTCTTGTTTCCTTTTCTTTCATTACTATTACCTCACCTCTCCATTTCTTCCCCTATTTTGGTAGGTATTTTATACTTTCTAAAATATGTCTAGAAGAGAGTTTGGTGGGCCATTTGGCTCTGATAGATATTACACCAACGTTCAACCACAATAGTCCCCTTCTCTTTCGAGATGGGGTGACAATTACACAAACAACGTCCAAACCTCCCCTAGTTACACTTCAAATCCCATTAGCTATGTGAGGATGAAGGAGGTTGATCAATTGTTAAACAAGCAATATGGTCAACCCAATGCAAACCACATTGTTATCACAAATGGAACAAGTTTTTACCATAGAGTCTTGTCAAGACCTCAAATTTCCATGCAATCAACAGAAGATGATACATGTTCATGAATAACTAATCCTCTTCATTAGATAGATGAGTATTTGGATAGAATGAAGGCTACAACCTCTGATATTTTGAATGCCTATCCTAATATTTTTTACTTCTGAGGAAGATGATAATTATAGCACTGAATAATTCATGACAAGGTATAATTAGTTTTCTCAATCAAACCCTACACCACAGGCATCCCAACAAGGGACTCAATCCTCTCCCAATGATCTTATTTCTACTTTAGTAGGGAGGATTAGATAACTAGAAAGTTCCCAAACTTCACAACCAACACATGCAGTAGGGAAGAACATGGGGTATCCAGTTGACAACAAAGGATACATCCCTTTCAATGAGAAACCAATGCAATATGCAATACAAAAATGTTATCGAGTTCATTCAAATCTAGGTGATTTTCTCACAGGGTTAGACACACTAGGGATGGGTCCTCATCCTTCTCAAGATTATCCTACACAAGGGTTTGATGGAAGTGCGTCCTTGAATTCTTCCATAACAGGTAATGCGACATTCCTTGGTTTTACGCCCACTAGTCCATATCTTGGTACTATCCCACCTTACATGCACATGTATTCAAAAACTCCCCAGATGGACCCATGTTCCATTCCATTCCCTACATGCCATATCAAGGGACCCCATATGTTCTTGTCAATGCTTATAATGCATCTTATCCAACTCCTCCTCCTCCACCTCCTCATCAAGGATCTTCAATGGTGGAATCTTACGCAATGGGTACATATGTTGAGTACTTAAAGGAGCCTCTTGACTTCACCATACATGGTGTCATGCTTCCACGCCCATTGCCAGATCTTCCAAAATTTAAGGGAGAAGGAGATCCGAACACTCATATCAAGGCCTACACTATTGCTATCAGGGAATTACTTCCTTAGGATGTTGTAGTGGCTAAGATCTTTCCAAAGAATCTTGAAGGAATTACATTGGATTGGTATTACTATATTCCAGAAGCTTCTATACATTCCTTTAAACAACTTGTTTCTGAGTTCATCAAAGCATTTGACATGAACAAGTTGTTGTGTACAAGGATTAGGGAGTTCCTATATATTAAACAGGAGAAAAATGAATCTGTTGCCCATTTCATCTAGAGATGGCACCAAGTTATCAATTCCTTTGTAAGTGCACCCAATATGGACCAGATGGAACTTTGTGATCTTTTCCTTCACTTGCTCAATCGAGAGACTAGGGAGGAAGTCCAGAACTTTCCTTTCCGCAGTTATGAGGAAGTATTGGAAGGTGCACTTCGGATTAACCAAACCGCTATAGAAAGTGGGCATAAGATCTATGGTCCCAATGGAAAATTGGTATCCCCAAATCAAAATAATACAAATTATCAAAACAATGGTGCCAACAACCAAGGACCTAAGGGTGTGAATCACAATCATTGTGCTACCATGAATATTACTATGGATCAAGCTAAAAACACTTGTTTTATGAGAAATAATAACACCAACAACAATAACAACAATAACAACTTGGGAAACCAAAGAGGACCTAACACTGTGTCATCTGTCAACATAGTTGATGTAAATTTCCACCATAAAAGCCAAATAAAATCGAAGGCCTACAAACTAGTATCAAAACTCTAGCCAAGGGGCAACGAATCATGGTTATAACAACCAATTTCAAAACTACAACCGAGGTTATAATCAACAACAATAAGATACTTATCAAAGACCAAGAGATTACAAACCTAACCTATATTATGATTTCCATAAGGTTTGAGGTCATGATGATAGGACTTTCCGTGATTGCAACAAGTTTCTGCAAAGACTTCCCGAAAACCAAAGGTAACTCTTTGTAGACATGTTCCTAGCAAATCCTGAAACAAACCCGTAGCCTAGTCATACCAGACCTATCACACCTCAAAATGGAAACCCTAAACATCCTAGGGATTCCCAAGTGAATCCTTAAAATATAAACAAGGGTATTCCTATAGGAAACAATGATCATAAAGCCTCAACTTCTGATAATTCTCAGGTTGCTCCTAACCTTGGTTCAAATGATAATACAAAATCTTGGGATTAGTTGAGCTAGAGGTCGAGCCATAAATTAATGCAACAACTCAGAAAAAGGAGTATATTTCACAACCCCTACCCACTCTTTCCTTCCCATAGGATGACATTCCTATAATCTCAAAACCAGTAGGAGCCTATGATTTAATATCAGATTTGAACAAGACCTTTTCTCACATTTCATTTCTAGATTTGTTGAAGAATTCACCTATGCATCATTTTGTGTTGCTCAATGTACTATGTCTTGGTCATCTAATCCATGTTACGCCACCTCCTAGTGCTCAAATAAATCATATTGACTTTGACATACATCCTCCAGGATAGAATGATAGGGATACTGGGTTTGTTTTCAATATAGACAAGATGCCATCTGATGTTGAAATTTCCTGAAGAGGTGATCCTGCCTTATTTTTACAAGTCTGGGTTTATAAAAATTACATTAAGAGAGCCATGATTGATGATGGGGCTGCTATAAATTTGGTTCCCTTATCTTTCTTGAAGAAGTTGAGATATGGAGAAACAAATTGCTCCTTTATAAGAAACATGTTACGCGGGTACGACAGTCTTAAAGAAACCTCGATTGGAACCATAGTTCTTCTAGTCACGCTTGGTCCAAAAACCATCTTGATGGAGTTTTACATTATCGACAGGGAAAAAAGTTATAACATGATCCTTGGGAGACCCTGGATTCATCGAATGAAGGCTATCCCTTCTACCATGTTCCAAGAGATTATTCCTCCATTTGGGGAAGGTATTCATCACTCAAGGGGATCCTAAGCCCTTGGATATACACGTAGAAAACTTCAAGAGGAAGAAAAGAGTCCATGCAAAGTATGAAATTCCTAAAAATCAATTGAAAAAACCACCTCCATCAAAAGAGTTAATCCCGATCCCCCTAGGCATGACGAAGGTTGATGTCATTGACCCAAAAACATTTGAGGTGGAAAAAATAGATAAGGGTAAATCAATATCTGTGGAAACAATGTCCACTAAAACCACAACAGAAATTATGAAACTCTTAGAGAGTGATGATCTGATATTCCTCCCATTTGAACCACATGGGATGGGTAGTCTTCTTAGTTTAGCATCTCTTCCCTCTAATGACCTAGGTCTAGGTGTAAACATGATAGAATTAACAAACGAAGAAGGGAAATTTGAGATTGAAACAATGCCCATCAAAACCATCTCTGAGGGTTGTTCTATTCTAAACCCTAGTTTCAACCCATGTGCATCTGAAACTAAGCTTGTCATATCCATGGGGAAATGCCTCATCATTCAACAAGGGTCACAAATAAACACAACACTCTACATAGGAAACAAAGCCGAGAAACATAGTCATGCTCACCCACACACCATGTCTCAAGAACGTGACTAAGAGGTTCACGAACGCCTCTTTTAGAAAAATGATTTTAATGTTTGGACATATACACTTTTGGGCAAAGGGTTGTAATTTTAAACCCAAAATGGTAGGCCCTTGTCAAGAGAATGGAAATTTTGAGGATCATGGTTCTCCATTGTGTACTTTTAGGGGTGAAGAATTTGATATTCATCAACTTTATTCACCTTAGACATCATGACATGTAGTTTCACCTGCATTTCCACATGTACATTACTGCATCCACATTGCATTTTCATCTACCAGTTCATTTCATAAATTTGTGATCAAGGGACTTATTCTTATAGCAATTCCTAAAAAATTCTGAAAACATTGACAAAACATTCAAATCATCTCTCTTCAAATCCTCGTGGTATCATCAATTTTTTTCTGAATCATTTCATCAATTCAAGAAAGATAAGACAAAGCTTTGATAGTAACCATACCAAGGCCTGCATACTTGGTTCTACTTATAGTTTCTTCTAGATTAGGTGTCTTTGCCTATGGTCTATTCTAGAAGCTTCATGGTGTCACATCTATCCCATATACATCTCTTTGGAAATAAGAACATTCTAGACATTTTGAATAGATAAACAAGTCAAATGAAAATCCACAGAAAATTTTTTATTTTACACATTTCTTTTCCCTACCAACCTTCGGTGTTGAGCCTGCGTCTCTTACTAGTGATGTAGGGTTGGGAAAGGAGAGAAGTGTCCTTACTCACCTATGCCTTGTCCATGGTGATGAGCCCATACTTCCTATTGGTAGCATGGGGCAAGGTGTAGGGGGTATCTTTGACAAATTTGAAAGTTAGAAACAATTCATTCAAATGTTGTGAAATCATAAATCAAAACAAAGTGAGTTAGATGTTCAAATTCCAAAAAGAGTTTAAAACCTCAAAACCAGATTTTGTCAACCAAGTGGCCATCTACAGATCTAAGTCTAGATAAACTAGAAAACATTTCACATTTTAAACTATGAAGAAAACTTGAGTAGAATGAGGTTGTAGTGTCTCAATTTGGTTTTTTCAAATCCTTGTCTTTCTCTCATCATTACCATTCAAAAAATTTCTATAACTTGTGCCCCTTCTGGATCTTGGTGTTGAGCCCTCACATCTTACTGGTTGTGTGGAGTTAGGAGTGGGGAAATTTTGTTCACTTATCATATCACTCTTTCACCACATTTTTCCAAAACAATACGAAGTACCAAAATTTTCTTAGAGAAACTAAAGTTCAACATTACAATGTGATTGCATTATCATATATCAACATTACAAAACACACAAAAAAAAGAAATCATTCTGTTAGCATTCATATCCACTACATACATTCTAAAAAGCATATAAAAATGAAAGTTCTAAACATCTAGAGTACACATGTGAAGTGAGCCAAGAGGAAGTCAACTTAGATACAATGAATTACCAAACCAAAAAGAAGATTCTGTGTATATATATCATAATAAATCAAGTTTGTGTACAATGCCATCACACACTAGGCATGGTCAAAATGCTCACAATGAGCCCAAAATATACAAAAAAAATCATATAATGCTTGACAAAATGGAAACTAAGAAATAAAAGGCCCAATGGCCTATCAATCCCTGTGGGATCCTTGAGATGGTGCACGGCTGCGTCCAGGACTCCTACTGCGGCTATGATAACGAGAATGCACTGAATGGTGGGAGTGCTCATGGTGGAAGCCACTAGTTGTGGTCTCACTACGAGAGTGACTCCACCTCATCAATCGATCAACTGTCTCATACGTGGTCACCTGAGTACGAAGAGAATTCATGACCTCTACTTCCCTCCAAATGGGTGCAAACACATCAGTGTGTCTAGCACCTACAAGTGGCTATCATGTATCCTCATTTAGATCAGCTTAGGTATTCCTTGAGGGAATCAATAAGGTGTCAACACACACCCATCAAATAAGCTTTCACCACTCTTGTGAATTCACTGCAAACAAAAAAGGAGAAGAAAAAATAAGTTAGAAAGTTACAAAAATGAAAATAAATAAATAAAAACTAACATTTCTGACTGACAAGGTCAAGAGAAGAGGATCAACATACTCAGATCTCCAAGCATCCATGTAGGGTCAGTGGTTGATGTTGTTACTGCTGATGGCTGCATGGGGCCTCCCCAAAACCAGAAGCAAGATGTTGTCCCATCACAGACTCATCATTCCCCTCTCCATCATGAGGAAGTGGTCCCTCAGAGACAAGTGTCTCCTCCTCTACAACCACCTCCTCCCACTCCACTCTTAGAACATCCTGAGTATCATGCCACTCAGGATCACTCTCCTCCTCCATGTGAGCTGCCCCGCCAGCCTCACCACCCAACCCTTCATCACCAGTCTCCTCTCCGTCAGTCTCCTCTCCAACAGTCTCATCCCCTGTATACTCCTCAGAGTCAGAGTCCACATCTATGGGCTCATCCTCCTCTCCACTGTGAGCAGGTGTGGCCTCAATCTAGAGTAAGGGTGCACCTAGCGGCACCACTAATGTCAGGCATGGAACAACTCACCTAATTGCAATAAGCACTCCTAGAATCACCACTGTCCAACCCAGATCTCCACGAGGGCCCTTTCATGCCTCCTTCACAGTCCTATACACAGGTGCCACTGGGGGAAGCATATCAATATAAGGAAGGCTGAACTGCTGAGGAACTCATCCAAATGGGTGAGTCTCAAGCTTCCCCGTCCTGTCAACTAACTGGCCAGTAGTGGTACAAGCCTCCATTGTGGTCCCATCCTATCCCCACAATCCTGCCATGTCTGTTGTGGTCAAGGAAGCCAATGAATGATGTGGCTCTCTGAGAATTGCCATGGCCATCCATCTAGCAGCCTGATGGCCCTTGGGTCCTGTACTTGACACTCCCCTCCCATAGGGTATGATCCACTCATACACCCAACTCATAACAATGTGGAATGGCTCAAAGACTGCCCTTGTAACCTTGAAAATCTAATACAGGTCATGATAGATACTGCGAAGTATATCTGTTCCCCAGGCGTAGATACAACCATATGCCTCAATATTCGTGATGATGGGAGCCCAACAATAAATTAGTGTATCACCTCCCTTTTCCCCGATCAACCGCGAGGCCAAGATACCCATGATGGCCTTGCAGATAGTAGGGATGGGAGAAGTAGAAATGGATCAGACCTTCATCCCCTTCTTCGAACCAAAGGAAACCATGGCATCCCCCATATAAGTGGCCCATAGAGTCATCGTGGCTCTAGATCCTGTTGTCTCCAAGGTCAACCATCTTCCCAGTATCAGAACCCCAAGAATATGGTACACATCCTCTAGGGTGATCGTCCACTCACCCCTAGCACCTGGTAACTGGAAGGTATTCCAGTCTGCATCCCAATAAGAAAACAGGTCACATAGTATGTGACTGGCAGAAGTAATATGGGGCACATGTGCAATCCTCCATATGCCTAACCTATGAAGAGTATCAGTCTCATCCTATGTCAACTAATCCAATATCACTGAGAACTAGTCACACTCCCTCTCACAACTCCAACAGATATACTCTTCCTTCTTCTGCATTCACCAAAACATAGAAAAAAATCAAGTTAGCGACATATTTCAAGCAAAAAGATCATAAAAAACATAACAAAACATTAAAAATCCAAAGAAATGAAGTTATGCATGAGTTTTGGTCATTTGGTAAAGGGGGAGATTCTAGAACCGCCACCTGGTGCAGGGTGACGGTTCTGCGACCACCACCCTTGCTTAGGGTGGCGGTCTTGAATTGATTTGTCGTATGACTTTGTGACCCTAGAAATTCTCAAAAATTGAAAAATAAACCATTTTTAATGAAATAAAAGACTACCCTGTAGGTGATCCCCCTAGAGACTCATTTAAAACAAGAAATTTCAAAAATGATCCCCCCTAGGAAAATATTTTGACATTTTTACATTTTAGGTTTAAAAACACACAAGTGAGGAAAACTAACCTGAGATCACACTGGTCAATATCCTGTTCATGGAGGCATGATCAAAATCATACAACGAACATTTTGACTATTCTTTCGATGAAAAACAGTCATTGTGGGCCGAGAGCTCAAAAATCACCAGATCAATATGTGAAACAAATGAATTGGAAAATGAGTTTGTTTTGATATATATATATATATATATATAACTTCATTTTGAGTGTATATGTTTTGACATACATTTGAGGGTTGGAGCACGTTGGCGCAGGTATATTTCTATATCCCCGCACAAATGGTAAGTCCTCTTTTTGTTTTAATTTAGTATTTATTTTTCGATATTTCATCTATCTGCAATTGATTCTTCTTTTTCATTTTGTAGGTAGCGGGAGTTTGGATGGAAACATTTCGACACATGGGTGTGTCAGGTATAGATTCTAACTCCCCATTTCGAGAACGCCATACTCGAACTCTACGTTTTATGCCTTTTCATGTCTAAGACGCTTCTCTAAGGGGTCAATATGTACGCACCCAAAATTACATGTGCTACATTGTCAGAAAATGGTTACAAAAGTCCCCGATGATGATTTATGTCCTTTGAGAAGGTGTTTGAGTTCCTAAACCCTTTCGTAGTACATATTTGTAGCTTAGACATCCTTACTTAGCTTTTCCATGCTTTCTTCTAGTTTCTCGCTCATTTCTGTGCATGTTTTGGCCTTTAGTGTCAGGACCGCCGCCCTGCCTGGGTGGAGGTTTTGAAACCAAGCCACCTAGGCAAGGTGGTGATCCTACATGACTGCATTTTCCAAAACGGCATTCCTGTGTGCTTTTAGATAACTCACGTGATTTTTCACTGTGACTTCACTTAACACAGGCACGTTTGTGAACCAAATTACCTAAAAATAGTCTTGATTTCATGGTATTCCTTCCCTATTCTATTTTTAAATAGATTTAATTAGTTTGAACTACCTCTTCACCCAATGATTTGGAACTCCAAGGATTCCTTGTGCATGAACGCACATCCCAGCCAATTCCTATATATTCAATGCTTGTATTCAAGCAAAATGACTTGAGAATTTTGTGTATCTTGCATACTATTACTACAACAATCTTGCTGGAAATGTATAAAGCCAAGCTCAGTTCACTTGTGTTATCTCTCTTCCACTTGCATTGTGCAACCAAATTTACCTTTAAGCTGCCATTACTTAAGCACCTTCTCCTGCTGCTTCCTTTGCATTTCCAATTCCTTGGACTCATATGGACACACAGAGAAAGACAGGATAAACTGAGGGTACAAGTCATCACACAACTCAATTTACCTCTATTTTATGAATTCCAGGTTGCATTTGTTGTTTGATTTCCTTCATTCTTGGAATTTATCACTGTTACATCATATCAAATAGAGTAGAAATCATTTTCCTTTCATTTACAAGTAATTAATTAATTTCCAAGAGGGTTTAAATTATTAATAATAGCCCTCAGTGATGGATCCTCTTCTTCCCATCCATGTGGATCTTAAGGAGAGAATATTTGTAGGAGGTTTTCTACATATCATAGATCATTTGGAAAAGTTCTTGTCTTAAGTTAGTTTAGTTTCAATACACTCATCACAGGTGAATAACCACACCGGGTTATTTTTCTTGTTTAGTTTTAGTGTAGAAATATTTTAATTATTTAGAATAGAAGAAAAGTGTTGTTTGTGATTGTAATATTTCAGTTTTTGTGATTTGTTTAGATTAGTTTCCCTTTCATAAATAACATAGATTGTTAGTTTCAACTTAGTTAATTTGAAAAATGCAAACTAGTTCAAAATCTAGATTCAATTAAACAAACCATAGGGAATTTATGCTACCCATTCATAGCCTCTAAATCTCCCCTTTGCTAAATCAGCTACTAGGAGATCACACTAATATATCTTAGCCACTGATCCTCCTATAGTTAGCCACACACACTTCCACATTGGTTTCCCTAACACGACCTCGGGGGTTCGAGTACGGTTGAAGGCTACGTGTCAATTTTCATCCATACAATACCCTAAGTGATTAACATTTTAACAATGGAAAATTTTAATATTCAAGGAAGAAACCTTGTTCACATTCATAACCGAGTTTAAAAACAAAGTTGGTAATTGATTAATCAATTTAAAAAGGAAAAGTGAATTAATTTATTTTATGTATCTTGTGAGTTATTCATCTCTTGGTCCCTCCTTATTTATTTTGGTACTATGATTTTTGGAACCAATGTGTTGCAAGTTATTGTTCTCCATTCATGTAATTAGGATTTTGAAGGAGTACTAATTTCATTAAACCATGTTTAACACATAGGATTTATATGATTATAAAGAAATCCATGTGATGTGTTTAGTGATGGTCAAAGACCTCACACACACTCTCTCTCCTCATTCTTGTAAATTATTATTTTATTTTCCATACTTTAATGGGATGTACATGATTTAATGCTCATTTGAGTAGTAATGTTGTTTCCTTCTATGTTGTGTACTTGTTTAGTTTTTATTGTGATACTAACAAGCATTTTAGGTGTATGGGGGAAGGTAGGGTCATCATGGAGGGATAAGCGAACAAAATTGAAGTAAACCTTGTGTGACATTAAGGAGGAACCAAAGGTATTTGGGATTTATTCTAGTGAAGTGGTAAGAGAGTTTGAAATAAACTAGGTGGAGGGATAAGTGGCATGCACTTTATTTTACTAGATAAACCAAGAACTTATGCCCCATATCTTAGTGGAGCGATAAGTGGTATAGATTGACCCTAGTTCCCTTTGCAAGCCATTAGAGGCTTAGTAGTGCATGCTAATGTTGTGAATGTTCCTAACCTTCTCTTTTTTGGGAATCTTACAAAGGCTTGATATGATGATACATATTTGATTAAATGTTATTTTTTATTTCTCTTAATGTTAAGCCCTTGTGGAAATAATTGACTTCTCTTTAGAATTAATGTGCATTGATTGATGTGTTGTATTTTCTTGTATGCATGATTAAGATTTGTATGTGTGTATATGTTGGGGAATTGGATTGATAAAGGTGGAGGGATAGGTGTTGTTATGGTGTATGGGGTTTCTTATTTATTCTGGGAGGAAACAAAGGTTGGAAAGACTAGTCTTAGTGGAGTGACAAGTGCAGAGGGATAAGTGTGTTTTCATGCGTGGTTGCATAACTTATTCGGAAGAAAAAAGGCTAGTCTCCCTTCCTTAGTGGAGGGTTAAGTGGAAGTATTGACACCATTTCCCCTTGACAAGATAATTTATGGCTTAACAATATTATGGCTTTCATTTCTAATGTTTGTTAGTATCATTATTTTCTTGTTTTAGAGATACATGTGAAGTGACGCATGTTATGTTTTGGTTCAGGCATTGTGTTATTGTGTTGTGGGCCCAAGTGATAATGTAAGTTTTGTTGATAATTGTTATAAGATTTTAAGTTTTTTTTTTTTTTTTTTTTTTTAAAAATTATTTGTGTTTTGGTTGTGTTGCTAATAATTCTAGGGAAATCTGAAATGGAATTTGGTGCGTTAGTTGTGAAGTGGAATGCCATATTGTGACTAATTTCCTTCACTAAAACATCAAAGGAAGTACTTATGGCTTGTGATATTTGTGGGGATGGGCATGATGTTAGAAAGTTCCCATTATTATACAAGTAGTTCAAACCAAAGTGTCTTTCTATTGTAGGATTTGTGATGTGCACACCCACAATACTAAGGATTTCCACAAAATCAAATAGATACATGAGGAATGATAATTGAGGTTAAGGAAAGCCATTGTGGAAAATAATAATGAGGAATTTAATAGAAATTTACAAGGGTGAGCTCATGGAAGAGGTAGTGAAAAGGAGAAAGATTTCTGTCAAGGACTTGTTACAAGTGCAACTCGCCAGATCACTATCAATGAGATTATCTAGCCTTCCCTCTATGTAGGTATTGTGTAAAAAAACATAAGGTGTAAGACTACCCTAAAATTTAGGCGTCTATTTTGGAGAAGAGTGATAAGGGTGAAGGAACTAATAAAATTCTACACAATGTAGTAGACAATATAAGACAAGTGAGTGTGCCAAAAGTAAACCAAGGACCAAAAATACATATAACTTATAGAGGAGTTGTAGCATGTACACAATCATTTGAATCCCCATTGGAAAATATTCAACATGAAAAGCCTTAATTAGAAAAAGGATACCTGGATGTAAAGAAAAAATGGAGTTTCTACAAGAGACTAAGGAATTGGTGAGTGAATTTTAGAGAGAAATTAAATTCTTAAGAGAAAAAGTACATGCCAAAAATAAACCATAGAGAATAATTCACTTTAATAATGTGGAAATGGATGTGTTTAAGGAAATATGCATATTATTACACATCAAAGGTGTAATTTCTCTACATAGAAATGATTATCACATCAAATCAAGAATATGGAACTTGAAAACAATTAAGATATGTACAAATGAAGGAAGATAGGATGTTTGGAAAATAAGATTATGATAGTAAAATTATTATTAATTCCTATATATATGGGTAGATCATTAATGATATAGTGGTGGATAAAGGTGTTGAAGTTAATATTTTTATGGCTAATTCTTGGAATAAAATGGAGTGACCTGTACTTCATCCGTCACCACATGTAACTTTCATGGCCAATAAGACATACATTGTGCCTATTGGATTTTTGAAGCATGTAATTATTTGCATATTTGGGGTAAGGTTTCTTAGATATTTTGAAGTGATTAAATTGGCAGAGGAAGATAATTTTCCCGCATTCTTGGTAGATCATGGTGTTATGAAAAAAAACATTGATCCACACTTCAAAAAGTGCTACATAAACTCTGAAAATGTTATGTAACACTTGATACTTTTGATGGATCCAAAATAGGGCATTATGTAAATTGAAAATGTCAAATAATAAGAATATTTAGAGAACATATGCAATATTAAGGCTAAGGGATTAGAATTTTTTAATCCAAATTAGGATGGGGTATTATACTTAAATAAAATAGAATTAATCTTAGATACAAAAAGTGTAGTGTGTAATAATTAGGCACATGACTTGTATGAATTTATTGTATGTGATTGTAGAAAAATAAAGTCAAGGATTCCCTTCTTATCATCGGCACCCTTCCACATGTAAACATTTCTCATATGTATAAATAATGAAATAAAGTAGCAGATATTTGTGCCAAAATTGGGGTAAAAACTTCATCATTAGATTGGGAGTGTAAACTCCTTTAGAATTCATGAAAGTACTAATAGTAACTTATAAAAAGATCTCGTATCTCTTTGTGGTAGTTGTAATATAATAGCACAGCTTGATCACACATGACCCAATTCATTTACGTGTGCTTTATCTCTAGGAGATGGAGAAGTATTCTATATTTAACACCATTTTTCATTCCTTCTTCAGAGATCAGAAATCTGGTACTAAGATGGGCGACGATCCCTACCAATTTGAGAATCCCTTCAACAAAGGTTGGAAAGAAAATGAATTTTTTTGGAGAATTTTGGGAGTGGGTAATTTTACCACTTTTATAGAAAGAACTCATGGGCAAAACCCACACATATCAATGGAGTTCACTATTGCATGGAACGATTGAATGGTCTAATTCAAGGGGACAGAGGTGGCCCATTTCGAAGCTCTCATTTCCCATATTAGGGCATACAGTTTTACAAAAATAAGTGCGACCGTGATGAACTGGATTCCAAATTTTTGGATGACAGTGAATAACTTCAAAAAGTCCCTTCTCCATTCACCCTTACCCATCCCGTATGTTGAAGTCACCAAAATCATTATCAAGTATCCGACAATGGAACATCTGTATTTGGTTTACAATATTAATATTAATGTTTGTACTATTATATGAATGTTATAAATATTAATAATAATATTATCAAGTTTAATATAATATTATTGTTAAAATTAATATTAATATTGATATTATTATTAGAATTTTAACAAAAACTTAATTAAAAATCAATATTATTATTACGTTTATTGATATTAATATTTAATAGAAATAATTAAAATGAAAAACATGACAATGATGATGATGACAATAACGATGATGTTGAGGAAAATGATGATAATAATGATGATGATGATGAAAATGATGACGATGACGATGACGATGATGATAGCCACAACCACAAAAACCATAATTTTCACTATTATTATGATTATAACTAGTATAGATATCTTAAATGCATCTATCTAAAATACGCCAAGAAATATCAATCATGAGGCACCTTTGTAACTATGCAAGTGTAGTATAAGTATACAAAAAATAACAATTAATAATAAATATAATATAATAAATGTATCTATATGAAATACATGAATAGATATCAATTTCAAGGTTTTTAGGTTTGATTTTTTACATACCTCTTTAATCAACTTCAATAAATTTGTTATCAATTACCTATTGATTGTGGCAAATGGAATCATTTAGCTACATGATTGTGTCAGAGTCAAAATATTTATTAAAGAAAAACCTACCTAAACATTACTACATGGTCAATATATTAATTATTTTTGATGGAATTCTCCAAAAAAGAAACAAAACTATTTAAGTGACGGTCCAATATAAATCAAATCTATGAATGAACTGTCACATTATAGTCAAATGAATGTCAAATTTAATGTCAAGAATAAAAGTGGACAACGCACTCCATTACAACCTTCCCTGCCATTGTAGAATGCCTCTTGGTGTAATTATTCATATTCATATGATTATAATTATAATCACCATCACTATAATTATAATTATTTGAAGTGTTATTATAATAATAAATGGTAAACACAATATTAATATTGTTAATATTGATATTAATATAGTTAATATTAGTATTAAAATTAAAAAAAATCTTGTTATTATTGATATTAATATTAATATTAATATCGATAATATTAATAACAATATTATTTTTGCACTATTACTATTAGTAATAATTTAAGAAATTTTTATAAAGTTCTAATTTGTGAGAATTGAATTTCATATTTGAAAATATGAATTTAGATATAAATTTAAAAAAATTTAAAACTAATACTAATATTAATAATAATAATTCTAATATCAATTATATTAATATTGATAATAGTAAAAAAAAAATTATTATATTTAAAATCAAAATAATTAATTGTAAACTATAAATAACAAATAGAGAACGTTGTACAAAATGAGAACACCATGAAATAAATACGACACCTTAAACACTAGTTGGACATGTGAAGCACTCTGAAAACACCCTAATTACTAACATGCCACCTTGAATGGAAATTATGTTCGTGAACCATGAAACCTAAATTTAGAACATCAAATCAAGAACTGTGGAAATATGCTTAATCCTTGTGATTCAAAGGATGATGGTGACAGTGACAATATATCATGTTATTAAATGAAATATTCACAATGTTAAACCCGACATGTTGAGGAGTGAATTCTAAAGAGGAAATGTTATTCACTTAACAATAAATGTACACACTAAACATAAACAATAATGCAACACTGTAATCCCTCGTAGGACTCCTTTAACGGTAAACATGAAATGTTGAACATGAAAATTTGGACAATAAATACTAAATGTGGAATCATTCAAACATGAACTATAAATCTTAAATGTACACACTAAACCCCAAAAAGTAAAAACTAATGGATAAATGTGAGTACCAATTATTCCTATAGCATATTGTAAACCAAAGAGAGGCCTAGAACGAAAAATATAAGCCCTGAAGTATAGTCATAAACAATAAATGTTGTCCTTAATCACTAAACCCTAAATAGAATTTCTAAACCCTAAATCTTAAATGTGGGGCTAAGCTTAGGGTTTTTGTCTATAGTTTCATGTTTTTTACTTGGATGTCTGCATTAGTGTTTACAATGTTACGTTAGTGTTTAGTGTTTGAATTTACTATTTAAGTTTCATTAATAGTGTTTAGGTACCACGTATAGGGATTTCTTTAATTTTCTTATTTATAGTTTACAATCAACCTCAATGGCATAGTCGATACATCATAAATGATAATGTTAAAACTTTTAAAATCTCATTGGATTCCTAACAAACAAATGTAGCATTCTCAATATTATCACTCATCTTAAATAACATAAAACTTGTACAAAACCAAAAGTTTTAAACCTCAAACCCTAAACATGTATGATGATGATGGTGACTATAATTATGATGATGACAAATGAAAATGAATTTGAATTTGAATATTACAATCACAATCATGATTTGATGAATATTATATCGATGATGACAATCATGATGATGAATATGATGACAATGAAAATGAAAATGACAAAGAAGATGATGAAAAAGACAATTGTGATGATGATGAAAAGGACTATGATGATGATGGTGACATTACGATTAAGATGATAATAACCATGATGATAATGATGTTGTTGACGATGATGATGTCATTATCAGTGTTAATATTATTCTAATAATAATATCAATATTATTAATATTTGTAATAATTATTATAATAATAACAACATAAATATTAATATTAATAATCATAATATGTATTTTATTTATAAATTGTGATAACCATATCAATATTACTAATAAGATTTATATTCATGATGATGATGATAGTGACGATGTTGGTGGTGGTGGTACTAATAGTGGAAATAATGATGATGAGGATGACAAAGATGATGACTATGAAGATGAAGATAACAACAACGAAAACAATGAATGTGACGACGACGACGACAACAATAAAAATGAAAATAATGAAAACAATCAACAAAACCACGGTGGCCATAATAATCACTATTATTATAATTTTAATTATTGAAATATTATTATTTTAAAAGGGGGAAATGAAGGAGCTGCAGGAGTTGTGCATGGGAATAGAAAAGGGGATGTGGATGGAAAAAGGCGTGGAACTAGTAATTAGAAAACATGAAGTGAGATAGGTAGAAATTATAGGTAGCTCATGGGCATCAAGGTTATTCAAAAACCAACAAAAGGAGGTTATGTTAAAGCTTGATCCAGAGTGGAAGAAAGAGGCCCCATGGATGAAGGTACTATATTCAGTGGTTTAAAGAGCATAGGGAAGATTAAGCTTACCACTAATGGGAGCATTTTCTGGTGTATGATCGAATATAGACCATGTCAATAGCTGTACTAGGAAAAAGTGGAAGATTTTGGGACAGATCAATACCTTCGTCCTGTCTGACAAAAGCTTTTTGTATGTCTTCTCTCTTGAAGAAGATCTTCTTCAAGTTTTGCAGGGATGACCTTGGTTCTATGGGAGAACCAATTTCTCCATAGTGAGATGGAAATTATGCTCCAAAACCTATATTCCAACTGCATACCCTTTCTGGATAAGACTCTCAGGACCGCCCCTAGAGTTATGGGAGGTGGATGTGTTCATAGGTATTGCTAAAGAAATAAGGGGTTTAATTACTTTGGACCTAACCACAGTAGCTAGGACTAGATTCATTGCAGCAAGGATGTGCATCAACATTACATCTAGAGCTTCTCCTTCGGAGGCCATCAAATCGGAGACTAGAGACAAAATATGGAAACATAAAATCATATATGAGGAATCTCTAGTTTACTACAATAGGTGTGGGTATGTGGGACATGGTGGTAATGGATGTAACAGTAAAAATAATGCCCAACAACAAACCTGTTAAGAATGGAAAGAGAAAAATCCTTAGCCATAGTCCCTTGGCATCGACCTGGTGGTGGATTTAGATCAAGAATGGGTTGCGGCTTCATAGGGAAATGAAAGAAAGGGTCTGGCTATTGATACACAGTCCCCAGTCGTGGAGGGAGGAGATTCGAACCTAACACACACAACAGATACCTATGTCACCACCAAAAATATGGCTGGATTGCCAACACCATTTAGCAATGTCAACTTGGAAGCCAAGGAGAAAACACCAACGATAGAGGGAATATGCCCACTCAATTTTAATTTGAATGAGAAGAGGGTAATTAATGTCGTCACTTTCAATCCATTGAAAATGACACCAATAAATGACTTGGATAGTGAAATCAGTGGATTTGATAGAGGATTTATTACCAGGACCGAGTCACACCATGATGGACAGGTCGATTCACAAAATGAATCATTACAAAATAATGAGGTTCCCCCCCTTCTTGGGGCATCTCAAACCTTTAGGGGAAGATTTTTTAAATGAGAATGCAACTGTAAAATTTGAGGCACTCATGGTGGAATCATTGCTAAATGATTTAGAATGGAAACACGATGAATTAAAGGAAATGGCAACGCAAGAGGGATCCATTTTATGTTGAGCAGTGCTACCAAGGAAGAGAGTCCCCTTAAGAAAAATGGAAACGATAATGCAATTTTAGTTTTTACTTAGTCTTTGGGTAAGGTGGAAATCATAGCTTTATACAAGGATGATGATAGATGGGCAAGGGTTAAAAAGAAAATGCCTCACACCATTCATCTTGCCATGACTCGAAGTCATGGTAGAAAATTCTAGATGTTTCTTGTTGATCTAGTTCAAGTTTTTCTCATTTTTCTTGGATCCAGAAAATACTTGATCTAGTATTCCCATGTTTTTTTATTCTCTAGAATTTCTTTATTTGCAGCTATTGTGTATTTGTTGTCTTGTTGTTCTTTGAATTCTTTTCGGCAGTTTGTCCTCTACCTTTGTCCTTCAGTTCTCTATCTATCTGCTAGGCCTTTCCTCTTTGTTGTGGTTTTCATGTTTCATCTGGTTTTTGAGCCTCTATGTAATCTGGGGTATGGTTCCCTCCAAAAAACCATTTCAAATAATAATAATAAAATTTATTCAAATTATTATCATTATGTAATAATTCAAATTATTATTTTAATATATATATATATATATATATATATATAATTATTGTTAATATTAATCTTACTATATTAATATAAATAATAGTAAAAATTATAATTATTATAATAATTGTTGCTATAAATTAATATTAGTATATTCTAATAATTATTCATATATAATATTATAATTTATATTATAATATTAATTACAATAAATTTATTCTATTATTATTTATAATTAATATTATATATCTATATTCTTGTAAGATAAAAAGAGGGGTTTTTAAGGGGACCAAAAAACCACAATAAAAAGTATCAAGTTGTTACAAAATGAGAGAGATAAACCAATGAGGATCAAGAGAATTAGTGTCTACCATTGGAAAAGAGGAACAACAGATGGATATCCACATAAACATTTGAAACATTTCAATCAATACAATTTTAAAAAAAAGCCTAAGATCATCCCAAGGTATGAGATCTAAGAGTCATTTTAGAAGGGGTTGCAATTAACTTAGAAGAGTTTCATTTTTTGTTCATGAGCACATTCTATTTATCCTTGTTGGATTCTTCAAAAACTTCAAGGTCATGGCCACATTGAAGAATAAACTCAATGGAATTAATGGGTCGGAATACGGTTTTAGGAGGGGAAGAAGGGGCACTTCTATCCTTAGCCGCCACAAGAGGGTCCTATGGGCGAGGAACAAAATGGATCACATGAGAAGTAGTCTCCTTAATAACAAGGGTAGTATCCACCCTAGAGGGGCACTTGTTGAAAGTGGAATCATCATCTTGCTTAGTAGGGGATTTAACGGTGAAGTGGGAGGGGAGAGAATCCTTCCACTTTCTTTTAAAAGGTTGATGTTTGAATATGAGCGGGGTGAAAGGATTGTTGGAACAGGGAAAAGCATTTTGTTATCCTTCCACTTGGACAAGGGCATTCCATGTAATTTTCCACACATCTCTCCTCCTCCGATTCAATGACTAACATGTCTATCAACCTTGTGTGCCCCCACATGGGTCACAAGCTCGCATGACTGTGATCTTAAATTAGAAATTATATAATACAAAAATTTAGGATATTATATAATTTATAATTTATAATATTATAATTCATTATAATAATAATAATTAATATTTATTATAGCTAGTATAGATATATTAAATATATCTATCTAAAATACACCAAGAGATATCAATCACAAGGAACCTATCTAACTATACAAGTATAGTATAAGTATACCAAAAAAAGTAACAGTTAAAAATAAATATTATAATAAATGTACCTATATGAAATACATCAATAGATACCAATTTCAAGGTTCTTAGTTTTGATTTTTTACATACTTCTTTAATAAAAAACTTCATTAAATTCTTTATCAATTTCCTGTTGATTTGTGGCAAATAGAAGAATTTGGGTACATAATTGTCAAATATATCTATTCAAGAAAAAAAGATCCAAACATTACTACATGGCCAAGATATTACTATTTTTTATTGACTTTTTCAAGAAAAAATAAACAAAATTATTTAAGTGACAGTCCAATGGAAGTTAAATTTGTGAATGAATTGTCACATGACGCTCAAATGAATGTCAAATTTAATGTCAAGAATAAAAGTGAACAATGCACTCCATTACAACCTGTACCGCCATTATAGGACACCTCTTAACATAATAAATTTATTGTAAATTATAATGTAAAGCAAATTTATCGGATTATAATTTATAACAATAATATTTATAATAACTTTTGTATGTTATAATTAATGTTATATAATATAAGCATAATCCCATTGGGTAGTCGTATAATAGTTCTTAGATCTCCTGTTAATTGGGAGGTCCAAGGTTTGAATCTTGACTCCGTGTTAAGACCATCCACTCCATTGGTGATGGATTCCTTATTAATAGGGCACCACGATAATGTGGTTTAATTTGTGGGCTCCCTGAGAGAGCTTAAATTTCCATACTTATATGGTTCCACAACTGGTGTGGGTTAGCAATGCCACAATGAGCTAGGGATCTCTCCCTAGGTAATTTGACCAAAAAATAAATATTGTATAGTACTTATAATAAATTTATTATACTGTTGACGAAAATTATATTATCTTCACCAAGAACATTAATCTTTTTACATTATTCAATAGCAATGCACTCTTTGTAATATTTCATGTGTTTTATAATGTTTTGCATCAAATTTTTAGAGAATATTATCTACCCCTTTATTTAGGAATATTACTCTATTTTCTCTTTTGAACTATAGTTTTGATCAAATAAATTTAATTTTTTCCCTTGTCATCAACTGATTTTATATATGTATAAACAATTATTCTCTATTAGTTGTAAATGGATTTTTTTCATGATCAATAAGAACATGCCACATGGAAAATAGTTCTTCTACCTTAAAGTTTGGAAATTAATTTGATTGAAATGAATGGATTGGGTGTGAAAATTTCAAGGATTTTTTTAGGGGATGGTTATTTTGTTGGGAAGTTGGAGGTCCCCTTAATAATAATATGGTGTTTCTTTAGCTTTTGTGGTATGATTTGCAGTTCATGTCGTTGGTGGCATGCTTTTAGAATTTTTGAATTCCATTTCTTTCCATAGTTGCATGCAAAGGAATAGTTGACACTCATCTATAATTCCAACTAAACTCAAACACAATTTGGAAAATATAAGGAATCAATTATTTACGAGGACCTGTAGTCTTACACCTCCAGATGTAAAAAATAGAGAAAACAAATAGGAGGTAAGACGTTGGTTCAAGCATGCGAGCTTTCAAACAATATTAATCTCACATGGATCTAGTATAACTGAGATCTTTACATGTTAGTATTTAGATTCAACATTTAATATGTTTCTCCTCTGTTGTTGAACAATATATTGACCTTTAAACTTGCATCAGGGTGTTCTTGCAATGCAAACTACAAAAATTTCTATTTTTAATCCCATGTTTCCTTATCAAATATGCCCTCAAACCTACATCGAGGTTTTCTTACACTAGAAATTGTAAATATTTATTATTATATTCCATTGTTTCCTTATCGAATGTGTCATCTAAAAATGATGATCCTAGATCGATAGACAATTGTCTTCTGATACTTCTAATTATTGGCCCATCAATGCCTAATATATGTAACTTGCCATCTGAAATTAAATCCATAACATCCCTTAAGCATGATATTATTTTTCTTATTAGCTGAGAAAAGATTATTGTGAAGCAAACCTTCTCAAGCATGCTGTTATTTTTTGATATAATTTTTCAGAAATTTCTCATAGATATAGTTTTTACAACAATTTCTTGTAGATACAGTTTTAATAGTAATTTCTTTCAAAGTAAAATATTGTATGGCTTGTTTAATAAAAAAGTAGTGTTAGTGTGAAATTTACAAACAAGGAAATAAACTAATTCAAATCCTTAACTAACACAACTATTTACTACCTCGGATTGAGAAAGATAGATAGAGGGAGAAGATGATATACCCACACTTACCTACATGTGGAAATCTTCCTTCTTTGGTAGCTTGGATGTGCTCAAATGGATGATTGTCTTTTCTTCAAATTCATGGATTTAGTTTGATAACACTTCCCCTTCTTGAAATGATGATTCTTTCTTGATATAATTCTTAGTGATTGATAACTTGGCTTAGTATTTTAGTAGCATGTATTTGAAATTATTCTAAGGTGGTGTGCATGGAGGGTGGTACTGTTGAAATTTTTTGCACTTTTGCAAAAATGGGAAACTCAAAACTTTTAAGTTTCATAGATTGGACAGTTAGAATTTTTAAGTATATTTGGGGCAGCCATCTCGGAAAGGGATATAGATTTCAATTTTTTGGTTTTGGACAGTCTTGGAAGTCACATTTGAATCAAATCTGCAACTCAAGTGCAATTCCAGAATGCCATGCCTCATCGATGCAACCATTCCAATTTTTTACCTTTGTCAGAACTATGCAACAACCATAGAAGACCATTGCAAGGCCCTGAGGAAGGTAGGAAAGGCAACATGTATCAAACATGATGTTATGAAATTGCAAATAAGTTGTGGGTTAAAGAACAAGGAACAAATTTATAAATAATTTTTCATATTAAAAGGAGCATCAAAAAGGTACATTTATTCTTACAAGTAAGTGAATTATTTTGGTGTATTTAGTCGTACAATTTCATTTATTATCCATACAAATGAAGAAATTACAAAAATAAAGATATACATCTCATTACACAAAAATACTTCTTGTATTTATGAGGAATAATAGTACAGTGAACCCACACAAGACATGGGTGTAACTCTGAAATCAAGTGCATAAGAAAATGCATGTGTGTAAAGATATGAGTAAAAGTGAAAGGGAGATCCATCATTTCCTTTTCATATGGATTCTCCCAGTTGATTTTCAGTTTTCCTTGCCACTCTTGCCAACATCTTTAGTAGGTTCTTGAAAGAGAGAAGAAAACTATGTTAGAGCTTTGGACTTCCTTGTCTTTTATACTCATAGTTTTAAACAAATGGAATTTATTAAATGAGCTTGGAACAAGAAGTATAGGGAAGTAAAATGCGTAGCAGAATGTCTTTTTTTAGAAAGCATTAAAGAGAGAAAATCATGTTGTAGATATAGAAATGATGTATGGAAAACAAGTATAGTTGATCCAGAAAGAGTACGATTTCAGTTTGTAAAGTATCAGTTTTGTGATTAACCTTCATTTTAGATATCACATTCTACAAATGAAACAGGTACAAATAGGTGACTAAATAAAGAGATTTACAAATTGCGTAAGAAGATATAAAGTACAATGGATCATCTGTTAAACATTCTATGTCATGTTAAAATCATTGAATGGATTTAGATTTCAATATGCTCATCCAGTATAAGCTCATCCAACAACATTACAAGATCGCATAATGTAGGTCTCAAACACCAGTTTTCAGAAATCAGGTTACAGAACTAAAGAAATAGTGATACAAGTGCTACCAATACAATCAGAAAACAGTCTTGAGGAGGGACACATATTGATTTCGGAACGAAATTGACGGAATTACAATCATTTGCATAAGAATAATCAAAATGTTTCATCAAATGATCATAATACAAAAATAGTCTACAAGTTTTCAGTGACCATTTTAGGCTTAAAAGATTACAATTTCCATTATTTCACAATAGCAAAGCTATTTCATACAAGGTAAATTTCAAGTAGATAATGACTTTATTACAAGGTAGTTGTAATCATACTACATGTACAATTTTTTTAAGAACTGAGCAACAAATTTCTTCATTTTACGAAGTATGGAAATCATGGATTGTTGAGTAGGTAAAATGTCAAGTACAACACAACATCAATATGAGACCCGAGGTATTTCTCCAAAGTTTTAGTTATAATCAAATTATTGATTTAAATCAACCTACCAAAGCATTGGTAAAGGATGGAGTAATAAATTTTCATATGGATATATTAACTATTCAAAGGTTCTCAAAGAAATAGTTCCCACTAGTGGATTATATAAACTAATCACAATTTAGCATCCAAATGTTTGAAGGTGCATATAAAAGCACAAAAGTACATATAATAATATTTGTCAAAATAGAGTAGATAGAAAATTTTCAGGCATGTGCTGATCATGAAGCCAATCAAACAGTAATACAAGAGCATCAAGTTTTAGTGAGACATATGAGTATTACAGCTACAAACATATTTTTAGTTATACTTCATGGAACTTCAAATATCTTCTATTAGATACCAGTATTGTGATGAAAGGAGTTTTAAATTACATATTATCATGATATTACATGTTTACCTCCTATCCTAAAATACTTGTTTTCATACTTTTTACAAGGGAAAGATTTTAGAATATCAGTTTTAAAGAGAAAATGCTCGAAAGATAAAGAGTTGAAGAGTTAAAAGGCTTAAACAATACAAAATTTTGAGTGATGTCTTGTAGGAGAACTCAAAAAATCACAACCCACCTGTGTGCAAGCAAATAAATCAAAACCCTTAAATGTAACACAACTATGCCAAATCCAGCTAACATGCAAATGGAAGGCATGAGCTCTGAATAGAGGTGAGTTCAATGAAGCAAAAATTACTAGGTTAGATTAATTCTTCAACCCTTAAGAGCATATCAAAGCATAACATAGAATCAAAAGAAATACAAAAGTCTTAGAAACCACAATTGAAAAGATCCACGGATCTCAAACACAGAGCTCTTTTGACCGAGGAAAATTAAGAATCAAACCATATAATATTGCCCACATCTTGAGCTTAAATTCAAGAAAAACTAGAGACGAGAAAAACTAGAAATGAGCTCAGGGTGAATAAACACAAAGCTCTCAAAGTAAGAAAAAAATAGTAATTCTGAGCTTCGTAATACTGAAATCAAACTCATCAGGAAAAGAAGAGAAAATGGTAAGATATTTGTAAAATACGACCAAGGGTTCTGAGCAACCACCTGCAGGAACAAGAAGCACAAATTATCAGGGTCAATAGCTAACTCGATCTATTGTAAAAAAGAGAAAATTAGAGGTTTACCTTAAAATATGAGGTTACAGAACTACAAGAATCCCTTCATTAGGCCACCAAGAAAAACAAAATGAAACAGAGCTCGAATGATCATCAATGGAAAACTTATAGCCAACATTTAACTCTCTAGAGCCAACAAACCATTTCAAGGTACAGTTAAAAGTGGAATGGTCATACCAAGAAACATACAAGTCAGAGGGAACTACCCAAAAATCAAGTTTGGTCATACCCAGAATGTACAGGTTAGAGGGAATTGCCCAGAAATCAAGCTACCAAAGTCATGGAGTCAAGAAGAATGAAATAATACATAGATTATAGATCAAAGAAGCTCTATTTATCACTACCAAAAAATGAATGCTCAAAGTCATGTAAAGATAGTGATGAATATTAAGAGACTTACCATTTTGATCAAAATATTCAAACCCCCAGAGGATCACAAGTACCAAATAAATATGGGCATTAAATCCTGGGTTAGTTTAAAATCACCAAATTAAAAAATCAAACTGGTAAAGAGTGTAAAACCTAGGAACGACAAACTCAGATCTCACGTTTGGCCGAAATGATGCCATACTCCCATAAAAGAAATGGAGAGCTTGATTCAGAGCTAGTAATGGTGGCAGTAAATTAAAACCCAGTTCATCTCTAAAAAATCAAATGTAAGAGAAAAACCATGAAGCTCCACAATGAGATGGTAATGAATACATTAAAGGAGAGAGGAATGATACTCGAAGAAATAAACAAATGTTTGAAATACAAGAATTTCAAAGATAAATCAAGCCAAAGAGTAGATATGAAAGAGTCCCAAATATATGTAGAAGAAGCAACTCAAACTCAGTAAAATCAAATCTTTTGTAAACCCTTAACATAAAATCTGAAGAAACAAGTCATTCAAGGTTTTGAGACAACAATAGTAATGAAAAATACAAGATCATACAACAAGAAGGCATTGTTTGCTATGGCCAAGACAATAAGTGAGTCTAGTAATGGAAGAAATACAAATAATAAACAACGATGGCTCAATTTGTAACTTGAAGTAACAAAAAAGTAGAGCTAAAGGCCAAAAAACCTTACCAATTTCAAGCTCACCGAGAGAAATAGCCATGGCTAAACCAGTGAAGTAGGGCCGAAACAAAACAAAACTCCTTAAAAAATTTGTGAAGCCACAAAATTCAGATCCACTCTAAATGGTTTCGATCCAACAAAGTAAATAAGAACCAAGTTTCTTCACCAAGAACAATGCGAAATCCAAAGCTTGAATCCTTCATAACAGAGAACAAATTTGTAAAAAATGGAACTCAAATGCTTAAAAATGGCTGCCCCAAATTTTTTGCAGAGCTTTGCTAAGCTCAATGGAGCTCATGAAAAATGATAAAAATATTAGAGTTTCAAACCCTTTTGCTAGCTAACCAGAGTAGTGAGTTGAAAAAATCAACTAGGGTCAACTGAATGTGCAACATGTCAACTCACCATGAAATCCTAATCATCTCAGGGTTAGAATAACACCATAAAATCATAAGGGTCACCCCATCGTTGGAGAGGGAACCAATAATCATTCAAATATTATTATTGAAACTATAGTCTATGTCATGATTGAAGATAAAAGGAGGCCCAAGACCTTAGCATGATAAGTATGCCATTTTTAAAGGTGGTCAAACATCAAAGACTTGCAAATTATCAAATTCCCTTCCACGTATATGCCAATTTTGTAAGGTCATGTGGAGATGATAATATTATTTCTAGCATGTGCACATGGATCACTACATGACAAAATTGATGATTACCTTAACCTTTTCAAAAAATCCTTACTTTTTGCAAAAGAAGATATTATTATTGTGCACATGCCAACAGGTGGTCCCCACATTGGGTAAAGTATTGAGTGAATTATTTTACTAAGTATGAAGATAAATGCATTATTTATTTTTCTTGCACAAAAGTTATTTTTTCATGTGATCACTACTGGACAAAACAAACAATAAGAAAAAATTTCATTGCAAGTGGATGAATACACAGGTGTCACATCATGCATAAGAGGACAAAGATCATGCACTTGCATTAGAGGAGACTTGCACATAAAGCAAGGCTATTATTAGGTAAAGTATTCACCCAGATTATTTATTGTAATAGAAGTAGAGCAGTCAACTACACTTGGATTAAGTGTATTTTTGGAACTAAGGCTATTGTTGCCTCATTGTAAAAGCATGGTTATTTTTATTCGTTTATTTATTCCTGATAAAGGTTAAAATTAACATGTATGGGAAAGTTCATACTATAGTGTATTTTTAGGAGGGGATGGGTGAAGTATTTTTTCTATATATTGTGTGCACTAGCAAGACACAAGGAGGAATTTTTGGACACATGAGTGCAGAAACATATTTTCGCTTGTTTTTACCTCGAATGATAACTAGTTATTGCCTTTCTAACTATTTATAGCGGTGTGAATTTTTCCATTAATTCTTGTGAATGTTAATCCTTGATTAATTATCTTACCTTACTACAAACTTGGTGTTTTCTATATAGCCTTAGTGTGCATGTTAGCTATTGTGTTGTTGTGATTTATCCCCTCAACACACAAGTGTTTGCCTTAGGATCAAACTGAAACCCATTGGTTCGTGTTTCTGTAATTTGTTTCTCAATGTATTGTGCACACACTCAGTCAAATCCCTCATTCAATTTGGTGTATCACCCCATTTCAATTCAGTTACAACAATATTTTTACCCTCAAAACCCCAAAACATTAGTTTAGGATACATCAATAAGGAACCAACCTTGATACTAGAGACTCACCTCAACAATAGGTATACCCACAGACCTGAGGTGTTTCCATTGTATCTATGGAAGTGAGAGATAAAGAAAGCTTAGAACCCTTGTTGTCATCTCTCAACAAGGGTGCACTTCCGAGAGATAGTAGTTTTTGGCACAGCTGATGGGACAAGAACTGCTATCATTGAATTCAGAAAATTGAAGATTTAAAGCAGAATTCATTTGGCGAATTCGTAAATCTGCTTTTAGACTAGTACAATACTTTTCAACATCATCAAATTTTTTAGCTGCAGTTTTCAAGTATTTTTCAAGAAAATCAAATATGTTATTTTGTTGTTTTCAACCTATTTTCATGAACAACAGACCTATTTTTCCATTTTCACATATTTTATGAGGTCATGCAATCATGACATCAAATCCTCAGTGGAATGCTTCTATCCAAGATTTATATCCAACATATCCACAATCTTATCATCCATATTCCAATAAATATCGGCATTATGACCCCTATCAAAATGAATATCCCCATAACCCAATCCCTACACATAAATATGATTACCAATATGAAAATAGTGATGCTGTCCAAAACCAAGGTTATGTAATTTTTTCACAGGATGAAGAGGTTGAAGAAAAAATTTAGATCAGATCACATAAGTACGGAAAGTGCAGTTGATGCAAATATTGCATGTTAAATGACCTTGTCTTAGAAGCCCTATCAATGGAGAGGTCATATACCTAGATGGTTTTTTCCGCAATAAAGGCTTGAGTTAATGCATGAAACTATTGATCAAATGACTGATTTTTCTTTATCTTTGCAAGAAGTGGAGAATGATAGACATTAGGTCGAGGAACCTTGTCAATGGGATGTTCCCACTTACCTTCCCTATCATAATCCCTTGCCCATAGACCCTCCTTGCCATCCAATGCATCCCATTCATCAATTTTCAAACTACTAGGTTGATGCAAAATCTGCTCTTTCTATTCCAAAATCACATACTAAAAGAAAATATCCATTTCCAAGCTTTCGTTCTACTGTTGTTTCAAATACAAACCTTATACCACAATCTCTTGTTCAAGAATTTCCATTCCAGACTCCAAGCTGAGATTAATCCCACCCCTCCTCTTCCATTTGTAGTACCAATCCATGAAGGAGAAAACTAGAATATCATCAAGGAGGGGCAACCAACTAAAGAGAACAACATGCTGAATTATTTGCAGAACATGCAATAATGGGTTTCAAAGTTCAAGTTTGATCATGTTCCAGAGTTAGAAAAGGAACCCATGCAAAAATTATAGGTTGATGTTGTAGAATATCAAAAACAACTGACAATGTCTTATCAACAATCTACATTTTATGAGTTTAGTGTGCACGAAGGTGCCATTCTCACACCATTCAATGATTCATATTAGATTTCAATCTCGTATGAACAGGTAAAATCAGTTTCAAATGAAGAGGATTTTTAGGTCAAATTTGATTACGAATCAGTAGATTTGGTGCATGAGTAACATGTTTTCAACTTGACAGACCTTATTTGAAATAATGAAAATATAAAATCATTCAGGATAGATAAAAAACAACTTGATGAGGCTGATTTTAAAGAGATGGATTTCTTGTCAGAGTTGGGAGATTTCATTATCAAAGAACAAACTTTAAAACTCACTGATTTTGTAGTCTCATCATCCGTCCTCCATTATACAAAGCTTCTTGTTACTAAGGTCTCTTTTGCACTTTAAAAATAACATGAAATTCATTTGGATACAGATCCTTTCTTTCCTCTTTTGGAGGAATCATTTTTAGAGAAGAATATGTCAGAACAACATGCTATCTAGATCATATCTTATGCAGAAAAATGTGATGAATTGGATCTTACAAATTTTGTCTTGAATCAGAATGAGAAAGGGGCAGAACCAATCATGATAGTTATGGTACAACAACTTGAGGAAGATGAAACGTGTTCAAATCAACAACTTATATAGGAAAAACAACCCCCATATCAGCTTCAGTATGTCATGATTGATGAGGTAAAACAATTTTAGAAGGTACATGCAGATAAACAACAGTTTCATGAAAAACATCAGCTTTTAGATCAACTTCAAAATGTACTTAGTGGTGAAAAGGAAATCAATGAGATAGAGTAGATCAAAGAAAAAAATTAGATCAAGATAGTCAAATTTTTTGCATTAAAGAAGCCATGTCCTATTCGATACATGGATGATTGTCAACCGATTACAATAGTACCATATTTCATGCTTGTTTTGGAGTAAAAAAGTGAGTTTCAAATTCTTTGCAGCAAGCCCCAAATCACTTTAAAGTAAGTGAAATATGAGATAGAAGTGTTCCCCAGTTATTGGACTGATTGTGTGAACAAACTAAAGGTACATGTCTTCTATCCAGCTTCTTCATGTTACTTGCTTTACAAGCTGAATTCATGGCCTCATTTTTGGAGAAAAGGAAGTTATTTTTCACTGCCTGTTTCAAGTTTAGTTTATCTTCAGTTTGCTACTGGTTAGAGTATGGTAGATTAGGATTTCCATTTCAATAAGTGTAGTTTATACACATTACAAATTTCAATTTCAATGAGTGCAATTCGTGGACATGTTTTTCCAATTCAATAAGTGCATTCATGCACATGATTTGGTTTACTAGATCCTTTCCCAGATTTAGTTTTTTTTCAGAAGGGTCAATTTTTCAGAAAAGGAATTTTTTGTTATATGTTTTGACTCCATTCCCAATGCGTGAGAGAAAGGAACAGGTCTTACAAGCTAGCAAACAACTTTCCCCAGAGGATCGCAAGAAATGTTGACAATTTTTCCACTTGTGCAAAAATGGGAAACTCGAAAATTTTAAGTTTCACAGATTGGATGGTTAAAAGTTTTGACTATGTTTGGGGTAGTCATCTCAAAATGGGATATAAATTTTAATTGTTTGGTTTTGGAAAGTATTGGAAGTCACATTTGAATCAAATATGTAACTCAAGTGTAATTCCAAAGTGTCATGCCTCATAGATCCAACCATTCCAATTCGTTAGCTTCATCGATACTATGCAACAAACACAGAAGACCATTACAAGGCCTTAAGGAAGGTAGGAAGGGAAACATGTATCAAGCATGATGTTCTAAACCTGCAAACAAGTTGTAGGTTTAAAGAACAAGGAACAACTTTATAAACAATTTTGCATATTAAAAGGAGCATAAAAAAGGTACATTTGAATTTAATTTATCCTTACAAGTAAGTGAATTATTTTGGTGTAATGAGTCGTAGAATTTCATTTATTATCGATACAAATGAAGAAAGGAAAGATATACATTTCATTACATAAAAATAGTTCATTTATTCATGAGGAATAATAGTACAATGAATCCACACAAGCCGTGGGAGTAACTTTGAAAGTAAGTGCATAAAGAAAATGCATGTGTGTAAAGTTATAAGTAAAAGAGAAAGGGAGATTCATCATTGCTTGTTCAGATGGATTCTCCTAGTTGTTTTTCAGTTGTCATTGCCACTCTTGCTAGCATCTTCAGTAGGTACCTGAAAGAGAGAAGAAAACTATGTTAAAGCTTCAAACTTCCTTGTCTATTGTACTCACAATTTTTAAAAAATAGATTTTCTTAAATGAGCTTGGAATAAGAAGTACATGAAAGGAAAATTTTTAGCAGCAGAATGTATTTTTCAGAGTCAGCATAAAAGAGAGAAAATCATGTTGCAGCAATAGAAATGATGTATGGAAAACAAGTACAGTTGATCTAGAAAGAGTACAATTTCAGTTTGTAAAGTATTAGTTTTGTGATCAACCTTCTTTTCAGACATCATAGTTTACAAATGAAACAAATACAGATAGGTGACTAAATAAAGAGATTTATAGATTGCACAAGAAGAGACAAAGTATAATGGAGCATCTATTATACACTCTATGTTATGTTAAAATCATTGAATGTCTTCAAATTTCAATATGCTCTTCTAGTATAAGCTCACGCAAAAATACATTACAAGGATGCATATTATGCAAGTTTCAGAAAAAGGGAGTTTTTTCAAACAAGGCTCCTTCAGAATTGACCCAGTGGAAATAGTCAAGCAAGTGTCTTTAATACAATGAATTCCAATTTGCATTATCATGCAAAATTTGTCAACATGTACAATAAAAAAAGTTTGACAGGGAAAACACATTGAGACACAAAAAATTAAGGGAATTTTCAGCTTTGTCATAAGAATGATCAAAGCGATCTAATGGGAATTTGAATCTTACTACAAAGATGAATAGTTGCATAGTTTCAGATCATCGTTTCATGTTCTTAAAATTGCTTATCAGTTTGCCGCTTGATTGAAGAATGCTCATCAGATGTTCATCACAAGGTTATAACGATCAAGTAGGACAAAAACTTTATTCACAAAGTAGCAAGTTAGGAGTAACCCTTAATCCTACAAATACAAACTTATATATTGTACCTAAGTAATAAAATTTCATGATCATTTTAAGTATTCAAGTATGCACAATCATGGAATAATTGCAGTAGTTACAAAGGATCAATACACACCAAGCATTACAATATGATCTTCAAGGTGTTATCTCCTAATAAAAGTTATATATTCCCAAAATGAGAATTCAAATTCAAGCTAAAAAAGTATCAAATGTATTAGGAAAGTAAATTTAAAGCTGATATGGATATGATCAACTATTCTGAGGACACTTAAAAGATAAATATTACTAGTGGAATGTGAAAAAAGCAAGTTTAACATAGCCAAAATCATCAAGAGTACATCATAATAGATTGAAACTAGGAGCTACAAATACTAAGTATTTTTCAAAATATGCCAAATAGATTTTGTATTTTCAAGGTTCCAAATTAAATAAAAGAATGTTAACAATATGTATGGTAGAATGAAATGTGCCAATAGGAATGCATGAGAATAAAAGCTATAGCCAGGTCCGATTGGAAAACATCGAAGAAAAAATCAAAAGAAATTACAATCAATTTATAAAGTTATATAAAGAAGCTCAAATTAATGGAGCAGATCTTACAAGTACCAGAAATTTGTAGCATAATTAAAGAGTATCTCTTCCTAAGTTTTGAAGGTAAATATATTCATAGTACATATTTTTCAAGGGGTCCTCGATTAGTTTTTTCATGAAAAACATGTACCTCATACATCATAGTTATAAAGAGACAAAATTGCTGAAACAGTACAAGTTGCTGAGTAAGGGTTTGCAGGATAACTCACAAAATCACAACCCATTTTATGCACAAGATATATTTTACCAATAAGATAGGTTCATTAATGCAAAAAATCCGTTTTCAGTAGTTTTCCAACTAGACATGCAAATTGAAGCATGCGATCTGAACTAAGGTGAGTTAACAACAACATAAAGACTTACCAGGATAGATTAGAATTTTCAACACCCAAATGAATGCCTAATCAATGTAAAGCAAAGCATCAGATAAGAATCACTGCAAAAGTCTCATGAAATCATTGTAGAATGGAAAGATCTAAGGATATGGAACCAATGCAAAGGTCTTTCGACCAAGGACATGGATTAAGAATAGAATCCATACAATCTTTCCCATATTCTATGAGCTACAAACTCAGGTAGAAAGTAAGACGAGCATAACTCTTGATCTGAGCTCATGAAAAATAACAACTAGAGATGTGCAAACTCACAAGCATGACATACTAATGTCGAGTAGCTTCATAGTTACTCAAAATGAACTACATCAGAAAATTGAAAGCTACAATGAATCATCAATTTTCAAACCAGATGAGTTAGAGTTTAGGGAAAAACCAAGCCATGGTGAAATGCATGGTTGATCCACTGATAATATGGACATAACTCGAGTTATTGTAAATAAAGTGAAAATCAGTAGGTTTAGCTAAAAATCCATGATGGTTTCAGACCCATAAGGGGGAAGCCCTTATACCAAGTCACCCAGTTAAAAAATGAAACAGAGCTCAAAATGCCATTCAATTGCGAAGCTTGTTTCTAGGCCAACAATTAACTCTCTAGAGCTCAACAAACCATGAAAATGTACAAGGAAAAGTGGAAATGTTCATCCCATCAAACGCAAAAGTCAAAGGGAATTGCCTAGAAATCAAGATTGGTCATACCCAGAAATGTACAGGTCAGAGGGAAGTGCCCAAAAATCAATGCTAATTAAGGCATCGATCCAACAAGCATCCATGGTAAATAATGCACAAATTAGAAATCATAGAAGCTCTGTTTCTCAGTAATGGAGACCAATGAATGCACAAAGTCTTGTAAAGATAGTGTTGAATATCAAGAGACTTACCATTTCATGGTCAAAAAATCTAGTGAAACCCTCAAAGGATCACAAGTAGAATGGTAACATATGACTATCAGATATTGGGTTAATTTGAAAATCACCAAATCGTGAACTCAAATAGAGCAAAGACCTGTGGAAACATAAGACCAACAAACTCAGATGTCATATGGTGAGCTGAAAATGATGCCATGACTCCCATAAGGGAAATAGAGAGCATGGATACAAATCTGGTAATGATGGGAGAATTCTATAAACTTAGTTCATCTCTAATAATGGAAATGTAAAAGTGAAAACCGTGAGGCTCCACAATTGGTAGTGGTCGTGACTTGGGCAACAGAGGTTACAGGAATGATACTAGAAGAATTTTCACAGATGTTTGAAATACAATGAACTTTCAAAGCTAAAAAGACACAGATCGAGAAAATATAAAGAGTCCCAAATACATACCTATAAGAAGATACAACTGACCCAATAAAGTCAAATACTTTTTGCAAATCTCCATTATGACAAACATGACTGACTCAGAAAGTCATTCAACGAGTTTTGAGATAACAATAGTCATGAACCAGAACTTACAAGATCAAATATAAGATATAATTGGCAACCATGTTGCTAAATTAGAAAAGAGAACTTACCCAGTGATATACCGGTAATGAGTCTCAAGACAAATAGTAAACAACGACAATTTTAGTTTGTCATTTTTATAGTAATCAAAAAACCATTGGGCTATTTGTCAAAAATCAGGAATCCATTTTCAAGCCCTCACTCAGAGCCAAACAGCCATGGCCATACCAATGACAGTAGGGCTCTAAACATACAGTAAGGGCCACTCAGGTAAATGCACACCAAAGTACAGATTTGAATCTCTATTTTTTGACCCAAATCATAAAATAAAAAGCTTCATCCTCCTAAAAGACTCCAATCATAGCCTTAAAAAAAAGCTTGAGAATCACAAAAAATGGCAACTCTAGAAACAAAAATGAAGCAGAGTAGAAAGATCATACAAAGTTCCTTAGTTTTAACATCAATGGTGACACCTAAAATTTTAGCAAGGTTTCTCTAGCTCAACAGAGCCCAAAAGTGAAAAATGATCAATGAGATATTAGTGTTTCGAATACCCTTTTCCAACCCTAAATCAGAGTAGCTCACATTGCATCAAACTCATCCAAGATTTAACCGAATAATGCAACGTGGTGGCAACTCACCAATCAAACCCTAGCTCAGCTTTTAGGGTTAGCTAATAGCATTGACAAAGTTATAAGGGTCACCCCGTCATCACGAGAAGGGAACAAATTTTTTCAAAAAAAAAATTCATTTGACCATAGCCTTTGTTATGGCATTAAGACAGGAAGGAGTCCGAAGACCTTATCATGAAGCCAGTATGCTAGTTATTAAAGCTGGTCAACCTTAGTCTTTTGTCTTTGTATGATTAATCCAAGGTGGCCTACCAATGTCTAAGGTAGGATTGCTATGTATTTTTGAAAAGGGAGCCCAAACATTATCACATCAAATTATATGCCAATGACCAAGTTAAGGAAGGGGAATTGATGATTACCTTAAAATTTGAAAACTTACCTTAGCTTTGGTTGCAAAAGAAGACATCATTACCCTGTGCACAGGTCCCAGATAAGGAGTCCCCACAATGGGTAAAGTATCGATTGAATTCTTTTGCATGCTCACAAGTGGAAAATAAAGAAAGGTGGCATATTGGCCAGGTATTAATAAAGCTAGAAAATGAAAGTATTATGATTTTCATGTGAAGTGCATAGGTATCACATTAGGGCTTGACTAGAAGACAAAATAGGTGTCACATCAACTCAAGAGAGACAAAGAGATGATTATTTTAATCATTCAATACAGGACATGATTGCATGCACTTGTTTGAGAAGACTTGCACATCAAGAAAATGATATTATTAGCAAAAATATTCACCCAAGTTATTATTGTAATAAAAATAGAGCAGTCAACTACACTTTTAATGAGTGTATTTTTAGAACTAAGACTATTTTTGCCTCATTGTAAAAGCATGGTTATTTTTATTTCTTTATTTCTTCATGATAAATGCTAAAATTAACATGCATGGGTGAGTACATACTGCAACCTATTTTTAGAAGGGGTTGGGTGAATTATTTTTACTATATATTGCACGTGTATTAGTAAGGCACAAAGAAGGACTTATTGGATACAGGAGTGCTGAAGCAAATTTGTGCCATTTTTTCCCTTGAATGAGAACCAATTATTACCTTTCCAATTATTTGCAGTGGTGTGTATATTTTTATTAGATCTTGTGAATGTTAATTCCATGAATTAATTATCTTAGCTTGATACAAATTTGGTGTTTTCTATATAGTCTTAGTGTGCACGTTAGCTATTGTGTTGTGATTTATTCCCTCAACACACAAGTGTTTTCTTTAGGATCAAAATGAAACCCGTTGGTTCATGTGTTTGTAATCTGTTTCTCAATGTATCGTGCATGTACTCAATCAAAGCCCTCAATCAATTTGCTGTATCGCCCCATTTCAATTTAGTTACAAAAATATTTTTACCCTCAAAACCTAAAAAAATTAGTTTAGGATAAATCAATAAGGAACAGACCTTGATATACCCAAAGACTCACCTCAACAATAGGTATACCCAAAGACTTGATGTGTTTCCATTGTATCTATGGAAGTGAGAGATAAAGCAAGATTAGAACCCTTGTTGTAATCTCTCAACAAGGGTACACTTCTAAGAGATAACAGGGACCACTATTTATAATTGGAGGAAGGATAAATGGAGGGTTGATAGTGATCCATGTAGGATGTGGATTAGTTGTGTATAATACATGAAAATAGAGAATTCTCTAGAATTAGAAAATTATAGAGATTGGAAGAACTCTCCATTGAATTTAAAATTTAATGGAGGGAGGAACATTATTTAAATATTTGAATAAAAAGAGGTAAAATAGTAGAGGCTTCTATAAATAGAATCCTATAGATTTAGAGGATCATTTATCTTGGGATTAAGTATCATTAATTATTAGTGGGGTGATTATATGGAGAGGCTAGGTGTAGAATATGCATAGAGTAGGTGGTAGGTGGGTGGTAATTTTAAATTCCTAGAAATACTTAATAAAGATTATTTAGTGGGATTTTTAAATATTAATTATGTATTAATATGACTAAGGGTAGGATGAGATTTTGGAATGGATAATAAAAATAGTTGGAATATAATAATTGGATAAATAATCAATTATTGTATCGTTAGTGATAGGAAAGGGATTAATAATGTAAAATGAATGTGTTATTTGCTAAATGATCATGTCAAAATTTTACATGTCTACATTTTCCCCACTTTGATTGGCTATTACGTGGCAATGACTATTAAAAATAAATAAGAGAAGATGTTAGGATGGTGATATAATTCCCCCTCGAGGGGTTAGGCACAGGGGAACATGTCAGGTAACCACTCAAAAAGAGGAGAGGTCCAAGTTAGTAAATGAGAGAGGATTATAGGATGAGAAGATTTAATGATTAAAACAATTAGGATTAGAGGATGAGAAGATTAAGGATTACAATAGAGGAGAGAGGACTAGAAGATGAGGAGATTAGAGAATTAGAAGATAGGGGAGAGGATTATAAGATAGGAGAGAGGATTAGCGAAGTAGGATATTAGAGGATTGGATTTTGGATTAGAGGATGCCCCATTCAATGATGTATAACAAGGGTGAAGATTTTAGGATTTAGGATTTATATTTTAGAATGTCCTAGTCACTAATGTATGACAAGGGTAAAGATCTAGGATTTTGAATTAGAGGATGTTGGATGTAGAGATGTTGGATGTTGAGATGCGGATTTGGATAGGAGGATGATGAGGTTAAATAGTTAGTTAGAAAATAATGAGGATTAGGTGTGGATGATGATTAGGTTAAAATGTAAGCAAAAAAGTGGCATTTGTGTGAAACTTACAAACTAGGGTCCAAATCCTAAACTAACACAACTATCTACCTACCTCAGCTTGAGCAAGATAAAAAGAGGGAGAAGATCATATACTTACACTTACCTACGGGTGGAAATCCTCCTTCTTTAATAGATTGGATATGCTCAAATCGATGATTGTATTTTCTTTAGATTCATGGATTTAATTTGGTTGCACTTCCCCTTCTAAAACTGATTATTCTTGCTTGATAGAATGCTTTGTGATTGAGATCTTGCTTTATTATTTTATCAGCATGTATTTGCAATTATTATAAGGTGATGTGCATGGAGGGTGAAAACACTATTTATAGTTAGAGGAAGGATAAATGAAGGGTTGAAATTGATCTATCTAGGATGTGGATCAATGGTGTAGTATACATGAGAATGGAGAATTGTCTATAATTAGAAAATTATAGAGATTGAAAGGAATTTCCATTGAATTAAGAATTCAATCGAGGGAGGCACGTTAATTAAATATTTGAATATAAAAGAGGGAAAATAGTAGGGGCTTCTAGAAATAGAAGCCTCTAGATTTAGAGGATCATTTAGCTTGTGATTAGGTGTCATTAATTATGTTTATTGGGGAGATTAGATGGAGAGGCTAGGTGTAGAGTAGACATAGAATAGGTTGTAGGTGGGTGATAATTTTAAATTCCTAGAAATAGTTAATAAATATTATTTAGTGGGATTTTGAAATATTAATGATGTATTAATATGACTAAGGGTAGGGTGGGAATTTGGAATGGATAATAGAAATAGTTGGAATATAATAACTAATTAAATAATTAATTACTATATGGTTGGTGATAGAAAAGGGATTACTAATGTAAAATGAATGTGTTATTTTCTAAATGATCATGTCGACATTTTACATGTATATATTTTCCCCCTCTTTGGAGTGTTATTGCAAAGAAATGATAGTTCAAGAAAAAAGAGATTATGGGATGGATGGTGAGATTCCCCCTCAAGGGATTGGGAAAAGAAGGGAGGAATCACATGATGGATTGAAAAGAGGATAATCCCAAATTAGCAGAGGAGGGATGATTAGAGTGGGAGAATATGAGATAATTTGGAGGATTATAAAATAGAGGATTAGAGGATAATAGAAAATTAGATGATGGGGAGATTAGATAATGAGACGAGATTGAGTGATGCGGATATTAGATGATTAGACTAAATTAGGAGATGAGAGGAATAGAGGAGATTAAGAAATTAGAGGATGGGGAGATTAAAGGATTAGAAGAGATTAGCATATGAGAGGAGTAGAGGAGAGATTGGATTTTTATGTAGAGGATGCCTTAGTCAAAGATGAGGATTTGGGGTGTGGATTTGAGGATGCCCTAGTATAACAAGGGAAAATATTGTAGATTGTTGGATTGGATGATGCCATAGTTAAGGAGATAGAGTGAATATTTGGGAGTATAGAATGCCCTAATCAAGGGTGTAGGGTAGTGGATCTGCACATTGAAGGATTGATTAGAGAGAAAGATGATAAGGTTGGATGGTGAAGTAGATGAGGTTGTGGATGATGAGAGGATTAAAATATGATGATAGAAGGGAGTGTGATAACTGTAAAGTTCCCAAGGACATCATCATTAGCAGTGTGATCAATGTGGCATATAACATGGTGGACCAGGGTATGAAGCCCGTGGTGACGTAATTATCAAATGCCTTTGTCCTCATATCATTGGATAAATTGATATAACGATGGTCTTCATATCAATGGATCGATTAATAAAAAAATTAGTCCTCATATCATCAGACCATGAAAAAGGATACAAAATGGGCCTCATATCATCGGCCAAAATGTAAATACAGAAAAGTAAGTAAATACAAAAAACAAGCAAAAACACACACATTACATTGATATATTTTTTGGATTTTTAGATTGTTTAGATTGTTTTTCTTTTTTTTGGATGTTTAGTAAATTTTTGATATTTTTAATTTTTAATAATGATTTGGTTTTTTAGGATTTTTAATAATTTTAGGATTTTTTATTTTTTATTTTTTTTATTTTTAATAATAAGTAGGCTTTTTTGGATTTTGGATTTTTTTTAGATGTTTAATATTTTTTTTTGTATTTTTAATAATAATTGAGATTTTTTGGATTTTTAATAATAATTTGGATTTTTGGATTTTTTGCTTTTTTTTTTTTTTTTTTTTTTTTTTTTTTTTCTGATTTTTAGGTGATAAAGGAAGAAATTTGGTGAAGGTAGGAAGAAATGAGAGGAAAAAAAATACATGGGATGGTAAAACGAGCTCCTAGAAGTTGTTAGAGCATCATGACGAGTATAAGAGGGGTTCAGGTTCCACGGGATGAGTCATTTTCACCACGCATAGTTGAAAATGAGAGTGTTCGAGAGATCACAATGGCGTACGAGTGGATTTTTGACCACCGAACGGTGGCAGTGAGGACATACCATCAGCCGACATTTGACGGGGTAGCGGTAGGTACCTTGTGTGTGGTTATTGCATTTATGTTTTTACACTTGTTAATATTTTAAAGGGTTTTTTGGGTAATTTTAGGCATTGGGTGGGTTTAGATTGGTGCATATGCATATGATTTAGCGCGTATGTGCCAAAAATGGCACATATGTGATAAGAAGTAGTACATATGTGTTGCGGCACAGTTGGGTAGAGGGTTTGGTGATTTTGTGGCAAGGGTAGGATTGAAAATATCACTTTTGTTCTAGAATAACACATTTATTAGGGTTTAGTGAATTTGTGGCATAAAATAGCGCTTATGTCAGGGCTTGGGAGGGGTGTACAAAATGGCACATTTGTGATAGGGAGGGTATGCATAGTAGCGTATTTTTTATAAAGTGTTGCATATACTATGTTTTAGCGTATATGTAGCATAAATTATATGTTAGTGGTTGTTTGACATGGTAGGAAACAACATTTATGCTTTCAAATAAGTGTGTATGTGTGTAAAGTAGCTCATATGTGTGTAAACTAGTGTATATGTATGTAAAGTAGCCGAAATTTGTGTATAATATCGCACATGCGTGTAAAGTAGTGCATATGTGTGTAAGACAATGCATATGTGGTAGGGTGGAAGAGAAGGTGTTAATAAAGTATGGGGGATGAAAAATGAGTTTTGATAGGATGAATAATGAGAGGTATAGGATAATATGGGTTGTGTGATGTGTGCAAGCTGAGTTAGGTTTTGTACAGGTGAGGCATCGACAATCAAATGCCTTGCTATATTTATTTGGGGGTGCATATATGGAGATAGAGGAGGAAAAGGGGGGTTTGTTACATGTCTTAGGACCGCTTCATGTTACGAGGATGCCCTTGATGCTAGCGGATCGCTACCTATTGACGAACCTAACAAAGTGGTGGCACTCAGAGATGAGTACCGTTTGGTTTCCCATTGGTGAGGTGACGGAGACCTTGGAATATGTCTACCATATTTACTGACTTCATGTAGAGGGGGATCTTGTGGTATGGATGAGGTTAAGGCCTAGATCAAGATTTCAATTTTTGATCGATGTGGAGGATGCACCCCGCAATGGGTTATAGATAGACTTAGGTCTTTATTTTAGGAAGGGATATATGGAGAGGGTGTTGTTGTTGTGTTCATCGATTAGTTGCATTCTATTTCTATATGGTGGGGGTTAGTTATTTAGTATTGGTTTTGCGGATGTGGTATATTTGATGTGGCAGGATGAGGCTATTTTTGCATGGGCTCTAGCAGTACTGGCACGATTGTACTATGATTTACACAAAGTGGCTTAACGAGAGGGTAACAAGATGGGAGTAGGGATATTATTAGAGATATGGAGTTAAGACCACATTTACATTAATAGACCTATTAGGGATCTAGGAACACCACCGAGTTGGGGATCCTTCAGTGTACGGTTGGCCTTTGATCAGAGGCAGACAAGAGCATTTGGGTGAGATGAATTGGTACATGTGGAAAATTAATGAGTTGTATGATGGTGATATTACATGGTAGCCATATTGATAGTACAAGGCTTGGGAGGGGGATTAAATAATTTAAGTAGGATCCAAACACCATATTATTTGGTTGGAGATCATCCACACATAGTAGAGTGATATAGGCCATTTTGGGTATCGTGGTAGTTTGGTATTATACAGGGTATTCCAATAGACCTCCATATAATCACATGTACTTCATGAGAGATAGAGGACTAGGGGGTGGTGATTCCTGTAGTTGTAGTGAGAACAAATTTTGATGATGTACATGTTATCCTGTGGGCACCATTACTAGAAGTGGAGGATCTAGGGACTGTTCAGGGATATGCGGAGTGGTGGGTGGATATTAGACTAGTGAAATTGACGGGTTCACTTGGTGGGATAAGGTTTGTGCATGGTCTGTGACAGGTGTTCATGGGGATGCCACAGGGATAGGAATTGATTGTACAGAGACCATAAGTACAGATGGAGGAGGAGACAAATTTGGAACCACCTGTTATTGTATTGGGTGGTGTTCTAGTCCAATAGCCAACAGTTCATTCACTAGCCAAGATCTTAGAGAGGTATGATATAGACATGATGGAGGTGGATGTTGTTGTAGGGAAGGTACATACAGTCATAACACCACATGTGGATATAACAGGGCCATCTAGTATAGGGGACAAGATTAGGGAGTACAGGTGATAATTTATAGGCATGGATAAACATGTTCGAGAGGGAGGCTCATGCATGAGCCGTAGAGATAACAAGGTTGTGGGGTAGAGGTGTATCTCTCTTGCAAGAGATACAAGATTTGAGATCGATAGTGAGTATAATGATGGTGATGGTAGATATATGGAGACTGAGATAGATCAATTACATGGGTAGTTAACATAGATCGAGTAGGCAGTGGAGCAGCTGAGATATGAGAGAGATTGAGTTATATGAAACTATGATAGATATCACCATCATCATGATGCATATAGAGAAATATATGGTGTTTTAGATGGAGGAGTATAGGAGAGTGAGACACATGATGCGTCTCAGGGAGCAGAAGTAGCGGAAATCCCAAGTACATCATAGATATCAAGATAGATGGGTCCCCCAGGTACAGTGTCACTTCATTAGTATCAAGACGTGATGGAGGAGATGAGATATTAGGAGGGTATTTTGGCCCTTTATCTTCTATACATGAGGTGTTATGTAGAGAATCTAGCACTATAGAGATCAGGACAAATATCTGGACAACCCATAGCCTCTGGGATCACTATGAGTATGTTACAACCTACATTAGGTGGAGCAAGGGAGGATACTGGTAGCTAAGAACAATGATGAGCACCATTTTTTTTGTAGATGTAGACATATGGTGGATGTATTATTCCATATTTATTTTATTGTATATTCTATGATGAAAAGCATGGTCATATTATTGATGTATATATATGGATGATTCATGATGTATCATTTATTATTTTTCGATGAGGTGCATGATGATGTATTATTTCATGTATATGTTATGGGATATTTTATGATGAACATCATGGTCATATTTTTTATGGATGTGTATGGATGATTCATGATGTATGATATTGTTCTGCTATGTTGTTGTTTTGATGATATTGATGATATGAGTTGAGATGATGTATCATGATTATTATGATGACGATATTATTCATTAGATGAGGTGATTTTATTTTATGTTGATGATATAGTGATAATGTTATGGATGATATGATGATTTGTTACTTTATTTGTTGTGATGAGGATGAGGTATGATGATGATTTGGTATTTACCATGATGTTTTTGTATAAAAAAACGTGATGTGATTGATGATGTAATGGTTATGGTGACATATTATGTTGATGATGATGGTGTTATTAATAATATAATGTTATGTTACTTTTAATGGTATATGGTGATGATGTCATAAATGGGATGATGATTAGTTACATTTATTTTGTGGTTAGGATGACATATGATGCATAGGATGTTATTTATCATGATGGTTTTGAGATATGTGGATATAGATGATGTGATGAGGTTTTAGATCTTAACTCATTTTATTGATGGATATAGTTATTTATATAGTGATGATGATGTAGTTAGTGATGTATGTTTATAATGGGTAGTATTTGTTATTGACGAGTTGTTATTATTAGACGTTGTTAGTGTTGATTATGCGACATGGATGGGATTATGGTTTTTTTAGATGTAAGATATGGTTTGTGTCATGGATTTATGATGACAGTTGGATGGTAGTGTATTTGTATATGTTATAGATGTAATGTTGGTATTTACATATGGGATGGATGTTAAATGTTTTCAAATTTATAGAAATATAACTATTGCTGTAAACTTGGCAGAATATCAAAGAGAAAGGGGAGTGATAGTGGAAGGGAAATAGTAGTAATAAAAGGTAAATAGGGAGATGGAGAGAAATGAAGGCATTAGGATCTTACAAGAGTTGCATTTCTCGACATTTAACTTGCGTGATTTTGAAAGCTGTTTCCCAAGATATGATCATGGACAATGTGTCTTTTAGCTATGATCAGGGTATGTATTCCTAATCATGACAGATCCTTTGCTTCATGGGGAGGATCAAAAGAAGGGAATGGGAGTAGGGATGAAGGGGTGCTTTCCCCCAGTGTGCTTGATTATGTGTTGTAGAGTGCCATTAGACATATGATCTGATTTACTATAGCACCAGGAACCAGTTTTCACCATGGTACTTTCTCAAGGCACCACCAAAGTAGTTTTCTCTTTTGGATGAATTATTTTTATTTTTATTTTTTATTGTGATTTTGAGTAATGGATACTTAGGCATAGAAGCGTCAGAGATGCATGATATTCACGGGATCTTCCAGTTCCTACCCATCCCGAGTAGTAAGCTTATGAGCACCTAAGCCAAATTTTGCTATGAAGACGTAGGGTACGAGCTAGTTAGGTTCATATTTTCCCTTCTTTTCTCGATCAACATTAGTGTTACGATGATTTTATTTGAGGAATAGGAATTAAATTTAAGCTCACAATATTATATGTGTTTACTATAATGTATTTAGAGGCATTTTTGGAAATCTTTTAAATGGTCCAAGGGTTGAAAGAATTTCTCATCTAGGAGTTAAAGTTCTTGAAGGTGATGGACACGATAGTCTTTGTCATCAATGATGTGTTAGAGGGAAACTTGTAAGGATGGGATATTTATCTCAATAGGAAATATTGCTTCAGTGAAAAAAAATAAGGGAGTATGGAGTGGATCCGGCGGGAGTCCAAATGGAGGTGTGATAGGCCCACAAGATTGGATATATTTTCATATGTCAATCTTGTCCTGCTTGATTCATAAATTTTCAAAGGATACACTTTAGCATTTTGTTAGATGCTTCTGATTGGTCATTTCCATGTGGATAATAGGGGGTGGAAAATTTGAGCTTAGTATGAAAATGGTCACAAATTTCATGGACTTCTTGATTTTAAAAGACTTCCCATTTTCCATGATAAGGGTAGATGAAATACTGTAGTAGAAAATGATGTGATTAAGGATAAACTTGGATATTTGTTTACTAGTAACATAGGTGAGTTGGATTACTTCAACCCATTTAGTGAAGGACTCCATTGCAGTAATAATAAAATTGTGACCATCATAAGAAGTGGGATTTAATTTTCCCATGAGATTGATACCCTAGGTAGAAAAAGGCCATGGGGTAGTGATGGTGTGTAAGGCTTAGGATGGTGCATGAATGATTTCGACATGTTTTTGACATGAAACACATTTACAGACATAGGAACATGCATCTTTTTCCATGCTGGGCCAATTGTAACTAGTTCACATAAGTTTCTTAGCTAGGGCCATACCACTAGTGTGAGCTCCGTAAATTCCTGTGTGGACTTCCTTAAGTGTTGATTCATGGAATTTAAGCATCGTCACATATTTCCATCAAATATTTTATGATACAACGTATCACCAAGGATATTAAATCAAGAGGCTTGTTAGATAAAGGATTTTTGATGGCTGTGAGGGAGGTTAGGTGGGAGGATGTGGTCATGGAGGTAGGTATAGATATCGTGGTACCAGGGAATGTTGGGAATAACAATATCACATACCATCTCAGAATCAGGAACTTCATAAGATGGGACCATTAATTTTTCAATTAAGAACTGAGAATTGGGGGCATCCGAAGGCATATCCAATAGAGAACCAATGGTGACCATTGTGTCAACTGATTTGTTACTTATACTAGGGACCTGCTTGAACTGAATATGCTAGAAATAAGCCTTGAAACTTTCGACCATATGTTTTTTAGGGAACTAATTTTTCATCCTTGGTAGTATATTCATCATTAACCTATTTAATTATTAACTGTGAGTCAACAAAGACATTGATATTTTGATATTTCATTAAATGGTCATCTTTAAACCGACAATGAGTGCTTCATATTTAGCTATATTGTTGGTATATGGGAAAGCGAGCCAAAAATATTTAGGATTATATCACCTTAAAGAGAAATAAATAGAATACTTACTCCTGAGGTGTGATGTGTGAAAGATCCATCAAAGTATAGTGTCCATGTGTCTGAATTTGCAATGGTAAATATGGATTCATCTAGAAACCAAGTAGTGAGTGGTGTAGAATCAGGAACTGGAGCTTCTACTAAATTTTCTGCTAGAACTTGTCCTTTGATAGATTTCTGATTAACATATTTGATGTTGAATTTTCTTAAGAGAATGATCCATTTAGCCATTTCCCCTATTAAACCTGATTTAGAGAGTAGGTATTTGAGTGGATCGATCTTAGCTATGAGCTTGACTATATTATTAAGCATGCAATGTCAAATTTTCTGAGAAGAAAAAACAACAAGGCATGCTTTTTCCATAGGAGTGTAATTAAGCTTATAATCAATTAGTGTTCGAATTAAATAATAAATGGCCTATTATTTTCCATGGACATTAGGTTTTTCTAGGAGAGCTCCCAAGGCGTTTTGTGTAGATAAAATGTATAAAAAAAGATGCATTCCTAGAGTAGGGGGTACTAAACAATGGAGGGTGCAATAGGTATTCCTTGAGCTTTGCAAAGGAGGCATGACATTCCTTTTTCCAATGGAATTACATTCCCTTTTTGAGAAGGTGATGAAATGGATGACACTTATCAACAAGTTATGACATAAATATTCCGATAGCTTGTACATTACCCTGTATCCTTTATAGCTACTTTAGATTTTTAGGTGGAGGCATTCCAACCACAAATTTAAATTTATCTGGGTCCATTTTGATTCCGCATCTTGAGACGATAAATATGAATATATTTCCAGATGTGAGGCCAAAAACACATTTCTTGGGATTAAGGAAAACCTTGTATTCTCGTATTCTTTCAAAGATTCAGCAAAGAACCATGGGATGCTCCTCGCGGGTTTTTAATTTTCCCAAAATTTTGTCAACATAATCTTCAACAATGTCATACATCATATCATGGAAAATAACAGTTATGACATGTTGATAGGAGGATCTATCATTTTTTATTCCAAAGGGCCTGACTTGATAACAGAAAATGCCCCAAGGTGTTGTGAAAGTTACTTTATGTTGATCTTATTCTGTAATTTTAATTTGATTGTAGCTAGAGAAACCATACATGAGTGATAAAATCTCGTTCCATGTCGTAGAGTCGATGATCATATCAATGTTTAGTAACATGAAATTATCCTTGGGGAAAGCTTTATTAATGTTGCAAATGTCTGTATAGATGTGAATGGGCCTATTATTTTTTCCTACTAGGACAATATTGGAGATCCAGTCAGAATAATCGATGGGTTGGATAAAACCAACATCTAGTGGCTTCTGTAATTATTTTTTTTCATGCAAAATGAATTTTAGATGCATATTTCAGAGCTTTTATTTGACTGGTTTGGCATCTTTATGTACTACAAGATTGTGGACTACTAGGGAAGGATTAAGGCAAGACATATCCACATAAGACCATGTGAATACATCTAAGAATTCTTTTAGGAGTGTTGTAAAGGTGGATTTTTTTATCTATAGATAGGGATGCCCCTAGTTTGAGGATCTTGGGAGATTCTTCTATGTTAATGTTAATGTCAATGGTTTTCTCAATTAATGACGTTGAGCTATCTTAAATTGTTTCAAGAGCTGAAAGAATTTGATCCATAAACAGATCATGTTCAGGATGTGGGGAATCTTAGAAGAATTATGAAATAGGAGCTTTCTCATCATGATGAAAAGAGGATTTGGGATGAGGGACATTAGTGTAGGATTTAATAGAGAGGGGGCCTCTTGTGCACCAAAGTAGGTGTCAACGTTTAAACATATTTGGAAACATTTGTTATGATCTTAAATAGATATATCATCTCGAGTTCACATGAACTCAAGAATATTTTCATTGATCTGAAATGAGTCAAGAGGATCATACTATGATTTTTTTTCCCATTGAATGAGTTATGGATAAGTGAGGCCGATATTGATGGTAAGAACAACGGTGTCATGGAAAAGGTTAGTAGAGGAGATTTCTTCATATTGGCTATAGACAAAACTTCTTTTGATATTTTTTATGGTCTCCTTGGCTGTGTTAGAAGTATCACTAAGATCTTAATAGAAAACTTCACCAAGTGGTTGGTATTCAATTCCATGAGCATCAAGGTTGGGGATAATAGCTAAAGGTTCGGGGATTCCTTGTATTATAAAAAAATAGCACCTTGAGATTTGGCTATACAGATCTCTATTATTTGCTAACATGGGTACTGCCTCTCAATCTATGGGACTTGCATGCTTAAGGTGGACCTTTGGAGAAGGCTGATTTTCTCTACCTAAATCTAATGCTACAACTACACCTAGAAGGGAAAATGTAGCTAACGAATCCTAAACTAACCATTCCAAGGGACCAGGGAGAGAGAGGGTTAGACAGATGCATGAAAATGAAATCCTACTTTAACAAAGGTGATAACACCAGAGAAAGGGGGTGTGCTAGAAAATCTTCCTAGCCTTCCAATAAAGAAGGATGAATTTGGAGATGATATACAGACACAACATACCAAATTACATATCATTAACCATTACAATATAAACACAACAACACTAAAATCCTGCAATGGAAACAAATGTATGCACAAAACAATTGTATAATAATGAGAGGAAAGAAAAAACAATTAACACTGTGTAAGGTTAAAGAGATTAAAAAAAATGATTTTCATTTCTCAAGAGTATGTACAGTACATAATTTTAAGGAGAGGCAAGAGGTTCCATTACAAAATATAGAGTGAAGGCTTGAAGTCCCAAATTCAAAACAACCCAGTTATGGAGAAGAAGGGGGCATGGTGAGGAAAATATCTAACATAAACCTTTTCAAAATGTGCTCTCCTTACAATTTATAGCAATATGTTGGAGAAGAGAGAGAGAGAGAGAGACTTGAAATACCTGAATGCATGTCTTTCTTAGCACTCAAACTCAATTATTGATGTGAAGGCAACATGGGTGACATGTAGGACCCATATCTCTCATACTCTTTCTTGCAGCAAAAGGAATTGGCCTCCATGCCTTATTAATGATGGTACATAGTTGTTACTGTGTAATGAAGTACATAAGAATTAATGCCGTTTTTAACCACCTTTCACTCACCAAATATGAAAATTTAAGTTTCTAGTGCATAGAGATCTCCGAGACCTTTCCATAAAGTCCAAGTTTGTGTGAACCAAAGCTCCCAGCTGAAAGTTATAACATTTTGAAGTTTCACAGTTTTACAAGAAACCAGGGTGCCATTACTTCTACTTCCCCTTCATTATGGGAAAATGACCCTGAATTACTTTTTCTTCCCATCAGACCTCTCCAATATCTTTACATTACTTATTTTGAGAATTAAAGTAATTATAATTCACTGATTACTTCAACTTGATTTAGGTTTTCTTTGAGGGAAACTGGAGGTGCATTGCTTGTTGTATGGAGAGGCAAGCTTGCTTGCCACCCAGATCACCTATAGCTCACTTATAAACTCGGCACATGGCTCGTGTAACTCATTTCATGGCTCAATGAATAACTCCCTTTCATCATGGTGAATGACACTACTTTTACTTTTTTTTACGGTGAACGCGCTATGCACTTGTTTCTACTTTATCGTCGTTTCAAATTTATTGTGCTTCAAAAAGCACCACCTCTTTATGCATAGTTCTAAAACTCTTTCCCCTTTATTGTATTGAAATATCCAACTCTTGCTTTCTTTTCATTGAATGCATTTTATTTTTCTTTGTTAAATGACTCATCAACCTAAGACTTCTCCCCTTCATTTGCTACTTTACATTGGTCAATAACTCACCATTCATTGTAGAGATCCCAATATCTTATGTTTCCCTTATGGTGAATGCATTTTATTCTACTTTCCTTAACTCACTTGTTTGATTAAGACTTCACCCTTTATTTTTCTGCAACACTCTAACTAGCTCGCCTTAGTCATTGCAGTGATCCACATGACTTTTGTTTCTTTTACATTAAAATGGGTCTGCATTTCTTAAGTAATGCACCCTGTGGATGCCACTTCCCCCAAATTAGTGTCAGGATGATATAACTCCTCTCTGAACTTGATTTCAAACTTGGCCTTGACTCTTCCTTAACCCCAGTGACTTGGTTCTATTTTGACCCTGTGAACTTTGAGCTCAGCTCCAATGGCTCGGCCCTTACCTTCCTTGTGCCCTACAACGTTTCCTTAGTTTGATTTCCCATGCAGCCTCACTACTCCGGTTAGGCCCTAAAATCCTCCGCCTTGGCTCATTACCTTAGTGATCCCCAAAGTTCTTATCCCTAGCTCATTCTTCATGCCAAGCCATTACCATGGCCAAATAGCTTGGACTGAGTCTTTTACGATGTCTCCACTACCATCACCCTATGTAACTCTTTCCACTGTGTGATTTTGACACTAACCCTGACCTTACATACTCAAGCTTACCACCATATCTTCTTTGAGTTACTATTGGCTCCATTTTTCTGAGCTCATGGAGCTCAGCCTCTTACCTCAATGCTTTCAATGTTTTCACTCCATGAGGAGATTTCCTTCAGGCTCACCCTACGACGCTTCAAATTTGCTACATAAAAAACTTAGACCCATAGCTCAGTCACTTGGGCTTCTACTTCCTCTAAGACCAAATCACCTCGCTTAGTGAGTTGACTCGCTAAGCCCCCATCTACTCACTATGTGCCAAGCTCGTTGTTGATACCCACGAGCTCATCACCGAGCTTGGTCTGAGCTCACCATTCAGCCAACTTACGATGCCTTCAACATAGCTCAATGAGCTACTCAGAAAGATCATTTCTAATAAACCCCCTCTATAGCTCGATCAATTTTTTTCTAACTCACCCACTAGCTCGCCCGAGTTGGTTGGGCTCCTATCTAACTTTGATTCCCTCCCCATAACCTAGCTGAGTTTTTTGGATTTTTTGGGGGAATTTTCTGACCGAAGGGGGTTATGATGACAACAATGAGCTATAAATGGGCTAATCTTCTACTTTTGGCCATTTTGGCTTCCTGCGAGCCCTAACAGAGTTTACTTCTTTTCACTAACTGATCTTTTAAACCATGAAAAATCCTCTTATGGCCTCAAATCTCCAAAAATCACTAAATATGCTCTCAGAATGATAGGAAGCTACATACAACCCAGGTGAATACCCTTGATGACCTGACAAGCTATAAATCTTAGCTCCTATTATCTATTTTCACCCAAGGGGGGTAAAAATGGATAACAATTTGGTGACTCACAGGGACATCTATCTATTAAATGAAGTAGACCAACTACCTTGAAGCATACATTAGGCATGAAGCCCTCTGAAGTAACTCAAAACTGATATGATACTGAAAAATTACACCTCAAACCTACTTGAAACACTGCCATGAAATTGCCACATGCTGCTTGTAATTTTCAAATTCATAATAATATTTTCTAAAAAAAATTAGGACACTGGAAAATTATGCTCAAACTAAATTTTCACGTTTTCCCACAACTGTGACCTGTGAGGTTGAATGATGAACATATGTAACTTCTACCTCAATATCTAATTCTTACCAATACAAATCACAAACCAAATGATTTTATTGACAAGATAAAACACTGTAAGACTTGTAGGCATATGTTGATTTGGGATGCAACTTGGGACTGTTGCGGAACTAGATTACTTTGTTTTGTTATGTTGCTCATTGGGACACTGTTGGAAGTAGGGGCTTATTTATTTTGAATGGACTACCTATTGATTTTATGATTTCATTATAAGGGCACTAGAAGCTTAGCTCCATCTGATCCGAAGGAACAAGAAATGAAAACAATAAAAATTGTCCCTTAACTAATTTTAGTTACTCTGCATTTGAAAATTCTTGAGGATTGCAGCTTCTTCATGAAACTATGAACTTATTACTACAAATACTTTAGGAACATGATGTACCATACTCAGACCAACATGAACAAAATCTATATACAAAGAGATAAATCATACATGCCTCAAGTGAAGCATGCAGGGTGTGCACAAGCACTTCTTGTGAAAAAAATCTACTCTTATCCTACACTAACCAGAGATATGGGAAACTCAAACAAAACATGACACTGAGAAGGAAAAGTAGTTTCCATTTCTCACAATATTGGATCATGCAACCAATTTTGCAATGAACATGGTCATGTTTATGAGTGAAAAAATGACCATAATTTTATTCTCCACCAAACAAGCTAAGGTACTTGCATCAAATATAGAGAATACATCCTGAAGTTGCTCACTGTTCTAATCCAGGAGGATTTGGTATTGACCCTTGGTACTTTTTAGCTCATCCTCATGCTTGGAAGTTAGCATGACTTGTTATGGCTCTTCCGTTGATTCCAATGGAACCAAGTACCTAATGTGGCAAGGTCTGATCCACGTGATTTTCCCACCCTTTTGAAATTTTTCCCCATGGACATGGGCATCCTACAGACTTTATTCCTAAAAGGAGATACTCAAAAGATGATTTGAACCCAATTCTACTTCCATAAACAACTTTGTTTCCATCTTGATGCCTACTGAGTTTGCAATTGGTTCTCCATGGGTCTCTTCATTCCACATTTCAACATGATCCTCTAATAAAATTGAAGCAATTTCTAAGTATATTGAACACTGAGGATCACTGCATTCAAACAAAGCACCTTGCTCTCTTTCAATGGATAATTCCTTGGGGCTTTAGGTGTTAGTAGTGTTTAATAACACTTTCTCTTCCCTAACCTTTCCAATAGGATTTTTCTTCTTACTTATCTATTCTATTTTTAGATTCAACTCCTTCCTTTGCACATTTTGAATCTCTTCATCCTCCCAATCTGAATCAGACCAATCATCTACTAATATTAAATTCTCATCTTTAACAATATTGGTTGAGAGATAGGTATAAGAAAGAGGCTGTTGTTTTGCTTCATATCTGGGCAGCAATCCTTGATGCTAACAAGACTTTATTTGATCATCTGAAAAGGCCAAATGATCCTCCAAAACATGTCTACTATTCTACTGACGTGTTTCCTCCAAAACAACTGGATCGTCTTGACTCAAATTCTATTGTTTGAGGTGTTGCATGGGCATCTCCCTTTCTCCAAAAGTATAGCAGGTTTCTCTTTCTACCAACCTTGTAGTATAACCCTGTTTATTAAGGGTTGGGTAGAAACTAGGGACAACATTCGAAATACCACAACTATTAGGAATATTGGAGTATGGTTTAGAGAAGTGGGTAGTTCCCTAGGTGGAGATGGGAGGGATCTTTGTAAAGTTTGGGGAATTTTCTGGGCATAAAAACTTATGAGACATCAGATGAAGGATAAGGAATCAAAGGAGATTCCTAATTTTGGCAAGGAATGATGGATATTTCTTCATTTGCACAAGGGGGATGAAGAATTTGAGGTGATAGAGGAAGAATTTCTATAGCAGAGATAGGATTTCGTTTTCCATCCTGAATAAGAATCTTCTTAGCTTGAGATGCAATGGAAAAATATTGAGGAAGAATACTACCCCCTAGAAATTGAATTAATACAGCTAAATCAACATCAAAGGACCTTAGATAATACAAGAATGCCATATGTTGTGGGGGTTTGTATTTTTGGGGAATATTCTACCAAGTCAACATGAATTTGATGTTAAAATCTAGAATGAATTTCATTAGATCGCATTGTATTTTGTTGAGATGTTCCATGAGGAAAATGAAATTTGCATCCTCCTTGAACTGGTTATGCAATTTTTCTCCCACCCGACTCCATATGGAAATGGATTGTGGAGCTAAAATTTTGTGCCAATATTTTAATTTGCCTTTGAGAGATGCAAGCAAAAGTCTGAGGAAAAAATTCCCCTCTGTGATAATGTGAATTTCACAGTGGTTTGCAACATATTGAATGTGATCAATAGGGGATTGATCTCCATTTCCATAGAAAAGAGGTATGGAACTGAAATGATGAAATGGGAAAGCTACTTGGAGAGCCATGAATGTAATAGAAACATAAAAATGGATGGGACAATTATAAGAAAGTCTACAACTAAAGATAGTGGGCTTCTTGAATCACTGGAGTCGCCAGATGTGTTTCAGGTTTTGGATCCTTGATTACTTAAGTCTTTCAATTTTCTGCAGTTGGAAGTATGTATTCATCTTGAATTAATCCACATGATTGAAGTAAATCAATATCTTGAAATAATACCACTTAATTCTTCTACTTCTTATCATTGGTGTTTGGAACCTACATTACTTCCCCTTATTCATCGGAGTTCTAAGGTCGGATTACTTCAACTTTGCCTTTTATTTTTCATCGATGCTTGGAAAATACATTACTTCCCTTCTTATCGGTCTTTGAAAGGGAAATTAATTATGTCTTTGAACTCAAAGTGATTGGATTTCTTGAAGTAGTGCAACCTCGAGGTGCAACTGCTTAAGTATTTCAACTTGAAGTAATGCAACAACTTGAAGTAGTACAACTTGTAGGTGCAACTAATTAATTCTTTCTCTTTGAAGTAATGGGATAAATTGAAATAATAAACTTAATTGAGTTAATTGAAAAACTTAAGTAATAGGAGTTTTGAGGTGAAATTACTTAAGTCTTCCATCTTGAAGTAATAACACAACTTGATACGAAACAACTTACTTCTTCCTCTTCTTCTTATCAATGTTCTTAGGTGCAATTACTTACTCCTGTTGTATGCACTATTTAGACTATTGATTACTTATCAATAATGCAATATGGGAACACCAATTACTTCTTCTTCTCTACGGTGTTCTAGGACCACATTACTTTAACTATTTTTTATTGCAAGGCTTCCAAAACTACAAAATTTTACCAAGAACACATCAACTCATCAAAACTGGAAACTCTTCAACTGCACTCTAGCTCAAGAATTTGAATTCAATGTTGTCTCACCGACATGCTAAAAATTTTATCACAAAAAATTAGTACCCTAAGATTCGGCTATGTAGATCTCTACTTTTTGCTAACATGGGTATCACCTCTCAATATGTGGGACTTGTATGCTTGAGATGGACCTCCGAAGAAGGCAAGATTCCTCTACCTAAATCGAATGCTAAAAATACTCCTAGAAGGGAAAATACAGCTAACTTATCCTAAAATAACCATTCCAAGGGACTAAGGAGAGAGAGAGGGTTATAAAGTTGCATGCAAATGAAATCCTACTCTAATAGAGGTGATAACACCATAGAAAAGGGGTGTGCTAGATAATCTTCCTAGCCTGTCAATGATGAAGGATAAAATTGGAGAGGGTGGAAAGGCACCATAGATTGAATTACATACCATTAACCATCCAAAAATTAACCAAAAAACACAAAAATCCTACAATGGAAACAAAGCTATGTACAAAATACCTGTATAATAATGAGAGGCAAGAAAGAACAATTAAAACCATGTAAGGTTAGAGAGATTAACAAAAAAAATATTTTCATTGCTCAAGAGTATGCACAATACATCATTTTAGGGAGAGGAAATAGGTTCCATTACAACATTTTGAGTGAAGGCATGAAGCCCCAAATTCACAATAACCTAGCTGTGGAGAAGAAGGAGGTATGGGGACGAAAATATCCAACAACAAAAACCTTTTCAAATTTTTCTCCCCTTAAGATTTTTAACAATATGTTGGAGAAGAGAGAGAGACTTGAAAGACTAAAATGCATGTCTTTCTTCGAACTCAAACTTAATTAGTGATGTGAAATTAGCATGGGTGATCTACAAGACACATATCTCTCTGTAGACACCAAAATTGGGTCACACTCCACCTGGGCCCCTTTTGAATAACCAACTTAAACACATTCACCTAACGATGACCATTATCCCCCACATTAATATCAATTTAATTATTTATAATTAAATTAATACCCATCCTCACCCCATTTATTAATTTAACTTAGTTACTTTAATTAAATGGATTCACACCTCACCTAGACACCTCACCATAGACCTATTCATAGCATGTTTCCATAAATGAATAAGACTTGGTTCAACCCTAAAAACCAAGGCCTATTATTCCTCTAACCACCTCCCCACTCATAAAAACATAACGTCCATTCTGATATGTGGGAATGAACAAACCCAACCCAAGAAATCAAATAGATCTGCCATTTTTAGTAAATCTAGGGAATCCTCCCTTAGCCGATGTCAGTCACCCCTAAATTGATGCTAGTCAACCCAAAACCTTTGTCGGTTACCATTTATTCACCTTATAAACCTTGTTTTTGGGCTGGCACATTATGAGAGCAAGAGGATGATAAGATAGTTGCATGCAATAAAAAACTAGAGTCTTTTCACACACCTTGACATCCATAGCCAGTATCAGGATAGATCCATAAGAATTTTGCACTCACGGTAACATTCTGAAAAGAATCACTATTGCACCAAGCTCCATTCCACCAACCAATCATTACCACCACCCAACCATTGGACCTGTAACATTGGTAAGTGTTTTTTATCATTAATCATTTTCATTCTTATTCTACTCATAGAGTTGTTATCATTCTTCCTTTAACATTCCCATTCCTCCATAGCCTTATTTTTGGAAAAACCCAAAAACCTCACCCACCCTTTTATCAGATCACCTATCCTAGCCCTTCCACCTCTTTGAGTGTTCTCAGCATTTCCACAAACCTCACCATCCCCTTCTTTAGCTCCATCTAACCTCACCCAGACTCTACAGAAAGGTCTTCATTAAACTATTGTCACTCTACTATACTGATGCCAGTTACCCATAACCATCATCGGTCTCTCTTAAACTGTCGTCGGTTATACCCAAACGACATCGGTATGTATGTTTCATACCCTGTGCCAACAATAGAACCAAAAAACCTTTTACCAAATAACCTAAATAGCCCAAAACGTGACCCCGAATAGTTCCAGTACCCTGACATCTACCAATCCTTCAGATATGACTATAGCCTAGCTTGATATATTATATTTTCTTATTGTGATTGAATAAGATACCTAAATCATATCAACTATAGTAAAAATTTGCTTATTTCTCACATTAATTTGTTTTAAATAGTGGATTGAAAACCATGTAGGGAGTATTACACTTCCCGGATCTAGCATACGCTAGGTAGTTCAGTGTCATATATTATTTAACTATTATTTTTGTGGTCTTGTTTTCTATTTCAAGTAGTTCCTCCCAGCGAAAAGGAATCTCTCACAATCGACATTGGATTGAGAAGTCAAAATGCACACAACAACCATCAACTGATAAAAAATAACAGGTATTCCTCCTCAGCCCTTACCCTTATCTATTTCATCTCAAAAAAGTAAAGAAAACAGTGAAACATTTGGCATGTCAGGTGGGACCCATAAGGGGTTCTATTGCATTTTATTTTTTCCTAGGCGAAAGTTGTGTTTGTTTCCCTTTAAAAGGCTTACAGATTGATCTTTTTCTCTGTTAATCTTCTCTTCTTTCTAATTGCTCTAAAAGAAATATTTCTATTGGTGCATTTAAAAAGGAATCATTCTTCTTTCTCTCATTTTACATTTAGTGAAAGAGCATACCCTCTCCTATTCATCATTTGCTTCATCGAACGTAATCTTTTTGATTTGGGATTAAAATTGGTTGTATTACATTCGGATTTGTTGCATTATATCACATTAAAGTGAGGGAAACCTATATGTTGGAAGTCATGCTCAGCTGATGGTTGACACAAAGAATCATAGAAAGTACATTCTCTGTGTGTGTGTGTGTGTGTGTGTGTGTTACCAAAACACACAAAATTGAAATATACACATCTTTCTCAAACAACATCTTACCTAAGAACACCTATCCATGATTACATGATCATATTGGAATGTACTCCCTATCTCGTTACTTATTTCGAGTCATTATCTTAGAGGACAATCCGCGCTCACCATAACATACCTGAAACCTCTCCTTTTAGATATCCTTCTTCATAGAAATCCTTCCTCACCAAAAACTCTGTTCTAAATTCATAAGTCAGTATTATAAATAGAATAAGCTCAACACATTAAAAATCACTCTTTAAATATGTGTTTTTAGTGTTTTATTGATGTACGTTTTGAGGTGTGAGGATACGCTTCTCCATTTTTCGATTATGCTTCCTTGCACACTCCACAATCACAGTTGGAGTATTCTGACTTCTTTTGAGTATGTCGGGACTTCATTGCATCATCTCTAGACCTCTGGGTTGATTATTTATCTCACTAAAATTCACAACAATGCATTTTTCTACATTTTTCCAATTTTCACAGTAATCGACATCGGTTACCCCTAATCAGCCTCAATTTTTCTTAACCAACATCAGTTTTCTGGTCTTTTGGGTTAAATTACCTAAAGAACCCTTATTTCATTTTCTTTACTGTCATAGTTCATGTGAGTCTCTATACTCTCTAGGATTTGATAAAAAATCATCATACAACTTGTTCATATAACCATAAATATTCTTTGCTTCATCTGGTAAAATTGTTCCTATCTCACAATAACCGACATCGGTTACCCCTGAAGCAGTATCGGTCACCCTTGACCATTGTCGGTTACCCTGCGCTGAAACTCAGCTAATACATTTCCCAAACCCACCTATAAACACCTATTTTCTTCATTCCTATTGCTCTCTATGTCATCTGCAGGATACAACATCACCCGATATACATTCATTCACATGGTGTTCACTTGCAATCAAGCTAACGCTCTTATATTTCACACGAGTTGTCAACCACTCCCGCCTAGTCCTTCACCACCGTCTATCTTGACACCCATGGATCCAACCATACCTACCACAATTTCCGTAGGAGATGAATAATTTTCACGACTCCTTGATCAGAATCCCGTGGCCTTACAGTTCTACCTTTCCCACTCCTCCACCTGAGACTCCCCAGGTCAGTTGATATATGGCATGCTTGTATCCATATCTACTGGCCTTATTCCCACTTCTACATCAGCTCCTACTAATGTGGCGTTACCTTCACCTACCTTATCCCCAGTAGTTTCACAGCTAGGTCATATACTCATTATGACTGCTACATCTACAATATCAGTTGCACCCATAGTATCTATTGGCCCCTCATCAACCACCCAAACCATAACCTCTTTCATGCCCATTATCTCACAAGATACCAATTGTAAAACAACTACCCATGGTGTTAGTGAGCCCTACTCCATTCCAGAACCTTGTCCTCTCCATCCCGCAATCTCTATCCCTAATCACTACTAGAGTCACTACGACTGTCCCACCTACATAGACATACTATCAACAACCCCCCATCTTGTCCATCACCCATTCTGGATATATGCCCTCTATGTCAGTCCCATATTCTCAACCCCCCTATTTAACATCACCATACACTGGAATGCCACCCAAATCACATGTTTAGTACCAGCCCTCCTACACCATATGAGGAACCCTTCCACCACAACCTACTAATAACCTCATCAAATTAATGATGGAAAGGATGCAGATGCTAGAAGCGTTGGTTTTCGGCTCACACAATTCTCTCACCTACAATGAAATATGTAATGGGCCCATTCATCTGTCCATCCCTATTTTCCCATACCGCGTACACTGGGAAATGCTAAAATTCAACCGTTTATATAGTAAAGAAGACCCGCAACGATATTTGCGGTCTTTCAAACATGGGTGTTACCTGATCACCCATGATGACACCTTACTCCTACGGACCTTCCCAATGTCCTTGACATATATGGCATGAAGCTTGAAGACAGATAGATCATGATGTATGTCGTTTTGTAGCTGGGGATGTGATCTAACTGGCACTCAGATTTGTGGAGAGATGGATAGCACTCAAATAGGACTTGATCTTGTCCTAACTGTTTTAGGTTGTGCCTTTCAACCAAGGTAAGAGGACCTATTTTGTAACCCTCAAATGGTGAAGGAGATGAAGATATCCCTCAATTTGTGCAAATAGTATGAAGGGGCCTTGGGAAAATATGATCAACACTCCAAATCTGACTTTCACAAGTTGTCACTTCCAGATTATGGAGATACTTTCAATGCAAGGCAAGGGTTACTGAAGACATTTTGAAATCCTGATCTGTTCTGCATACTTTAGCAAATGGATTTTGATCTTCTATGGGTATACAGGTCAAAATAGGGGTAGTATGGGGTAGGATTAGTTGTTTAGAATGATTTTTGGTGGGATATTGACAAGAAAAACTTGACTATGCCAGATCTTTGACAACCTCTACAACATTTGAACAACTATTAGAGATAAAATGCTTCAAAACAGTCAGGATGTTCTTTCAACCAGAAGAGATACACAAATGGAGGCCTAGGTTTGCACTCTTCACACAATCTTTGAGACCTCAACACAAAATCTTGAGTTAAAGGACTCAATTAAACATCAAAATCTCTGATCAAATCATGCCTAAGGTACCCCCAAAGGCTTACAAGAAATCTCTGTCAACAAATGAAGGTGAAGTGATTTTAAACTACTTATTTTCAATGCCAGATGAAAGCTCTTCTGACAAATGAAATTGCAAATGCCACTAAACTATCAATAAGGATGAGATCTGTGTGATTCCTAAAGATTTCAATGCAAGATTGCAACAAGAACAAGGAAAACTATTTGTAGACATTTAAACATGATAACAAACATCATATTGCCCAAAATAACATAGATTAATTCAAAATCTTGTTAGATTCATCAGCAGGGGAGAGTTTCAGGAACAATCTCAGAGCTGTGTGATGGCTATACACTTGTAACCAACTCAACATGAATGAAGATCTAACACAGAAGACATTAACCAAGTTTTTTGGAGGGTTTCTCAGAAGATGAGCTTCTCTCAAAATTTTCTCATGATTTTCAATTTCCCAACCTTTTGCATGTCTCAAAACATGTATTATATATCTCTCTATTACATTTGATCCTTCTTTCCCAAGAAAATAATATCCGATGGCATCTTAGTTTGTTACAAATTCATCATGATTCGCAGATAGGGACGTTTAACATATTTGCAACAAAAGTTTCCAGGTGTTTCAAAAAAGGTGAATCATTGCAAAATTTGCATCATTATCCATTGTGGAGGCACGTTTTTCATCTTCAAAGCATGCAGACCCCCTTCCTTTCATTATTTCATCCTTATCCCTCCAAAATTTGACTCTGTAACTTTTGGATTTGATATTTCACATTTTTGGATGGGTTAGGGAAAAAATTATTCCAAAAACATCTCTGATCTTCAAATTGATCCTCAAAACCAATTGCATTGGTCCTTGTAGGCACAAATGACATGAATTTGCCAAAAAATTGATCAAAATCGATGCAAAAAATGCATTTCCACACTTCCTGGAGCAAAAATGGTAGCCAAACTGAAAAATGCACAGTTACCATTGATTTTCCTTTCTCCCTTCAATATAAGCCCTCCACATGTCACAATGTGATTAAAAATGGGCTTGGGATCATTTTTTGATATTTTAACACTTTTGGAAAAAAGTAAAAGTTTGACATTTTTCTCCACCCCTCCGCCCTTAAGATTTTGCACTGACACGTGGCAAAAAGTTGGCCCCATTGGAATCACGGCTTGATTCTTCACATTTCCACCTTTTTTGGAAAAAGGAAAATTTTCACAATTATCCCCGGGGACCCACACCTCCACTTCTGTCCCTGACACGTGGTGATCATTGATTCGCTGCGGGGCCATAACTCCCTTTTTTGCTTCATACTTCCTTCACAAAATTTCAAAGTTTTCAAAACTCATCGGTGGCCCGCACTCCCCTCTACCATTTTCTTTTGACACGTGTCTCCCTCTAATTCATTGTGGAGCCACACTTCAAATTACCACTTTAACTCATTTTTCCAAAAAGGAAACATTTCCCTTTTTCCTCTGACGGCCTGCCGACCCGCACAAGCCTTTAATTTTCTTCTTTTTCAAGGTTGTGCCTTCTTTTAAGACTTTAACCCTTTCTAGGAAAAAGGTTTAAAATCTCACACTCTCTTGGATGTCTGCTACTCTTCTCTGCCCGGATCCTGCCACGTTTCCTCTCCTAATTGGCCCGAAGGACCCGCGGCCTTTTTCATAACTTTTGCTTCCTTTTTCAAAAAAGTAAAATTTTCTAAGTCCTTCTTTCAGCCTTCCATCCCGCTTTTGATGAAAACATGACACGTGTCCACCTTTTATTCGCCAAGGGCCTGCACTCCAAATTTTTACCTTAACTCCTTTTCACCAAAGGAAAATTTTCCACCAAACCTCCTGGGACCTCTCCACCCCTCCAATGTTTTGACTTTTCTAACTGCCACGTATGAGAAGATGTTTGAGCTAAAATTTGATGGGCAAAGGACACCCGTATGACCGTCAAACAACGCAGAAATTGCCAGCGATGCCCTAGAATGCTGAAGATGAAATTTGACGGGCAAATGACGCCCGTCTGACCATCAAAACATAGAAAATGCCAGGGATGCCCTAGATTTCAAATTTTTTTCTTAGGACGACAAATTTCTCAAAATTGAACCAACTGAAACATGTTTTTAAAGCATTTTTTATCATGGAATTGGATTTTCAATGGCATACAAGTATAAAATGAACAATTTTGAGCTCCAAAGATCAGGAAAACATGGGAAAAATGGTAGAGGCATTTGAATGGGCAAAATTAGGGAAAACTTAGAGATTCCTTCAAAATGGTGCAAAAATGGAGAAAAAATGAACAACTCAAAGCATTCAAATGCAGATACAAGTTGTTTTTTCACCAAATGCGAAGGATGGGAGAATCCAAAGCCATTTTTTCTCAGGGCATTTGAAAAAATGCACTTCTCCTTAGCAAATTAGGGCAAGGTAATGAGTTTGCAAACAATCCAATGCACAAGAATGGAGCTACAACTTCACATCATCGATTTCATGAGGAAAAAATGTTTCAGAGCACAAAGAGCAAAGGGGAAACATGGAAAAATGGCAGAGGATCAAAATGGGCACCAACATCAGGCTCCTGCTCAGGGATGGGCACTCCCAGTGAGTGCCATAAGAACAAAAGTAGACCAAGTGCCAAAATAATCCATTGGGAAAATGGAGTCATGAGCCAAAGCCACCAAAAAACCAGCTGAGAAACTGACAAAAATGGCTGCCACACACCAAGGCAAACCACGAACTGACAAAACACCAAAAACAGAGCAAAATCCAAACACTATACACTGTACAAGTGGTGCATACCTCAAATTTGGGGATTAATCCAAGAAATGCTTCAGATGCCTGCCATTAATAGGTAATTCAAGAAATTCCCCATCTAAGTCCTTGAGAAAAAAGGTATTTTCACCAATTCTGATATCAATGGAGTAAGGGCCCATCCACAATGCATCAAATTTACCATGTTTTCCCTTATCTTCATTTCTGCTATCCCACAACAAAACCAGATCTCCAACATTGAAATCCCTAGGAGTGACCTTCTTGTCAAACAACCTCTTCAACTTCTCTCTAAATCTGACATGCCTTTGGTGTGATGCTCTTCTTTCTTCATCCATCTCAACAATCTGATTAATCCTTGCTTCATATGGACTGACCTCTTGATCTTCAAGTTGTTGAACAAACTGAAATGAAGATAATTGCAGATGTAAGGGTAGCAGAGCTTGAGTTCCATACACCAACTCAAATGGGCTCTTACTAGTAGCTCTTTTGGTAGTGATTCTATCAGCCCAAACTACAAATTTTAGTTGTTCACCCCATTTTCTCTTGTTCAAATCCAAGGTTCTCCTAATGATCTTCAATAAGTTCTCACACATCCCCTTAGTTGGACTCACATAGCTTGTCCATTTCCAAAGGATTGAGGGTTATAGTTTTATGTATGAAGCATAAGTCAGATTGGTTCCCATACTCCTTGAGTTACATTGTATGGTGTTGCCCTACCTTAAGGGTATTATTATCATATATTGATTATTGGGTATATTTTCCCCCCATATATCTGGTGTTGTGTTAACAATGGTTCTTATCAAACAAGTTCTTATTGCTGGACTCAGCTTGTCCATTCCCTTGAATAGTTTGAATCATATTCAGATTGGTTCCATTTGCATTTCCATTAAGGGATTAGCTCTGAAACACATGGCATTATCAACAATAATCTTTACCGGCACACCAAATCTGCATATGATGTGATTCAACAAGAAGTCCATAACAACTTGGTGTGTTGCTTTCTTGGTGGGGATTGCTTCTACCCACTTGGTGAAGTAATCTGTGGCTACAAGAATCCACTTATGTCCAGCACTAGAAGGGTCTGAGATCTCACCAATAAATTCCATTCCCCATTTTTTGAAAGGATCTTCAATTGATACAGGCTGCAAAGGAAGGGAGCCTGAAGCTTTCATTCTTCCAGAGAAACACTGGCAACTTTCACATTTTCTAACCAGCAGGGTTGCATCTTTGAAGAGAGTAGGCCACCAATAACCAGCTCTCAAAATTTTGTGTGTTGTAACCCTTCCAGCAAAGTGTCCTCCATAAAATTCCCCATGGAAATAAAAAACTATTTTGGGAGCTTCATCTTCAGTTATACATTTTAAGAGGACACCTTCAGGGTTCTTCCAAGCCAGTCCAAAGTCAGTGATGATGTATTTTTGAGAAGCCAACTTGAGGGATCTTTTCTTATTTTTATTCAAATGATCAGGGCAGCATAGGTGTCTGAGGTAAAATATTACATCCTTGTACCACTCAGAACTTAACAATTTCTCAAGAACATCTGCCCTTTCTTCCTCTACTTCATTCACTTCCACAGTGTCTGCAAGTTGCTCTCAGCCATGAGCTTAGCAAGACCCAAACCTCTTACCAACTTTGTGGTTTGGATGTCCATGTCATACTCCTACAGTTTGAACACCCATCTACATATTTTTCTTGAGATCTCCATCTCTGATAAGATGTCTTTTACCATGGTGTGGGGAACATAAGCAACAACTTTTGAACTTAAGATATAAGGCCTGAAAACCTTTGTTGCTTTCACCAAGGAAAATGCTTGTTTTTCCATGATTGTGTATTTTAACTCAGCAGCTTGTAAAGCCTTGCTAAAGAAGGCAATAGGCCTCTCAGCCCCATCTTCATCCTTTTGCAGCAAAACAGATGCAATGGTATTTTCAGAAGCAAAGGAGAAGATTTGGAAAGGCTTCTTGTAATTCAGAGCTGCCAAGATAGGTGCATGTTTCAAGTGCTTCTTTGATTCCTTCAAAATCCTGAATAGCAGCCTCCTCCCATTTGATAACTTGGTCTTTCTTTAACATGCATGTAATAGGAAGAGTCAATTCAGCAAAATTAGACACAAACCTTCTAATGAAATTGATCTGCCCAAAGAAGGATTGGATGCCCTTCTTTGTTCTTGGAATTGGAACCTTGCTGATTGCTTCTACCCTCTCAGGGTCAATCATGACACCAGCCTTTGAAACAATATGACCAAGCAACTTGGCCTTTTGCACCCCAAAATGGCACTTCTTTGGATTCAAAGAGATTCCAAATTCTCTACATCTGATCAACATTCTTTCCAAGTGCTGCAAGTGATCTTTTCTGCTCCTTGAAAACACAGTCACATCATCCTGATAAACTGCAATGAAGTCATTTATGTAACCAAAAAAGCAACATCCATTTCTCTTTGGAAGGTAGCTCCAGCATTCATGAGACCAAAAGGCATTCTTACATAAACATATGTTCCCCAAGGAGTGGTAAAGGAAGTTTTAAATCTTTCTGACTCCTTGACAACAACTTGATTGTAGCTAGAGAAACCATCCAAGGTGGACAACAATTCAGATCCAGTCACTAACTGCAGCATGTTTTCCATGTTTGGAAAAGGATAATTGTCCTTCAATGAAGCTCTATTCAGATTTCTGAAGTCTACACAAAGTCTGATATCTCCATTTTTCTTTCTAACTGGCACAAGGTTTGCAACCCAATATGAATACCTTGTGGGCTGAATGATCCCTCCCTCCTTCAGTTTCTTCAATTCATCTTGCATTTTCATGGAGAGGAGTGGATTAATTGGCCTCTACTTTGTCTGAAGGGCTTGGCATTTGTTTCAAGAGGAATCTCATGCTGAAACAAGTCCTCTCTGTATGCTTTCAGCTCTGAATAAGACCAAGCAAGACAGTCCTGATATTTCTTCAATAGTTGGACATAGGACTGTTTTTCTTCTTTGTTTAGATTGCTGCCCAACCAAAATTTTCTTGGTTTATCATTAGTGCCCAAGTTATGCTCTTCCACATCCCTTGAGGCAGACATGTTTCTATTGATGATGCAATCAACATTGTTAAAATTTGACTCAAGTGCAACAAGACCTCTAGGAATGGTGTTAGTTTTCAATTGGATAATATCCTTTCCAAACAAAGTCTCTCTTCCTTCAGTCACACACACCATTGGTTCCCAATCAATATTCTGATCTACAAACTCACCTTGATTTTGTAAGAACCTTTGCACTTGAGCATCATCATTAAACACTTGCAATGCTTGATGTTGTCAGGGACAGCTGGCCTAGTTAACACTTCAATATTGTACTCACAATAAGGTGAAATAGTGAAATTTCCAAATCTTGAGCCCAAAACTACCAACTTGTCAGCAGCAAACATTGAAACTTCTGTCATGATGCACAATATTGAAGGAATCAAACATCTCAATTAGATCCCAAACTACATGTTTGTACTGTTTCATCCACTGATTTTTTGTAGCATACAATTTTCTTATTTGTTTGACAACTAGCTCTGAATCTCCTTTTGCAATGATGTCCTTGACACCATACTTCCATGCAATTCTCAGACCCAACAACAAGGCTTCATACTCAGCAATGTTGTTAGTACATTCAAAATTAAGCTTGAAGGAAAAAACAAACTCTTCCAAGCTAGGAGAAATCAGAATTATACCAGCACCATTTCCAAATTTGGAGCAAGCTCCATCAAATAGCAAGGTCCAAGGAGAACCTACCTATTCAAGGCACTTTGACTGATCCATCTTGTGCTCCTTACCATCAGCAAACCCAATAAAATTATCAACATCAACATCAACAAATAATACTTCATAAGAAGCATTGTTTGGATCCTCAATTAGATGCAACATCTTCTTTTCTCCATAGAGCTTGACAAGGCTGCCTTCAATGGGAATGGTGGAAAAAGACATATCCATTTGGACACTCCCACCAACACTTGCAGCCCACTTTCTTGACAAAAGCATACCCCATTTGGCAGGGCAATCAACAATCACAACATCAATTTTAAATTCCTTACCAGGATAAGATGCAAGTTGCACCACCAAACCTTCACACAACCAACTACCAGGCACTTCTCTTGAGTCCATGGTAGTACACTTTCCATAGGCTGACTGTCACTTTGATATCCAACTCATTCATGACTTCTAGAGGCATGACATTACATGATGCACCAGAATCAAACATACAATTGTGAAGTAGTCTATCCTTTATGATCAAAGTTGTAAAGAATGGATCAACATTCAATTGGGAATCAACCAAGGATGTCCCCAAGTATACCTCAGGTGTTTCTCCAAGATCCTCTAATGCTGGTGGTGTTTCAAGGTCTGTAATGATCTGAGGAGGAGTTTCAACAACGTTTACATTTCTGCTTGGGGTACTCTTCTCCTCTTTCAATCCCAAGTACTCAAATGCTCTCTTCTTGTGCTCAGGAATCCTAAGCAACTCAATGATTGGAACACTCACTTTGATTTGGCTCAATACTTGGGCTATGTCATATGGAACACTCTTTGGCAAGGCAGCATTGGAATGGAGACAAGCAGATTCATTAGATGGCATGGGATTCTTGGCAGTTTGGGCATGAGGAGGACTGTAATTTTTTCTTGGGACAACAGAGCTTTTGGCAGGTGTTTCTCTTCTAGGAGATTCTTTGGGAATACTTGTAAGCAAGGGTGTTTTAGGTTTGGCTTGAGGCCCAACTCCCTTAACAACCTTGCTCCTAGTGTTATACTCTTTCTCTTGAGCCACAACAACATTCATTAACAATTGTCTATCTTCCTCCGAAGGGATACCACCATCATACTTCTTAATCATCAAAGCTCTTAAGTATTCAAAGTCATTGTTAGGAATTTCAAAATCTTGCACTACATCAACTTCAAGAGTATGAGGGGGAAGAAAGACTTGTACCTGTTTGATGCAATCCCAAAAGGTTGTAGTTGTCCTTGCACTTATTACCTCAGTTGATGTTGCTCCTTCTTGTGAGCTTGAAGAACAACCCACCATGCAAATATCATCATCAGTACCATCATCATTATTAGCTTCACCATCTTGCTGGTCCACTTCACATGGAGGATGGGGCAGAAAACACCTATCACACCAATCAATATCAGTAACTTCCTCAACAGCAGCAACCCTAGCAGTTAGGGGATCAGGTAACACTCTTCCTTCACGTGCTTGAGGATGTCTATTTGCAGACCCCATGGGTCCTTTCCCTCTATCATCAGATCTCTGATCACCCCTAGGATGATTGGAAAATATTTCATGGTTTTGTGCTTTTTGCTGACCTTGTGAAGTCTGCCCAATTCCCTTCTCAGCTCTTGCCAACTTGTAGGAAATCTCTTTGACAACCCCTGCCAAAGTTTTCACCACTTCCTCCAAGTCTACACTCTTGCTTTCTTGAGGCTTGTCAGGGTTTATCAACTTTACACCATCTCTCTTGAGAGGTTTCCCAATTTCTTTGATATTTTTTTCAATTTGCAGTGCCATGGTAAAGGCCTGCCTTAAATTGGTAGGGTTCTTGTCTCTTAGGTAATAGGCTGCCTTCTTATCAAATGCATCTACATATTTGATCAAGCATGACTGATCACATGGCCTCAAATTAACTGGAAGCCTTCTCAAAGTTTTGTTAAACCTTGTGTTGAAGTCATGAACTGATTCATTGGGGTTCTTCTTGATATTTTCAAATTCAGACAATAGAAACCTAGGATCAGTTTTGTCACCATATTGCAATCTAAATGCATTGTTCATTTCAGTCCATGAATCAATAGAATTATCAGGCAGAGCCTTGTACCAATCCCTTGCATCCTCTTCTAGTGTATGAATGAAAAATTTAATATACACATCTTCATGCTCAATCTCAAAGTCCTCCATCATGTTAACAAAAAGTTTGAGATGTTGATCACCTGTTATGGCATTATTCCCTTGGAACTTTGGCAATCTACTTCTTACATCTTGTGGGACAGCATTTGGGTAACCATCCATTCCTCTAAAATTTATAGGACCAAAGGTGTTAACAACAAATGGAGGTCTAGGCTGAGCCATATTGTTTTGAGGTGGTGATCTTGGGGGAGAAACAAAGATGATGAGGAGTGAGAGGTCTTTGGGGCTCAAGAATGTGGTTCACAAGATTGGTATTCTCTAGGTGCTGATTTTCTTGGAAAGTTTACTAGAATTGAAACACACAGGTGCAGATTGAAGAAGGAACTCACCAGGTACAACAGAAGGACCTTCACTAGTTGAAGTAAACAAGTTTATGAGAAGATTTCTTGAATCAGAATCACTGGAAGAAGAGTGATAATCCTCTACTAAAGGCTGATCTCTCTCACCAATGGATATTCCTTTGCTTGATGTCTGACCTTCAACAACCTTCCAAAATTTTCTTTCCTCTAAACTATCTTTCCCAATTCTTGAAATAAATTTCTACTTGGGTCCCTCCTGAAGAGAGATCTTCTTCCTTCTAGGTTTGTAGAGATTAGCAACACCAAAAAACAAATGACAGAAAGCTAAGACACTGGTATTTATCAAGATCAAAACAACATGGAGTCATCACTAAGGACTTTCACCCTAGTTGTGAAAATGCACTAAAATACTCTGTCAAATACCTATCAACACTGAAAATCTTGCCAAACTTTATAGATCAGACCTTCCTTTTCTTGAATCTATCAACCACAAATGCAAATGAAGTGCAACTACTACTGGAAACTGATAAAATTGTAGACAGAGTTTGAAACCTTTGCATACACCTTACAAATCTGATTATAGAATGATGCTTTAACAATATATTTGCAGATAGAACTTGCAAGAGACATTACCAGGGTTTGACATTCTTTCAAATATCTTCAATATGTATGATCACAGATCAAATTGAAATGAGAATTTCCCTGGCAGTGGCACCACTGGTGTTGGTACCCAAATTTGTTCTCCTTTTCAGTCTGAGCAGCATCAGAGATATGGCATGAAGCTTGAAGACAGATAGATCATGATGTATGTCATTTTGTAGCTAGGGATGTGATCTAACTGGCACTCAGATTTGTGGAGAGATGGATAGCACTCAAATAGGACTTGATCTTGTCCTAACTGTTTTAGGTTGTGCCTTTCAACCAAGGTAAGAGGACCTATTTTGTAACCCTCAAATGGTGAAGGAGATGAAGATATCCCTCAATTTGTGCTAATAGTATGAAGGGGTCTTGGGAAAATATGATCAACACTCCAAATCTGACTTTCACAAGTTGTCACTTCTAGATTATGGAGATACTTTCAATGCAAGGCAAGGGTTACTGAAGACATTTTGAAATCTTGATCTGTTCTGCATACTTTAGCAAATGGATTTTGATCTTCTATGGGTATACAGGTCAAAACAGGGGTAGTATGGGGTAGGATTAGTTGTTTAGAATGATTTTTGGTGGGATATTGACAAGAAAAACTTGACTATGCCAGATCTTTGACAACCTCTACAACATTTGAACAACTATTAGATAAAATGCTTCAAAACAGTCAGGATGTTCTTTCAACCAGAAGAGATACACAAATGGAGGCCTAGGTTTGCACTCTTCACACAATCTTTGAGACCTCAACACAAAATCTTGAGTTAAAGGACTCAATTAAACATCAAAATCTCTGATCAAATCATGCCTAAGGTACCCCCAAAGGCTTACAAGAAATCTCTGTCAACAAATGAAGGTGAAGTGATTTTAAACTGCTTATTTTCAATGCTAGATGAAAGCTCTTCTGACAAATGAAATTGCAAATGCCACTAAACTATCAATAAGGATGAGATCTGTGTGATTCCTAAAGATTTCAATGCAAGATTGCAACAAGAACAAGGAAAACTGTTTGTAGACATTTAAACATGATAACAAACATCATATTGCCCAAAATAACATAGATTAATTCAAAATCTTGTTAGATTCATCAGTAGGGGAGAGTTTCAGGAACAATCTCAGAGCTGTGTGATGGCTATACACTTGTAACCAACTCAACATGAATGAAGATCTAACACAGAAGACATTAACCAGGTTTTTTGGAGGGTTTCTCAGAAGATGAGCTTCTCTCAAAATTTTCTCATGATTTTCAATTTCCCGACCTTTTGCATGTCTCAAAACATGTATTATATATCTCTCTATTACATTTGATCCTTCTTTCCCAAGAAAAGAATATGCCATGGCATCTTAGTTTGTTACAAATTCATCATGATTCACAGACAGGGATGTTTAACATATTTGCAAAAAAAGTTACCAGGTGTTTCAAAAAAGGAAAATCATTGCAAAATTCACATCATTATCCATTGTGGAGGCACATTTTTCATCTTCAAAGCATGCAGACCCCCTTCCTTTCATTATTTCATCCTTATCCCTCCAAAATTTGACTCTGTAACTTTTGGATTTGATATTTCACATTTTTGGACGGGTTAGGGAAAAAATTTATTCCAAAAACATCTCTGATCTTCAAATTGATCCTCAAAACCAATTGCATTGGTCCTTGCAGGCACAAACGACATGAATTTGCCAAAAATTTGATCAAAATCGATGCAAAAAATGCATTTCCACACTTCCTGGAGCAAAAATGGTAGCCAAACTAAAAAATGCATTTACCGTTGATTTTCCTTTTTCCCTTCAATCTGAGCCCTCCACGTGTCACAATGTTATTAAAAATGGGCTTAGGATGATTTTTTGATATTTTAACACTTTTGGAGAAAAGTAAAAACTTGACATTTTTCTCCACCCCTCCTCCGCCCTTGAGATTTGGCACTGACACATGGCACAAAGTGGGCCCCATTGGAATCGCACCTCGATTCTTCACATTTCTACCTTTTTTGGAAAAAAGGAAATTTTCCACAATTATCCTCATGGAGCCGTAACTCTGCTTCTTTCCATAACACGTGGCAATTGCTACTTCGCTGCGGGGCCATAACTCCCTTTTTGCTTCATACTTCCTTCACAAAATTTCAAAGTTTTCAAAACTCATTGACGGCCCACACTCCCCTCTGCCATTTGATTTTAACATGTGCCTCCCTTTGATTCATTGTGGAGCCACACTTCAAATTACCACTTTAACTCATTTTGCCAAAAATGCAACATTTCCCTTTTTCCTCCGGCGGCCCGTCGACCCGCGCAAGCCTTTAATTTTCTTCTTTTTCGGGGTCGTGCGTTCTTTTAAGACTTTAACTATTTTTAGGAAAAATGTTAAAAATCTCAAAGTCTCTCAGATGTCTGCCACTTTGCTCTACCCAGATCCTACCATGTGTCCTCTCCTGATTAGCCCGAAGGACCCACAACCTTTTTCACAACTTTTGCTCCCTTTTTCCAAAAAGAAAATTTTTCTAAGTCCTTCGCTAGCCTTCCATCCCACTTTTGATGAAAACATGACACGTTTCCACCTCTGATTTGTCGAGGGCTTGTGCTTCAATTTTTTTACCATAACTCCTTTTCATCAAAGGAAAATTTTCCACTGTGCCTCCATAGCTTCGCCCCTCCACTGTTTTGACTTTTCTAACTGCCACGTATGAGAATATGTTCGAGCTAAAATTTGATGGGCAGAGGACACCCGCATGGCTGTTAAAAAACATAGAAATTACCAACGATACCCTAGAGTGCTAAAGATGAAATTTGATGGGCAAATGACGCTCGTCTAACCATCAAAACACAGAAAACACCAGGGATGCCCTAGAATTTGATTTTTTTGCTAAGGACGACAAATTTCTCGAAATTGAACCAACTGAAACATGTTTTTAAAGCATTTTTTTTATCATGGAATTGGTTTTTCAATGACATAAAAGTATAAAACAAACAATTTTGAGCTCCAAAGGCTAGGAAAGCATGGGAAAAATGGCAGAGGCATTTGAATGGGAAAAATTAGGGCAAACTTAGAGATTCCTTCAACATGGTGCAAAAATGGAGAAAAAACAAACAAATCAAAGCATTCAAACACATATATAAGTTTTTTTTTTCACCAAATGCGAAGGATGGGAGAATCCAAAGATATTTTTTCTCAAAAACAGGGAAAAAATGCACTTCTCCTTATCAAATTAGGGCAAGGTGATGAGTTTTCAAACAATCCAATGCACAAGAAAGGAGCTACAACTTCACATGATCAATTTCATGAGGAAAAAACATTTCAGAGCAAAAAGTGCAAAGGGGAAACATGGAAAAATGGCAGAGGATCAAAATGGTGAGCAACATCATCTACTCATTTAACCAGGTAAACGAAGCCTTCTTAGACCACTTCTCAATCAACATTGTTAATAAGGTCACCATAACTGATCTTTATTCCACACGACAGTATGAAGATGAGTCTATTGCTGAATTTGTCACTCACTGGCGCAACCTAATTAACTAGCTGAGATCTCAATTACCTGAAACTGAACTCATAGAGTTGTTTACTCGAGCTTGTGCTAGACACATCTCACTAACACTGCAGGTGTAAACCTTTCACACTTTTGACGAGGCATTCACCATGGCACAGAAATTGGAAATTCGTGCTATCAAAGAAAATAAAATTCAACTTCGTAACAAGAACATAGCCTTCAAATCAAATGATGCTTCTTCATCTTCAAAACCCTAAAACAACTATTCAAAATCTAAAGGATCTACCAATGTTGTAGTCCTCAAGGATGGCCCCCCTCATCAATCAAACCCAACCAAGCCTCCTTCTAATCTCTCTCTCATCCAAGCTTTCTAGTTCAGACAAGAAAAATGAAAGTATACTTCAATAGGAGAATATTATGCTTCTATTTTGGAAAATATTATTAAAGTTGGTGTCATTACCCTTCCACCTATAAAACCACACACTGGTTTTGACATGAGCACCCCATGCCCGCATGGTATAAAGAACATGACTTTTGTAACTATTACCATGTCAAAGGTCATAGTGATACTAACTGCTTCACCTTCAAGAATATCATCCAAGAAATGTTAGACAACGGAGATCTAATCTTGGATAGTCCAAATGCACTAGCTAACCAAAACCTACATATCTTCAAGAAGTCATTCCCTAATCATGCCCCGTCTTCTAACCAAGCTGGTGACACTTCAAATGATGATAACAATGTATGTGAGGTCCACACTATTTTCAATGACATATCATTTGCTTCCCAATTGCCTCATGTTCCTTCCATAGATGAAATCTTATCTCGATCCCCCCTACCTACACAAGAATATATTTCATCTACTTCTCCACCCATAGAGGAACCCCCTTCATTTTCTCCTTCACCCGTGGAAGAGCCTATAATTAGCATGCCGTCATTGACCCCTCAAATTTCCAAGCAATTGTTAGTGACACCTATCCTACTCATAGGAGATACATGTCCACAACCCACACTGTCACAAGGAGAGTCAACCTCGTCTAGCTCATCCTCTCCTCTACCCATAGAGGATCTTATATAAATAAAATTGCCTTTAGATGGCCATTCACCACTAGACCTTTAAGATCTCGTTGATCTGCTATCAGCTCTCTTACCCATAGAGTCTGAGGCTAGCCATTTCCCTGTATCTAAAACACATTTTACGGGGATCACTACCCAATCCACATCAGCCCCACCTGCAGTAGTACCATTTTCACATTTGGCTGATCACCTAGACTATGTTGATAGATCCTTACTTTGGGTATGCCTTCTACTTCTAGTTTTAACCCAAATGCAGATGTCACTCACTAACACCTTCACTATCTATCCAAAAGTGTTTCAAGTAACCAAACCAAGCACAACCACGACTATGGAAAAATCTTCCACATCACCAACCTTAGCCCAAAACACACCCCTTCCCACAACCCAACATACATCTATACCCAAACACCTACCCATGCCTATATCACCTCCCTTACCTACACCCATCTCCACCTTAGGGGTAATATTAACGTCAAACCTTACTCACCCACCCATCAAATTAGATTTAGCTACTTCTTCCATAACTAACACTAAACTTACCCCAGCCCCTAAAAATAAGATCCAATCTCTTAGGCCTCATACACCAACCTCACCTACCATGCCATTATCACCTTCACCTCTTGTGTCCATACTAGAACCTCACCCCTTGACCCTGGCCAAGCAAACTCCGTCCACTAGTAAACCAAAAACGCATCCGCCCACCTCCTCATCATGAACCTCTAATATACCCAAGAAACCTACACAACCTCAGCCATCACCCGTAACCTTCTTACCACCCATACCACCACTACCATCCATAACTTCTTCACTACCCATAACATTTTCTTCTCTTCCACTCACACCTTCTACCCAAATTTTACCAACCACCTCCGTAGCAACTCAATCACCCCCATGGGTAACCCATCCTCTTCAGCTATCCACTTTTCCCTCTACATCATGTACACCTGTGCCACATTTTCCCAAAAAGGTGTAACCTAAAGCTAAGAATCTACTACCCTTTAATAAGGTAGTTAAACCAACCAAACCTTCCATCACTAGCTCTTCTACCATGCCTGTACCCAAGAAGATGAAACCAAGACCTAAGACCACTCCACACACAAAACTAGTGGACCAAACCATTCCCCCTCATGTAAAGCCTCTTCCCCCACAATCAGCCATACTTGCACCCAAACCCATTTTCACCTCCCACTGTGATCCACTAGCAGGTTCCTACACAAAAATCTTAACCAATCTCCTCAAAACTTCTGTCATCACATTACCACCTCTTAGACCTTATGACCCACTCAAACCAAAACCAAAAGGATTTGAAAAAACCAAAATTTGCACCTACTATCATGTGCCAGGACATGATGTAGAGAACTGTAAGGCTTTAAAAACTACCATTATCCAATTATGTCCTCCTGAAGAAAATTTTGATGACGATGATCTTCTTTATGAGGACCTCATTTCACCTCCACCAATTTCCCCAAATCTCCTTCCATTACCTACTTAGTGACCAAAATCTCCACCCCCACAACCCTTTGATCCACCCCCAAGATTTGAGATCAACATGGTTCGTATAAAAGAGTTGGGAAAACCACCACCCAAATGTCAATGCGCCTTACTCATTTCACAAGGATCGTACCCCCAATAGGATTTTTTCCCTCATGCCACTACACCTTCCATGACACACCCTATTCATGTACTTCCCCTCCAATTAACATGGTTCACATTATCACTTGTGCTCGGAAAGACAAGGGCAAGGAAAAGGAAACTAGCCCATCAACAAACCCTATACCCAACATACCATCTGCACCCATACCAAAAGTCACCATTTGAGGTCCTACACATCACACAATGCTAAAATAACTACACCAATCCCACCTCAAAATGTCTTTATACGACCTCATCCAAACCTCTAAGTCACATCATCAAGCCCTCATGAAGGTTCTTCAATATATTGAGGTTTTACCAAATGACCCCACACCTGTAGCCTCCATCATTACCCCTCACCATGTTTCCTCTCTCACTAGGTCATCACCTTCTTCTACACTCCCACCTACTCACCAAGTAGTCACCCTTAGTTTTTTAGATGAAGAGATCACTCCCTTCCAGTCTGACGACCCCGACCCCACTCTTTTCATCTATGTCTTTATTGATAATATACACATACAATGCATTATGATCGATGGTGGTACTAGTATAAACATCATCTCCTCCCATGCATATGACCAAATGTTAATACCTACCAATTTCATGCATGGTAACTCAGTTATGCTGCACTCCTTAAATGACACCATGACCTCTACCTTGGGTACCATCATTCTCCATGTCTACGTAGGTCCCCACACTATCCCATAACTTTTCTATGTCTTGGAAAGGGAGTTACAATATAACTTATTACTCGGCCAACCTTGGATATGCGTCATGGGTTGTGTCCCTTCGACTTTACACTACTACCTCAAATTTGAACACAAGGGACATAATTACACCATCCCTACCAACCCGTCACCTTTCAAGACCTGTAACATGCTATACTAGCCCAATGATGTGCTTGTACCAGTCAAAGAATCTGCCACTATTCCTACTTCACCTTCACCTACAAGTCCATCCACAAAAACTGCCACTACCTCTTATGCACCTAACCTTGCTATCCCCACTGTTTCTGTAGCCTCTACACTGACCTACCTGTTTCCCCATCATCTAGCGAGTTGTCTATCCTTACTACCCACATACCAACTACTGATCCCTTAGAAGGTGTTTTTCAATGCCTCACTCTGGGGGAATACTACTTATACAATATCGACACCTTCCTCACCCCGCAAGAGTATGGGAACCTACGTCAACACCCCAACTATGACATCCACATTGGCAACATTTTTCATTATGGCCCTCCCCACCTTCACACTAATTTAACATATGGGGGACTTGAAATGTACACCTATAAACCTGAACCTCCATCCCAAACCCAACCATTTTCATCCAACCTACACTCCCTCACTAATTGCCACTTCGCTCACACTTTCCTCTACCAGTGCACCTGGAAAGGATTTGGCTTCAAATTTTATGAACAAGACCACCATACACTCATTTCTATACCTCTCGTAAACACAATGACCGTATCAGCATTGGTTTTGACACATAACCTTCCAAGAAGGTTCATATCAACCTCATCCAAGATGGAAAAACTTCCCCACCTCATTCACCCACATTACCATCTTCACCCACGGAGCCCATAGATCCCGAATCTATTCCTCCTAAATTTTTTTTTCATAAACACCATTTCCTTAGGACCAATGACCTATCAACATGATGGTGAAGCTCCCTCTTCTCTCCCATTCCTATATCCTGACATGATCGATGACGATACACCTTCGAGTAATGTCGTTCAATGTCAAGATGATGAATCCATCATCACTTACTTCTGTGTGGAAGATTCTTATATTCATCAGTTATTACCTTATAAGATGCAAACCATGTTGAATGAATCAACCATCGAAATCAACATTAACACTTAGGACGACTCACATATTCTAAAGATCGACCAATCCTTAGATGTTATTAAATATAAATCCTTCACCTCTTTCCTTTAGGACCATAACAATGCATTTTTCTGGTCCTATGCAATATGCCCGGTATTGACCCAAAAATCATGGTCCATAATATCATAACCACTCCTGATTCCAAACCCATCAAACAAAATTCGTATAAAATGCATCCTCACATTGCTCTTCTGGTCAAAGAAGAGCTTCAGTGCTTTCTCTTAGTTTCCTTCATCCTACCCATTGACTATCCCCAATGGATTTCTAACATCATTCCTATCACAAAGGTGATAGGGGGACTCCTCATTTGTATGGGCTTCTGTGACCTCAACCTCACCTATCTCAAAGATGATTTCCCCCTACCAGGAATTGACCAACTAGTTGATATCACCACTGGCCATGAAATGCTATCACTCATGGACGGTTTCTCAGGCTACAATCAAATATTACTAGCTTTAGAGGATCAACACAAGACTACTTTCATCACCCCTTGGGGGAGTTTCTGCTATCGAGTCATGCATTTTGGCCTAAAAAATGCTGGAGCTATATATCAGCGAGCCATGACTTACATCTTCCATGACATCATGCATCACATATTGGAATATTATGTAAATGATCTTCTTGCCAAATCAAAACATCAAACTGATCACCTGCCTTTCCTTAAATTCATTTTTGATCATCTCATCAAGTATTGTGTGCATCTCCAACCAAAGAAGCACGTCTTTACGGTACTTTCTGGAAAACTCCTAGGTTTCATCATTTCTTTGCATGGCATAGAAGTCGATCCTACTAAAGTTAAGGTTGTTCTAGAAATTCCACCACCTACTAATCTCCATCAACTTCGCAGCCTATAAGGAAAGTTGTAATCCATTTGTCATTTTATCTCGCAACTTTCTAACCACTGTCAACCATTTCATCTTCTCAAAAATGATGTTTCATTCAAATGGGATGATGAATGTCATAAATCCTTTGAAGCCTAAAAGCAATACCTCCTTCAACCACCAGTGCTCATTCCTCCTAAGGATGACCAGCCCTTTTACCTATATATGTCCACCAATGACCATTCTGTAGGTGCCATGCTCACTCATCACAACGAGAAGCACAGAGAGCAAGCAATTTATTACATAAGCCACACCCTTCTTGACTATGCAACTAGATATACCCACATCAAAAAACTCTGCTTAGCCTTAGTTTTCATCGCCACCAAACTACGCCATTACCTACTCAATCAAAAAAAAAATTTCATTACTAATACTGACCCATTACACTATATATATGCCAAACCCTATCGACATCAATGTGCCGCATTTTTGGCTTATGCTTCTTGTCGACCTCGACCTTGAATTCATTCATCAAAAGTCCATTAAGGGCCAAGAAATTGCTGACCAACTAGTTGATGAACCTATTTTCAGGGATCAATGTTGGGCCCCTAAAATATTGACTAAGTACAAAATGTGCGTAGGTGCGCAAGGTCCCAGTTAAGGAAAGACGCACAAGGACAAAGCGCGCAAGGTAGGTTTTAAGAAAAGGGTTGAAGGAAACCCGTGGCACGTGTGGCACATGTGGAAAGAACCAAGGGTTCGGGACTTAGTCAAATTGGACCTTCGGGGTAGAACATGTGAAAATCATGACCTGACTGAGGGTGGATAAGGTGTTAGCCTAGTGACAGGTTGACCCAGGAAGGAGTATGCATGCGGTAGAAGCTTCTAGAAGCACATCATGGTATAAAGTGGAAATCTCAGGCCTAGAGGGGCATGCTCACATGAAGGACCACTTTTAGACACTTGGGATCAGATCGGAGGGTGCTGGAGGATGAGTTGCTAGTCTAGAAAGGCTATAAATACAAGTGCTTATAGATTAAAGAGGAGAAGAGACTAGAGAATGGATGGAGCTCTGTAGAAATACTGCAAGAACTTTGCTAGTGGGTAATTACATTTGGGAAAGGATGTATTGGGCATGGGGATTGTAATTTTTTTATTTTTGGTAGCATAGTTACATTAGTCCAGTTGTAATGCATGACTGCAGTCTGCTTCTCTGTGACATTCTGTAAATGGCTCCATGGATGTAATGAGGTTACCAGTTTATATATATATGAATATCAATGATTCTGATGCATATATATTTTTCATAAGTTCTCTTCATTTATGTTTATACTAGATATGGATGTTTGTATACTTCTTTCTGTTATGATACAACTCATATAGTCTGTTAAGTACTATATGTCTGGAATGGCTATAAGGATCTAGAGGCCATTCTGAGCTCTATGATTCTTGTGTAAATCCTCTTTAAATCTCGTAAACACAAATCATAGATGATGTTTCCCATTTAACTCACATAAAAGAGAGACTCAGAAACTGTGTGTGCCTTAGGTGATTTCCCAACATCCGTTGGGTGATAGGTCGGCGCACATGGGGTTCCTTTCTTTTGTGATAGGGGTAAAAATGACTACATCTTGGTTCCGTTACTGAGACATCTTTTTGAATTTTTAGTGGCAAATAACATTCATCATGATCTATGTAATGAGTAATGACAGAGTGGTTAATGTTGGAAAGTGTTGAATCATGGTTCAAGAGCACAGAGGATGAATTTTCTCAGAGATTCAGGACTGGACCTAAGTTTGATGCATGTATATGGGTAGAAGAGAACCTTTACCATGATCTATATGAAACTTTTTTCTGCTACTTCCCAGTGGAACTGTATGAATGTCTCTCAACCTATGCGTCTAGATCAAGTTGGCATTATGGATCACGTGTGTGGACCCAAGAAGAATATAAGAGGCTACAAGATGCAGATCTGATATGGACCAGTGCTGTGGATCATTACTGGAAAGGAGCATTGGCTAGCTACACTCTGGACTATGCCATTTCCACATATTCTTGTCTGGAGGTTGCTGAGTTTGAGTTTTTGAGGGAGCCAAAAGGATCATTTCTACGTGTTGTCCCTCTGGATATGAAAATTTTGATGGTTACTTATGAGTTTAGAGGCATTCCTAATGGCCAGCTAAACCATTTTGAGCACTGGGCGATGAAGCTAGAGTGGAGGAAGATGGAAAATGTGGTGACGAAGAAAGAAAGGGAGGAGAGACAACTCAAGTATGGTGAAGCACGTGAAAGGGAGATTGATAGACCACGTGAGGTTGTAGGTGTGATGGATGTATGGCGATAGACATTGTGGGAAGGATTTGAGGTTCACATGGAGGACATGGAACCTGAGCAGTCTATGCGACCCCATCTTGGCAAGTGCATAAGAGAGACCCCTTCAGCTTCTGATGAGATTTCTTCATGCAGAGAGAGAAGAACCATTGGTGTGCATCTGAGCCCACCTAATGACCAGACCTTGGCTCTTGGTTTTCCAGATTAGGGGAGAAATATTTTTAGTCTAGTTGATTACATTGGAGGTGATCGATCTATACCGAGGAGGTATAATTTCACGTTCGCGCCTTCTATGGCTGCAAACACCAACTAGTGTTAGGAATTTTCAGGAAAGGTATAAACACACAAGATTTTGGTCTCACATCTGGGAGTGGCACGAGGTATACTATTGGTAGTGGGGCATTATCGTAGACCATATGCACAAAGTTCAACAGAACTGTGGGGACCATTGGCATGACCACTATAGGACCTGGTTGGTTTGGCGGATCTAGTGGTTCAGGAGGAATAGGAGTTGGTGGGTCTGGTGGTTCAAGGTCTGGTGGACCTAGTGGACCTAGTGGTTCAGGACCTAGTGGATCTGGTGGTTCAAGACTGGGTGGACCTGGTGGATCAGGTGGCAGAGGAAACACAGGTAGAAACCAAGGCTCTGGCTCAGGGGGATTCGGGCCCCAACCACCCCCATTACTTTTCTTTGAAATGTCTCTACATTTTCCTAATTATAGAGGTATTAAGAATGTTGTATAACGTGTTCACAAGTGTGAACTGCTATGGCACACAAAGGGTATCATAACCCTAGAGTGGAATGCTAGTCAGTTTGCAACCATGTTGGAAGGGCGCGCGTATAGCTGGTATAGGAAATATGACCCTCATCAAATAGTGGTGGACTATACTACTTTAAAGAACACATTCTTGGTAGAATTCCACATTCCTGAGTTTGAACAAAAGAGCATTAACATTTTGAAGGAGATTCAACAATGGATGGCAGAGAGTGTGTCGGAGTATGATGCAAAATTTAAAACTCTCTTATCTAAATTATCATATGATATTCACCCTTCACAACATGCTCAGTGACTTGTTGGAGGATTAATCACCCATTTTAGAAGGGTTTTATCTCATAAAACCTTTACAGACCCACGCGAGGCATTGGAATCTACTCCCGAGGCTGTTAGTAGTGTTGATACTGGCGTTAGCCCATTGCTGGAGACTTAGATTGATGCTATGGACAAGTAGTTAGAAAATTTATTTGTGAACTCAGCCCATGAGACTCGCAGTGGTTTATGGTGCACAGATTGTGAAGTAGAGGGGCACATTAAGGATAATTTCCCCTGGAGGATAGTACGCGCTATGGCAGTAGATTGTGAAATTTGTCATGGGGACCATGATGTAAGTAGATGCCCCTTGCTACAGTGCGCAATCTGGAAGAATGTGTCTTGTTACTACAAGATTTACACCTCTACAACCCATGATACTAAGGAATGTAGGCTCTTTTTATCAGATCCATGAGGCCACTGATCATGGGGTGTGCCAAACCAGCATTGCCAGTAGTTCCAAGGGTGATGATTGCCGTTATGAGGAGCACACAGATTGAGGTGCGCGTGGAAGAGGTTTACGCAAAGGATTTCGTGGTCCTGGTAACAATGGAGGAGGAAGGATTGAGTTATCATGTGGAACCTTCTTTAATTGTGGGTCTACAAAGCATTACAAACGAGATTTCCCAGACTTGTTGCAGTGTTCATGGTGTGGAAAGAAGCATAAGTATGAGGAGCGCCTGGAGTTGTTTGAGAAAATAAATCAGCAGCACCAGAAAGACAAGCGTGCTATAATGGTCAGTATTAAGAAGGTAGACACACAGTGGATGCCTTAGGTAACACGGGATGCAGGTTTGGAACTTGTCTTGGTAACCAAAAGGGCAGAAGCTACACGTGTAAGAGAGATACCAAGGTAGAAGAACATGGTTTCAAGGGAGGAAGTATTTCATGGAAAGTACCCAGACCCCGTGCATCAAAAGGAGGTATATCATGACACCATGGATATCATTTAGAGTTTACAAGGGGAAATCCAGTGCCTAAAGGGGTAGTCTAGGAAAGAGAAACAAGGGAGGAGAGTCGAGGTGGCAAAGGATGACTTAGATGAGGTCAAGGAGGTGTGTAAAATGCTAAGGCAAGAGAATATCATTCCCCTGCTAGGATCATGGTTGAGAGGGAAGGTACCACGTGCCGGATAAGAGCATGAGAGGTAGGTCTTGTACACAAACCTTCCCCCTCATAGCCTTGACTATGATAAAGAGATCACATTGAATGCAGTTGTAGATGGATGGCTCCTTAGTAATATCCTCATTGACATAGGCATGAAGGTTAATGTTATAACTTTGGATGCATGACATTTGATGGGAAGACCTGCATTAAAACCATATTCGAACGTGTTGTATACAGAAAAAAAGACTAAGGTGATGCCCATCCGTTTCTTAAAGGATACAACTATCACTATCCAGGGAGCTACGTTTACTAGGGACTTCAAAGTCTTAGCACTCGTTGAGGCAGACAATTTCCCTACACTACTTTGGCACCCATGGTGTTACAAGAACAATGTGGAACTTCGGTTCAACAAAGGGTACATCATCTTTTAAAATAAGGAGGAACGAGTCATTATAACCCTAGATGATGGGAAGTCGACACCCTATATTGAACCTTTGGGGGAAGAAGTTCTAGATAGGATATATGTGCGCTCAATCAGGGACCCAGAGATAATACACCCTACCAACAGGTTTATCTAGTTTGAGGATGCTCAATCAGTAAGTGATACCACCAATCTAGCATATGATAATTGGGCACATGAAACTTATGAATTGATGGGATGGAAGTTGAGAGGGTCGTTGACCAAGGTGATAAAGGCACGCACAGTCTGACACCTAGGAGGAAAGGAACTACCTAAGTATTCAGGAGGATCCTGTTATCCAAAATTCACCCTCAAGGTAATTTTGATAACATGCATCAAATTATTCAGTCCTGAGTAAGTAAGATTGATTCGAGGCCCAAAATCATGTTTTTGGTGCCCCCTCGGCTTCTCTCTAACTCTCCCATCCAAGAAGAAATCCCAACAAGTTGAGAAAATGCAAAAAATAAGGTTGCAGGACTGTTTTAAAGCATTTCAGGTCTGAAGGGTTCGGGTCATACTAAGGTTCGTCATACCAAGCTTGGGACCGAAAAAGCAAGAAAATCAGCAAAGTCAGACATTTTTGTCCCAGGTAGTCCGCGAGACAGTTGGGACGTTGGGACGTGAGGGACGCGAAAAGCCGAATCGGCCAAAAGTAAGAAAAATCATCTAAGTCTTTTGTTTCACGTGGTTTGGGACAGCCGGGACAAAAGTATGCGTGGGACGCGAATCAGCCGGTTTGCCGAAAGACAGTCTATTTCAGGCGGTTCGGAGATATTTGTCCCAGGAAATCCGAGACAGTTGGGACGTCGGTACGCGAGGGACGCGTGGGACGTGAAAAGGCAAAAAAGCTGCAAACAGGAACAAGGAAGCCCGAATCGGCCGAAGCAAGAGATTTTCATCCGGGACAGTTGGGACAAAAGTACGCGTGGGACGCGAAAGGGTGAAAAAGGCCGCAAAAGAGACAAGGAGGCTTGCAGACGAATCAGAACGTGCCACATGTCAAAAGGGGAAAAAATTTGGAAATTTGGCTAAGTGTTTCACCAAAAATCCAAAAGGAGTGTTTTAGCCCGCCCCCCTTATTGCGAGCCAATAGAATCTCGCCATGTGTCCAAGTGTTGCCAGAAATTGGAAAAGCCCGCAAGGAAATTTTGGAGGGTCAAACCCGCATCCAATGGGGTTTTGACATGTGTCCAAGTCAAAATGTCGAAGCGACCCACGAAAAATTTAGGAAAGACAGGCCCGCATCTAATCAGCGCCTACCACGTGTCTTCACCTCATCGGCTCGGTGGGAAAGTTTTGAAATTTTTTCCAAAGACCAACGGGTAAAAAAAATTCAAACTTTTTGCCCGCCGATCCGTTTTGGGCCTATTTTTGCCCTAAATCTTCAAATGGCCATAACTTTCAATCCAGAGCTCGGGTTTTTGCGTTCTTTATATCAATGGAAATCTAGTGAAATTCTCTACATGATTTCAGGGTCAATCTTGCATTTTGGTTCAGTTTGGAGAGAGAAAATTGAAAAACACCTCTGGCACATCAAAATTTAGGGGGGCAAGCTTCATGGCGGGAACCAAAATGTAAGCAAAAAAGTGGTGTTAGTGTGAAACTTACAAACTAGGAAATAAACTAATTCAAATCCTAAACTAACACAACTATTTATGTACTTCATATTGAGCAAGATAGAAAGAAGGAGAAGATCATATACCTTCACTTATCTACATGCAAAAATCCTCCTTTGATAGCTTGGATGTGCTCAAATGGATGATTTTCTTTACTTAAAATTAATGGATTTATTTTGGCAGCACTTCCCCTTCTTGAAATGACGATTCTTGCTTGATAGAATTCTTAGTGATTGAGATCTTGTCTTAGTATTTTAGTAGGATCTATTTACAATTGTTCAAGGTGACACCACTACTTATAGTTTGAGAAAGGATAAATAGAGGGTTTAGATTGATCCATGTAGGATGTGGATCAATGGTGTAGAATTCATGATAATGGAAAATTCTCTAGAATTAGAAAATTCTAGAGATTGGAAGAACTCTCCATTGAATTAAAAATTTAATGGAGGGAGGCACATTATTTAAATATTTGAATATAAAAGAGTAAAAATAGTAGAGGATTCTAGAAATAGAAGCCCCTATATTTAGAGGATCATTTAGCTTGGGAATATGTGTCATTAATTATGTTTAGTGGGGGGATCATATGGAGAGGATAGGTGTAGAGTATGCATAGATTAGATTGTAGGTGGGTGGTAATTTTAAATTCATAGAAATCGTTAATAGAGATTATTTAGTGGGATTTTGAAATATTAATGTTGTATTAATATGAATAAGGGTAGGATGGGATTTTGGAATGTATAATATAAAATATTAAAATGTAACAATTAGTTAAATAATTAATTTTTATATGGCTAGTGATAGGAGAGGTATTACTAATGTAAAATGAATGTGTTATTTTCTAAGTGATCATGTCGACATTTTACATGTCTACATCTTGTGGTTTTGTTTCTTTTATATTTAAAGTTTGTTATTTGCATATTCTCCATCTACTACTTATTGATAACCAGTCAGAAAAAGATGAGAGAGAAGAAATTAATACCAAGTAAACAAGTAGAGGTTCAATATAAGGTACATATATCATATTTTCCTCATTTTTCTTCTTCTCTCTAGTATGGGTTGTATAACACAAGTAGACTCTAGTAATAGCCACAACTTAACTGTATTTGTCGAGTTTATTTAATGGATATTGTTGTTTTTTTATGTTTTTTCATATGTCTATATATTGTTGAGCTTTGGCAATGTGTCAGGTTGACTCCTAATCTTCAATTAAGTGATACATTTTGAGTTAAATTTGTTGACTTTAAACCACAAATCCATTTGCATATTTTTTTTCCATATATAGACTACATTATAAGATATAGGGAAACGTTGTATCTGATTATGGAGCCTCATAATGATGTTGACCTTAAAAATATTTTTTGTCATTAGTTTTTGTTGTGTTGCAACTTGATTTCGTAGTTCTTGCAAATATCTCTTTCTATAATGTGGCAGCTGGATATAAATTGTAGTACATAGATGTAGAGCACATCAAGAGGTGTATGTGCATTTATGGATGCTACGTTTTATGAATAAGCAACTGAGCAGTTGAAACTACATTCAAAATTATTTATCAAATTTTCTTACTTGCCAATGTTTATTGGGATGGTTCTATGAGCTTCCCTAGATAATACTTGACCTCTGTCCTATTAAGCCTAATTTCCTACATTTTTTCTTTACTAAGATGATCTCTACTAAAAAAAATATTACACTGGTATTTTTACCTCCTTTGGTGTTGGATAGGAAACCTCATTCTCATGTAGGTGAATGCACCGATACTAAAAGCCATGAAAAACCTCAAAATATGGTGGGTTTAAGAGACCTCAAATGTTGATGTAGATTTACGAGTGCCAATAAGATGATGAGCTCCTTGGTGTGATCTAGGTAAACATGTGACTCAAAGACACTAAAGAAAATTGATTATATATTTTATGTGGGGGTCACTCAACAAAGTGAACTCGAGAAGAATTCAATTTCTCGATGGCTGTTAACCCCTGTGTGATAAATAAAATAATAGAAATGTAAGATAAATGGATAATGTACAAACTGATAAATAAAGAAACCTGAAAACGTCAATGTGTAGATGAGCTACTGATCTGATCCAAGAAAATGCAATGTGAATCAAGGTTCATTTTAAGAAGACCCCTTTGAAAAATTACTTTCGAATTGTCGACGAATCTCATAAAACAATTCCGAATCATCGGTGAATTTCTGAAAAAATGTTTCGTCGTGAAGGTGATTTTACAGAGCATTTGTCTCTCATTTTTTCACTTTTTTTGGGTGAGTAGGTTGGACGGGTGGGTTGCATGGGTGAGTTGGATGGGTGGGTTAGATGGGAAGGTGTTGGGTGGGAAGTGGTTAGATGGGTGTTTTGGACAAATATAGGCTGGACAGGGTGGGGGTTAGACAAGAAGGGATAGATGGGCAATGGTTGGCTGGGTGGGTTAGACGGGTGGGTTGGATAGGTGGGTTGGGAGAATGAGGGTTTAGATGGAGTAGGTTGGGTGTTGTTACCAATGTATTTAATGCTCATTAATGATACCCCTGGACTCTATAAATAATGTTTCAAGGTTCATTTTTACACTTTTATCCGTAAATTTCCAGTACTCTAAGCTCTCTAATTTTACACCCAAATTTCACTTCTCCCTAATTTCAGCAATGACCATTACCACATCTATTTCTACACCCAAATTTTAATACAAAAGCCTCATGTGCCCACAAATTTTAGCTTTACTAAAACTAAAAGACAATCCAAAGATTGGCTGGAAAAATCAGAATTTTTCAGGCTTGTGAACATGCCCTAATTCGACACTGATACATTTGTCCTTGATTACCTACTCTCCTCTTACAATGACAAATATGGAAAAATTTCCTTTCTTGTTGTGCATCTGAAACGTCATCAAATTTATTTTTCTGTTGAACCTGAGGATGTGCATCGGCTAATAGGTTTACCTTTCGAAAATAAGCCGCCAGTTACTACAAAGGCAGTCCTTACAGACGAAGACAAAAAGTTTTTGGAGTCTCATTACAATGTACAGGTTGATGGTAAGTTTATTATTTTCAAATGAATTTTTTTAACATTACTCAACCACACAAAGGATCTAATGTTTCCTTTCTATAATTGCAGCTCCTCTTAATCGATCATCAAGAGGCCTTCTTCTACAAGGTATTACAAACAAATTCTTTATTGCAGTTGCTTCACTTTTTCAGGCCAGCATTGTATTACAAGGAAGATGTGCAGACATTCCCTATTGGGTAGTTAATTATTTATTACGGACACTAGCAGGTCAATAATTTGATTTGTGCAGTTATTTTTCCAACCAAATAAAATCAGATATCTCCCATGCCCACAAAGGCAATCAAATTGATAAATCGGGGATTGTATTTTCTTGTTGCAATTTTATTCTTGCTTTCTATAGTGAAGCGTACTATGAATTGACACAGCATACGATTCCTACTACAATCAATGATAAGATGATTGGTCTTAATCTCGAAGAACAACAGGTAAAATTTGCATTTACTATTTACTTGTTATAACAATTTCAATTTGAATATTTAAAATAAAATACTAATTGTATGATTATATTTTGTAAATAAAAATTATAGATGCAACATCTCATAAGGAGGCAATTGCTAGAGGTAAAGCCCCTCCAGAGGTCTCTGCTAATTCTGACATGGATTCAATAGAATCAACACCAGTAAGACCTCGTCAAAAGTGACCTAGAGGGTTGATATGCACAACACGTTTACCATCACATTTAACTACAGGTATGAATAATGAAGTTATCTTTATATATAAATTACAAATTCAAAAAATTACTATAGATTATGTATTCTAATATTTCAATTGATCTTTTCTACATGTATTGTATTCAGAAACTACTGAGATGGATGATGAAGATCAAACTCATTCTGTCTCTGGAGATCAAAATATCGCGATTGTATCTTCGTCTATGCGAGGTATATTGTACGGTAGTTTAATTTGCATGTTTTGTTTCCTTACAATTTTTTAGTATTTACAAACACCAACCATTATATTCTAACAATTTATTGTTTGCTCCATGCAGGTAATATGGCTTCAGGTCATATTCCTCTTGCAAGGAGGCCACCAATTCCTCCAACACATCAAGTACAAACACAAAGGAGGAATTTAGGAAATAATATTAGGTTTCCTGCAGAGTCAGCAGGAACAGTTCATCCTACTACAACTAAATTTCCTGGGTTGTCACTAGGTGGGGTTTTAAGGGTAACAACCACACAACTTTTCAACAACATCGCCCTTGATGAGGATTATTTAGGCTTCGATAGTGAGGCTGCAACCAAGAGTAACTATTTTGACACCCATGACATGATTCAATCTACTCTGCCTCAACAACAAAATGTGCATGGAATACAGGGCAGTGACTCTCCTCCTCCCCCAAGGGCTGCTCCATAAAAAGATGATGAAAAAACACACTTTATATTAGAAAATATGATATCAGATAGCATGGGGGAAATAATTCAAGAGGTTTTAATGTATGATGTGGATTTGGTGCGGTCTTGGGAAAGTAGAAAAAAATTTGATAAAATAAATAAATACTAGATACCATAATCATGCTCAAAGGCATTCATTGTTCACTGTCGTAGAGAGCAAACTAGCATGGCAGGATGTTTTGCTAAACAAATCTCAATCAAGGACAATTTCATATAGTAATGATTACAATGATGAAATTGTAGACATAATGCTAAAAAGGTTGGAAAATCTCAATGCTGAAGCACAGGCTTACTACAACAAATGGTCTAAAGACAAGACTAATGTTTTAATAGCAAATGTAGAAAAAGAGAAAGCTGTTGTAAGTGGGCATTTAATTTTACATGAAAAACTAAATATTATCTGATATTATAACCACTGCAATATATTTTTTCATATTATTTGATAGACTAAAAATTTAATATTTCTATTTTACAGGCAAATATATGAAAATTTAAAAAAAGAAATAGTTTTTTTTGAAGCACATTTGAAGAATGCCCGCAAAATCCTAAATTCTTTTATACAGTTGAAGGAAAAACTCATTGTTAATAATAAACAAAATAATACATTGAGAAGGATAATAAAGGAGCATAATATGGATCTAGAAATCTGACTGAAGTAAAAAACAGATGCATATGCAACACTTTTGTCTACATGAGATGTAGCGAGGGAGGATCTGAATATACTTGAAAATATCAACACCACAACAGGAGACCTTTAGGCATCAGGAGTTATTCCTCCATCTCTTATGTAGGAAAAAGAAAAACCTTCACCTGCATCATAAAATTTGATAAATTAGTTAAGTTCACCATGTGATAGGTGTGTTGTCACAATTCTGACACTGGCGTAAGAATTAAAAGATAGTGGCCAACCCTTTTCTATTTTTTATTCCGTGTGGTAGACACAAGGACAACTATGATTTTGAATCATAGGCAGAAAAGAGGATGACCTCATAATGTGTTCTTATATAACAGAAATTGTCCAGAAGCTTTGAGATGTTATTACAACCCCTTTTTTTGAATTGTATTGGCCGAAAATGCTTTATGAATTTGTACTTTTTCATAAAGTAATCCGCCACATGAAAAATCAATTTCATATGAACTTTGTAAGTTAGAATTGTATAATGTTACTATATATTAATACAAACTATGTTTCTTTTCTAGTGTTTACGTAAATGCTGCTTAAATTTACACTATTTTGTTTCATTACGTTTTTGAATTCTTACAGATGTAAAATAAATAAATTAATAGATATAAAAGACAAATGTGTTCTTATTTCAGTTTGAATTTGAAAAGCAAACATACCAAAAAAAATGGCATAATTGAAACAAATAGTGACATTGTTGCAATGACGAAGGATCAAATAATGAAAAATATAATATTGCATTTATTGAAAGTTGTAATCATTGAATGAAGTACATAAGTAGTCTCAATAATATATAGAATAAATGAAATATATGTGAATTCGAACAGTCTTGGAGAAAAAATTTCATTTGTGTCTTGGAAATCAATTGCAAAATGATTTTTGGATGTGTCTTGATCCCTTGGTTCAAGAAAAATATTACTTACTCCTCTTTTGTCTACTAGTGAATTCCACAATGCCAGTGCTCTATCATAAGGAAAAGACTCCATTGAGTAACTTGATACATACAATTTGAGATAACTTTCTAGATTCCTATCCAATTTGTTTCAAACTTTTGACTTTAAAAAGGATAGTGCACTGAAAACCCTCTCATCTTCCACAGAACCTAGAATCATTGTTTGACAGAGCTCATACAACTTAATATACTCGCTCAAATATTCACTTAGAATACTACTAGAACATATATCCTTCCAAATCCTTTTCATGGCACTGTAATCCTATGGGTTTTGTAGAAGCTGAACTTGTTGTATCATTGTATTAGAAAAATCCATTGACTGTGAACTAAGTAGTTTTCTTTCCAAAATTTCTTCTATTGAAACTCCATTCACGTCTACAGTCTTACAAAAATTATTAGTAAGATCACCCATGTTTTTGACAAATAAAGGTCTGATAGATGTATGAGGTCTGCCGCCAGATAAATTCCAGAACTGTGGATTTACAACTCCCATTGCTTCAAGTATTTTATCATTTTTGAATCTTTCCCAAATCTCTATAGCTAACGATTTAGATATCTTTCTCAAATTATTCTTAGTTTCGATTAATACCGAATCATATAAATTTCATGTCATTTTAAATTCTTCTATTTCTGAGTTAGCCATATAAATTATTTTTGGTACGTATGAAGTGGAATCTCTTTTCCATGTGTTGTTATACACAAATGATCATTTATATTGTACTTTAAGAAGCACCTAGAATTTTTCAAATTTGTCAATGCATTCTAGTTTTCAAAAGCAACACCTTGAAAAATCCCATAAGAAATATATAAAATTTATAGACTCCAGCCAACACATCTTCTGAGTCTTATAAAGTCTATAATGTAGAAAGACCGATCTTGAGCATGCTTCATTAAAATATTAAGCTCCCTCAACATGGGTAAAATACCGCAAAGTGTGAGTAAAGTTTCTATGTTAGTTACATGGCACAATAGATATTTAGCTTTATCTACATCCCTGCGGTATTTAAACATAAATCTTGTCAGTGAAGGATATTCATCATATATTCTACATGCAGGTTCGTACATAGATATCCATCTTGTATCTACATCTTGGAGAAGTTTTTTTTCCCTCTGTTAGTCCAATAGAATTTTTTTTAAATTCTAAAAATTGCTTAGGACTACAAGAATAATAGCCATGGAGATCACGTATAAATTCCTCCACTTTAGCTACATTTTCAAATGTGCTCACAATTTTGTATGTGAGATTCATTATGTGAACCATGCAGTGGACAATAGCCATATACAGAGCAATAGTTGTCTGAAGTCTAACACACAGACTATTTCTAGCTCCATGCATTACAGTTGCACCATCAGTTTCGACACAAACTAATTTTGTTGTAATGGAAAATTCATCCATTCTGATGATATCCTTCAGATTTAATACCATCAATTTATAAATATTCTCAAAATTACAATTCTCTGTCATTTTATGAATTACCAAGAGGTGTGGAGTCCTCGTTTCATTAGTAAATGTGTAAACATGAATACATATATAGGAAGTATTATTGACTACAATAACCTCATCTAAAGAAATGGAAATATACTTTGTCTTTTGAACACGCAGTTTCAGATCCTCCTTCTCTACTAGAGATAGTCATTTTGCAATCTCCTAGCCATTGGTATATGACCAATGAGATTATGGAATGTTCTTTAAACCAATAACTTGATAGAACATTCTATTTTCTCCAAAATATGACATTGTTCTTCCCCTTTTCATTTTATGAAATACAGTTACAAATTGAATACCCTTTGTTTGCATTTCTGCCTCCATAGCTTTGATCAATTTTTCTACTATGGTCCCACCTTTTTCATTTACATATTTGATACATTTTTGTTCCTTTTCATACTCTTCTACGTATTTGACATGTAGACAATCTTTTGCATTTTTCCATTTATGTGTTTTGATTATGCTACCATCCTTTAGCTTTTATGAAATGTATATTTTCCCACAGTGTTTTTCAATTGTGTCTAGTTTGAGCTGCATTGTGTGATCCTTCCCTTGTTTCCAACCACATATTTTGCATCAACATTGTGTTGGAACATCATTACAATTTTCAGTGTGGACAGGTTCAATAAAAGGATATTTTGCAGCCCATTCGAATTGGAATTTCCTTTCCAATTGTCCAGTTTGCCATCTTTCTTCTAACATATTTTCTTTTTTTCCCTTGGGATTCAACTTCTGCAACTGGGATTCAACTTCTCATGTCTCCTCTTTCTGGAAATAGACCTTGGAGTAGAAGCTTCCTCTGTTGGTGTATCCTAGGAGTTTGATGAATTTTCTTGTACTTCTATTTCATCAAGGGACGGAATGTTTGCCTCAATATATATTGGATCATCAATATCTATAAATTGATTATTCTGTGAAGGAATTTATGAAAATTATGCAAATAATTTTATAAAATTGTTACTTATATAGTATTAATCTTATCTATATTTAAATTTTTACAGAGTACAAATGTCAAAGAGTTCCAAGAATAGTATTATAAACATAATTATTAAATTATGTTAGATAAAATAACCAGTAAATAACACTTGCCACATACCGATATTTTCATCTGAAGTAGAAACCGACTTCGTCTTTTGTGATTTTCCAAAATAGCCAAGCAAAGTATTGACACCATTTTTTGAACTGACTGAATTTGTAATCTTTTTGCCCTGATTTCTAGTATCCATGATTGCTTAATGCTTAGGGCCTTATGAGCAGATTTTATGTTCCAAGGCTATGAGAATAGATGGTAAAGGGTTGGATGGCTATAGGTCAGATGGCTAGGGGTTAAACGGATAGGGTTTAGAAGGCTAAGGGTTGGACAGCTAGGGGTTGGACGGCTAGGGGGTTGGACGGCTTAGGTTGGATGGAATAGAGTTGGACGTTTCAGATTGTAGAGTATGTCAAATCAAGGTTCGATGACTCATACTCTCAAAGTTGGGTGCCTTACAATTGGACGGCTCAGATTTCAAACTTCAGTGTTAGCCGTTGATATGCTTACTTCGGTGAATATGCACATGATATGATTCGAAATGGTGGCGAATTACATTCATAACCTCTTATATTTGTGTAAAATCTAGGTGAAAGGAATAGTATAAGGGACATGTCGGCCAAATTTTTCGGTGAATAAGTTGGCTTTGAACAACAAAATATTTGCCATTTCGAATTTCCATAATCCTTGATTTTCGTGAGTTTACGAAAATTTGCCACTAAAATTTTCTCTGATGTGAACCAAGCTAAGTGAACCCACTATGAGGATGTTATGACAAGTAAGAGGCTAAAACATCATATATTTTATATCACTCTTCACTTATTCAAAAGAGGGGGGATGCCCTATATTTATAGCCTGGAGATGGGGTTAAATTGGGGGTTATTAAGTAATTAGGTTTGGATAAAGTAAACCTGGTTAAGGGACATGATTTGGTTGATTAGGTTTGATATGGATATGATTTGATTGAGCAGGGCTCATGATTTGAACTACTGGGTGAAATAGTAGATGTGATAAGGATTTCTCTACATGATTTAAATAATTTTTGCATGATAGGACTAAATTTTGGATATTTAGATAATAAGGATTAGTTATTTAAAAGTGAATCAATTAAAAAATTAAGAATGCTTATTGGAACTTGTATTTTTTGTGGGAAATGGGATTTGTTTAATTTTAGGGGAAAATGGATTTGAATGGGTAATCCCAACAAACACAAGGTGAATGAAAGGAGATACACAAAAATATGTTTTCTACATTTTCCCCTTTTTGTTGAGTGGTTTGCGATAGAAAGCCACAAGATAAAAAAATGAAAAGATTGTTGACTGAGTGTTTCCCCCTCAAACTTGGGATTGACGACATAAAGGATGATAATCATGAGTTTGAAAGAATGTAGATGGTAAAGATCAGGTGTTTGATGAAAATATGGATGAAATGCATAACCAAGGCAAGATGCCCTAGGCAAAAAGGATTGAAACAACAATGAAAAATATGGTGGTGACTCCAGTATCACATCGGTAGAGGAAAATTGTGGTCTTAGTGGAGAAAGACGACAACATTCTATGGACCAGTGAGTGGATGAAGACCACTGTAGGATGGATGCAAACCATGATGACCAATGGGTCATACGAAAACATCAAAGTATGTGCAACGAAATGGGAAATCCTTTGTATGTGAGGATTCAAGTGAAAAATCATGCGTCTGCAAGAGGGATGAGGATGAACATAATGATGCCCTAACAAAGGACATGAGAAGGAAAACAAGTGATTTATATAAATCCAAAAGTATGAGGATGGAAATAAATGTGTCCCAGCATAGGACATGAAAATGACAGAGTGGAAGATGGATGTTTAAATAACATAGCCTAGGGGGAATGAGTATGGTCACAAATGTGGATGTGAAGAGAAGATTAGATAGAAGTGTGAGATAAAATTCCCCAAGAGGGTGTTAAATAGGATGTTGAATACATGTTTCTTTAGAAAGTTTCGCAGTTGAGGGAAGATGAATAGGTGAAGAAAAAATAAAGCAGTCCCATTTCTTTGGTAAATAGTAGGATTCAAGCTATGTTTGTGAACATTCGTGGAAGAGAACAAGATTGGATAGGTGATGATAATTATGGTATCCTCCAAGATGAAAATTTCAAGGGAAGATGTGATGAGGGATATAAGTGATGATGTCTTCTGAAGAGGGTTGATAAGAATGGAAGAGACGAAACTGCTCCTGAAAGGAGGAGAGATAAATTTAATAGAGAGGAGGAAGAGGACATAGAGTAAGACAATGATATAAAATAGATAAGACATGGTGGAGGAGGAGAAAAAGGAAGGAAAGGGGAGGAAAAGAAAAATATAGAAGGATGATAAGAGAAGAGAGAAGATAGAGAAAAGCATAGAAGAGGAAGAAAGATAGGCAATATGAAGCTAGTGGGAAAAGATAAGAGGAGAAGAAATAGAGAGGATGCGATGGGCTTGGAGGAAAAGAAAATAAATAAAGAGGATAGGAGAAGAAAGTGATGAGGGAGGACGAACAAGAACTATAAAGCAAGATGAGAAGAGGGAAGAGATGAGGGAAGAGGGACAAAGATGTGCCTTATGAAGGAAGCAACATAGATAATAAAGAGGGGAGACAGAAGAATGAACAAATTATGAAGGAAAAAGAAGAAAAATACAAAAAAATGATAGAACAGATGGTGAAGGAGAAAGGAAAAGAAAAAGGGAAAAAGAAGAGAGAAGAGTACAAAGTAGAGGGTGAAAATTAAAGAAATATGTGCAAAATGAAAGCACTGGAACCAATAAATAGACAATATGTAGAATATGATGGAGAGAAATGGTGAAAAAAGGAGTGTGATGAGTTGGAGGAATGTAAGGAAGACAAAAGAGATGACAAAATTGGGAAAAAGAAGGAAACTATAGTGACAAGGACAGATGGAGGGGAGTGAAAAAAGGAAAGGAAACCTAGACAAAAGGAGGGAATGGTTGAGAGTGGAAAGATAAGAAAAAGAAAAAGACAGGAGTAGTGGTAGATTATGAGACGAGTAAGAAAATTTAAAAGTGAAAATGGAAGGACATAAGAGATGGGTTAAAGCATAAACAAAGGAAATGAAGATCAAAAATGAAGGGAGTGTAGAAAAGTGAAGAGGATGAAGGGAGAGAAAGGGATGAAAAGGATATAAGAGATAGGAATGATAGGGGAAGAAGGAAAAAAAATAAGAAGAAGACATGAAATATAAATGACATAGTAGAGGGATAATGAAGATCAAAAAAAGGGAGAAGGAAATAAAAAATGAGGGGAATGAAGTCAGAATTAAAGGGGAAGAAGAGATGATAGAGTGGATACAGGAAGAATATTGAAGGATCCTATTCCTTGTGAGGAAAACCCAGGAAAATAATATGAAACAGACCGCATGGAAATGCATGTGGAGGGTGAGATGATAAAAAAATATGGGACAACGCTGAAGAGTCAGGCTATCAATGGGGAAGTAAAAAGAAAATGCAAGTGAAAAAGGGGATAAATATGATACAAAGGAAGTGAAAGAAAACAATGGGAAGAAAGGAGGAGAGGACAACAAAGAAAATGATGAAGAAGGAAGGAAACCAAGAATGAAGATATACATTGAAGAGTGAATAGTTTAAGGAATGTAAAGAGAAGTTGGAGGGGAGGAATGAAACAGATTGGAAAATATGTGGAGATACATGAGGTGAGTATACAAGGATTACGAGACAACAGAAATAGGATGTATGATGAAGAAAATAGAGATATTCAAGAGGAAGAAGGGAAAGTGAAGAGGTGGTTAATAAGCAGCAAGAAAGTGTGAGAGTGAGGAAAAGGGAGGTGATGAAAGAGGAAATGGGGGTCAGAAGAGGCCATGCCAGTGAAGGAACATTAGGATAAGTCAACCGATAATGATTGATAGGGAAGGATGGGATGAAAAGTGAGAAGAGGGAGAAAGTAAATGAAGAAGGGAAGAGGGAACACCAATGAAGGGATGGAAGGAGAAGTCCCCTGATAATGATCAGAGAGCATAGAGGAAGGAAGGAATGAAGATAGAATGGAGGAGGTCAAAAAGAGGGAATAGGGCCATGTGGAATGGGGATGAGTGATTTTAGGAGAATTCCATTGATAATTTTTAGTACAAAAATGGAAGATGATGTTAGGAGATGATCAATAAGAATGATGGGTAAGAATGGGGTTAGATATGTGGGAGAATTCAAGAAGATGTAGTGGAAAGAGTAAATAAAGGAAGGATAACAATTTGTACCAAGATGAAGACAAGGAGATGATGCAATGGATGAGAATGAATGAGGTGAAGATGAAGAAACAAGATATGGACAAAATGATATGAAGTGGAATGAAAGATGATTGATCAAAGAGGGGAAAATGGGGGGGAAAGGAATATGATGACAGAGTAAGATTATAGACACCCCTAGGTGATGGTCATAAGGATAAATTGGTTAAGTAATATTTCAAAGCGAGTGAGATGATAGGTTGAAAATGTGGTTAATAGAGGAGGCCAAGAGGAAGAAACAATCAACAAAGGGAAGGAATAATGAGGTGAAGGAGAAGTCTAGAATGATAAGTCTACCTTAAGGGAGATCCTTAAGGAAGATAGTTACATGGCGGAGGTGATTAAGTAAGATTTCCAAGCAAGGGATGATGGAGATGAAAATTGGGGATGTCAGAGACGGTTTAAGGAATAAAAAAGAGGTAAGAGGATGTGTTTATGGGGAATGAAGAGAAAATGTGGACATTTGGAGTTTCAAGCAATGGGGAAAGACAAGAAGACTAGTCATCATCCTTAAGAGGGACTCTTAATTAAGATCGTCAAGCCACATGAGTGGCTAAGTAAGATCACCAAACTGATAGTGATGATATTAAAAGATAAATACAATAGTGTAATTGGTATAGGTGTGGAATAGTTGAATGGAGTAGATGATGACGAGGTAGGATGGGAGAAGAATGATGGAGGGAATATGTCAAAATGGGATGGGGAGAGGTGCTAGATGAAAAATCAACCTTAGGAAGGACCTTTAAGTAAGATTTTCATATGACGGGGATGATTAATTAGGATCGCCAAGTGAAGAAGAAGAAGAATGATGAGAAATTTTTGGTGGTGATTATCATTCGATGGGATGATTGACCAAGAAGGATCTTAGAAAGGGTTATATTCCAACTGAGTATGACTATACTAGTGAAGAAGAAAGAGAAACAGAGTGAGTGGTGTATGCTGAAAACTGGAACAAGAGGTGAAAGGAGGTGATAAAGATGTGATAAGGAAGGAAACAAAGGAGTGTGACATGCATGGATCGAGGAATATATGCATTATAGATGGAGAGTGTAAGGGAAATCCTTAATGGGGATGTCTATGTGGTGAACGAAGTGATGATGCAAAAATGATAAGTGGAAGAGGCGAAGTAGAAAGACATGTGTGTTGTGGTGATTTTAGGGGGAAATTCTGATGGAAGAGGAGATAGGTGGAGGAAGCTTCTACAATGTGAATTATCTTAGGAAAAGGGTATATCTCAACCAAGATTATCCACATGGAAGGGGTGATTAAGTAAGATTTTCATGCTAGAAAATGGAATGGTGTAGAAATGTCTAGTGGTAAAAAGGAACAAGAAAGGAGAAGGGTGATGGGGATATAATTTACAAATGCATGATGACCATGATGGTGGGATGAGGAGTTGCTAGATAATGAATGCTATCCTTGAGAGATATCCTCAAGTAGGATTCACAAACTACAAAGGAGATCAAGTAGAATTCCCAAACTGAAAAGTGTATTAGAGAGAGTATTTATAAATAGTAACATATTTCATGGATTTATGGATGATGTTAATTGATGCCATCCTTAGAGTTAATACATATGGATACAGATATCATGGTTTAAAATTTGATATGGAAGAATTTGATTTTTATAAAAGGTGACCTTGATGAGATGAGTGACACATAATTATAACAAGCAGGCATATGAAGAAAACCATACTTTGAACCGTATTGGAGTTAAACAAGAAAGAGAAGCACTGAAGGAATTGCACTTACATCCAATAGAAAATGTTAACACATAACCGATGATAGTTAGCTATACCAAAAGATCATCAGGGAAACATGGATGTCATGTCCTCATAAACCTAATGTTTTCACGATGAAAGGGGTTGGAGATGTAATTTGTATGTGGGAAGAGGTTTCCATAAAGTGGTGTTCCGTAAGTCTATGCCCCAGCTCTGGGAAAGGGGAAGAACAATAATAGAAGTATAAGAAATTTTATCAATGCAAGAAGCTTTCTGAGAATCTATGATAAAAAAGGATGATCAATGTGGGAAGCCTTCAAAATTCCATAAATAAAGAGTATTCATCCTTCGAGGATATGGTCTACTTTATACATAATATGGATGACAAGAATAATATTTATGATAGTCGTCCATTCAAGGGATCAGTCTATTTCTTCTGATTTTGACTTTTATTGATTTTTGTTTTTGTTTTCTTTATTTATTTCTTTTTGACATGAACAGTTGTCCTTTAAGTGATTAGTCTATTGTTTGATCAGCTTTGATTTTGATTTTTGCATTTGCATAAATTTTAAATTTACATGGGGGAGAGATGGGAATAGCTAGGTAGACCACTTATAAGGGGATAAAGATGTACAAGAGACATACTTTGGACCCTTCGCATGGTTGTAATAGGAGAATTAGAGGGTGATGGATGTAATTATTGTGGATTCCTTACGAAATGGGGGAACTTATCCATAATGAATATTCTATGAGAAGATTCGCATGGTTCCCATATTTAAGGTCATATCTAAGGAGTGATGGTAGACCACATAATTCATATCATTACCATGATAGATGGAAGGGGACTGATGGTGAAGAAATGATCTAAAGGTATGACTATCTGCACATTGGCAGATATCTTAACAATACGAATCGTTATAATTATAATGCATTAAGCAGTTTCAGTCTCTATTTTGCTATCAAGGTAAGGTAAATGATTAGGCCACTAGACCCAGACTTATGCGTGATAATATATGGTCCAATATAGTTAGGATAAAACTTTCCACGTTGGATCCTTTCTAGGGTAGTGACATTGTGATTTTATTTTAAGATGAGGTAACCTATTTCAAAATCATGTTTATTGATATGCTTGTTATAAGCATGTTGGATGAACTCTTGATAAATATGATGGTGTTCAAGATTGAGAAGTCGAACGTTCATCTAACAACTCAAGTTGTGCTAGATGTTCCTAGCGATAAACTTCATCGGAAATGAAGTCACGAAGAGAGATATGTAAGGATGGAATTATGAACTTTGATATGGATAATGGATTTTGAACCATAAACAAGAGATAAATAGGGAGTGGCCCCTATGGAGGTGTGAATGCTATTGTACGATAGGCCCATAGGGAAAAAGGAAGCTGGAGATGTTAGTTCCAACATGTCTTGATCAATGGTCTTGGAAAGGATATTTCAGATATTTTTATTGGTAGCTTATGTTTGGCCATTAGCTTGAGGAGTAATATGGAAAAGAAAAGATAATTTGTATGTTAAATACATTGCATATTTTTTTAAGATCCTTATTTTTAAAGGACTTTCCATTTTCCATAACAAGTTTATGTGGAATGATGAAGTGACAGATGATGTGCTAATAAATGAAATTAATGATTGGGCCAGATTTAGTTGAGGTGAGTGGGATTGCTTCCACCTATTTAGTGAAATATTATGTAGTAGTGATAATATAATGATGTTGTTGTGACAATCGAGGATTAATTAGACCAATGAGATCAAGAACCCATTATGAAAAGGGTCATAGATCTTGAGTAAGGATGTAAATTTTGGCTAGGAACACAAATGAAATTAGAGTGGGTGTTTACATTTTTCACACTTCTTGACATACTCGCAACAATCATGATTAAGGGAAGGCCAATAATAGCTAAGATGAGGATACATGTGCTTAGGCAACAGGATAAGCCATTAAAGTTTCCACCGCAAACTTCCATCATGAACTTCTTGGATAGCTCAAGAGGGTTCACAGGATTTAAGGCATCGAAGAAGGACATCATCAAATCTACATGTTTATAAAGAATGCCATGCCAAGGATCACATAGCAGGTAGTCACGATTGGATGAAATATCGCTTAGCAGTGTTAGATAGGTTAGGAGGAGTGATAGATTTGGATAAATAATCAAAGATCTAAGAATACCAGGGGCCTTATGAATCAGATTCAACAAGATGGATTTGGGATACATTGTGAAATGGTTTGTCATGATAGTATACAATCACAAAAAATTTGGGCTCCTACGTTGTCCAAATGATAAGGGCTTTTGAGGGATGCCATTATATCAATTGAAATGATTTTTTGACCAAGGAACAACTTAGATGGTGTAATGATTGAAATGTTTTTAAGAAAAAGATGAGAAATGTCACAATATTTTTGTAGAGTATCACTTTTTCATTGATACTCATTTTTTACTTGTTTTATTACAATTTCATAATTGCCATAGATGTCAAGAATCTGAACACCTAGAAAGACAACATTGGTTTCAAGTACCTAGGATAAGGACTTCATATTCTGCCATATTGTCTATACATTTAAACTCAAGTTTGAATGTGAGGGGAATAGGAGCATCCTCGGGAAGAATGAAAACAAATCCTTGTTCCTCCCCCTTACTCAGCATTTAGAACCATTGAAGAAGAATTTTATTTTAAGGTTTTCATGATGAAGTTAATTTATGGATTTTTCTCGAGAATTGGTCATGAGTAGGCTGTGTATTGGGAGATAGGGGATTCTACTAATTGATCAGTAATATCTTTGACCTTAATAGATTTTTGAGAAATCAATTAAAGGTTAAACATCAGTCATGAGCATGATCCACCAAGTGATGCAATCATTATGATATGATTTAGAATGCATTGTTTTGAGGGGTTGCAACCTAATAACAATATAGGTCTTAGGATTAAGAAGATAATGTCTAAAGTTTCTGAAGTAGTAAATAAAATGGCACAAAAAATCTTTTCATCTTCAATTTACCAATTTTTGCACTCATGAAGAGTACGAATGATGTATTAAATTGCCTACTTGTGGCCTTTGTCATCATAATGTGCTAACATGGCTCCTAGAGCATGATTGGTTATAGAGATGTATAAATAAAAGGATTGCACCTAGCATGGAGGTGTGAGTACCGGAAGGAGATAAAATATACCATTTAATATCATCGAAATCCTTTTGACAGTTGTGATCCCAATCAAACTTCTATGTCTTTTCAAAGAAGATGATGAAAGGGTTTACATCGATCAGAAATTTTGTGAGATGAAACGTTGACACATAGATTGGATGAGGCCTTGGAGACTGTGAAACTACTTGAGATTGGAAGGGGGAGGTATTTCGAGGATTGCTTGAATTTTTGCAGGGTTCAACCTCAATGCCCCTGATAGGAAACAATGAAACTAAGGAGTTTTTTCCAGTAAGAACTCTGAAAACAAAAATTACCAGATTGAGGTGGAGAAAGAAATGGAAGAGATCACTCGAAAAGGATTTCAAGGGACAGAGAGGTGATCACATCGATGTTTGGACTTTCCCAAGAGATCATCAACATAGTGTTTTTCGGTTTGATATATGAGGTCATGAAAGATATATGTCATGGCTCATTGATATGTGGCTTCAACATTTTTCAAACCAAAAGGGCATGACACAATAGAAAAAGGATTCCCCCATGGGGTGATGAAAGGATGTCTTGCGTTGATCTTCTAGGTGCAATTAGAATCTAATAATATCCAGAAAAACCTTCCATACAGAGAAAGCATATCATTTCCCGTACGGTGATATCCACAAGTTGATTTCGATATTAGGAAGAGGAAAATCATCTTTAGGGCAAGTGAGATTAAGATATCAAAATTCAAGTGCATATACGAAACTTTCCCGACACTTTAGTGATAGGTACAGATGTTAGAAACACTATTAGGGATAGTCAATTGAGGATGATGAAATTCGTCAAAAAGAAGACATTGTAGCTCTTCTTTAACAAGGAAAGAAACTTGAGGATGCATCTGGAGAATTTTCTACCTAACCGACTTCAGTGTTTGGAGATGGTAACAATGTTATGCAAACAATGATGGAAGGGTTCAAGACCTTGCCATATTGGAGTATGGTCCATGTAAAGGCCTGGCTGTGTTTGGATAAGAATGAAGTGAAGGCTTTGAGTTCTTACGGTTCTGAATATTGGTCCACCTTAAGGATGTGGGGCTCTTGAGGAGTCCCGATATTAATATCAATAGTGGATTCATTTAGGAAAGTGGAAGTGTAAGGGGGGAGGAACTTCTGGATATGATAATCCTGTTGGTGTAGGTGGTATATTTATTCACTTATTTAGTGTTATTCCACCTCACCAGGTGAGTCATCTCACTTAGGTGGACATGGATCTAGGTGTCATCTTAGTTATGACAGATTCTCTTACAGAATTTGTCATATGTGTAAGTGTGTCATAGGAGTTACATTCCCATTTGGGAAAGTAACTCCTCTTCTCCATTATGGAGGAATCTTCTCTTACATGGGAGTTACACATTCACTCCCCTATATGTACACCATCTCTTTTGATCTATTTTAAGCCAATACAAGCTAAGCTACGGCTTCCATTCCACTCCACTTTTCGAATCTTGAGCTCTCATATGCATGCACATTGCTTTACAAAGCTTTCTTGCTTCAATCTCGCAACTCCTACACTTTGGTGAAGTGAAACTATTCGATGCTCGTGAATTCCTTCCAGGTCTTCGTCCTACACTCCTTCATGGTATCAGAGCTTGGGGACCGAAATCACATTACTCACCATCATTGTTCCACTATGTAGTTGCTTGTGCTAGCTCTCACTTTTGCATGTGCTCTACTTGCATATTTTGAGATTCTTGTGGTTTCACAACTCATTTTTTGAGTGTTTGGTGTTCGTGGTTTTTTAACCTTGAGGGGTTTACATGTAATTTTGGAGTGTTTACAGTTTCAGATATGAGCTCTAGAAGTGCTGGTTTTACTGGGTTTATAGTGGTGAGAGGTTCAAGTTTAGTGGTTATTGGTCTTCAACCATTCCATGCACTCTCCATGCTCGTGCATCCGCCTTGACTTCACTCGTGCTCATCTTGGGTTTAGTAACTCGTTGCTTTGGTCTTCAAAGTGTTGATTGTGCATTGGCTGGGTTCCCTGTTAACTTGAGTCTCCTTTGAAAGACTACCTTGTGATTTCACGTTGGCTCGCTGGAACCTCTGACCTCGGCACCGTGGTTGCACTCTGTTGTGACTGCAATTTGTTCCTGGGTCGTTTTTATGCATTGCTTTTTCATTCCAAGTTCCTTGCTACTTCTAACAGTGCTCGGCCTCTGTTTTGTTATGTTACATGGTCTGTGTTACTCCCAGCGTGTTGGCTCCGACTTGTTGTTTTCATTCTGCACGTGCCCCTTGGAAAATGTTTTTTTGCACACTGCATTAACCCCAGGCTTGTTTTTCATTCAAACTGCATTTTTTTTGGGTTAGAAATTTTTTTTTTTTACTTGCCCTTTGTTGGTCATTTCAAACCTGCAGCCTAGTCACCGCTCCAACTCCAGCTCCACCACGTTTAGCTCTGTCCAGCTCGAACGGTTACAAATCCCAGCACAGCACATTCAGCTCTCTTCCACCACGTGACAACCTGCTCCAATTGACACAGCTCAGCCGCATTCAAACACAACACATGGACCCTCCAATTTGGCACGTGGTTCCTTCAACATCTTGGTCAAACAGCCACATGGCTTGAAAACGTGGGCCCACATTTCCTTTTAAAATTGTTTGTACGTTAAAACAAACCTCTTTTTTAATGTTTTGATGTTAAAAAAAAACATTCTATGGCATTGTAATAATTTCTGGGTTCTAATTTTGCTTGTAATTTGCCCCTCCTACGAGCGTCGAAGACGGAGGGCGAGGTTCGGGGTTAGCAGGAGGCCAATACCCCCTCATAAGAAAAACAAACCCTTACTAAAATTTGATGAAATTTCCAATGAGTACCCACACAACACCATTTGCACCCATTTAGAGCATTTTTTTAATGTGTTTACAGTATCTAGTTCATTTTTTCCATCAGTTGCGGGAATTGTATTTATGCCATAACTTTTGACTCGCTGCTCGTTTTTGAGCGCTTCCTTGGTCAAAGTTGCATTATTTTTCACACACTATGTGATGGAATTTCCAATTTTGTAAACGCACTACTTTTATAAAGTGCCACATTTTGGGGGGGGTTGATTGTACTCTTGGGCCTACACACACATATGCACTATCGGCCAAGTCTGACATCTTGCACCTTACATCTTTCATTTTACATCATGGAGAGTGCTCTTTCTAGATGTGAGCATCGTAGGATCACCTTACAGCCTCTGCCACTTCTCACCGAGAGAGAGACCTATTCAGCTTGGCGTGCTTCCATGGAATGTTACTTCGCCCACAAGGGTCTTTTACCCTTCTTGCTTGGGCCAGTTCCTACACTCGCTGATCATCAGCATCTAGAGGACTTCCTTGACACTTGTGACCATGTCTTTGGTCACATGATGATGCATGTCTCTCGTTCTCTCTAGTTTCACGTGGCAGACTCAGATCCACCTCACCGTGTCTGGAGCGTTCTTCAGTCCTTGTATGGAGACCCTTCACATACTGCCACCATTGTTGTTATTGCTGATTCAGTTGTCTCCTCCATTTCTTCATGTGATCACAGTTCCACTGACACAGGCTCACTTGGTTCTACTTCTAATGACGAGGATTGTGCATCCAGTTCTGATGTCGAGAGTACTATAGAGGAATCTTCTCCTCTTTCTCTCACTATTCCAGAGAGTGTTGACACTTCCCACATCTCATTAGATATCGAGTAGTCCTCTTCTCAATCTCATACAGTCATTACACCCACCTCCTTTCCACTTCTAGTGTGCGAAGCACATTCCACTCCTCTACCTTCATTAGATGACTCATACCTATCATACATCACTCTTCTATTTGTTGAGCCCCCTCATTGGGACGAGTATCTTCCTGACCTTGGTCGTCTTTTCACAGAGTCTACTTGTGATGTACTACAGGTCTCTCATCCATCTATAGGTATTTCAGAGGAGTTCTTCATCTCTGTTGTTGGGAGTGCCCCTTCTGGGAATCATGTCACTTCCACATTTCCAGAGACCTTCATTGACCCACCCTCAGTTGTGGATCCCTTTTCTGTTGTAGAGGATGTTTTGTTCCCTTCACATCACTTAGACATCCTTTCCACGGGTGTTCGTCATCACTCTGACAGTTCTACGCACGTGGCATTACCTTCCGTTCCTTGGCACTCACTCGCTAGACCTTTGTCACACTTCAGTGCACTAGACTCAGAGTTCTTCATGTTGCTACCTTCAGTTTCCTTTGTGGAGTGGGTGGACTTCCAGCACGTCATTTATGTCCTTCCTAAGGGTAGGCACATAGTTCAGTGTGGATGGCTCTTCTTCAGTCCAGAGGCAGAGGATCTTGTCATCGACATTCTTTTGGGAGACTTCCTACAGTTGCAGAGTTCAGATCCGTCCATGGCATCTTCTGCATTCCTCTTGTCTCCCTCTTCTTCTCTCTTCTTCTTCTCTCTGAGAGATTGCCTCTTTGTACATGGGTACCCTTTCAGGCTCGTCTATGGCCGGGACCCATATTTGGCATCTTTCTTAGATTAGAGAGTGTGTTATTCTCTTTTGGTGGATGTTTTTCCCACTGGGTTTTCCTTCACTGCTTGGGACTTCTTCTTGTACATGGGTGCCTCATCAGGCTTTATGCTGGGACCCATTTCTCGTTTCTGACTTTCCACCTCATCCTAAGTTACGATGAAGGGGGGGTGTTGGTGTAGGTGGTATATTTATGCACTTATTTAGTGTTATTCCACCTCACTAGGTGAGTCATCTCACTTAGGTGGACATGGATCTAGGTGTCATCTTAGTTATGACAGATTCTCTTACAAAATTTGTCATATGTGTAAGTGTGTCATAGGAGTTACATTCCCATTTGGGAAAGTAACTCCTCTTATCCATTGTGGAGGAATATTCTCTTACATGGGAGTTACACATTCACTCCCCTATATGTACACCATCTCTTTTGATCTATTTTAAGCCAATACAAGCTAAGCTACGACTTCCATTCCACTCCACTTTTTGAATCTTGAGCTCTCATATGCATGCACATTGCTTTACAAAGCTTGTTTACTTCAATCTCGCAACTCCTACACTTTAGTGAAGTGCAACTATTTGATGCTTGTGAATTCCTTCCAAGTCTTCGTCCTACACTTCTTCAAATCCTTGGCCCTCATGTAAGAAAAAATGGAATTATCATCGTCAAATTGAAGAATGTTAATGATAGGGGAATCTTATTCTACCATCTTTGGATTCTTGAGGGGAAAGAACTAGGCTTCCTTTCTAATCTAATAAGTGACTGGTCCAAGGGAAATGGTGGAAATTTAAAAAAAAACATTAGGGGGAATAGGGAAGGTGTCATATGGATTTGGATCAGTAAGATAGTTGGATGGAGAGAAGGTATCATCTAGATTGGTAAGGTAGTCAAATGGAGATGAGATATCATCTGGATTGGTAAGATAATCAGATGGAGATGAGATATCATTTGGATTGGTAAGGTAGTTGGATGGAGAGAAGGTATTATCTTGATTGGAAATATATCTGGATGGAGAGGAGGTAGGCAAATCAAGGTTGATGGGAGAGGATGCAGATGTGCCTGAAGGAGGGATGGAGGGATCTTTGTATCCCAAGCCAAAGTTTTCACATGGTTCATGGGATTTTTTGAAGACACATCGTCGTGAGGGCCTTGTTCATAATGCCCCATACCAAACCCCTTCCATGCACAATGGTAGAGGTATGTATGGGTGAAGGATGGTTTATCGAGAAATTTGAAACCATCAATATATGGTTTAGTGTGAGAGTGATTTTACAACATGAGAAGAAGTTTGATCAAGGGTACCATAGACTAGGTTGTTTTTCAAAGAACAAGGGGGAAATGAGATGATTTCCCCAACATTTTATTGATACATGGGAGCCTTATCAAGGCAGTCGAGACAATTGGGAGAAGCAAGAGCATTAAGAGTGAGGATTTAATATTCTCCTAAGGTAAGTTATTGCATCACACCATCAGTAGATCTATCATGGGGTAATGTAGATGCATGCACAAAGAAACTTGTGGATGCATCGAAATAAGGGTTGCATTTGGGAACAAGTACATCCTTAGGTCTATAGATCATTTGACATGTCTTGAACGAAGGAGCATAAATAGTCCCTTCATGTTCATATTTAATACAGCGATGGAGGGTAGATGGGACATAATGCATGGCACAAATCCAAGGATGTCAAGTAAAAGATTATACTGAAAGTCTCCTTCTATAATAGAGAAGATATCATGGAGTAGTTTATAGCTGACATGGATGGGAAGAATGGTTATACCCAATGGGGGAGTTACAGAATCATTAAAATCACGTAAGATGGTAGGATATTCAATGAAAATGGTGTTAGGTAGTTTGATTTGGTCAAAAGTGTGAGAAGAAATTATATTGATGCTAGCATCGTTATCAATCATGGTCTGTCAGATGAACATATCGTTGATTTAGACCGTGATAAAGAGAGGAATATAGTTTTCATTGGGTGATATGCTGGGGATTTCTGAATCTTTGAAAGACATGGTGATAGATGTTGTGAGAGCATCAGTTAGAGCTACGAGGGATTGAGGCTCATCAGGTGATATAAGGATTCATTATAGAACTTCAATAAGAGTTCATTTGTGAGTAAGAGAACTTTGGATAAGTTCATAAAGTGACATTTTGACCAGGGCCTAGTGAAGTTGTTTGATGATGGTTTGTTTAACGAAGGTGGGATTAGGAGAAGCTAAAACAGATACTTTGGCTTTAGAGGAAGATGGAGGAGATGAGAGAGATTGAGTGGTAGGAGCAGCAATGTAAAATTTAGGTTGTGATGGGAGTGTGGATGACGTAAACTCCTTAGGAGGAGGGATGGCAACAAAGGTCCTTAATTTTATTTCATTTGGTGATCTGGAGTTATGTGAGCCTGAATGAGTGGTTACTTGAACAATGTCAATGTATAAAGGAGGAATTTCCTTAGAGAGAAGATGAAGTAGGTTGAGGAATGGTGATGAAAACTTTGGGTGGGCTTGGGGACTTGGATATTTGTGTACGCAAATGCAGAGCAGAGGAAATGGATTCAATTCTTGGAAGATTTGGATTTCTCCTTGTTAAGGAGATCATCCTTGTTGGAAAGTTTATGTATGATAGCTTAAAGGGATCTAAAATTTCTAGTGTCATGCCCTGGTACATGGTGAAATGTGAAAATAAGATTAGAATCAAACCATGAAGGCCTTGGTGCACTTGGGTGGAAAGGTTTAATTTGTAGCAAGGTGAATGTTGAGGCCCATAGTAAGTTATAAAACATGGCAGTATAATATCTTGATGGAATATGTGATGGTGTTATAAGTGAAGGATTTTGGGATGATGGTCAGACATGTGGTGGTGTAATGGTAGCCTTTGACATTGTCTTAGATTTCAGAGGGGATCTGACTATGTTTGACATGGGATATTGGTTCAGGATGTGGATGCCTTTGAATCGGTTTTGGGATGTGGTTTGGAAAGAGGTCATTGTTGTGTTGTTTTATTAGTAGCGTAGGTTTTTTATGAAGATGATTATCCCAAAATGGAGGAATACGATGAAGGGTGTGGTCCCAAAATAGAGGAAGATGATGCGGCTTTAAGAGTATTGGTATTAGGGAAAGTGAGGTCTAATTTTTTGTGAGGATGTGAAGAAAGACATTGGGGAAATGGGGGTCTAGATCATGTTTGTGGATATGGACCCTTAGAAGGAATGACAAGAATCTCTAATAGAGGATCTGAAGATGGTATTGTAGTAGACACAGGTGGAGATTAGTTAGATGTGTAGGTGTCTGATTGTGTATAGGAGATGGGATGATCATTTGAAGTCATCACAAGTTGAAGTGCTTCTCAAAAGTATTCAACTGATGAAAGTTTTGTAGAAGAAGAAGGTGATGTAGATGTGTTTAAGATAGTGGATGTAGTGAGTGTCGGTAAAAGTGCAGAAAGAGGTATTGGGATTGATGTTAAGGATGGGACGATGGGTAAAGGTGGAATGATTGCAGATAAGGTAACCAAACCCGACGAAGTGGATGTGATAAGTGACGAAACAGGACATAATATTTATAAATGTGGAAAGAGTGATAGGTATGGAAATGGGTGTGCGTGTGCGAAGAGATTAAGAGATGGATGTAGATATGATTTATGCTCGTATGGGAATGATTTTTTATGAGCTTTTGGATCTAGGAAGAATGTCTAGGGAGGTGGATATGATGGTTGATGAAGAGGGTAAATATGTGGATGAAATAAGATCTTGATCAAAAACATGTAGAGTATTTATGGTATGAGTGTTGGGTGCTTGGGGTGAAGAAGAAGTGGTGATGTGAATTGTCGGTGTTGGTACGTGATTTGGGAATGGTTGTTTAAAGATGTCCAGTGGTTGATTGGGTGAGGCATTTGGATTATCTACATGAAGATCTCCCTGATCAATGAGTCTTTAGACTAAATCCTTGAAATTTTGTCATCACTCTATGTCGTGTCCTTGGACTTGGTGGTACTTACAGTAATGGTCCTCACGATACCATGTGGGTTTTGGTCTTAACTCATCAATTGGTAGGATTGGTGGTAGTGTGATCAAGTGCATGGTCATTAATTTTTCAAATATCATGTTGTATGACTCCCCGAGAGGAGTGTAGTTGGGTGTTGGTCGTGTGAATCATTTTTGATCCAATGTAGTAGATGTAGACGTGAGAGATGATTTAATAATGACAACGTTGGCCACTACTTTTGACTTGTCATTTGATGCAGATGATTTGGTGAACTCCTGTTCGAGCTTATTTGATCTTAATTTTAAGTGACCCTATTCGAGGGCAAGTGTTTCAATCTTCTGAGCCATAGTATCGAAAGGATTGGATCTATAATGTAGAAGCTATGTGCTTCAGACATGACCATGAAAAAATCTCGATAAGATCGGTCCGTGGAAGAGGAAAATATAATTGGTTTATGGTATTATGCCATCAGACGACGAAGTATGTGATGGATTCGTCCTTGAATTTTCTGATGGTATAGAGATCATTAATGGTTATTTTGCATGCAATATTAATCAAGAAGTGTTGTAAAAAAAATTGTGCAATATGGGAGAAGGAAAATATTGAATGTTGGGGGATATTATTATACAATTCTAATGCAAGACCACCTAAAGGCATAGGGAAAGTGTAGAGAATCAGATCTTGATCGTGCACAATGAAATAACATGCATGTTTGAATGCATAGAGATGCTGCTGTGGGTGCTCTTTACTATTAAATTTGATAATTTTTTGTAATTCCCAGTGTAGAGGATATGGTTTAATTGGTACAAATGGATGGATATGTTTGTTGTATATTTTCCCATATGACAATGATACTTTATATCCCAAAGTGGGGGCCTCTAGGTTGTCTAATCAATTCACTAAAGCCTGCATGGGATCTTTGGGAATAGTTTGTTGAGGAATGACAGGTGGTGGGTGCATGTAAGAAGCAGTGAGATAAGTTTTTTTCATGAGCTTGTGGATGTGTGGGTGTTTGAGGAATCAGTTGGGGGTGAGTGTAAATCATCATTTGTGATTGAAGGGGTGGTAGTTGAAGGAATTTTTGTTGAGAAATGGGAACATGGTATGATTGTTGGGACTAGGTTGGTTGTTGTGGAAAGTGTTGAGTGGGAATGTGGGTATGAACCTATTGTTGAAAAGGATTAGTTACTGGATAATGAAATGTACCTGTGAAAGGGAGTTGAGAAGTATTGAGAGGCATGCTAGATGTGAGAAGGTCATATTGTCCTAATAAGGGATATAATGTGTGAGCATGTTGGATAGGGACACTGGTGATAATTGTGGTCGAAGAGGCGATGGGGACGTTAACTACAATAGTTGTATTAATTGAAGTGAGGTTAGGAGGGATGGGTGTGACTAACTGATTATTTTGGTGGGATGGGGGATTGGTAGAAGACAAAGTGAGATCATGTTGGGTTATAAAAAGTTTTTTTACGGTGAATTGAGCAGTTTCAGGATTGGTTTGATAAGGGTAAATATGTTGAAGTGGTGGACCATCTATGGGAAGCTGAATGGATTTCCTATGGAGATAATCTTGGAGGGCCACCAGATTGGCATCAAGAAGGTATTGGAGTTCTACATCACCAGAGGAAAGACAGGATTGTCAAAAGGCTTTGATCTAACTGATGGTCTCATATCTAAGGTCGGAGTGCGAATGAGGGGTCCTTGGTGTGAAATGTTCATGAGGGGATGGGTGCCCATGAAGGAGGTATTTAAGGGCATGGATAAGTAATTTGTTGAGATGGATTTTTAATGGGATGAAGAAATATTTGAAATGAGGTTGTGTTCCATTTTCTTATCGGATGATCAAGTGATTACATGCATGAAATAGAAAACAACTTTTATGCTAACTAAGCCAAACAAGTTAGGAAAATATATATTTTAGATTAAGAAAACATGTGAAAATAAAAAGAAGATGGTTGTAAGAGGACCTATAAGAAAGAAAACTATATTTGGTTTCAAGTAGGTTGTGGCTTGGAAATGTTTGAAATGGTTTCATGTCATGTGATCAAATCCCAATCAGTGAACTAGGTGAAAGGGATGTTTTGATGTGTTAATTGATGTGTGAAATTTTAGGCAGTGTGTGGAAAAACGTTTGATGCAGAAGATTAAACCTCCTATTTAAACTATATGAGAAATCATAATGAGGAATGAAAGTTATTTGCTAACCCAAATCCAAATGTTATTGTTTGATGAAGACACTCACACAGGAAAAGGGAGTTGTGATGCAAAAGGAGAAAATAGAAAAAATGAGAAATACCTATATATTGCTTTTCCTTTTTATCTGGCAACAAATTGAAGAAAGAAAAGTGTAAGCTCTAAGAAATCCTAGAAAGAAATTTTCTTCTTATCTAGGTGAGTGGTGTTTGAAGGTAGTAATCAGTGACCAGGAATGTCTGAGGACCCTAAAATCATATGATTCATGATCGCAGATGGGGTTGGTGAGAGGATACTTGCAGCATGTTTTGGTTGAGAAAGTGTTCATTGTCAATTTAATTTAGTGGATGCAAGTTTGTAGACTTTACCTACAAAAGAAAATAATAAAATAATACAATTAGTGGGCGCAGTTTAAAAAGATACAAGAGAGATATGGTAAAAAAAGTTCTAATATTTGTGTGAAAAAGACATCCCTATGCACAGAAAATTGATCTCATTAAAAAAGAAGTTTGATGTTTGTATGTGATTATAATAAGCAAGATATGAATTAGAAGATAAACTAAACTATGAAATAAATAATGAAACAGCTATTAAACTCCAAATTGTAATGATAAACTATGAATTAAGCTATAGAACGAAAAACTATGCAATGTGGTAATGGATTCGAAATGATAAACTACCACATGAACTATATAATGACAAACCAACTTTAAACTATAAAAACTAAGCTATAAAACAATAAAATGATGATTAAGCTATAAAATGATAAACTATTGATTGGAAATGAAAATGAAAAAAAAAATCATTGACGACACCAATGATAAATATCAGTGTATGCGTTGTGTTTTGAAATAAAATGCTTAAATTTGTCAATGAAATGATATAAAGTGGCATTTGACCCCAAATTCAACGTGGGGCAGTGATAATTAGAGATGGCTCGGCTGAGGAGGGAGAATCAGGAAGAATAAAAAGTTGGCAAGTTGGGTCGTGTATCAACTTGCTGGGCACAAGCAAAATCACTATCCAGGAAACTAAATCAATGTCACATGTGACCGCTTCTATGTTTGTTAGGAAATAAGAGATAAAATATGCAGAATAATCCCTTACAGAATCGTAACAGTAGAAACTAATATGCAAAAAATATTACAGATCTCAAATAAAAGTGCATAATAAATAACACAACACAAAGAGACAAGATTTAACATGGTTCACCCAATTTGGGCTATGTCCACCATGAATCACTTACTCATATTTTATTATAAGCCTCCACTCTCTCAATACAATACCTAGATCCGTTTGGAGCTATGCTCAACAAAATCTATAGAATTCACACCCAAATTCAACGCACATCTACTATACATTTGCTTATCTATCTATCATATGCATAAGACCATATAAATAGACAATTGCTTAAGTAGTTTGATACAAAACCATGGGTATCAAAACCATGGGAAAAAACCGTGGGTATCAAAACAATGGGAAAAAACCGTGGGTATCAAAATAATGGGCAAAAATCATGGGTATCAAAACAATGGGCAAAAACTGTGGGCATCAAAACAATGGGTACCAAAAAACCATGGGCCCAAAAACAGCGCATAACAGTTACCCATTACCCATGGGTTAATAAACCACCCATGAAAATATGCTTTGGGGGCTTTTCCCCCGAGGCCCCATCGATTAGGGGGGATTCACCCCCCCAATCCCCCTTAACCCGCTCACCGGTGAGTGGAACCACCGTAAAAATACCCAAATGTAACACATAGAATGTCTACCACACTCTAACATGAAAACAGGCTCCACAAACATAACAATGTTGACCACAAGTGTAACGAGCTTGATTGAGAGGAACTTGTTGCAAGGAGATCTAAATATATTATAGACGGTATTTGAGATGAAATGGATCTCTGTGAAAATTGTGATCTGAGGGCTTAGGGAGTTGGAGTTGGTCGGGAATGGGGTAGTGAGTGGCTATGGTGTTGTTAGCATTATTTAAAGGCATTGTAAAGAATTGTAAGCCGATTGCTATAAATAGAATATACAGTCACTACCCAAAAAGATTTGTGTGAATTTGAAACTAATATGAAAAAATGTTTTGACACATCAAGCATCAAAATATTATGAACCTGCATGGATATTCACTTTCTCGGCATAGAGATGTAAAAATTGTTCTGACAATTATATACAGTCTTTCCAAGGTGGAGGGAATTCATGAGACTTTACTAAGTGTAAGCCATGATGGGTACTTGGAGGAAATGAAGAAGATTGTCGAGGGAATATGATTTTTTCACGTTAAGAATTTTTTTTCCTCCCTGTTTTCCTCACTTATTTCCTAATTCATTTCTAGGTGTAACACTAGGAGATTGCCAGGATAAGGATGACCCTACTCTTAAAAAATTAAAAAGGAAATGCATATTAGTATGGAAATCATAGGTCACCTAGAATAGTTTCCTTGAAAGACCATTGGTGGAGGATGATGAATTGGGTTTGGGAGCACCTGCATAGAGAGGAGGGAGTTCAGGAAGAGAACGAAGGATCCTTATGTCTTGGCTTGTGGAGAGGGATAGATATTTGATGGGGAGAGATGTGGGAGAGCTCATCTAGGAAGGGGTGTGGTTAGGTGAGCATTGAGTGGGTAGTGGGAGTCAGTTTAGGGTGTGAGCTCGAAAAGGAAGGGATGGCAAGCTGAGTGGGTAGTGGGATTTGGTCCATGTGGGATAGAGGATCGAGTCATATGGGAGAATGGTGAGGTGAGAGCACAATGGTGAGGGATTCAAGTGGGGGATTTTAGGTGTGGCGGAAGTGAAATGGAATAGCATGGTGAGGATGGGTAGGTAAGGTGAGGGCTCAGTCTAAGTTGGGTTTATGTGTGGGAGTGGGTAGAGAGATTGTGAATTTTTTCGGAGTGGGGATAGGAAAGGGGAGTAGGTGGAGAATGGCGAGATATGACTCGGGGATGAGGGGAGAGTTGAGTGATGATTTAGATAGGTAGAGAATATGGGAAGGGAGCCCAGTAGTGAGGGAAGTAGTGGATAGGTGGGGAGTGTTAGGATAATAACAATATTTTTTAATTTTTGTTTTAATTATTTATCTATTTATATAGTACATTCATTTATTCACTATTATTATTATTATTATTATTAATTTAATAGAAATAACGATAAAATTGTACACTAATTATAAACAACTCAATAAAAAACCCTTTCAAACAACAAAAACACTTACCTTGAGGTGACGAAAAAAATGACTAAATGTATGTACCACGTTGCACGGATGGAGATAACATTAAAACCATGTAAACAAGTAAGCCTATAAATGAAGTATTCACAAAATATATATCAAGTGATGAAAACTAGGAAATAAGATAACTATCATATTTACGGCACATGCACAAAACAAGTAAAGCAATAAAAATGACCAGATTTTGGGCTTTGTCCCACCAGGCACGTCAGAATGTTGGACAAGAAACCTTGTTCTCGTGTAAGTGAATGCACTGATACTGAAATCCACCAACAAAATAAAATTATTGAGCATTTAAGAGACCTTAGATTTTGATGTAGATCTGCGTGTGCCAAGAAGACGATGAGCTCCTCGTTGTGATCTAGGTAAACTTGTAGCTCAAAGACACTAAAGAAAATTGATTAGATATTTTATGCGGGGGTTTCCTGAAAAAGCGGACTTGAGAAGCATTCACTTCCTCATTGGCTGTCAACCCCCATGTGATAAATAAAATAATAGAAATGCAAGATAAATGGATATTGTGCAAACTGATAAACAAAGAAACCTGAAAATATCATTATGTAGATAAGCTACTGATCTGATCCAAGAAAATGCAATTTGAACCAAGCTAAGTGAACCACCAAAGCATGAGAGGGATACTATTGGGATTCCAGTGGAATTACAAAGGCACTATGAGGATGTTATGATAAACAAGAGGCTACAATGTTAGAGATTTTCTATAACTCTTTTCTTGTTCAAAAGAGGGGGGAGGCCTATATGTATAACTTGGAGGTGGGGTTAGATTGGGGGTTATTAAGTAATCAAGGTTGGACAAAGTAACCCTAGATAAGGATTAGTTATTTAAAATTGAATCAATTAAAAAATTAACATTTTTTAATGGAACATGCATTTTTGGTGGGAAATGGGATTTGTTTAATTTAAGGGGAAAATGGATTCGAATGAGTAAGCCCAACAAACACAAGGTGAAGGAAAGGAGCTACACTAAAAATTGTTGTCAACATTTAGCTTGGTCTAGCTAGATCTTTGTTATCACAACACAACTTAAAACTATGATTCGAGATGAACTGTGACACACATAAGTCGAAATATATTTTGGTCCTTTTTATCTTCCTATGATTTGTTCCCAATTTTCTTTACATTCATGTAATATCTTCTAATTTCATTCAAACTTCTCCTTGTTTGATTTTTTTTCAATATGGGAATACTTCATCATACCAGTCATTTGAGTAAATAAAATTATAGCTTGTGCATTAACTTTCTTCCAACAGATAAAATGCTAATAGTTCCACCTATAGGTATTTTCATTTAGTTGTTAGTACTCTCTCTTTGTAAATAACAACTGTGCAGAAAATAACTAAATCTCAATCTCCTTTTTGAGGTTGTATTGAATCCTCGTAATTGTGGTAAAGTATATATCAATTTGATTCAATTTAAGGCTTTCCATTCTTACATCATAGGTTAGTTAATGAATATTATTCAATCATCTGATTGCTAAGGATGTTACGTTGTTCACAAAGAATCACTTGACCGACAGTGGTATATCCCTTATTAAGGAATATATTCCACATTAGTATCTATCTTTCTACTCCTTTCCCTCCTTAAAATATCTTCATTATAAGTACTATGAGTGTTTATGGTATAGGTGGGGACCCTTCCTATTATTGATTCCACTCCCTTATTTTCAATGTGACCTAGCAATAGGTTGAATCCTTTATAGCATTTTTCTTTTAATTATTTGAACATATTTATTTTTGTCGAATGTTTTCCATTTTTTTAAAGTATAAAAATAGTATTTTTTGCCTTGATATTTTTTGTACATACGCAGTCTTTCACTCTAGGATAAGAGCTTCTTTATGCTTTGATACCCCTTCATATCACAAAGAATTTTTTTAGTACGCAAAATGTGCTTCTCCCTCAACTAAGAAACTAGTTCAACTTACTTGTTGATTTCAATTCCAAAAAATTTCATCAAGAACTCACAGGCATACCTCGGGGGAAAAAGAACAAAACGTGGACTAGTGTATTGATAAAATATAAGTACCCAAATATTTATCCCTTACTACTTCTACTTCCCATCACTTTCTCCTAGACCTTCTTCCTTATCATTGATTATTACATCCATCACTAGATATGTTATGGAGCCCATGTTGGACATTTATTGTGCATGGAAACCATGAGGTGCCCTTAATGTAGATCTACACAAATTCACTTCAATGGGAAATCTCTTCTCCTCTACTACTCTAATAGGAAGTGCACAATAATCACATATCATGAAATTTATAATCCATAACATGATCATTTCTAGTTAGTTCCCCCACCTCTTGTATAACCATGTCACACAACTGATTGACATCTCCATCTGGAATAGATTACAACCAGGATATGGATGTTACTGTAAGATGGTTTAAGGTTACCTCTAGCATAAATTTTCAAAGAACGTATAAAATAGATTATATGATTCCTTTGTAATATTCCATTCCATTACGTTCCTTTGAAGTATTTATGATTTTTTTACAAAATTAAAATTCATAAAAAATTATGTTGAATGAACTTAATGAGATTTTTATCAATCTTTAGCCATTGCAAAAATTGAATGAAACTTTATCCTCTTTGATAAAAAAACTTGACCTCATAATGGCTTCAAATATTTTTCCAATCACTTAAACAAGCCTCCATTGGAAAAAAAAAAAATCAACTCTTACCTCGACTACAATCCTTACTATGCGACCCTATAAGTACATTTGATTTCTAATGTTAGACATAGTAATCACCACTTACTAGAGTCTTCAACAATACTTGTGCTTTGGTAAGGGAGGATCAAGATCAAATATGGGGTCAGGGTAGGGTATATATCCTCCATATACAAAATTATATCTTCCCAAGTTCCCACAAGGTTGTTTCATATACTGGAGGTCGTGTCATATACAATAGACACCTTTGCTTTTGAGTTCCCCTTACCCAAGTTCTCAATGATGTGTTCATAAATAGAAACCAAATTTTCTCTTTTATATCTAAGAGTATTCCTTCAGTTTCTAGATTCTTAGAAAATATCTAATAGTTTGCTAACAACAGGCTCACCTTCACTTCCCATTACTTGTCAATACCCCTTATAGATTTTTTTTTCTGGCTCTTTCAAGGTTTATTTGCGTTCTAACCATGCTGATGATCATATACCCTTCCTTACAAGAAATTTCCCTCATTATATATTGGGATTCATGGATTGTAGATACAATAGCTCAACGTATCACATACAACATAAGATTGTGCATATGATAACCTCTTCTTTAGTACTTGAGTTCTATATCTATAGACTATTGTTTTTCTAAACTATTGTTTCTAACATAACATTGTTGTATTAGTAAGTGTTAAATATGTCTACATAGCTTGTTAATCCTAACTTTGGTAGTTAAGTTTTTTTATTTCAAGATAAATATCGTACAAGCTAAACTATTTCTTATAGGTTTTACTATTCTTCATTATTTCTTGTATTTATTTGAATTTTTAGGCTGTGAATTCTATCTAAATATCCATTCTCACCAATTTTATTTTTCTAGTATATTTTGAGTTGAAGATGTAGAGAGCATAAGGAATTATTTGTGTCACACAGTTTCTTCACTATACCTTATATATTTGATATTATAGCTGCATAAAATTCAAGGATAGGAAACAAACTAAATTAATCTAACACATATCTTACATACACAATTGTCCCATGTCTTTAGGAATTGCAAAGGATTGTCTTTGGATAGTGATCTTATCCAAAATTATGAATTGCATACATTGCATCATTGTGGACACCCATTCCAAGCAACTTCCAAGGGAAAATATATGCCCATGCCCTTGTATAACATATAATTATATAAATTGTCTACAACCATGCCCCACGTTGTCAAGCATCAAATTTACATGTTTATCATGATGTAGCTGATAGGTTGAAATTTGGATGGCCATTAAGCCATTGTTAGTATACTCTTCCCTAATGGCCTAGCAGTACCGAATTTGAATCAGATTTTTTGTTTGAACATGAGCAAAAAATAAATGTCATTACATTCAGCCAAACCAAGAATTCCTATGATTACAATGTAGCTTTGGATACAAAAAAATTCAAAATAATCCATAGGAAACATATTTTCTTAGTTTGTATGTTTTTTAAGATTGAATAGATAATTAGACAGAAATTTTATTTAATTGATCACAAGTTGGACTCCTAACAACATAGTAAATTAAAAAATGGTTTTTTGAAAGACAAACATTGTCAAACATTTTTTAAAATTTTATTATTTACTTAACTATAATAAATGCATGTGTGACAATATATTTTTTAGTTTCCCTTTCTCTCAAAGTGCACCGATCTTATAAGTATTTGGTTTCTAAAATTTTGTATAATAACATGTGAACAACTGACATTACTAACAATCTTTGTAGAGTTTCAACACCTACAATAAATTATGTTCTGCATGCTCTTGTTCTACTTCAAGTATGATAATTTTCCATGTTTATTGAAATAACAATAATTAATGACTGAACATTGTATATTCAATTGAATAATTCATTTTTGAAGAGATTTACATTCGAATATGTAGTTATTTTTTTTGTCTATAATTTTCTGATAAAAACAAAAAAAAAAAATCCCTTAGGAAAAAACAAGATAGCCAAGCAAAAAAAACTCTCATCCATATCCCTATTGATGTAGAGGACTACACATACAATAATCATACATATCCTTGTACTAAGACTATTTTATCATAGTTTAATACTTGTAAAGACCATAAATTTAAATATAATGTTGGAGATTGCATGGTTGATGCCTTATCTATTTTGCTACATTTTCAATATACTTTCATTAAAACAAGAGTTGGCATTATAGACCACTTTCTCACTTACTTAGATAGAGGGGATCATGACGGATTGGAAAATATAGAACTGGAACTAGATTCAGAGAGTCTTGAAACTTTACACATAATACATGATCCTCAAATCTACTTTCATCGAATGAGATTATCTACAGTTACTAGTGACTGTGAAGAGGAACCCGATTTATGGGGTGATTTTTTTTGCATAAATGGCTATCTAAGTGGCTTGACATATAAATACGAGTATTGTTAGCAACCATGCCGAACAATTATCTCTAATTTAATGCATTGGCCCATACCCTTTCATATTTTATTTTATTCCATGATTCAAACCCTCTATCTGGTCATTATGAGCCACTTCTCTGGAAAAAAATGACAACTATAATATTTCCATTCCTCACAATCAATTATCTTTCTCTTTCATTTCTAGTGAGTGTTATTAGATTGATATATTAAATTAAGTTCATAATTTTGGCATGTCCCAATTAGGAGACAACAATGACAATTACATCTATAGATTGTTTAGTTTTATTTTTCTACTTTCTAAAAATACATTTGATGTACAATGTCTTCATCACTATGATGCACAATAATTTTACAGCTCTTACCTTTTCGAATGTGATAAATCAAATAATTTCCTCTCTAATTGGCTTCACCATAATTCTTTAGAAAACATCCCAAGCGTTGCGAAATGTGAACAAATTGTAATAAACATTGCCATGGCATACCGTCCTCTCACAACAAAATAAGATGACTTGTTTTTACAATGGTTGTCTATAATAATTGATACAAAAATACAATTGTGGTAACTAAACCCATTTCATATTTCAAAAATCTATGTTGAACATCCAATTCCTTCTGTAACATATAACATGATCCACTTTCAACAAGTGCAAGGAAAAATTAAATATCAATCCTTGACTAAAAAGAGTTCTCTTGTCCACACAATCTTCCTACCTATTACACATTATATGCATTCATTTGCACCTTCACATAGAATCCTTCGAAAAATGAAAAAATTAATTAGAGAAACCTCGTTGTGCTTACTATGAAAAAAATGAGAACAAAACAAAAACTAAAATAAAAAAATGCATTGCCTAAAGCATTAAAATTTTCTCTGAATTTTGATCTAAAATCCCTAGGAAAAAAAATAAAACAATTTCTTCCTCCTCTCTTCACTATGTAAAGTGCACAATTTGTGAACATGGACATTGTACAAAGCAATCTTCACGATACAACTCCTTTTTTAAGTCTCAATCAAAAGACACACTAACTAATGAATGTTATATTTGTAAGCAACTCCATTTCAATTTCAATATGAAAAACTTTACTGAATCTATAAAAAAACATTTTTTCATTGACTTCTCATTAAATTCCACCCAGAAAATGTTAATATGTCATCCTTTTTTTGTCTTGTGACTAGTGATGCATTTCCAAATTATGCATCCCCTAAACATATTTCTATGTCTATTGCTCTTCTACTTACATCAATGCTCGCTGACTTTGAAGAAGGGTTAGTTTCTCTTAGACTTTCATTTGCACAAATTAAACATCAATCCTACAAATTTCCTTAGTTTTCCTTGAAATGAAAAATCATAAATGTAACAAAAAATATTGATATTGTATAAACTCCATTGCCCTGATCTATTGAAATAAAAAACAATTTCCATTGCACTTAAATGTTGCCTTAAATATAAAAAAACATTATACATCAGGAAATGTGTGTATCAGAGTCATCATAAAACACTTAAATAATTATGCAAAACCACACTCTACATGTAAATGTAAAAAGAGATGTTAGTGCATAATGCCAACAAGAACCAAAAAAATTGATTCCTATTCTAACACTTTAATACACTACCTCAGATAGAGAAAGATGGAAAGGGAATAAAGTGCAATACCTTCACTTACCAAAGTAGAGGTCCCTTTGATTTGTTTGATGAGAATTTAATAATGGATTGGATTCACTTTCTTCATATTTTGAAGACACTTTGGTAGCACCTTCCTTTGATTGCACTTGGAATTTTTTGATGAATATGATGATAGATTGATTGTAGATGAGTGGATTGATTGAGTGATTGAATATAAAATGGATGATTGATAGAATTAGCATAAATTTTTTATGGATCTGAAAGATGTGCTCTCACGGAGGATGAGAGTTCAATTTATAGTTTTTGGGTAGAGGATTTAATGAATAAAATGAAGCCATGTTGGATTTGGATCAAGAGTAGAGAATGCATGCAAGGATTGAAATTCTCTAGAATGGAGAATTATAGAATTTGAATTCAAAATTCATAGAGGGAAGAAGCTTCCATTGAATCAAAAATTCAATGGAAGGAGAAATTTAGAGATGCTTCTAGAAATAGAATCCTATAGATTTAGAGGTGAGGATGTGATTAGGATTAGAGTTAGATTAGGTTAATAAATAATGATTAGGGCTGAGCTTACATAGACAGGCTAGGTTTAGGGATGTGTATGGTAGGTGGGTAGGTAGATGTAGAAATATTAAATAGCTAAAAGAATATTAATGAAGGGTTAGAATAGGATAATAAGATATGTTAATGAAATAATATGGATTGAGGATGAAATGGGATATAATAATGATTTAAGAGGATTAATGATGGAATGGTAAATAGTAATAAAAGGTAAATAAGATAAAATGGTTTAATAATAGTTAATCTTGCGATTAATTATTATATGGATAGTGATGATGTTATTTGTGGGACAAATTATTCATAATTAAGTATGTCAACATTTTAGATGACTACATTTTCCCCCTCTTTGAAGGGTTATTACTTAGAAATGACCGTTTAAATAAAAAGAAGAAAATATTTTAGGATGGTGATATGATGCCCCCTCGAGGGGTTAGGTGGGGAAGGAATGAGTTGGGTAACCACTTGAAAAAAGAGGAGAGGCCCAAGTTAGTAAATGAGAGAGGATTAGAGAATGAGAGGATTTGAGAATTTATAGGATTAGGATTGGAAGATTTGAGGATTAGGTTTGGAGGATTAGAATATTGAGGATTGAGAGGAGTAGGATTAGAGGGCTATAATTTTTTAGGATTCAGAGGATTCGGATGAGATGAATATGAGGATATATTGGATTTTGTAATAGAGAATGTCCCAGTCAATGATGTATGAAGAGGGTGAATATTTTAGAATTGGAAAATGCCCCAATTAAGGGGTGATATTTTGATTATTTTGAGAGTATAGGATGCCCCAATAAAGGGGTTAGTATTGAAGATTTGGGATTTATATTTGAGTATGTTGGATTTGAAGATGTTAGATTTAAGTATTGATAGATTTAAAGATGTTAGTTTTAAGGATTATTAGATTTAAGGATGTTACATTTTGAGGTTTGTTTGACCAGATAGGAAGATAGGATATTGGCTTATATGATGTTGGATTTAACAGATTGAGGATGTTTGGATGAGAGATTAAGGATTGGTTTTTGGATCAATATTGATGAGGAAAGTATTGGAATGATGATTGATGAAGCGATGATAAATAATGTTCAATTTTGAGTTATAGGAGGATGTTAGAAGATGCCCCAGCCAAGGGGTGAGGATTTTGGAAGTTAGATGAAAGATGATAATATTTGGATGGGGATATTGATTGATTGAGAAATGATGAATTGGATAGGAGGATTAGGAGGTTAGATAGCTAATTAGAAGATGATGAGGATTGGGTGTGGATGATGATAAAGTTACAAGATGGTGATATAAGGGTGATGTGTTACCATAAAGTGCCCATTGTTATCATCATTATCAATTGTGATTGATGTTGCATAAAGAAAGATGCACCAAGGTATTAAGACCATGATGATGTGATTTCTAAATGCCCTTTTCCTCATATCATTGGACAAATTAATATTATGATGGTCCTCATATCATTGGACAAAAAAAGGTGGCCTTGTATCACTGACTGAAATATTAAAAAAAAGATGGTCCTCGTATCATTCGACCATGAAAATAAAAATAAACAAAAGAGGCCTCATATCATTTTCCAAAATGTAAACGTAGATAATAAATAAAATACGCAAACAAGCAAAAACACACACATTGTATTTTAATATTTTTGGATTTTTAGATTGTTTTGATTTTAGATTTTAAATATTTAGATTATTTAATGTTGGATGTTTAGATTAAATATGGGATAGGTGATGGGGGATGGGAAGGGATGTAATGTGGGATACAAAATTCTCCTATAATTCCCAAAGCATGTTGGGGTAGGATGGAAGGAACTGATTGAGGGAAATTAGATAGGTTGGATAGGATATGGATTGGTTAATAGGTTAGGATTAGATGGGATGTGGGATGGTAGATAGGTAGGATGAGGGATGGGGGATAGGATAATAGGGTGGATATTGAAGATGATAAGATATGCCCCAAGTATAGGGTTAATGGATTGAGAGATAGATGTGGTGTGCCCCCAAGTGTAAAGTGATGTGGCTTGTGTGGATGGATGAGTGGGTTCAATTTTCCCCTAGGTGTAGAGTAGGATAGTATGTGAGGGGTAGCTAAAATGGGTAATGCACCTAGTCTATGGTAGTAAATCTTCCCCCAATCATGATGATGACAGGTGAAAAGGGACATAAGGGGGATTGAATGAAAAGGATAGGATCATCATCTACCCACAGATGTTAGATCCAAGGGAAAAAGGATGTGGATGTGATGGATAGAAGGAAAATATTCATCAACAATGAAAAAAATATGAGCCTAATCACACATGTTGTAACGAAATATTTGGACTAAATTTTTTTTTGACCACAATTTAAATAACACTTGGCAACATGCAAGCACTACGTCTCTGCATGACCAAAGTGTGTTTTATTGTGATGGTTAATTAACACATGAATTGAAGACTTAATGGGTAGTATGATAAGAAAAAATATCCAATGTATAGGGAGTGATTAAGTCGAATAGGTTGATGGAAGGTGAACGGAAGGTTAAGCCATGTATTGCTCCACTACCAACTGTGTGTCCATAGCCCCAAAGGAGATACATATGATTCTTGTCACAACATTTATCTACTACCAACCAAGCATTCATAGCCTTGTAGAGTTGCTAGAAAAAACCCTAGAGATATTTTTGAGGTGGATTTTATTTGATAGTTTTAATTTTGATATGATTTTTAATTTTTGATATTTGAATTTTTCACATAAAGCAATTCCACTCTCTTGATAACTCTCAATGGGTTAAGAATCACTACTGGCTTAATGGGGTAATAGAAATGAGCGTGGAGATGAAATTTTCTAGAGTGTCAAAAAATTCACCCAAGGGTCTTCACCACAAGTTGATTAAGTTTGTTAAAATGTGTGTGGATCTCTAGGAGGACAATGATAGAGGTAATGATAGAAAAAGGTCACACAATTATAGTATGTACTATTGTCTTAAAATATGTGTGAGAAACCTATTGAAGTGTTCAAATAAAAGGATTGGAAGAGGATATTAATGGATGTGAGGATAATAATTGATTTTATGTAAAGGGATGCATATGTTATATGGAAGGAGGATGTGTGGGAAGGAAAGAACATACATGCGCAGGCGATGAATTATGTGTTTAATCCATTTTTTCATGTTTTCTATTTATAGGGTGATTAAATGATTTATGATTAGGTTGAGTGGTTGGGATAGTAGGATGAACAAGAGTAGTAGTTGAAATGGGTTGTGATGGAGTATTGGTAGGGTCATTATTAGTGTTAGGTTTATACCATAAGCCTAAATGACCTAGATTTTGATGAAGTGATATGGGTTTGTTTATGGATGCCTAAGCCTTTATCTAGATGTTTCATATTATAAAACATATTTTTGGATATATTATATGAAGTGGATTGGGAGGATGATATAATTTGTTCATCATGAGATTATGGGATCACAATTTCATCATCCGCTAATAGGCTAAAATTAACAAAGGATGGGAGGTGAGATTTTGTTGGTGTTTTATCGGTGAGGGATGATTGGATGTATGATGATATTCGGATGGCTAATGATTTTTGGATGTAAAGTGGGGTTTGGATAATGACTGACGATTAGGGATAGGATTTGGATAGAAAGGTGGTGGATAGATAGGTATAAGGATAAGAATTCCTTGGTTAATGAGGTTTTGGACATAAGGCCTAAATTACATGCAACGATTGGTCGAATATCTATGGGTGCGATGGAACTCATAATAATAGTGTTCCTGATACCAAGATGGTTTGGAAAGGTTTTGATTGCATGATTTTATTAGGGGATGGATGATCATGTTGAATTTTTTTAGACGATGGAAGATGGTGGTCAAGGATTCTCCTAAAGGAGTGAAGTGGTATGGGTTAAATGGTTTTGGGGGAGTAGGAAGTAAAGGTGCACAATTGAGTGTATTTTGAGATGTTTTGGATTGTTGTGAATTAGAATATAAAGTGAGTGGATTAGGCCTGAGGTTCAAAGTGGATGCTTTGGTCTTGGAGGATGAAGTAGATTTAGTTGATTTTGGATTGGTTTGAGAATGTGGTTTTGAGGTAGATGGATTTGGATTTGGATTAGATTGTTTGGGATTAGTAGATGTCTATGAAGGGGATGAAATAGATTGAGATGAAGGGGATAGGGTAGATTTAGATTAAGGGAATGAGTGTGATATGGGGGTCACATTATATTTGGGTGATATTGGGGATGAAGGATATTTAAGAGATGGTTGTAGTGTTGGAACCACATTATATTTGGCTGATTTAGGGTATGAATGATGAGTGCATTATTTGACTTATTATATCATCTATGTGGCTATTGATTTGTTCTTAAACATGTTAATTAGTGCTTGGTGATGTCTTATATAGCTATATCCTAGTGAGGTTGATGCATTTATCTTGTTTTTATTTCATGCAAACTATTGAAAATAGAGATTCCTACTATTCATCTCTGTGAGTAAATGTGGTGACATGTGTAGGATAATAATGAGAATTTGCTAACAATTTTGGGAAGTTGTAATCAAGGAAGCTGAGTCTTTAGCCATCATGCAATCATGGAGGATATTTCCATAACAAGCCTACAAACATGAATCATGTTTTTAGCTATATCATAGGATTTTAATGAACTTTAATGAGGTTTTTATTGGTTGAATTTGGTGCCTATAATCATGGCATGTTTTGTAACTAACTGTTCCTATAAAGACATTCTTGAGAAAATTTTTAGGAGTTTATAATAGTAATTTTATAGTATAGTAATCTATCAGTTAGTATTTACATTCAGTCTCATGCTGAAATATGTCTTGGAACTTATTTGAATTAATATAGTTGATGTTGTTTTGAATATCACCTGGTGTTAAGAGTACCTCCATCCCAAGGAAGAGAAAGGTTACACGTGACCAAGGTGATTGAAGGATATATGTTTCATGCATGCTCGTTATCTCTGATAAGTTCATGTTTCAATGATTTTATTTTGTAGTCACTTTTACACCCACCAAGAACAAGGGAATCCCATGCATGCGCTAGCCTATCACCCAGTGGGAGCTACGCACTCACCCGAGACACGTGTGGGTTTTGAGTCTCTCTTTTATGTGAGTTATGTGGGAAACATCATCTATGATAAAAGATTAAAAAGTGTGAGTGGGGATGACACACACATTTATCATAGAACTCATAACGACTTCTAGAAAAATGCAGTCATCCCAGACCAAATGACAGTTAACATATTATAGAAAGGGAACGCGTAAGGATTTATATTCATTCCATAAGCATTCATAAATCATATTTGTAAGCTATAAACATGGACCAAAATCATTAATAAACATATTGAATCAAGTTTAGTAACCTCATTATATTCATTTGATTCATTACAGATTATCATAGTTGTGCAAACTGAAGTCATACATCATAGCTGTATTTATATCCATAAGTTATCAAGAGAAAATTTACACTCCCAACCACTTATTACATCCTTTTCCTATAGTTCCCTACCTAAATTATGGATCTTTCACAATATTTATGCATGGCTTTTCTTCCTTCTTCTTCTCCCTCCTCCTTCATATGGAGGTTGTTTGTATTTATATCCCTTCTCAACATCATCAAGACTTCACAGGAGTTGTAGATCTGTTGCCAAGTGTCCAAGGTGGTCCTTCATGGGAGCATGCTTCTTCAAGTCCTATTTCTCCACTCTTTGCAATGATGGCCTTCTAGAAACTTCTATCACAGGGTATATTCCTTCTTAGGCCAACCTGTCACCAGGATGACACCTTATCCATTTTGCATGCATAGTCGGGTCATGATTTTCTCATGTTTTTCCTAATGTGTCAAATATGGCTAAGTCTTGAAACCTTTGTTATGTCTTGTGCACATGCCACTTGCTCTGTTAAACCCTAATAGAACCCTTTCTTACGTGTTTTCTCCTTACACTCCCTTTCTTGACTAGGCCTTCCACACCTACATGCCTTTTTGTACTTTGCCAATATTTTAGGGGCCCAACATCACCCCACACTATGCATTTCTTTTCCTGTGGGAGCACCTTCTTAATGGATAAATAATTACTTAATGGATAAATAATTACTACCTTTAAATGGCTTGGGGAAATGGAATGAAGAGATTTGGGGAAGAAAGAAAGAATGGGGAAACTATGATCACTTCTGTAAGAGGAGAGGGAAATATATTTTTAGGTCTACCTCTAGCTTATTCTAGGTACTAATCTCTCTCCGTGTCCGTTGAAAAATGTTACCGACTAGGGTGGACACCTCTTCAAAGCTTAGCCCCTCTCCTTGGGTATTCATCGTTTCAACGATCTCCTCCAATTATTTTCCCAAGTCTTCGAGTGCATCCATCCTTCAAGTTATCTGGGGATATAAATCCTTCATTCAGTTCTTGTTTGAGCCCCACAAGGTCCCAATAGCCTCTTACTTCTTCTCAACTTTGGCTAAGATCTTGTCATGTTCCGCTCTATTCCCCTTGTTCTTCTCCTGGAACTCCTTGAGCTCCGCTTCATGGGAAGTGACCAGAATGCTTTCCACTCTATCAGTTGCAATTGTTATAAATGGCCTAAACAGCTTGGGCGGTAACTTTCACATCTACGAGGACTTTCTTGTACTCGGTAAAAATTTCCACAACCTTCATCTTTTCCTCCTTTTCCTTGCACACCAATGCATCCTCCGCGGAATCTAAAGCTAGTGTTCACCTTTCCTTTGTGAGGACGTGGGTCAAGTCCTCTAGAAAATCTAGGGTGGATCCACACTTCTGCACGAGCGGCGTTAGATCTAGATGCTTTAAGAAAATGGCATATGTGATCATCTCTTCTTTTGTACAAACCTCACACACCCTTTTCTTCTCTTCTTTCAACTCATGCCTTAGCCATGTGCTAATTAGTTCCTCCTACTTTAAGTCTGTGGTCCTTTCTTCGAGCTCTTCTTCCTTCTTCTCCAACTCTACCTCTAGGAATTTTACCCTGTCGTTCCTCCTGAATAACCTAGCTCCTAGTTCAACTGAGACCTTATTCAACACATTACAGACTTGTTCATCTGATAGCTACTGAGCGCTCACCAAGTGGATGTCTCCTTTTGACTCAGGAAACTTCATTATTTCCCCTTGGCTTACCTCAAATTCTGGCTCATCATTGTGGGACTCAATTTCCCAAGATAGCATTTTCCTCATCAGATGGTATGCACCTTCCACATCAAATGACTTCATAGCCAAGATTTTATTTGTTGATACTAAGCTTTAGAAATACATGTACAACACCTTGTTTGGATAATCAATATAGTCCATTATTGGTCTCTACATTTCCATGTGCCTTCCTTTTGTGCGTGTGCCCTTAGGAATACATACCATCAAATTAGGGCCTTCTCCTATGTTGTCGTGATCTTTTCCCACACTTTCTTCCTTATCTTCTATCATTACTAAATCACCGCTACACTCCAACTCTTGTTCTACCAAGGCTTCAATGATTTTTCTCAATTCTTTTTCTACCACCTCATTTATCTGCTCCTACGTGAGGCTTGGAGTCTAATTTTTCATACTCACTTCTTCGCTTCCTCCCTTATCTTGGGTGCCTTCCTCCTCTTAGCTACCCTTCCTCCACAAAAAGATAAAACTGCCCTCTTCGTCTAAATCATGCGCATCAAATACTGGTGTTTCCTTGGCTCCTTTAGGTTAATCTTCTTCATCATCATCCCTCTCTCCTCTGTATTCCTCCAAGCTCTTAGTGTCCTTCGAATCAGCCTCCTACATCACCTTTTTTTTCTTCCTAACTTGGGATTCTAGTACACAAGATTCATCTCTTTCTTCTTCCTACTCTGGTGACTTATCCTTTGTGATAGGATTTTCTTGTTCTGGTGCCTCCTCTCTGACTAGGGACCTCTTCCTGCATGTGTAAGTACTAGTTCTAGCACTTGTCCCTGGGGCACCCACTTGTGGTGCACTTTTGACACTTGGTGCCTTCTTCCCTTGCACCTCTTCTTTTCCTTTCTTTTCTGGTGTGGGATTCTTTCCCCCCATGGGGTATTTAAGGATGGAGACATCACATTCTAGGTATGCGCCCTTCTCAAAATTTGGTCTTATGTGTAGATATACCTTTGTTGTGGTCTCTCCTACTACTGGAAAAGTCAAGGGCTTTGTCATTTGAATTTCATGGGAGACATACCTCTCCACATAAGCGTGCTTCTTGGGGTAAATGGGATTTCTGTGCAGCTCCTTGTGGTCTTGATATACCTCACTAAGGTTGAACCTTAGTCTTTTTGCCTCTTTAAACCTATTTACCCCTACTTGGAAATATTGAGCGGTGAGGGAGAAGGGGAGATTGCACTAGGGGCCCATGTTTTCATCTGTCAATTTAAATCTGCCAATGCAGAAATGTTGGTACACCAAAAAAATTATCTTCTCCATGAAGGAGTGCTAGTAGTTGTTCTAGGATTCTCCACTCCACCTCAAACGCATCCCTTAAGCACTTATACCATTTTTCCAGGCATGCTTTGTGAGTAGTCGTCATGCTATTGCAAGTGTAATTTACAAATATTTTCGTGGGTGAGGAGTCTTCATCCAGATATTCCCAAACAAAATTATCTACCACATCTAGCACTCTAATCTATGAGATCACAATTGTCAAGAGGACATTTCCAAAGAGTATCTTGTCTCCTTCCTATACGCTACTAATAATTTCATCTGTGATGAAGGTAAACAAGTTGTAGATGGTGCCTTCTTATATTTTCCTAAAAACATTTAACCAAACCTTATTTGCCTATGTCCACCTCTCTCGGTCATTTATCTTTGTCACCAGGTGCGCGGCCATTCTCATGATAGGGTCTTGGATCTCCATGATATCAAAGTATCGTGACCCCTTCTTATAATCATATGTAACGATGATTACTTTGATGGCTTCCTTGTCGCTCAAGTCGTCATTTATACTTCATCCTTCACAGATGAGGCCTTTGAATTTTGAAATCAGCTGAGGGGTTTTGCGCATCTTGCACCCCGTGAAGTAAAAGTGGTCCTCGTGTACACGTGACATTAACCATTGATAGAGGCACTCAGGTTTTCCAAAATAAGGCAACTCATAGAGTTGCAATAATCTTGACTTCTCCAATTTTACTTTTACCTTGTCACTATAGATAGGTAAACCCTCTGGTGTCCTTTTGTTTGTCAGGTGCACCAATTCCAGTGCCAATTCCGTTTGTGTTGTGTTTGTGTGATGGTTGTAATCATTCATTGTCATGTTTCTTAAGTGGGACTCCCATTATTTTCTAAGAAAAACCCCATCCAGGTACTACATCTCTATGTACCATTCTTCATTCATGCTTATGGGGGTTTTTGGTTATTTTCTCTTTCTCTTTCCCTTTAGCTGCTTAGGTGATATATTTGGTTTCTTATTTTCCATGGTTTAGGTTATCTTAGCACTTCAACTTCTCTTACTTTCTCTCCTTTTGTACCCCCTCCAAGCTCAAATCTCAAACTTGTGAAGAAACCCTTTTCAGCCTGTGCCCTAGCTGTTAAACCCTAATTGGAATAACCTTGTTCACAAGATGATGCTTCTCCACAATTTTTTTCTATGCCCATGAAATTATTTCCTTCTAGTTTATAGATCAAATCTATTCACTCACGCATTAATTCCTCAAACTTTTCTTCACATAGATCAACTCTGGAAACCCTAGTCCGTACTTATATTCGCAATGTCCATAATGAAATTCTCAACCTTCTATTTATAACTTTCCACTCTTTTTAACATTAAATGCTACTTCACCTACCACCATACTTCAACAATTATTATGGATTTTTCCACTAAGTCATACTCTAGCACCCTAACTCATGCGCCTAACCTTTGTGCGGACAACCCTACAACCTTCTAGCACACAAATAATATATCTAACAGAAGAATCTTATGCGCATGTTACCAGCACCAAAGGTAATTCTTCCTCCCTTGTACGCGGAATAAAGATGTAGTCTTATCCTGACACCAACCATCCTCGTTCACCCTTTTTTTTCACAGGGCCATCCATGCGCTTCCTTTCATAGGGCCATTCAATCTGGTCTTTCCAATGCAATCCTTCCTGGTACTTTGCACCTTGCACTTTCTTTCACATTATTCCACCCCACACTAAAATGATGTGCGGTCCTCTGCACATTCACAACCTTTAAAAAGTAATGAGGTTACTGGCACCTAACATGCAACACAAACAACAACAAGAAAGAAAAACACAAGAAAAGAAAAAAATGCATTAAAGGAAGTCCTAACCTATCTGGCAATACTACCTTATTATAGAAACCAAGAAGGCTTATTTATAGTAGGGATTAAACCTACTCCCGTTGAATTTTCCTAGAAATCTCGTCCCATCCAGCGCTTGTAACCAGCATGCACTTGAATCAAGGATGTACGAGATGATGTAGGTACCCAACCAATTTATTTTTAACTTCCCAAGATGGCGTAGAAACTTGGAATCATATAGTAGCACCATCTTCCCAACCTAAATTTTTTTTTTCTTAATGTGACGATCATGCCATGCCTTTTGTTTTGATTTTCCAATCTTTTGGCTCCACCTGGCGAGTGATCATCTTTCATCCAATTGCATTAACTTTTCCATTCTTTCTTCTAGCACTTATTCATTGGCTAATCCTCTTACACGTGCTATACGCAGAGAAGGTAACATGAATTCAACAAGTAGGACAACTTCCATACTAAACACTAATTAAAAGCGGTGTGGCCTTATTTAACCTCTTATAGGTTATCCTATAATCCCAAAGAATGGATGATACTTTGTCATCTCAATCTTGTTTACCAATGTCACAAATTTTTGTTAGGGTATGACTTAGTATTTTGTTAAATGCCTCCACGGTTCCATTTGCTTATGGATGGTAAGGGGTAGTCTTGTGATGAGCCACCATGAATTCCACTAACAGAATCCTTATTGTCTCATTTAAGAAATGTGTACCCCTGTCACTAGTCAAACTCAAAGGGTACCCATACCTTGTAATAATGTTTTGCCACAGAAATCTTGTTGCAGTAGTTGTTGTACAATCATTGGTAGGTGTTGCTTCTACCCACCTTGTCATGTAATATATGCAAGTGATTATATAACATGACCTAGTCCTACGCACAGCTGGTATAATAGGGCCTACGAAGTCTATAGCCCACTTTTCGAATGGCTCAGAACTGGGAATAGGGTGCAGAGGCATTTCATCTCTTCACCCTAGTTCTCCAATGCACTAACAATGGTCACACGCCTTGCAATATTCCTTCTAGTCTTGATATAGGGTCTTCTACCATAATCCAACCATCAATATCTTGCATGCAGTGGCATCGCCTACATAATGCCCACCTACACTACCTCTGTGCGCCTCTTATTTTATGGCTAGGTGTTCATGTTCTAGCACACACTGAGGAAGAATCTCATCACATCCTAATTTGTACAAGTCCCCACTAATCAACATGTACGGCACGAACCATATAGTTAACTGATTTTTATCTAATGCCTTCATTCCTTCTGGCGCTACACTTGTCTTGAGAAACACTGTAATATCTTCTAAGTCTAAGGGTGTGTGCCGTAACCTAAATAGTTGTGCATCTGGCATGGTATCCTCAATGCTTTTTGCATCCTCCCCTGAATCAATTCTAGATAAATGATTAGGTCCAGAATTACTTTTTCCTAGTTTGACAACAACCGTGAACTTGAATTCTTGGAACAATAGTACCCGTTAACATATTTGCCCTTGTAGAATGGTCTTGTTCACTAAATATTTCAATGCCATATGGTCAATGTAAAATATAAAAGGGGTTGCTAGTAGATATTGTCTAAAATTTTGAAGTGCATAGATCATTCACAATGCCTCATGCTCAGTTGTAGTATAATTTTGCTCAGCTAGTGTCAACTTCCTGCTTACAAAGCATAAAGGATGATTAAAAATCCCTTCATCAGGTTGTGTAATTGCTTCTCCGATGGCTATTCTTGAGGCATCAACATGAACATGGAAGGGCTTATCCCAAGAGGGGAATCATAGTATGGGCACGGTGACAAGCGTGTCCTTTAAAGTGTCAAATTCCTTTTGCTATGCCTCTCCCCAAAGGAAGGAACTCTTGTGTCTAGATAACTCTTCTAAAGGTGCAACAATCTTGGAGTATCCCTTAATGAACTTCCTGTATTAACTTGTGTGTCCAAGGATTCCATGCACTACACTTTGCCTAGTAGGCTCCCCCAATCCCATAATTACTGCAACATTGGCATGATCTACTAATAAGCCCTCCCTACATATGATGTGCCCCAATAATGTTCTAAACGAGGTAATAAAGACACATTTATTAATGTTGAGGGATATCCTCAACTTCCAACACCTTTCAAACATCAACCTTAAGTTGTCATAATGGTCCTTTACTAACCCAGATACTATCCAATCATCCAAGTAAACTTGAAGAAATTTATGGATGAAGTCCTGAAAAGCTTGCACCATAATACGTGAGAACACAACATGCACATTCTTTAACCCAAAAGACATGAATGTTTAGGAAAAACTTCCCCCACTCAGTGGTGAAATTCATCTTTCTCTGGTCCTCTTTAGGTTGATGTCCTTACCTGGTGATATCCCGAGAATCCATCCGTGAAGGAGTAGACCTCACGTCCTGCCACTCCCTCTAATATTTCTTCAGTAAATGGGGTTGGGAAAGGATCAATGACACACACTACATTCAGGTCCCTATAATCAACACATATCCTTATCCTACTATCCTCCTTGATACTAATTACCATTGGACTTATCTATTCCAACTCTTCCACAGCCTCAATGATACCTAATGCTATCATTTTTTCTATCTCCTCCTTGACCTTTACATGCAAATTGGGATTCATCTGGTATGGCCTCTTCCTGATTGGCATGCACCTTCCTTTAGCTTTATCCTCATCTCCCCTAAGGAATGGTGGATGTCTTTAAGCTCATTATACCCATGTGGGAAAAAATCATGGAATTTTTGTAACAAATTAATGATTTTAGAAACTACTTTCTTTGACCAATAGTCTCCAATGATTGCCTCCTTGGGTTCTACTTCTGATTCGATGTTAACCTTTTTAATTTTAAAAGGTTCACGATAGGTGCGTGCCCATTCATCAGCATTATCTATGACTTCACACACCCCAGGAATGGTTAATATCAAATATTTCTACCTCTTCCCCATTAATAACATACACTATCTTCCCTTTTTCTTTTTCCATACATGCGCACTCAAGATGTATCTCCTTTGTTTCTTCTTCCTCAAAGCATGCCTCTAGGCCAAGTTCACCTAGCAATTATTGTATTCTGTCTTCCACCATAGCACTATCCCCTGTTGCAAGGTGCTTGAATACCTGCAACACCTTATGTAATGTTGGCTTTGTACTTTGATACTCGAATGTTGGAATGAGATCAGTTGCCAATTCTTGTCAATTACCATTTTGATGACGTATCTTCGAGTGGATATACCATGTATGTGCACAACATTGCAAGGTGGAGTACAACTTTTGAACCCATAATGAAGGTGGTAATGCTTCTACGCTCCCCATCCAAGTTATCTCACATGCTTGGATATGGAAGGAAGTGGTCTCTTTACCATGGTAGTATTTTGTAGCTATGGGTGCATTGCTCCTGTAAAACCTTATGGAGAAGGAAATTCTCACCTCGCGTCATTCCAAGAGGTTCTATTGATGTGTCACCCACCAGCGTGCAATAGTTTTGAGTAGGTTGTAGTTAAACATTTCCTCCTTTCCTTCTCATTTCTCCAGTGGGCCTCCATTTCTCGTAAGAAATCTTCCGGATTAGCCCCTCCCAAGTAACTTGGTAGTTTTCTTCCTCCCAAGCACTAGACTATACATTGCTTTTTCACCTTGGTTACCGATCCTCTTAAATGCCTTCTGATCAACTCATAGGTCCTGTGTGCCTATTTGTCACATGCCATGCTTGTGGTATCACTCACAGACTGGGCATCCTCAAATTGGATAACTCCTTCTGTAAGGTGATTTATCTCAGGTTCTCTGATGGAGCACATGTAGATTTGGTCAAGGAATTCTTCTCCCAATGGTTCTATGTAGGGTGTTAACTTCCCATCTATCAAAGGAATTACCACCCATTCTTCCTTGTTCTTGAAACTGATATATCCTTTGTTAAACCTTATGTTAGCATTATTCTTGTAACACTATGGGAACCTAAGAAATGCTGGGAAGTTGTTTTCCTCAGCAAGCACCTAGACCTCAAAGTCCCTAGTAAACTTGGCCCCTTAATGGTGATAACCAAATCTTTTAAGACACCGATGGGAATTGCCTTCATCTTGTTTGTGATATACAGCACATTTGAGGATGGCTGCAATGTGGGCCTTCCCATTTAATGCCAAGCATCTAAGGTAAGAATATTCACTTCTGCTCCTGTGTCGATGAGGATATTGCTCAGGAGCCACGCATCAACAATTGCATTTAGAGTAATCTCTTTGTCATACTCAATGTTGTGTGGAGAAAGGTTTACATGTAAAACCTATCTCTCGCGGTCCGCTCCGGTGCATGGTACCTTCTCCCTCATCCATTCTCCCAGTAAGGGAATAATATTCTCTTACCTCAACATCTTACATACTTCTTTGACTTCATCCAGGTCACTTCTTGGAACCTCGTTATCCTTCCACTACCCCACCTTCCTTAATTCCTCCTTAAGACACTGCATCTCCCCTTGTAAAATATGAATCACATCAATAGTCTCTTGGTATACTTATTTCTGATGGGTAGGGTCTAGGTATTTTCCATGTGGCACCTCCTCTTTGGAAACTAATTTCCTTGGTCTGGGCATCTCCTTGGCACGCGCGACCTCTACATGCATTGTCACTAGTATAGGTTCTAGATCTGACTCATGGGCCACTCTTGGCATCCATTATGAATCGTCCCTTTTTACGCTCACCATAGTGCCCTTATCTTTCTAGTGTTGTTGGTTCATATGCTTGTAGAGTTCCAGACACTCTTCATACTTGTGCTTCTTCCCGTACCATGAGAATTGTAATAGATCAGGACACTCTCGTTTATAATGTTTTGTGGATCCACAATTATAACATGTTCCCCATAGGAACTCACTTCTTCCTCCTCTGAGGTTTCCACAACCCTGAAATCCTCTACAAGAGCTTCTTCCATGCGTGCCTCCATTTGTGTGCTCCTCATAATGGCAGACATCACACTTAGAACTACTAGCAAGGCTGGTCTAGCACACACCATGATCGATGACTTCATGGATCTATTTAATAAGCCTATAATCCTTAGTATCATAGGTTATAGAGGTACAGATCGTATAGTAGAAAGATATATTCTTCCAAATTGTGTGTTGTAACAAGGGAAATCTACTCACTTCATAGTCCCCATGACAAATCTCACAATCTACTGCTACGACATGTACTATCTTCTGGGGGAAACTATCCTTGGCATGCCCCTCTACTTCACAATCTGTACACCACATTCCACTGCAGGTCTCATGAGCTGAGTTCACAGATAAATTTTCCAGCTGCTTAGCCATTGCAGTGATTTGAGCTTTCAGGAACGGGCTAACACTAATATCAATGCTTCTAACAGCTTTGGCATGTAGAGAAACTTCTAATGCATTGTGTGGGTCTACGAAAGTCTTATGAGATAATGCTCTTCTAAATGGTGTTATTAACCCTCCAACAAACCATTGAGCATGTTGTGAAGGGTGAATGTCATATGAAATTTTTGATAGAAGAGTATTAAACCACACGTCATACTCTGATACACTCTCCACCATTCCCTACTGAATCTCCTTGATGGTGTTGATGCTCTTCTGTTTAAACTCAGGGATGTGGAATTTTTATAGGAAGTCATTTTTCAACATGGTGTAATCTACCACCATATGATGGGGGTCATACTTTGTATACCAGCTATGTGTGCACCCTTGCAACATCATTTAAAATTGACTGGCCTTCCATTCCGGGGTTGTGATCCCCTTTGTGCACCATAACAATTCACACTTGTGAACATGTTCCACAATATCCTCTATGCCCTGGTAGTCTGGAAAGTGTAAAGACATTTCATATATTTCTTAAGAGGTGGCTGAGGCCCCTATCCTCCTGGTCTAGATCTGGTGTTTTCTCTTGTGTTTCCTTCTCTAGATCCATAGGATCCACTAGGTCTTGTGCCTCTTGATCCACTAGTTCCACCTCCAGACCCTCCTATGGCCAATAAGGCCTGAAGTGGTCATACCTAGCATCCCAAACATCCCACTGAACTATGTGCCAATGGTCTATGAGATCGTTCCACTACAAGATGTATGCCCCACGCCACTCCCCAATGTGTTTCCCAAGCCTGGCATATTTACACCTCATCTAAAAATTCCTCCAAACATTGGAATAAAGTGTGAAGCCATATAAGTTCCAAATAAGAAATTATACCTCCTGGGTGCTGATCGGTCACTCCCACTGATACCAACTGTGTTATCAACACTCCTCTAATTTGGAAAATCAAGCACCAAGGTTTGGTCACTAGGTGGGTTCAGATGCGTGCTAATGACTCTTCTCTCTCCACATAACGAACTCTCATTAGAAGCTTAAGGGATCTCTCTCCCATGCTTTCCAAGATGGGGTGGCACAAACTACTTAGGTTCCACATCCTTTGCATGAACCTCAACTCCTTCCCACAACGTCTACCTCTATAGATCCATCACACTTGCAAAATCACATTGTCTAGCAATCTCCCTTTCACGTGCTTCATTATACTTGAATCATACCTCCTCCCTTTCTTTCTCAGTTGCAATATCTGTCATCTTCCTCCACCCTAGCTTCCTCACCTAGTGCTCAAGAAGGTTTATCCAGCCATCAGAAATGCCTCTAAACTCAAGGTAAGGATCAAGATATTCATTTCCAAAGGAATTACATGTAGAAATGATCCTCTGGGATCTAGCAGAAACTCAAACTCAGTGACTTCTAGACAAGAATATGTAGAAATAACATATTCCAGAATGTAGCTAGCTAGTACTCCTTTCCACCAGTGATCCACAACATGAGTCCACGTCAGATATGCATCTTGTATCCTTTGGTACTCTTCTTGGATCCACACACGTGATCTATAATACCAGCTTGATCTAGACACATATGCTTAGAGGCATTCATATAGCTCTATTGGAAAGCAACAGAAGAAAGTTTCATACAATTCATGGTAGAGGTTATCTTCTACCGATCTACGTGTATCAAACTCAGGCATAGTGTTGAATCTCTGATAAAATTATTCCTCTATGCTCTTGAACCATGATTCAATACATTCAAGAGTTAGGTGTTCTATCATCACTCATTACACAGATCATGATGTATGTTATATCCCACTACAACTTTGAAAATATATCCCGACAATGGAGCCAAGATGTAGTCATTTGTACACCCACCAAGAATAAGGGAATCCCATGTGTGTCGACCTATCACCCAGTGGACATTGGTAACTCATCTAAGGCATGTATGGGTACTGAGTCTCTCTTTTATGTGAGTTAAGTGGGAAACATCATCTATGATAGGAGCTTAAAAAGAGTGAGTGGGAACAAGACATACACTTATCATAGAACTCAGAACAACTTCTAGAAAAATGCAATCATCCCAGACCGAATGGTACTTAACAGATTATAGAGAGGAACCAAAATAGAAAGGAAATGCACAAGGAATTATATTCATTCCATAAGCATTCATGAATCAGAACTATAAACTATAAACATGGATCAAAAATATTAATAACCATATTCATCAAGTTTGGTAACCTCATTATATTCATTGGATTCATTACAGACTACCACAGTTGTGCAGACCGAAGTCATACATCATAGATAGATTTATACCCATCAGTTCTCAAGAGAAAATTTACAATCCCAACCCCTTATTACATCCTTTTCCTATAGATTCCTACCCAACTTATGGAGATCTCACAGTATTCCTGCATGGCTTCGCCTTCTTCTACTTATCTCTCTTTTTTCCTCTGGCGGGTGTTTGTATTTATAGTCCTTCTCGACATCATCAAGCCTTCACAGGAGTTGTAGATCCATTGCCAAGTGTCCAAGGTGGTCCTTCATGGGAGCATGATTCTTTAGGTCTAAGCTCTCCAATCTTTTCAATGATGCCCTTCTAGAAACTTGCATCGCAGGTTATATTCTTTCTTAGGCCAACTTGTTGTTAGAATGACACCTTATCCATTCTACATGCCTAGTCGGGTCACACTTTTATTGTGTTCTACATGATGTGTCAAATATGGCTAAGTCTTGAAACCTTTAATTGTCTTGCGCACATGCCACTTTCTCTGTTAAACCCTACTAAAACCATGTCCTGTGCGCTTTCTCCTTGCATGTCCTTTCTTAACTAGGCCTTGCGTGCCCAAGTGCCTTCTTGTACTTGGCCAATATTTTAGGGGCCCAATATATTTAAATGTAGTCACTTATTTCCCTACTTTGAGCATATTTCAATTTTTTTCTTTCAATTCACTGTGTGTATTTCAATTTGGTGTGTGCATTTTTAATTCCATTGGAGTATTTACTTATAGCAATGTTGTTCCAATTATTTTAGTATCTTACTTTTATTTCATTTTAGTAGTTTAGCATTGAATTTACTTTCTGTAGATTAGAAGAGGAAACAAGTGGAAACACACCAACCAAAACGCCCCAAAAGGAACCACCAAGAAAACTGAGTTACACAAGACTTCATTACATACAACATAGGACACATAGCCTTGGTTTTATAATGATACTGATAATTGAATATGCCGGTTAAATGATTTGAGAATACAAAAATCCATCATTTTTGGTGTCTTTTCAGGGGACACCATAAGAATAACATTGCATTCCATTCACCTTATATTTTATGGGTGTTAGTGAAGTTAATCTACGCAACCAGTAGAAGTCACACGCCTTGTTTACACAACCAACATTGATGTATAGGTCAGAGGAGGCTCAAGGTATATTTATAATCATAATACTCAAATAATATATCCATACAAAGTACAAGTAGGGAAAACTAAAAGTGGAACTGAATCGAATACAATGCCTAGGAGCAATTCTAAATAGTCTACATCATCTTATTTAGAACTAGAAAAAAATTTAGAAATGGGATACAATGGGAATGCTGAGTACCAACCTTTGGGTACAACCTTTACTTATCCCATTTTCCTCAACAAATATGAGGATTCACCCATGAAAAACATCTCTCCCTCCATTCTCCCTATCTTTCGAGTAATGTCCACAAAAGACCCATACCAGTTCTTATTTGAATTCAAAGCTCTTTTACAGACATATGACTACAAAATAGATAACCAAAAACTCAAAAAAATTCCTTCTACCCTTAAAGAGTCTTCTATGAGGTCGTTGATGGGAGTTCTTTATAACTCCATTCATTCATGGGAGGAATTTGAGACATCCTTTTTGGAAAAATATTAAGACTATTGCAGGGGAAGAGATAGGAGAGAAGAGTTCTTCTAGATAAAGAAAAAAGAATATGAAAATATAGAATATTATCTGGATAGGTTTCTCTTTCTCCATAGAAGGAGTGGTTATGAGTTAAATGAAAAAATTGCTAAGACAATTTTCCTTACAGGACTTGATGAGGAAACCAAATACTCCCTCCATCTTATGGGAGGAGGTGATGTACACAAACTCACCATGGAAAATATTATTGAGTTATGTAGGAGTTACTCTAGAACAAGAGGAGGTATAAGGTGAAGGAAAACATCATAGAATGCCCTATGTACCTTAGAAATTCTTGAGGAAATGGTTAACATGAAAACATACATCTTGTTCTAGCTAACATCAACTATAGATGGGCTGAAAGCCAAGAGCAATGTTGTAAAGAAACTTTTAGATATATATTGTCCTAAATGTAGGAAGAGACATCCTTTGAGATAATTCCCTTTAGATGTCACAGACATGTGCTTAATTTATGATGTCTCTGACCATGATACCAATCATTATAATCTCCTACCTCAGCTAAAAGATATATTAAATGTCATAAATGAATCTAATGCAGAGGTAAACTTCATGTAGTGATCAAATACCTAATCTTCTTATGCCTCTAGAGTTGCTCAGAACTCTTAGATGATGTCATGGCCCAATCAGGATCCTCCACTAACATGCAGAAAACCTCACTGGACACCACCAAACTTGGTGACTTATCCACAAACACCACCATAGGTACCTCTATACAATCAACAAGGTTGGGCACCACCATCTAGTATACCACCATGGAAAACTCAACAATGGGAACTTGTTAGCATATGGATTTTCAAGCATGCAAATGACATGCAATAGTGTGGTAATGAAGTACCTCCTCAATGAAGGTGAGGCTACCTTTATTGAAAACTAAAATTGTATTTACATTTGTACATTAAAAATTGTATGTGGGGTGTGTTTTGGAACATCAATGAAAAGAAAAGTGAATGAGGGACATGAAATGGAATGAAGGAAAGGAATGGAAAGGAATGAATGGAAGGAACATGCAAAATTTAGGTAAAAGCAGAGCATAATATTGCATGGAAGAACAATAAATAACTAACACAAATAAAACATAGTTTACATCAGTTAAATGAGAATGTGTAAAAGGGAACACACATGAGCAAGTAGATAATCAAAGCTTGATCACTGTGAACTAGAACAACATATTAGTAGCATTGACAATAAGATTCAAGACAATATTTGAATGCAAGATTCAAACACTAATAACTAATGAACATAAGAACAAAAAATGATATAAGAGACAATGAATGGGAATCAAAGTTCATATTTCATTAACTCCAAAATGTCTTCTCAAAAGAACACAAAGTTTCTTTGTTTGAAGTAAAGCTTGTATACAAAAGTATTTTCTTCTCCTCTCTTAAATTCACCCTTACAAATGAGCCCCTGACTTCCTTTTATAACCCAAAGGTTGGTTACAAGGTAGTTAGGGTTTTACATGAACATTAAATAGGGATCTTAAGTGACTTTGAATTTTTCAGCCAACTTTATTAAAAGCAACTAAAAATAGAAACCACTTAAGTTATCCAAATTTTAAAAAAAAGTAAGCTCAATAACAAAATCCCTTTTTTAAAATTCCACTTTTAAAACATATGACAATAACCAGTGCCTTATCCATTGAAATGGGGTTGGCCTATCTCAAACGTATGAGAAATGGACTCTCCCACTTCATTAGATACCAAGAAAACTATCTCCTTGTCCCATTGGTGAAATTAGGATCCGCCACTTTTGCCAAATGAAAGGATTTGAACCTTCTCAATGTTTCAAACATCTTTTCTTGTTTAAGAGGTTCATTTGGTCGAAGAATAGCCTCATAAAATACCTGCAATTCTAAGATCCTATCTAGCATATCATTCAGATTGAACATATTTGATTTAGCATTCTCAAAGAATTTCTTTAATTTGATGCAACGTTTCATTGAAGCTAAAGAGAAATTGATGGTGGGAGTATACATGTCCTTAAACAATTTTGAAAATTTCTCTTCCACATGTTCTAATGAATACCTTTAATTTTTCTCATTTACAAGATCACAAGGGATATCGGCTATGAATTCTTGAATCAAGGCGAGTGAAGTGAAGGATTCATTGCATATGATCTCATAACGGATCATAGAATCCTCGAGAAGTGTCTTTCTTGATTTGAGATGTAGACACCAAAGAAAACATGTCCCTCAATATTCAGATTCAAGAAATCCTTTGATGGATAAAGTTGAGGACTCCATACTCATCATCTCTTGTAGACTGGGCAATATCTCATCCAAATTTGATATGTTAGCAACAAAATTTTCCTTGAAAGAAAGAATTGGATCAAGCTATGCACTGATATCTTCATGGAGCTTAACGATTGTTTTGATCATCTCTTAGCCTAAAACAAGAATCTCTGAAAGCTAAGTTTTAGTGACATGGCCCAGTGTGTTTATTTGTTTTGATAAATTGAGAGTTTCTTCATCATGGGCAGCCACTACATCGGGTACTGGGAAAGTGGATGATATGGGATTTATCAGATGTTGAACATATTCCACCAATTGATTCTTTTCAGCCTTGATCTGAGAGTTCTAAGACTTATATTTCTCAAGTATCTTTAGCACGATATCAATCAAATCTCAGGCCATCACCATGTCACTTTCCAATGTGAAATTTCCAAGTCCAAGTCTAGAAACTTCATGATTAGAAGATGTTATGGCATTACGCTCCTTGTCAACCTATGGGATGTAAAGATCAGGAAATCTATTTCCATCATCATTAACCATTATTTGGGATAGCACTTTAGGATTCTTGGGAATGATGTCATTTTAAAGTTTGAAAAGGGAATCAAAGTCAATGTCAATGGCCTTGACAAACCTCTTCCTTTTCTTGATTTCGCAATCAACCCAAAAAGGAGTATCATTCACTACTTCTGCATACAAAAGCCTAGAACCCAAAGAAAAATTCTCATTGTTCTTGACGTCATGAGATTCTATAAGAATCCTTTCCATAACCTCAATTTCAGGAGAAATAACCTCGATATCTACATCTTGATCATTTGGGAGATTTTAGGAAATTACTTCATGAATTGTATGTTCCGAAGCATTCAATATTTGGACTATCTGCACCTGAGTGGAATCTTGTGCAAGAAATGGTTGAGGATCGTTTGTAATGAGATTCTAAGAACTATACACAATGTGAGTAGAAGAATTTATATTTGAAGTGGAAAATCTTGATACACGCTCTCTTCCTTTGCTGGGGCTAGGAACATCAGATTTTTCACCTTGTGACACATTCTTTGGTGATGTGGATTTTTGAATCCACTCCTTTCTTGCTTGTTGCATATGACTAGATGGAATGGAGGTCGATTGAGAAGGAAATTTGGTTGACTGGATACCTCCTCGAGTTGGCAATTTTTTTGATCTTAAGGTATGATCTTGAATTGATTGTAATTTGGCAAGTTCTCTTTCATACCATGATATGCTTCTTTCAAGAATCGGTTTATTCTTGTTATCAAGAGAAAATTCATCTCTTTTGGTCCAATCAATTCATGGCATTGGGGTAAAAGAAATTGCATCATATGAGGGATCAATAACATCCTCATCATCATTTACAAATGAATCTAGAGGGTTCCTGATGCAAAAGGCCTTGAACTGAGAAAGGGTGAGGCAAGAAAATTCTCACCTTCTCACTTCATGTTCGTCATAATAGGTAGCCCAAAAATATTCCATGGTAGGATTGTGCTAATACTTTTCCCCAAGCATCTTCTACATATATCCGCTGATATCAAACTAGAATCTCTTCACATATGGATGAATAGTGATGAGGGAAAACTCTTTCTCCATGAGTTATGCATTGAAAATATTTGGACATTGGTATTCCCCAATTTGGATTAGGAAATGAATTCTTGAACGATGTTTGTCACTGAGAAGATAGTGAACTTGGAATAATTGTCATGTAAGATCCATTAATGCCTACTTTTCACTGATGTAATTTGGAAGCTTCCTTGGAGTACCCACAAAGTTTCTTATGCGAATGTAAGAAAAGGATGAAATTTGAATAAACCATGTTCCCCATTGGGAAATGACATCCATGGCCTCTTTATAAAAATTTTCCTTTGTATTTTGATTCAGGTTTTGAATCACGTGGAAGGTGAATGCATCGTTAACTCTTCTGAAATGATGAGAGATATTTTTGAAAATTCATTGCGGCTAATAATGGAAGACATTATTTGATGGAATCATGACATCTCTAGTTTCGAGTCTTGAAAATAGCTTTCTTCTAGCCACTACATAAGTCAGGTATGATGTCATGTAGAAACATGTAGTCATCTTCACTTCGATCAATTTCTTGTGAAGGGTATCACTGATGATGATGTACCAATCCATAAAATCTATCTTAGCAAGCATGATATAGATAAACTAATACATCCATGGGTGGAAAATCCTAGCAGAGGGTAAACTGAAGACTCAAATCATGAGGGAAATCATGTCACTGATTTCTTCCATGAACTCAATGCAGTACAACTCCTTAGGAAGTCAGTCAACTCGAGGCCTATTAGTCACTAACCAGTTGTTATCAACCATCTTGCTCCACCTGAGGGGTTATTCATCCCAAAAAAAAGTTGTTTACTTTCAAGTGATATATGCATTCTTAGGGAAGTCATGTATTTTGAGAAACTCTTCAATGCGTTATGGTTTGATTAAGAGGAAAGGCTCGTATTCATCTTTAAAAATTTCTTGTCTCTCAGGATCATAATGCTATGCACAAGCGATAACCAGCTCTAGACATTCCAGTGAGACCGTAAATGTTGCTACTAAGGGTAGACCACAATGGTAAAGCCAGTCTTAGAATATGGTTTTCCCTTCACCTTTCACCCGATCGCAGAATTGTTGCACATTGATGTGACCCAAATTTGTATCAGTGATATTTTCATATGTTGACTTGATGGAACTAGGAGGAATGATTCCTTGGAATCCGTACTTGAGCACATAATTTTCGATTTCTCCACTGGCTTCCTTGATCTTCTTGTAGATTTATTAGATTTTTTGGCCATTATAAATTTTATAGAAAAATGAATCAAGCAAGTATAAAAATGCAAACAGGGCCAGGTCTTAGTCTTTGAAACTCCCGTCAATGCAAGAAAAATATGATTCGTTTTATTATTATTAATTTTTTTAGAAATAATAATAATAATAATCAGTCATGGTTATCATTTTTTTAATACATCACACCGAGACTAGGCTCAAATTTTGATTCTGGTGACAATGATATATATATATATAAAATAAAAATATCCCGATTTTAATATTCTGATTTTTTTAATTTGATTTACCTAAGAAAAGTTTCTTTTGTATGTGTGAATCGTAACTTCTTATTTACGTGAAAATCACCTAATTTTAATGAACGTGTACTTTGGGATTTCCTTCTTCCTTGCGGACCTCTTATTGATGCGTGGGTAGCGTACTAGTTTTTGACAACTACTTGTGATTGGAATTTCTTTATACCCTGTGTGAAAACTTGAACTTTTTCTTGAAAATTGCGTGGATTTTTTTTTTTCACTCTTTCTCAACTTGTTGGTGTGTAGGCGTTGAAATTGGACTTTTATTTTTAACCAATGCATGGCCTTTAGTGCTATTTATTTTGATGAGTGCATAGAAGGAATTCTTGTCTTTTTTAAATTGTTGTTCTCTTACTTTTACCCATGCGTGGAAATGGATTAAAACCTATGCATGCTATGTGGGATCTTCAGTTATTTTGGTCTTCCTTTCTACCTTCACTGTGTTGAAAATTATTTTTTTCTTTGGTTTGGTTTTGGACTATTCTCCTTGTGCTGTGTGAAGATTACTTTCTAAACCTCATTCAACTTCCATTTCCTTCCTACATGTCCTGCATGAATTGTTTGATAAAGCCCATGCGTTGAAACTTGTTTTTGTCTCCTTGATAGGTGTTGAAACTATTCAAATATTTCTGCAATATTCTTTTTATCCCCATGGGTGCGTGCAATCCTTCCTAGGGCGTGGAAATTATTTAAAACTTCTTTCACTTTGGCATTTTTACCCAATGTGGAAACTTAAAACTATTTAATCTTTCTTTTCTTTGCTTCCTCGATGCATGGGAGCTTGAAAATGCCTTCCTTTGGATTGTTCTTCTGAAAAACTCTCTTAACTTTGGCCTATGTGTGGAGATTCTCCTTTCTTGTTTTCTTTTTATTGTTTTCCCTCCTAGGCGTTGGAATATTGTTGTTCTTTTTGCACTGCGTAGAAAGAGCTTTATTTTTCTTTCTTTTTTTAATTCACCAGATGTTTTCCTTTTACAGGCTATATGGAAGATCTTCTTGGGCCTGTGTGGAGTTCTTCTTTGGCTTATGCTTAGTCTCTGGCTATTTCTTTGTTCTTTGCATAGCTAATGTAATCTTTTTTCAATTACATTTACAATAAACTGGAAATTTGAAAGCTTTAAAGCTTCTTCGCATGAATTTTTCCAAGGAGTGTGATGGAGAAATGGTTAAATAAGCTTCTGTAACCATTTCTTATTTCCATTGGAATAACCAATTCCCTTTTTCTTGGGTAGTGGCATTAATTGCCAGGGGAAATTAGAAAATAAGTAACCATTTGCCAACTAAAATGGCAAGGAGGGCTGGCAATCCCCATTTTATTTCCCCATGTCGGAAACTGGGAGATTTTTTCCCATTTTCATATCCATTGAATTGGAAATCTATTGAAGAAATCCCACAAGCAGGGAAATAAAATGAATTTTCCAAGAAGGGGGGAAATCTGGGTACGGGATGCTAATCTAGCATCTCGGCAATTGGAAGCGGAAGCTTACTTTCCCCCCAAAAATTAAAATAAATCTTGTCAAATGAATTTTAATTAATATTTATTTAATCAAAAACCCAAAAATTAATAAAAATTAATTTTATCAAATAAAGGATAATAAATTAATTAAATATTAATTACTTAATTATTAATGCAATTTATAACTTGGCAGGAGGAGTTCTCGCCCGAAATGGAAAAAATGAAGACCAGAACGATAAAAAAATGAGACGATCATGATGAGGGCGTTAAATCACACAAAATAACACTTATGAAAATTTTCAAAATTCCCATGTTTATTAATTTTGCAAAGTCCAAATTAGCTAATAAGAACACCTCAGAAAAATTCTAATCAACTAAGGAGGTTCACAAAATAACAACAAAAAGTTTTATTATCCCCACCACAATAGAATTATCAGCAAGAGCAAGTAGCACAAACTCAACTCCCAGCTCAACCTGTCTCGAATCCCAAAAATAAACAAACATCTTCAATTAATGAAGCAGGACATGGTGAGACGATGTAGATGAATGCCATTAATAATTTATAGCTGAGGTCTTGGAGGAAAATAAACAATCCTCCTATTATTATCATAGAAATACTTAAGGAAAATGAGAAGCTACCATGGGAAAGTGAGGATATACCTGATGAAAATAAGGAAACTGAACATGTTCCATAGACACAACCCACTAGGAACACCCAAGGAAATGATAAAAATGTGCATGCACCACCTTTCCTAGAATGATTAAAAGAAACATAGAATGAGGAAGAAATAACACTAGTTCAGGAGTTGAGAAAGATGAACATTGAGGTCCCACTTCTGAGATCAATACGAGACATTCTAAAGCTAAACCAGACTATTAGAAGACATTGCATAAAAACACCAGGAAGGAAGAAAAAGTGCCAAAAATTAGTCAAAGTAGAAGGAAATCTAGCTAATATCGTAGCTGGAAATATTCTTTCATCAAAATATGGGGATTCGTGGAGTCCAGTCATTTCTATTTTTGTAAATGGTCACTCAATCTCTAAAATTTTGGTAGATCTTGGTGTTTCCATCAATGTTATAACAACAGATATGTTCAATCCAATGTCTTTAATAGGGTTGCAGCCAACCAATACCTTTCTTCAATTAATAGATCAATCTATTGTTGTACCAGATGGAGTGATTGAGGATGTTATGGTCATTTGAATCTTGGGAGTATCCTATTAATTTTATGGTCTTACAGCCTAAATCTCAAAAGTTAGGATACCCAGTCATCTTAGGGAGGCCTTGGTTAGCTAATATTATTGCATACATTGATTCTAGGTTAGGAAAAATGACTACTTTGAATGGGGAAAAAGCAAAGAATATTTCATTGTACCCTCTTTCCCAGCCATATGTGGATGTCTATAAACGTGTATGGGTAGATTTTTCAAATACTAACAATATGAGTTCTTCTTATCTGGCTACTATTACAATGAAAAATCATATGGAAGAAATTGTTGAGCCTTACACAATGTCTGATGAAGAGGATGTTGTGGCTACGGAAACCAAAAATGTGGCTATGGAAACTCAAAATGAGGCTACGGAATTTATTTATTTACAATCAGTAGATAATATCAACTTGGTAAGTGAAATTTCTATTTGAAATTGTGAGGAAATCTATGATTATTATGAAGAACATACAGCCACCTATTTCCATTTTCCTTTAGCCAAGGTTATATCCCTTGATAGCATGACTATTTTGCACATGCTACAACCTTATATTTGTCCCTTGAATTATTTGATTCCTAATGCAAAGCTTGCTATTCAAAAAGATACTAAATAAGTGACTATTGAATTAGGAAAAGAGATGACCATTAGTAACAATTTAGAAGCCAACCAAGAGACTAGTGTTGTAGATATCTTGAGGATTCATTAAAAAGCCTTTACTTGGGACTATACTGGCATGAAAGGGATTCATCCAAGAATCTGTACACATCACATTTACACTAAGGATATTAAACGTGTTATGCAGCCACAACGAAGAATAAATCCAACACTTAGATACATTTTCAAGAATGAGATAGGAAAACTATTGAAGGTAGGATTCATGTATCCAATATCTAATAGTCAGTGGGTATCACTGATAGTTATAGCTCCCAAGAAAAATGGTAAGTGGAGAATCTGCATAGACTATAGGGAGCTTAATAAAGCCACCAAGAAATATTACTTTCCCCTGCCCTTTATTGATCAAGTTTTGGACAATCTGGTAGGTAAGAGATATTTCTTCTTCTTGGATGGGTTTAGTGGGTATAACCAAATCAGTATAACACCTGTTGACTAGGATAAGACTGTCTTCACTTATCCCTGGGGTACATTTGCATATAGAGTTTTACCATTTAGAATTTGTAACGCACCTGCTACCTTATAGAGAGTAGTTTTGGACATTTTTACAGACCTTACAAATGATTGTGTCCAAGTTTATATGGATGATTCTATTGTCCATGGGTCAAATTTTGATGAAGTTTTGAATAATCTTAAAAAATTGTTGACTAGATGTGAGCATAACCATATTTTCTTGAGTCATGAAAAATGGTTGATAATGGTTGATTAAGGAATTGTCTTGGGTCATCATACTTCTACCAAAGGTATACAGGTTGATCCTAAAAATATAGAAGTAATTACTAAACTACCTATGCCAAAAAATCAAACTGATATCAATATTTTCCTTGGACATGCATGATATTATAGGTGGTTCATATAATATTTCAAAAAAAATGTTGCACCCATGTTTTATTTGTTGGCAAAAGATTGTGTCTTTGAATGGTCTTCTTAATATCAGCAAGCTTTTGGAGTTATCAAGGATAAATTAACCACTACTCTAGTTTTTAGAGGACCTAATTGGGGACAAATTTTCCATATTCACAGTGATGCTTCTAATATAGCCATGTGATCTATTCTTAGACAAAAAGATAAGGAAGAAAAGATATATGCCATCTATTTCATCATAAAAAATATGACCCCCAAAGAGAGGAATTACACTACTACGGAAAAGGATTTTTTGGTTGTTTTTTACTCTTTGAATAAATTTAGACATTATATTACTAGATATAAAATATTTGTGTATATTGATCATTCAACTATAAGATATTTAATTAATAACTAGTGGTAGGGGGAAAAATTATTTGATGGTTACTTATTTTGTAGAAAGTTAACTTGACTATTATTGATAAGCCTAGAAAGGGAAATGTTGTTTTTGACTTCTTGTCTTGCTTTTGACTTCTTGTCTAGATTGAATGTTTGAGGAGAAGAGGAGGCATTCCAAGACCACTTTCTAGATGAGAAATTTTTTGCAGTATCAGCACAACCTCCATAGTTTGCTAATCTTGCTAACTACCTAACTACAGGGAAGTTCCCAACTTACTTTACTAATAAGGAATGAAGAAGATTAGTTAAAAATAGTGCTACATACAAATGGTGTAATGGGATTCTATTTAAATGTTGTCTTGATATGGTTCTTCACAGGTGTGTTTGAGAGGACAAAGTGTATGACATACTGTGAGCCTGTCATGATGAGCCTGGAGGAGGACATTACTTAGCCAAGAGGAAAATTAATAAGGTCCTTGGATCTGGGTACTATTGGCCCTCTCTTCACAAATCTGTCAAGAAGTACATGTGGCAATGTGATGCATGTCAAAGAATGGGGAAGCCTACGCTGTCCACTTAAATGCCCCTCAATCCTCAACTGATCTTAGGACCATTTGAGAAGTGGGGAATTGATTTCTTTGGACCATTTTATCCCCCATCCCATGGAAAAGAGTACATATTGGTGTGTACTGATTACGTCATGAAATGGGATAAGGTTTAAGAATTGACATCTGTTAATGAGGATGTTATAGCTGACTTTTTGTACAACAAGAATATGCTAAAATTTGGCACCCCTAAAGCCATTGTATCTGATTAGGGACCTCAATTCATGTCTAACATGACCAAATCCTTCCTAGATATCTACCAAATCAAGCATTGGAAATCATCACCATACCACCCCAATCCAATGGGTAGGTGGAAGTCAAAAACTAAGAGTTAGAGAACATTTTAACCGAGGTTTTCAATACAAATAGGAGGAACTAGGTACCAAAACTACTAGAAGAAGATTTGTCCTACAATATAACGTGGAAGACCACTACTAGTTTCTCCTCATATGAACTAGTGTATGGGAAGAAGCCATTTTTGTCATTTGAGTTTGAATTGTAGACTTAGAGCACAACAATGAAAGTTGGGATTGAGCTAGATGAAGTGTAACCTAAGAGAGTAATGCAACTAAAAAAATTGGATAAAATGAGGATGGAGGCTCAACAAAAAATTGAAATTCTTCAACACCAAAGAAAATCTTGACATGATGTTCATATCAAGCACAAAAAGTTTAATGAAGGAGATTGGGTCTTAATTTTTGATTCAAAGTACCAATAGTTAAAAGGCAAGTTGAGAACAAGATGGTTGGGACCCTACTAGATCGAAAAGGTTTTTGATAATGGCTATGTGAGACTACTTACGATCGATGGAGACAGGATAACTCTTCTGGTGAATGGACATCAATTAAGGATGTATCACCATCCCCTTCATAAGGAGACTTTCACCAAAGATATGTTTATATGTGAAGGAATGGATTCAGTGGAAGAGTTTGGATCTTCCCACCAAGAGTAGTTGTTTTTGACTTCGAATAAAGGGAGATGATCATGATTTTGATCCTCTTTCCCTTAGATTTTAGTTTTTTATTTATTTCATACTTTCAATAAAGGTCAGGGATGCTAATTATTAGAATGTACATTAATTACATTTATTCTGTGAGTGTAGGACGTGGAATTCTATGAATATCAGGGAGATGTGCCGGAAGGGGTAAGTGCATTCTTCCTTGCTATGGATATTATTTTTTTAATCACTCCCCCATTGCATTTATTTAACACGATTAAATCAAAAAAAATTCTCGATGCATTTATTGCTGGCATAAACCAAAATATCATGCCAAAGAGTGGGGTATAATGAATAATAATGAGAAAAAAAACCGCATGTGTCACATTTTTATGGAAAGGACAAGTGGTTTTGTGAAAGGATAAGTGGAATTATCATTCATGATGATAGGACGTGGGTTATTTGATGAATTAAACCTTTCCATATGAATTAAGTCCTATCATATTTTCCCGCAACCAAATTTGCACTGACTCAATGTCAATTAATATTTTTGAGTATACTTTGCACTGCCATTACTGATATTTCATGCCATTGTTCTATGTTCTCATAAAACCTCTGCCATTTTGCTAACACCATCCATATTTTTCAAATGCTATGTGACAAAAGAAAAAGTAAGAATCTGAATCTGCAGAGCTCCTCCTATGCAATGATGCCATCTCAAAGTGTTCCATGACTCAGGTTGGTTAGAATTAATTAGAATGTTTGAAGGTTTTGATGAAGACCTGGTCGATGAATTCCTTTTAAATTTTGAAGCAACATGTTCAAAAATAGGGGGTAAAAGAGTTGAAATAATTAGTCATAGTGTCGTTTTCATATCCAAACTCCCGGATTTTGGACTAATTTTTTTTACAAATGCCCCGCTGAAAGATTTGATACCCTTATTTCATGATCATGGGGAAGATATGCCAGAGATAATACTCACTCCCCAGGGTATTTAAAAATGGATTAAGAGGGAGATTTTACCAAGTCACTAGAAATAAGTAGCTAAATGGGTTAACAAATATTTTATCTGTGACAGGTAGCCATTAGTACTCAAAGGTGATACATTGAAAATATTGACTCACCTAAAGAAGGGTCGCATAAACCATGAAATTAGGGTCAATCTACAAGAATATATTATTGCGACTATTATAAAAGAGGGTCAAAAATACAAGAAAGGGATGGTAAGACCACCCTCAAACTCCTGGGACTCATCCATTTGATCTATGTACATCATGTGTTTTACATGCCTAAGAGGAAGATAGAAAAAATGAGTGTAGGGGAAAGTTCACAACATAAGAGAATTAAAAATGTTCCTACTCTAGTCTCTTCAACACCACCTCCAAGTGCCCAACCTAAATTAGATTCAACTCCTAAGCCTTTGAATGAGGTACTATAAGAATCTACAAGCCAGGACACCTAGTCTTCTGACCCTAAAATTTTAAAGAAAAAGGTTAACCCACCTACATCTGTCGTTACTCCATCCAAACCCAAAAGGTATTGTACTCTTAAGAAACTTGTAGTTCCTTAGTTTATACCATCCCTTGTGGATTACACCACAATTATAGAAGAGATTGTTAAAAATGATATTCCTTCTAATTTGAAAAATTAGTCAAATGTTGATGAGTTTACAACAATTCCAAAGGAAAAGAGCCCACATGATGATATTCCAGATGTTCCTGCAGCTTCAGAAATAGATTCTAAAGCTCCAGAAATGTATGTAGCACTAGAAATACAAACCAGAGCTCTAAAAACTATTCTAATGGAGATTGGTGGTCAGGAAGCTCATGGAGATGAGGTGTTGAGGTGTTACCAAGATGAAATTTCCTTTTTGAAAGATAATTTGAAAGGTATGGAAGAAACTATTTCATCTTTACAAGATGAATTTTTACAGAGAACTATAGAGAAGGTTAAGGAAATTACTACCTTAAAGGTAAAAGTTGGTAGTCTTAAAAGACAAAGGAATATTGGTCTCAAAGCATGGAATGATCTATCCGCTCATTTTAACAAATTATCTCTTCAAAATAAAGAATTTGAAAAGGAAAACAAGAAACTCAAGTAAAATATTGAGACCAGTAAAAGTGATAAAACTAAGTTAGAATATATTTTAAACTTTGTTTGTCATATGGCCTGCAAAATTCTAGCCTATAGGAAACCCTCCTCTGCTTACAGTATGTTTATTCAAGAAAAATTTAATGCCTAAAAATTGATTAAGATGTGTAGTAGGGAGCCATATGAGTCCCTAGATGGAAAACATTTCTTGGAAATCTATCAAAATTGTACTCCTGAGATTCAGAATCTGATGTGTGAATTTTACCTTCACAATATGTTGGTTACTAATGTCCCTGATTTCTTCATTAATTTTTCTGTGGGGGAATTTCAGTTAAAGTATTTTAAATCATTACTTGGAAACCAAATTTTATGGGGTGAGAAAATATAACTTTTCAATCAAATAGCTTGAACTATAGGTTTCTACATCAGGCTTACCCATCACAACAATGTGTCTATGAAGAAAGATTTTATGTCTCTTTACTACCAAGATGGCATACGAAAGAATACTTTAGAAGATTTAGCAAAATGTATTAAGGATTTTGAGTTTTACAGTCAGAATCATTTTGGTGAAGCACTACATGTAGACACCAAAAATTTACATCCCTCGGCTCAAACAGACTTAACAGTCAAAAACACCACATTTACGACATTATGCCCTCTTAAATCATCTTTAATTATTTAATTAATCACACCCCCTCACATCAAAATTATTTAATTAATTAAAATAATCCCCCCTTTTTACACCACACTATGACACCTCACTATGAAACCTCTCTACGACACCTCACTATGACACCTCACTACGACACCTGACTATGACACCTGACTATGACACCTCACCACAACACCTCATTAACCAACTAAACCACCTTCCTAAAACACTAAAATTACTCCTAATTAACTACATCTTCTAAACACACTTAACTCCTAATTAACTACACCTTCATAAAACACTAAAATTACTTCTAATTAACTACACCTTCCTAAAACACTAAACTTACTCCTAAATAACTAAACTTTCCAAAAACACTAGCTAATTAAACCTTCTAAAAAGACTAACTCCTCCTATCCTAACCAAAATTACCAATGCCGCCACCTTAACAACCTCCAAGCTATCATATCTCGCTCGAAATGGAAAAAAAATGCTTTTTTTATTAATTAAACTAAGATCTTCCGCAATCACTGGTGATTTTCCCAATCGTTGGCGATCTTTAAATGCAAGCATTTACACCTCCTTTTAGAGAGAGGAATGGATACTTACACTTTATAGGTGCATTTTGTCTCAATTCAAACATGTCAGACATCCAAGAATTTCATATCAACGCTCATCAATTCCATGTTGTCCAAAGAACGTTGAATCCATCATTGAATTGCTCATTTTTTAGCATTCAACCATCTTCTTTCACTAATATGTTCAGTTGGTCTATCGTGTAAGGTAATCTATCTTTTTTTACTATTACAGGAACTGATCATAGGTAAAATTTCATTTAAACATCATTCATATACTTCTAAGGCTTTTTTATTATCAGAATCCATAGCTTAATAAAAAAATTTAGCTCTATTAGAACTAGAAGTAATTGCTAGCGATTGACTGAATCACTAGTGATTCCCCTGAATGGCTAGCGATCCCTATATTTCTCTATTTTTCTATCATTTTCTCTCAAATCTGACCAAAATGTATTTTTTTTCTTTGTTATCTATTAATCTCTTGTCGATAATGTTGGTTTTAGATGGCATTAGGTGGTAGAAATTATCCTGCAGCTGACATTGGTGCTTTTCCTGTCATCTAACACTCACTCTATTAGGAACAATACAAGCTCCTCTATGATCTTGAGCTATGTGTGATTCAAAATTCACCCTTCCACTATCTAGAGGATATCTTCGAAACAACTCAACACATACAGGAGGCCACGAAATCATTTTGGGACACGTACAATGAAGTTATAAGGCTTCATGCAGACCTCACATAGTACAAGCACACTTATGAGACAAGATTAAACTTATCAAATGACCGCAACAAAACACCTGCAATTAAAGACCACAACCACATCAGTATATCAAACACCAACACTCCCCTTGCTTTCCTCTTCAACACTCCAGAAGAACCTTCTAATTTCTTTATGGAGGATTATATTTTTGTTCTTGATTCTGACACCACTACAAGGGAGGAAGAAATAATTGATTTAATAGCCTCTAACGTGACTGAAAACCTTTACACAGAATAAGAGTTTGATTTATGGTTTTAAAACATGACTAATATTAGCTATATATGTACCTAATTTAAATAATTGATAGTCACATTTATATCTTAGTATCTTGTAGCACAATCACAAAAAATCAATAAAATCTTAAGCCATTTTTTGGAGTAATAACATTATCTTGTTTAAATGTGATCTTTATAAGTTTGTTTATAGAGAATGAAGCTATGATCCAATACTTCACAAGGTGCACAATAAAAAAATACTCAACATTGTGGGTTCCTTAGAAACCCCGTCATATCAAGGTCAAGTTGGGTTGTTACCCCTTGAACCAATCAAAAAAACCAAAGGTAAAAACCCTGCAAGACATTCTGGCATGCCCGGTGGGACCCTGAGGCCTATTAATTTCTACATTTTATTATTAATTTAAGCATTGTTTATACTGACTACTAATCACCAGCGATTTCCTTAATCGCTATCAATTCCCCTGTGTTGTTTCTTGACATTCTATAATCCATCTAAAGTTTGTTTTCCATGTTTCTCCTAATTAGGTTGCAGGTTGCTTCTTGCTGGAAACTTTATTTTTTAATTTTGATAAGTGAATGGTTTGGAAATTGCTAAATTTAAATTAACATTAAAATTAAGGAGCACTCTCATGGTAAGTTTTAAAGCCATTTGTTTAAATTTCCATCTTGCATTCTTGATTGGATGTTCTCATCAAAATTGACATTTCATTTTGGCTCTTAAAATGAAACATTCTCATTCTTCTTGCTTCACATAGCTTAATTAGGGAGGTAAAATTTTTGCATTCACTTATTCTCCCTCACACACAACCAAATAACTTCAAAATAAAAAACACATTTAAAACATCTCTCACCCAAGTGAAACTAATTGGGATTTCATCACCCAATAGGGAAGCCAACTCGGTGTTCTGACTGAGTATAATATCTGGTCTATCGGTATATATTGGCTCAACACCCAAATCTCTTATTACATTGGGACCGTGAAGTGAGAGGGTAGGTCCCAATACCATTCCTATTCCGGCAGTTGTATAGAGTTGGGCCTCATTTACCTTCAGGTATATTGATGACTCCGCCCATAAACACACCTAAAACCATCCCTAGATGACCAATTCCTAGGACACTTTTTTTCCATCTTACACATTTAATTATTTTTGTAACTAATCAAGATAACTGTAAAATCACTCTATGATTTTTCTTGCCAGTTGTTTGTAAAACAACACATCCACTTGTTTTCCTATCTTTTGGGTTTTTCTATGTGTTTTCTTATTATGTTACTTGCTAGAAAACAAGTCCGTAATAAAATACCTGAAAACATGTCCACACCACCTAAATTATGCAGTTCAATAAATTCCATACTATCAAACAGACACATCTAACCCCTTTTCAGACCCTCAAAAAACTTGGAATGAAGTAGGGGATAATTTTAGAAATACAATAGGACAACAACTCTCGCATTCCCCCCATCAATATAATAGCCAAATTATCCCTCCCCTTGGATCTCAAGAAGAGGAATACTTCCTTTGTTCCATTCCTCAAACATTTGAACTCCATTTGTAAAATAGGGGAGACCTCGTCTTTAAGGAAATGTTAAATTCAAATCACATTTCCCTTAATGCTTATCTAGCAGTAAGAAATGTTCAAATGCAACTGTTCACACCTCCATTCATCTGACACACTTACAATCCATCTTTTGCCATTGCGGGCCTTATTGATCAAAATCAAGACCCTGTTGTCTAATAGTTATATCCATACACCTCGATTCTGTCTGAAACATCAAACATCTCTCACCTCTAAAAATATATTTAAAACTTTGAATGAACAATTTTCCATCATCCAACTAGAGACATTTGAGGTTTCGTCAGCTCCTTCCTACAACCTTCACATGATCTCGTCACAAAACACCTCTGCTCATCAACCCACATCTTCACCAGGTCCTTTTGTAGGATCCACACCACCTTTAACTACCTCGTCATCTACTCCTCCAATCACCTCGTATGTACAAATACCTTCTTTGATTTCCATTGCCCCTTCAACTGTTATGTCTTCCCAACAAGTTACTACTCCCATCCAAAATATTACTATGTCCCTCCCCATAATCGCATTGTTAGTTAACACTAGTGTTATTACTAGTGCACATCATATTTCACAATACATACCACAACCTTCCTAACCACTGATCTCTATATTCCAATCTTTACCTCAACAGAACACCCCACTATACAGTATCCCACAACAAATTTCTCCACAATAGGCTCCATATTTCACTGCTTCAACTTTGTCTTCTCAACAAACACCTATCTATTCACAACCTCTTACACATTTATTGATGCCATTGCAATACCAATATATTCAAGCCTCACAACCTATCACTTTGGAGCAAGGGTCCTCATCCCATCAAAACATTCCACAACACAATATCCTTCATCATTGAAAAATTCCCAAACAAAATCAACAACATATACCTCAACAATATGGATATCAACAAAATATTCCATCATACCATTCCTCACAACAAAACAACCCCTATCAACATAATCTCCCATACCAACATAACATCTCCCAATAGAAAATCCCCTACCAACAGAACATTCTATAGCAGTATCAAATATACTCACAACCCAATCAGTCTTCATATTAGCATAGCTCGTCCCTACAACAATCAATGTAAACCAACCCTCTTCAATCCCTTCTAAGCCGTATATCAAGCCTATAAATCTCTTCATCAATATCCAAGAATGCGCTCTCTTGTGACCAAATTTTTAAAGAGCCCATTCACCCTTTTATACCCTATAATCCATATCCACTTCACCGGGAGCTTCTAAAAATTACTAAGTTTTATAGAAAGGAATATCCCCAACAAAACATTCGCGCCTTTCATCACGCGTGCTATCTAATAGCTCATGATCAATACCTCATGCTAAAGACCTTTCATATGTCCTTTTTCGGTCCTACCTTAGACTAGCACAACAACATTCCACAACACTCACTATTCTCTTTCACACAACTTGCATGATTGTTCTTAGACCAATGTTCCATAAACATAGCCCGTAAAATCACTATTAATAATCTGTATGCCATTAAACAATTTGAAGATGAATCCATCGCTTATTTTTATATCCTATTGGAGGGCCACTACCAACCAACTATCCTTTACACTAACACAGTAAGAGTTAATCAAAATTTTCTGTCACACATGTGCCAAATTCATTTCATCTACTCTACAAATCTAGTCATTCCAAACTTTGGATGAGGCTTTTACCATGGTGCGTAAGTTATAATTTCAAGCCCTAGAAGATGGACAGGTAAAACTTTGTCTTAAGAAACCAAAAAATAAGTTCCCATCCAAGCCACCATTCAACTCAAATAAGTCTAAATCAGCCGCTAATGCTATTGTGGTCAAGTCCACTCCTAAGGAAAATCCAACCACTAAATGTTGTCATCAACAACGCAACTATACACCCATAGCTGAAACTTATGTTGCATTTTTTGATAAATTTCTCACATCTAATCTAATATCACTTCCACCCATTCGACCCATCAACATATCAATTTTGAAAACCATATAGTATCAAGATAATTACTTCTGCAATTACCACAGGGTCAATGGTCATGACATTGAAAGATGTCACACATTTTGTAAGGTGCTTCAAGACTTGATCGAAAAGGGTGACCTTCACTTATATAATCCAAACACCCTCCCGAATAAAGGCTTTGATATATTTAAGGATCCTTTTCCAAATCACCCCTCTTCCTCCAAAAAACTACAAACAATTTTTTTTCATACCATTAATATAATAACTAAAATTGAGCTTGTCTCTCTAACCACTTCATCACCCAATGAAGCAAAATTTTAGGAACCAACACCAACAATAAATGAGCTTGAAAATGTCAACATGGAAACCTCCCCTATTTAACACACTACTTAAAATCTCCATATGTCTCCATCACATATACCCATCGAGTTTAAACCAAAATATGAGAAGCTTGAAACTATCGAACCACCACTTTCTACTAAATACATACCTACATCCTCGTCCGATGTTGTTATCAAGTCCATACACTTACTCTCCGACACAACTACCTCAAAACCTGCACCTAGATTTGTAAATATAACTATGATACCACTTGAAACATTCTTAGCACAACCATCCCCACCCAAGTCAACCATAGGACATGTTCATCCCCAATTTGGAAAATTAAACAATCTGAAATCTACAAAACATTTAGACCACACCATCCAAAATTCTTCTTCTTGTCTAGCATCGACTTCAACAAATACACCTAGTTCATTTAAAGTATTAAGGGGACATAATAAACAAGGTGTTTTTCAAGTCTTTAAAATTAGTTATTATGATGAAACTTATCGTTTCTATGGTCCTCATCCTTTCCATCATTCATTCCATCCAAGAGGTATACCTACTTTTGGAAATCCTCTTGTCACGTCAGACCTAAGACCTGTGAGACCACCTAAATAAAGAATCACTTGGGATCCTAAAAACCATCCTTATCTCCCCCTAAACATGGATCCCTTGCCTAAATCTTCTTTCACCATACTAGTTAATCACCCTATCATTACAGGGATAAAACATGTACATCATACCCTCATCATGAGTCCATATTTTACATTTGTTACCCCACATAGGGCATTCACATTTGATCCTCACCCTCCACATCCTATACAACCTAATTATCCTTCATAACCATGACTTCCACTTAGTACAATAGCTAAAAATCCTCCACATCCACAAAGTAAAAAAACTACTTTCAAACAACCTGCTCCATCTCTCCCTAAGAAAAATGAATGCCTAATTACATTCAGACCTAAAGGATGTTATGTCGTCATTTTGGATAACTTATTACAAGAAAAATTTATTACGTTACCACCTCCCAAGCTATCAAGTCACTATGGGTGGAAGCCCGCTTGGTATGACTTTGCTACTTATTGTGATTACCATAGAACACAAGGCCATACCATAGAGGATTGTAGAAAATTTCATCAAAAAGTTCAAAATATTGGCAAATCACTCTTCCTTCCTTCTCACGTAACATAAAAATCAACCCCAATACCTTTAAAAGAGTCTACCCCTATAGCATATAACCACCAAATCAATGTTGTCTATGTAACCACATGCTCACAAAACTATAAAAAGAACCATTTGGATCTAAGGAAGATAGAGATTTTGTTGTCATACCTTCACCTCTAGAACTATCAACACCATCTAATAAACCTAAGGTCTCCTTTTCATTGGCTCCTAGAGATCCTAATCAAACAACGTCATCCAAACACAGAGTATTAATACAAGAAGCTACGTCTCCACTTACCACATTACAAAAAGTAGCTATTAAACAACTACACCAATCCCTCGTTAGGATGTCACCTTATGAACTTGTGCAAACTTCACCAACTCACAAATAGGCCATGTTAGAAGCCTTCCAATCCATCACTTTCCCAACAAATGATCCAACCCCTTTCACAAATTTTGTAGGTGCCCTAAAAGCATCTACTTTCATCTCATTCAAACCATATGAAATTCCCTCTCTTAGACTAGAGGATCATGACCTACCACTTTGCATCACTACACAAATCAATAACATATCCATTAAAAGGGTTATGATTAATATTTTTTCCACCATCAACATCATATCATCTCTTTCCATTGATCAAATTAGACTACACAACACCGTTATAGCTCAGAATTCAATTTTGTTACGCTCTTTCAATGAAACTATTACACCTAGCATAGACACAATTATACTTCCACTCAAGGTTGGTGTTAAAAATCTACCCAAACTCTTTTACATTATAGAATAAGATTTTTAGTACAACATGTTACGAGGACACCCCTGGATATGGACCATGCATTGTGTTCCTTCCACCCTTCATCATTTTCTCAAGTATGAACATGAATTCCAGATGCTCACCATCCCTACTAATCTGAATCCGTTCGATGACTGTTATACGATGTATTACCCAAAAAATGTTATTATACCTACATTCATGCCCAAATCATTTTATCAAGCATCTACTAGTACCACTATCCCTTCTTCCAAATTTCTAGAAGATTCTTCTCTTAGCGAAGCCATGAAGTACCTCACATTTGGGGAATATCACCTCCTCATGCTCAACTCTATCCCTTCATCAAAAACATATTATCATCATGAAAAAAAGCCAATGTATGACCCTAACATAGGATATATTATCTATTATAGTCCTGCTTATCTTAAAACCAATCTTGTCTATGGAGGACGTAACCATCCGTCGTCTCAAATTATCAATCCACATCACACCATGCCTTTCACATTTGATTTCAAATCCCTTGATAATATGAAATTTTCTCGTATGTATCTGCATCGTTGTGTATGGAAAGGATTTGGTCTCGGGTGTTATGAATAAGGGATCCATGACCAGACAATTCTACATTCCCTACACCATGAGAAAATTAGTCTAGGTTATAAGAACCCCCTTACTGTAGCATGTGAATCTAATACCTCTAAACCAACTACCTCCACAATTATTTCTGAACCAGAATCATTGCCCACAAACCCTCAATATTCCATAAACACAAACGATGTCATATCTATTCCACATAAAAAATTTTAATCAATGCCATATCATTGGGAGCACTCACATATCAATCTGGCTACTCCACTAAATCTCTACCACTTGTTCACCCAAAAATGGTTAAGGAAGAATTACCAACGTTAGACATCCTTCAATGTTAGGATGACCAAGACATCTTATGTCATATGGGAGCTTAAGATCGTTACCTTAAAAAATACCTACCACTCAAAACACCTACTCTTCTTAATGAATCCACACTCGTTATTCACTTAGGAACACCAGATGACCCTCATATAGTCAAGGTCGACCAATCCCTCAATCTAAAATAATTGAATGACTTTACTACATTCCTAAAAAGATATAGTCAATCCTTCGCCTGGTCATATAGTGATATTTCTGCGATCAATCCCATCGTTTTGTGTACAAAACATTATCACATATCCTAACGCTAAGCCAGTTAAAAAAAAAGCTCCGTAAGATTCACCCACGTATATTTATCCTTGTCAAAGAAGAATTGCAATGCCTTTTATCTGTCAACTTCATCATACCCATTGACTATCCACAATGGGTCTCCAACATCGTACTGGTAAATAAAGCTTTAAGAAAAAATCGTATCTGCATAGACTTTAGGGATCTCAATCTTGCTTGTCCAAAAGATGATTTCCCTTTGCCAAACATAGATCAACTCATACACCTAACAACTGGACATGAAATGCTTTCCCTTATGGATGGATTTTCTAGTTATAATCAAATCCTTATCGCCCCTGAAGATAAAAAACCACCTTTATAACCCATTGGGGAACCTTTTTCTATCGAGTTATGCCATTCGGTCTCAAAAATGTCATGGCAATGTACCAACACGCTATGACATACATTTTCCATGATCTCATTCATAAAATTGTTGAATATTATGTTAACAATCTCCTTGAAAAATATAAATCACAGAAAGATCATCTCAACATCCTTGAATCAATCTTCACCTATCTCATTTAGTTTTTTCTTTGCTTGAATCCTACAAAATGTGTTTTTGGTGTCCTCACTGGAAATTTTTTAGGATTTATCATATCTCTTTGTGGAATTGAAGTTGATTCCGCAAAGTTCAAAGAAATCATCAAAATGCCTCCACTCTCTAATCTCAAACAACTATGAAGTCTGAAAGGAAAACTAAAGTCCATACAACTTTTCATATCACATCTTTCTAACCATTGTTAACCACTTCACCATCTACTCTGCAAAGACATAGTGTTTCATTGGGATCCTAACTACCTGAAATCCTTCGACGAAATCAAACAATATTTGTTATCACCACCTATACTTATACCACCTCGTAAAGGAGAACCATTTTATCTCTACATATCCACCTTGAAGCATGCCCTAGGATCCATTCTTGCTCCCCATGATAATCAAGATCATTAATAGGTTGTGTACTACATTAGTCGCACCCTCCATGAATACGAAACATGCTAATAAAAAGCTAAAAAATTGTGTTGTGCATTATACTTTTCTGGTTCCAAACTCTAACACTATCTCCTTAACCAAAAAAAATACGTTGTCACTATTTTTAATCTTCTTAAAGCCATACATGTTAAACCCTATCACAATGACCACATAATAACATGGTTGATGCTTATAACTCAATTTGATCTTGAAATCATACTACAAAATTCTATCACAGATCAGGTCATTTCCGATCAACTCGTTGAGGTGCCTCTTCTAGATGATCAACCACCCCATGAATACTTTCCTGAGGAATCTATAAATAACATTGACAAATCCGATGATCATGAATCATACTTTGTCCCCATTAAAATGAACCTCTTCTTTGATGGTGCTGAATTCAACAAGGTGGAGGGACTAGAGTTGTCATCATACCAACCTGTAAAATTCCCATCCCATTATCATTCAAGCTCAATTTTGAGTGTACCAATAATATGGCAGAATATGAGGCCTTAATCATGGGTTTAACTACTGTTATTCTCCTAGGTGTTCACGATCTGGAAATATTTAGGGATTCACAACTTATCATCAATTAGGTCAAAGGAGAGTACCAATGTGAAAATGAGGTCCTTCAAAATTATAAGGTCGTTGTCAACTTTTTCCTTGGCACACTCAATCATTATACCATTCAGGCCACTCCGTGCTCTTCTAATAGGTTTTGCATACTCTATGGCTTCTCTAAGATATTTTGTCCCCTTCAAAATGGAAAAATAGAAGGATAAAACTAAGATGTTTGTAGTCATTCAGTGGTTATACCATCCTTCACATCAAAATGAGCTACCTTCCATAAACATCATTGAAGAAAATCCATTAGATATTTGGTACACTCAAATGTTTGACTATCTCACTAAATTTAAACTCCCACCATATTTTTCACAAAGCTCTAAACGATCCTTCCTTCAACATGTCACTCGCTTCATTGTTATAAGAGGAATCCTTTATAAATGTAGTTTTGATGGTGTATTATTATGTTTCCTCAAATCACACGAATCAACAATGCATTAGTAGAGAATATAAAAAGCATGTCAAAGAACATGACTTCAAGATTGGTGACCCGGTACTTAAAGAAAATCAAAATGTGACTAAATTAGAATGAAATAAATGTGGTAAGTTCACTCCCAATTGTATTGGTCCCTAAATTATTACTCATAAATATGGTTCAAGAACATATCGTCTCACCTCTCTTGACGGAGAACCTGAACAAGAGCCTCTAAATGCTTTGCTCTTGTAGCCTTTATACTATTAAATGATTGATTATCATAACAACAGATTTAAAATCTTATCAAAATAACAACCTTCCATCAATCCATTGCTCTTTTTTTTATAAATACATAGGGCATATGGATGTGCGCCACCAATACATTTATCCCCTCCTTAACAAAATAATTTAGTAGGTTCTTTCCCTCAACTCAAAAGAAAGTTAAAAAGTCATACAAATGATTTTCATCAATATCAGAAATAAATAAATTATACCCTTAAAGGAAAGATATTTGAACATTATATTGCTAAAAAGTAAAGTATATTGTTCCCTCAAAGGAAAATGGCCATTTTATAGCTGTGGACTAATCCCTTGAAGGACATCCGTTTAATCTAAATATAAGGTATAGACCATACCCTCAAAGGATGGATACCCTTGAAAAAAGGCTTCTTATTTTGATCAGCCTCTATAAACATATCAAAATCAATAGGCATCCTAGAAATCTTCCAACATCGATCAGCTTTCCCATGGAAAAATTCTTGCACTGATCAATTTTCTTCTTATAAAGAGTTGGGGCATTGATTTCCCCTAAATTTGTTAAAAAGGGAGAACATTTCTTCCCCAAAAACACATGCATTTTCCAAAATCCACCATGATTGTTATGAATTTTCCATTGATAGTCTCATTTAACATTTTGAAAGGTTATAAGTGCAAGCGTTATCAAAACTCATTTCGCATATGTTATTCAATGGGGAATTCTTTCCACTTTTACTTCATTTTGTTTAAACACATTTTAATCTGATATATTAAGGTTAGGTCACATCTCCTAAAAATATAATCACACATCAAGACTCATAATCATAAACATAAACATCATCATATATAACACATACTTCATACAACATATGCATAAAAAGAATATCATAAACATTATAGCAATCACAAGAATCATAATCATCACCACATATAAAATCAAATAACCATGTCACATTAGGGGCTCCTCTGAGCCTATCAACACAAGAACTAAAATCATCACCATCATATATATATATATATATATATCAAATTCCACTATCCATACAATCAAAATAATGTCATACATAGGAAAAAGGGCTTCTATGAGCCTAAAATCAAATTGTAAAGTCCATCAAACTAGGATCAGGAGTGCCTCTTGTTATAGCACCACCGGCTCCTCTTGCACCATCATCCCATCTCAACAGCCTCCATGATGGTTTCCCCACACTTGACACATTGTCACTAGGCCTGACTACTACTATCGTACCCCCTTGGGTGGCTATATGATCAACATACAAAGTGGCATCAAGGTAGTTCTTAATGATGATATCTACATAATAGTCCCTCTCTGCTCTCATAATGGGACATTGTAATCATACCAGAAGGGCTTGTAGATTCCCCTCTCTTTCTAACCAACACAGATAAATCTATGCCAGGAATAGAAGGCCATATGATCCCTAACGCCTTCCAAATAGTATCTCTCTTACTCTTGTACCGGTCCCTATCAGAGGAGATCTATACAAGTTGTGCCTAGAGCCCATCATGCTCTATGATCAAGTCATCTCTCTCTCTCTCCAATAAGAGTGTCTTGCACCTCCACTAAGTCATCTCACTCTCTCCGAGTCGCATATCTCTTGGCCTCCACTACGACCTTCTCGGTCGTCACTGTAGTAATATCTAGAGCTATGGTAGCATCAGGCTCAACTGTCTCCTCATCTGCCTCACCACACTCCTCAGCTCCTCCCTCTGTTTGATGCCACACTCATCTAACTAATTGGGATTTCCTCTTCACTTCCCTCATCCTCTCAAAAATCCTCAATGAACAAGACCACCAAGTAACAAAATCTAGGGTGAACCCCGCATCACCGATCAACACCACATGACCATCCTCATCAAGACCCATCACACCTAGCTACTCAACAATGGGTAGTGGCATTGTCACAACTACCTATGGGGTATCAGTATCCACATCCTCCCACCTATACAAAAATAGATCCTCGGTTATATCTTGAACCAACCCAAACTATCTCCTCACCCAACTAAAATGTATCAATTCATCCTCTCCAAATTTGTGACCCTAGACCTAGGTGTCCTACTGTAAGTATAATAAACCTCTTGAAAACTCTGTCTAATCATGAAAATCCACATATGATCACCAAATCATGTTGCCAACCTGTAATTTAGATATCAGGTCTTTATAATAGTTAGGTCCCTTGTCCTTCCTCACTCTACCAAGACTCGTACTCCATCTCATGAAGCATGGGTGCCTCTCACATCAATAACACTAGGAAATCCAAATAGGTGAGAAATGGAAATGTTCTCGTGGGCCCAAAAAGGTAATAAAAATCCAATTTCAATCCCATAGTCTTGTCGGTTGTTGAATCCCACAACTCTCTGTATGTCTATGCTAACAAGTTAGGGGGCCACTTAAAGACTATAAGGTGCTCCATCATCTTCGCAACTACCCCCATCATCATCCATGGGAATCTCCCACCTCCTAAATCTGGCAGTATGAAACATGAAATACCCAACATCATCATAGACATCCGGGGGCACCCTGATCTCTCAGACTCATGCCACCTCCTGATGAGTATCTCACACCTCATGCCTCATCTTTGTACAATCACTGCGTAGTATCTCCCCTCTCTACAGCTGAAATACAATAAATAGGTTCCCCCCTAACTAGCAGTCAGGTGCTATGGTGAACATCTTCCAAGGTGATGTTCATCTCCCCTACAGGTAGCCGAAAACTGTTGTTGGAAGGATTCCAACTCTATAGTAATTCAAGTGTCAAGCTGCGGCACTTGTGAATCCGCATGTAAAACCTCATCCCACCAAATCCCATAGCCTTCAAATGGTACCATTCATCACTAGAAAAATCCTCTCTAACCTCATCTAACATGAAGTGGATGTGGTTTTGGATAGTCAACTGACCATCCACCTATAAAATACACACACAAAAGTGAACATTAATAACAATGTAAAAATTCTAAAAAATAATAATTTACAACTGTAAAATATCCTCATAAAACATAGGCCTAATAATCAAACATGTATAATGTTTCCTCAGACATTAAAAAAAGTGAAATACTTCTATCAAAAACCATATTTTCTTACTCAAAACACTTACCATTTAAATAGCAGGTGAATTGCTAGTGATTCACCCCAATCGCTAACGATTTAAGGAATCGCTAGTGATTCTTGTAACTTTTCACTAAGGTAGCTGCACACCTCAATAGGGCGCTAATTCCATATAAATCCATCTTAAACCCTAAAACATCCCTAAAATCTATGAAAAATAAAACAAAAACACATTTTAGAGCTTACCTCAGCAAGGATGGGCTTCTGTTTGTGGCTCGAGGAGGCCATTTTGTCAATTATTGCTCACAATACACATTTTTCACCCACTCTAACAAATTCATTGCCATATACAACATGATTTGATGAATAAATAATCTATTTGGGTATTTATACCCCCAAAATTTTCCACAACCTCAATCACTAGCAATTTCCCTTATCACCGACGATTGCCTTCTTTTGGTCATTTATGCATATATTGCTCAAAAACATGACATTTTACCCTCTACACAAGTGTGTCATGCTGCTAAAAGGGTCTTAGCCCTCAATATCCCTTGTCAAAATAACATAAATGTAATATTAGGATTTACCATATGTCTATGGGAGACGAGTCTCTTGTCCCCTAGCACTTGGTTTTCCCACTCAATAATTTTACCTGGTAAGGATCATACGTCAGTAGGCATCGAGCCCTTTGGCCACCCTAAAAATTGATTTGCCAACATCTTGATTTAAACCCTTTTCAATTGGGGAAATCCCTTTTATAGAATTAGAAAGCACACTAGTGTTCACTGTATTGGGTTACAGTAGATTCACCCATATCAACACAATCCATTTTTATCATTTTTGTCTAATGAATTATCAAAAATTTCTACAAAAAAGGTAAAATGTAGACACCAAATATTTACATCCCTTGAATCTGACACACTTGATGGTCAAAAACACCACATTTATAACATTATGCCCTCTTAAATCATCTTTAGTTAATTAATTAATCACGCACCCCTCACATTTTAATTATTTAATTAATTAAAATAATCCCCCCTTTTTACACCTCACTATGACACCTCACCATGACACCTCATTAACCACCTAAACCACCTTCCTAAAACACTAAACTTACTCCTAATTAACTACATCTTTCAAAAACACTAACTTTCTCCTAATTAACTACACCTTCCTAAAACACTAAGTTACTCCTAATTAACTACACCTTCCTAAAATACTAGAATTACTCATAATTAACTACACCTTCCTAAAACACACTAACTTACTCCTAATTAACTACACCTTCCTAAAACACTAAACTTACTCCTAAATAACTAAACTTTCCAAAAAAAACTAGCTAATTAAACTTTCTAAAAATACTAACTCTTCCTATCCTAACCAAATTTACCCATGCCACCACCTTTACAACCTCCAAGCTATCATATCTCACTCAAAATGGAATAAAACCTCTTGTTTTCTTAACTAAACTAAGATCTTCTGCAATCGCCGGTGATTTTCCTGATTGTCGATGATCTATAAATACATGCATTTACACCTTCTTTTAGAAAGAGGAATGGATTCTTATGCTTTGCAGGTGTATTCTATCTCAATTAAAACATCTCAGACATCTAATCACTTCATATTAACACTCGTCAATGCCACACTATCCAAAGAATGTTGAATCCATCATTGAATTGCTCAGTTTTCAGTGTTTAACAATCTTCTTTCGCCAATCCGTTCATTCGTTCTATCATGTATGGTAATCTATCTTTTTTTACTATTACAGACATTGATCATAGGTAAAATTTCATTTAGACATCATTCATATACTTATAAGGCTCTGTTATCATCAAAATTCATAGCTTAATAAATTGTTTTAACTCTTTTAGAACTAGCAGTAATAGCTAACGATTGACTGGATCGGTAGCGATTCCCGTGAATCACTAGCGATCCATGTATTTCTCTATTCTTCTATCATTTTCTATCAAATCTAACCAAAATGTATTATTTTTCCTTTTTATCTACTAATCTATTGTCCAAAATGTTTCTTTCAGATAACATTAGGTTATAGAAATTATCCTGTAGTTGACATTGGTGCTTTTCCTATCATTTGACACGTAATCTAGTGGGAAAAATACAAGCTCCTCCACGATCTTGAGCTCTATGTGATTCAAAATGTGCCCTTCCGCCATATGGAGGATATATTTGTAACAACTCATTGCATATAGTAGGCCACTAAAGCATTCTAGGATGCATACAATGAAGCTATAAGGCTTCATGTAGACCTCTCACATTTCAAGCACGCTTACGAAATGAGCTTAGACTTATCAGACGAATGCAACACAACACCTAAAGTTGAATACCACATCCACATCAATATATCAAGCACAAAAAATCCTCTTACTCATCTCTTCTACACTCGAGAATAATCGTCTCATTTCATTGTGGAGGATTATATTTCCGTCCTAGATTCTGACACCACTATAAGGGAGGAAGAAATAATTGATTCTATAGCCTCTAACATGACTGAGAACCTTTAAACAAAATAGGAGTTTGATTTATGGTTTTAAACCATGCCTAGTATTAGCTATATATGTACCTAATTTAAATAAGTGATAGTCATAATTTTATCTTAGTATCTTGTAGCATGATCACAAAAAACAATAAAATCTTAAGCCTTCTTTCTAAGCAATAACATTATATTGTTTAATTTTCATCTTTGTAACTTTGTTTACAAGGAAATAAGCTTTGATTCATTACTTTACATGATGCTCAATAAAAAATAATTAAAATTTTGGGTACCCTAGAAACCCCACCATATCGAGGTCAAGCTCGGTTGTTACCCCTTGAACCAATCAAGAAAACCAAAGCTAAAAACCATGTTAGACACTGTAATCATGTGATAAATGGTGGGATACATTGAGCCTACCATTGAAAATAAGGGAAGTGATATCTTCCCAAAACCATAGTCAGAGCATAAGGAGGGGAGATGCACTTGTTGAAATCATCCGACAGTTGTCAGAGAAAGGTGAGAAAGAATACAATGATGAATGGTTTGGAACGTAGATGAGACCAGCCCTTATCTTGAGTCCCATGACTACCTAGAAGAATAATTTTTTCCAATCACATAATATCTTTGGAGAATGGGAAGAGGTTATATTGAACACTCAGGGGTGTAAGGGCACAAAGAAACAATATGCAAACTATTTCTAAGAATATGATATGGTACAACAGTTGGGACAAAGAGCAGGGCAAAGATGAGTTTGCATAGGGACATGCAAAAGGTAAAGTGTAGAGGAAATGATGAGTGCATTATTTGACTTATTATATCATCTATGGGGTTATTGATTTGTTTTTAAACATGTTTATTAGTGCATGGGGGATGTCAAATATAACTATATCCTAGTAAGGTTGATGCATTTATCTTGTTTTTGTTTCATGCAAACTGTTGACCGTAGAAATTCCTACTAATCACCTCTATGATTAAATGTGGTGACATGTGGAGAATAATAATGAGAATTTTCTTCCAATTCTAGGAAGTTGTACTTAAGGAAGCCAATTCTTCAGCCACCACACCATCATGGAGGATTTTTCCATAACAAGCCTATAAACACGAATCATGTTTTTAGTTATATCATAGGATTTGAATCAACTTTAATGAGGTTGTTATTGATTTAATTTGGTGCTTATAATCATGGTACATTTTATAACTAACTATTTTTATAAAGTCACCTTCTTGAGAACAATTTCTGGAGTTGATAATAGTATTTTTACAGTATAGTAATCTATCAGTTAGTATTTACTTGCAATCTCATGTTGAAATATGTCTTAAAAATTATTTGAATTAATATAGTCGATGTCATTTTGAATATCACTTGGTATTAAAAGTACCTCCATCCCAAGGAAGAGAAAGGATCCACTCGACCAAGGAAATCAGAGGATATATGTTTCATGCATGCTCATTATCTCTGATAAGTTCAAGTTTCAATGCTTTGATTTGAATGTCTATCTGGATACAGCTATCCATTTGAATGAAGTTACTTATTTCCCTACTTTGAGCATATTTCAATTCTATTATTTCAATTCAATGTGTGTATTTCAATTCATTGTGTGCAATTTTAATTTCATTAGAGTATTTACTTACAACAATGGTGTTCCAATTATTTCAGTAGCTTGCCTGTATTTCGTTTTAGTAGTTTAGCATTGAATTTACTTTTCGTAGATTAGAGGAGGAAACAAGGGGAAATACACCAACCAAAACCCCCCAAAAGGAACCACCAAGACCACTGAGTAACATAAGACTTCTTTACATACAACTTAGGTCACACAACCTTGGTTTTATAATGACACTAACAGTTGAATCTATCGATTAAATGATTGGAGAATACAATGACCCATTAATGAAGTAGGTGGAGGTGGAATAGGATTCTTATTGGATCAGGTAGGAGATGGGGTGGGGAGAGGGTTGGGATTGTATTTTTTAGGTTTGGGAGTTAGTGACTTAGGAGCCACTTTATACATTTCAGGATTGTGGGATGGGGAAGGTGAAATAGGATTAGAGGATAGGATAAAGTGAGATTTAGGTGATGGATTAGGATTAGATGTGGATGAATATGTTTAGGGTGGCATAGGAGCCACATTAGATTATTTAGAATTAGGGGTAGAAGGGGATGGGGGTGACTTAGGATTCATAGTGGATGAGATAGTATTGGGCTTAGGTGATGGAGTGGATGAGATAAGATTAGAAGCTAAATTTGATGTTGGATTAGGGGATGTGGGACTATCCAGGAGCAATTCTATAGAATTTGTTTTGGATGATGAAGGCGATGATGAAGGAGGAATAAGATGATTATTTTGGATGAAGTTGTTGGGATTGTTGTTGATATGTGAATGGGACTCGATAATAGGTTTGATGTGTATTAGATTTAGGAGTTAAGATTTTGGATGGTGGTGCATGAGTTTTGATGGGAGGAATTTGGGGGTCATGATGATTGATATGGGATTTGGAGGTTGAGTTTTGGGATGGTTTTGTGGGTTTGGGATTGGTGGATAGATTAGTAAGGACATAAAGGAGGTCCTCTATGTTTGAGTCAAAGTTAGTGAGGCTATCAAATTTGATGTAATTAGTTTATGAAGGAATTGGGTTATGTTGTTTAGGTCAAAGTTTGGATTGAGATGATTTGGGTTCCTTATAGAGGAAGTAAATGGAATGATGGGTAGGGATTTGAGGAAGGGGAGGTCATGGATGGGGTTGGTTGAGGGATGATGATTTAGAAAGTGATTAGTTGATTGAAGATTTAATATTGGATATTTTTTATTGAGATGTTGGATTATTTATAGGATATTATGATCAACATGGGATGGTTGGTTTGGATGAGGAGAGGGTTGGTTAAGATAGGATGTGAGATTTAATATTTATTTATTATGGTGTTGGATAGTGTGTGGGACTTCATTGTAAAAATTATATGGTTGAGTTTAATGGGTGGGGGATGATAGGATAGCTTAGTTGATGCTTTTATGGAAGAGGTAAGGGGATGGATGTTTATTTAGAGATGATGGGGATTGAGAATCAATGGAAATGGTTAGGTAATATGCATGGAGGGTTAGTTTTGGATTAGGATTGTGGATTAAGGATGGTTATATGATTAGGATCGGGATCGTGTGATTAATGATGAATTATTATGATAATGTTTCATTAATTAATATTTTAATGTGATGTGAATGTTAAAGGTGTTTGTAAGAACAAAAAAAATGTAACACACACCCTAACTATTCAAGTAGGTTCGTAATTAAGATATATCCCTACCACACATTGACTATGGTGCCACAATTATCTCTCCACCTATGTGTCAATGTGGGGTTGGTTAGTGAGTGATCTTGGGGAGTACAGCCTCCTTGCACTATAGCTTGATATGTGGCCAAATTGTTGCCTAGTCTAGGATGCACAAGCTCACTAGGGGAATCCATGATATATCTTGCAATACGTGGGGTCCAATTCCATGTTGTAAGGATGTTTTCTAAATCCTGGGTATTAGGATGTGGAATCCCTTCGCTTCACTCCAATCTTAAATAAATCAAGTGCTTAGCCAATAATGATAGTTTTCCTTTAATTTATATACCCCACCGAAACACGGGGTGTGTTTACATGTGTGGAGATGAAGCCCATGGCCATGAGACCCCTAGGACTATGAAAAATGCTCGAATATCACTTCCATGTCACATTACCTCTACAAAAGAAAAATAGGAAGGCTAGTCACTTTCGATCCTCAAGATCATCCTAGGATGCGACAGGAGATCATACACGGTTTTTCCTTCGGGGTGAAAAAATAAGGAAAAATAACACAAAAGGATGATAAGATAATTAAATGCTATATGATAAAATGAAATGACAAATATTAGTAGTTTGATGATTGGGTCTTCAAGAGGAGGCCCTACAAAACAAACTTTAGTAGTTTGATTTTTGAACCCAATATCTTGGACTAAATGAACTACAAAATAAAAGGATTAGTAGTTTTAGATTTATTTATTTGTATCTTTGGTAAGCATAGGAAGTTGCACATAAAGTGTTAGTAGTTTGGAACAAGAAAATATAACTCAATGTGTAGTTAAAATGACAATATTTAGGAAAGTGAAAACCATGAATAACTTATCTTCCAAAATAATATTTTAACACTTTTATTACATATATCTTTTCTATACCTTTCCAGGAAAAAAATGGAGTCATTTTGAGTTTAGGATCAAAAGCTATGGCTCTTGAAACATATTAAAAAATAGCAAAAGAAAGGTTCCAAAACAAAAAAAGCAACAATTCAGAACATACGTGCTAAAACATAACAAAAGTGTCCATTCAGAATATAGGCTCCAAAACAAAACAAAATTTAGAACATAGTTGCCAAAATAGAACAAAACCGTTAAACCTACAGAAAACAGAGTCAAAAGAAAAAAAACGTTCAATCTTTTAAAAAAACACCACGGGTTGTAAAAAAGTGCCAAAGTAGATCCCTACAACCACAACAATTAATATCATGCATGAAAGCGCTCTTTCAATTCAAGAGCATTGTTTCTTCTGTATAAGCACTAAATGATAGGTCAAAAGCACTAAAACATAAGACTATCATAAAATTTTGAAAAATTAAGGTGTAAATACGAATAAATTTTTTTCAAATTTGGATAATTTGTTTTTAATATAAATTATTATTAGAAATAACAAAAAAAATTCGGGGTAAGCCCCACGGTGGGTGCCAAAATGTAAATCTAAAAAGATATGTTAGTTTAAAATTCCAACAAGAACCAAAATAAATTGATTTATATTCTAACACTCTAATAAACTACCTCAGATTGAGCAAGATGGAAAGGGAATAGAGTACAATACCTTAACTTACCAAATTAGAGATCCATTTGATTTGTTTGATGTGCTCTTAATGATGGATTGAATGTGTTTTCTTTAAATTTCAGAGATACTTTGGCATCACCTCCCCTTTGATTTTGCTTAGATTTGCTTAATGAAGATGATGATAGATTGATTGTAGATGAATGGATTGATTGATTGATTGAAGATAAAATGGATGATTGATAGAATTAGCAAACTTTTTTATGGATTTGAGATATGTGCTCTCATGGAGGATGAAAGTTCAATTTATAGTTTATGGGTGGAGGATTCAATGGCTAAGATGAAGCCATGTTGGATTTGGATCAAGGGTGGAGAATGCATGTGAGGATTAGAATTTTCTAGAATGGATAATTCTAGAATTTGAATTCAAAATTCATGGAGAGAAGAAGCTTCTGTTGAATTAAAAATTCAATGGAAGGAGAAAGTTAGAGAGGCTTCTAGAAATATAAGCCTCTAGATTTAGAGCTACGGATTTGATTAGGATTAGAATTAGATTAGGTTAAAAAATGATGATTAGGGGTGAGGTTACATGGAAAGGATAGGTGTAGGGATGTGTAGGGTAGGTGGGTAGGTAGATGTGGGAATATTAAATTCCTAAAAAAATATTAATGAGGGATTGGAATAGGATAATAAGATATGATAATGAAAAAAAATGGATTAAGGATGAAATGATATATAATAATTATTTAAAAGGATTAATGATGAAATGATAAATAATGATAAAAGGTAAATAAGATAAAAATGGTTTAATAATAATTAATCTTGCGATCTATTGGTATCCAAATTTGTTCTCCCTTTCAAGCCGAGCAACATCATAGATTTAGCACAGAGCTTAGAGACAGATAAATCATTATGTATGTCATTTTTTAGCCAGGGATGAGATCTAACTGGCCCTTTGTCACTCAGATTTGTGGAGAGATGGATAGCACCTTCAAGAGGATTTGACCTATCCTCACTACTTTAGGATGTGCCTTTCGACCAGGGTGAGAGGACCCGTACTGTAACCTCTATTTGATGAAGGAGATGGAGATATCCTTATTTTGCACAAATTTTATAAAGAAAACCTTAGGAAAATATGATCAATACTCCATAATTTAACTCTTAAGAGTTGTCACTTCTAACATTTGGAGATACTTTCAAAACAAGGCTAAGGTTATTGAAGACATTATGAGATCCTGATTGTTCTGCATATTTTAGTAAATAGATTTTGTTCCTTTGTTGATATACAGGGAAAACATGGGTAATTCAGGATGGATTCATGGTTTTTGAATAATTTTAGTGGGAGATTAAGCAGGATAAAGTTGATTATACCAGATCTCTAAGAAATTTCACAATAATGGACAACTCAACAACAGAAAACTTCAGAATAGATAAGACATTCCTTCAACTAGAAGGTGGGATTCAATGGAGGCCTAGATCAACACGTCTTCACACAATATTTGAGAATCTAGCATGAAAGCTCAAGTTAAAAGACTCAATTAAACACCAAAATATCTTATCAATCATGCCTAAGGTACACCCAAAGACTTACAGACAATCTTTATCAACAAATGATAGTTGAATGATTTTAAATTTGTTTATCTCATCATAGGATGAAGGGTCTTCCAGAAATGAAATTTCAAATGCCACTAAACTATCATAGGGATGAGATCCTGTGTGATTTCACAAATATTTCAATGTAAGATAGTAATAGGAACAAGAAAAACTACTCACAAACATTCTGAAACAAAGCAGACACTAATTGCTCCAAGATTGACACAAATTAATTTCAAACTTTCTTAAATTCATCAGCAAGGGAAAGCTTCCAGAGAAATCTTAGTGCTCGTCAATGGCTATACATCTATAACCAACTTGACATGATAGAAAATCTAACACAAAGGAAATTAACTAGGTATCCCAGATGGGTTTCTCAGAATATGACATTTCTCAAATTTTTCTTATGAAATTTAATCCCTGACCCTTTGCAAGAGTATTCTCATTGCATTTATACATTTTTCTCACTCAATTTCCCCCCCAAAAGAGAAGAATATTCGAGGGACCTTTTCTTGTTACCAATTTTCCTTAGAAAGTGACGTTTAACAAATTCACATCTAAAAGTTGTCAGGTGGACCAATTATGAACTGATCACACTTCTTGGGCCCTTGACTAATGACTAGGATGTCATGCCATAACTTTTTGGCAATCCTTTTAATCATTCTAATTCTGTCATGCGAGAAATCCCCTTTTTAATCATTTTTTGGAGGCTCTACATAGCTGGATATGATAGGTAATCCTTTTCACTCTCGAGGCAACAACATTTTCATCTTGTGTCACTTTAACTTTCATCATTTCTTCCTTTTCCCTTTCCTTCCTCTACAACTCTTTCCCGCATCCAAATTCTCTAGTAATTCCCATTTTTGCAAGCTCCCGAGCAATTCTGACTTCAAAATATCAATCTTAACAATCCTTGGACTCACAAATTAAGTTCCAAATCCATTCAATGACACTTTACAGACATAGACGACAAGGAATTTCATCAAAAAATGATGAAAAACAGTGCGTATTCGCATCTCCAGGAGTCTTGGAAAAAAAATGGCAGAAAAACAAACTCAATACACAATAACCATTGATTCTACCTCTTTTCTACTTTATTTTATAACCATCTACATGTTTCATTAGCGCAAATACAAAAAATAAGTATCTAGGGGTAAGCTTCCAAACAAGCACGGGCCTTCCACGTGCCCTAGGCCCAAGAAAAATGCCTTTTGGCCTTTGAAAAAGTCTCAGTAAAAACGATGTAGTGGAAGCCTCCACATGTTGCCTTGGTGCACCTTTGGTATGGTCCTCAAAAGCAGAGACCCTGAACAAGTGCGGGCTCACCATGTGTCTCAGTCCGGTAGAGTTGTTAAACAAGTTGAAGGATTAGTGGAAGGCGCCATGTATCTAGGGTCCAAGACAATTTTCCTTGGCCATTGAAAAGTCTAAACAAAGGCAGAGTGAGTGGAAGCCTCCAAGTGTCCTCCTGACACTTCTTCACAATAAAATTTAGGGGTCATACCCCAAACAGGCACGGTCCCTCCACGTGTCCCAGGCCTTAGAAAATTGCTTTAGAAAGTTTAAGTATAGAGCAGAGCTAGCGGAAGCCTCCACATGTCTCCCTATCGCATTTGTTAAGGTGGGACCCTGAGGCTGATCCTAAAATGAGCGCCTACCTCCCACGTATCCATGGTTTGCCAAAACTATACCAGTCATATGAAAAATGTGTTTAAGTCTAGGCAAGGCAATGGAAACCTCCACGTGTCTCCCCGACGCAACTCCAAGGCCAAACCAAAAGGTGAATCTTCAAACGAGCACCGACCCTCCACATGGAATTTTTTTGAGTTGAAGCAAGCCTTAGAGTTTTCAAAGTGACCCACTCAGCCGTATCCAACAAGAAAGGGCCATGTTTCCACATATTCTAAGATATAAATTTGACCAAGGAAAATACACCCGTCGAACTGTAAAATGCAGGAAAATCACCATTTGCACCCGGAAATGAATCCTTCTTTAAGGACAGAGAATTCGGAAATGATATAAGGCCCAAATATAATCCTTTGAGCCGTATCCAATCACATTTTCACATATATTTGGGACAAAAATGACAGGGACAACAAAAAATGACTATAAAAAATATAAGAAAAGGAAAAACCTGAGTTTTACACCCGAGTTATAGATTCTTTCTCATAGACAGAGGAACGAAAAAAAAATCTGGACTTTTAAGTGATCCTCAATGAAGGAAGGGACTGATCATGGTAACCAACTGGGGGACAAATTTTTTTATGCATTAATACGGAGAGATAGAGAAGATGACATAGCCCGCAAACTGAAGAACTTTAAGGATAAACGGGGTGAGATCAATTTGAGCACAAACACGATCAATTATTATATGGATAGTGATGATGTTATTTATGGAAAAATATAGTCATAATTATGTATGTCGAAATTTTAGATTTCTACACTACCAAATGTAAAATGTAAAACTTAACCATGAATTCACACACTTCCTTGCATTAGACCCTTAGATTTCTCAAAACACGGATGAAGAAAGCATATTTAGCCCCCTTGAAATTTATTCTTCAGATGATGATAGTGAAAACAATATTACATGCGACACTTTGATCCTTGCATTTAACAATCCTACGACCATACATTCTCTTCATGATAAAATAATTGAACTTGCTCATGTTGAAGGATTTAAACTACTCGATATCTTCCATGATAAATATTCTAAAGAAATGAATTTTCCCACATTATTTTTTGGTGAACCTTAACCTCCAACAACCTTGTAAATATTTTCATATCAAAACGTAGTGCAGTGGGATTTACTAAATTCAAATTGTAGATTTTCTTATCACATTACTAATATTTTATTCAAAGAAATAAAAATATTAGTTCAACAAGTTATTCAGTCCATATGAGTGCATATTAGGAAAGTTAAAACTAAAAGTATGAAAACTTACTGAAAAATATGTCAAATATAAACCCAAATTATAAAGGCTTTTTGAAATATGATATTGGCTACATTGATTTCAAAAAACTCTAATCTCCTCAAAATATTTGGAACAAAAACACAAAAAATGTGTTTGTTATGATTCGACACTTGAGACCCCCAAATGTTTTGCCACATTTTCTAGTACAGAAAATTGTTGACAATTACTTACCATTACCCTTACACAACTTTACAAAAATTATCGACATTCTTTTTCCTTCGACAAGCCATATTTTCTTGATTTACATGATGATAACTTTCTCATGAAAAATGACCCAATCATATGCATAGGTTACAAAAAACATATATTAAATTCATTGAAGTGACTACTTTGTGTAGACAAAACCTTCTTTCGAGAGATAATGGACTAATTTTAGGTTACTGAGTTCCAAAATAGAGGAAACACACATAATCATTAGTTAATATGGATTAAAAACGCACTTGTCTATAGAGATAGTCACAATCTACAGATTGAGAACTTTGTAGAAAAATGGATTAAAAACGCACTTGTCTATAGAGATAGTCACAATCTATAGATTGAGAACTTTGTAGAAAAATACATAATATGTAACACTTAACCATTCCCTTCACACTTCTGAAAAATTACATCAATATTTTCATACAAAGAGATACAAAAAGAAACATAAAACAAAGTGTCCATACAATTTTCCTCTTCAATCAATGAAAAAAAACATCCTTGGACCTTGCAAAGATCCTGACCCAACTGCTATTACAAATATCAATAGTATTTTCTCAGTTCTTGAAAGAAACCATTATGAAAGATAAATTTCATTTGAAACATTCCTCAAAGAAATAAACATGGAAGAGACCCAATACATCCATTACATCCAAGAAACACTAAAACAACCTACATTGTTCTTGTAAAGAAAACCAAGTTAGGCATGGAACAATAGCTTCTAAAAAATTCCACTCCTTAGGTAAGCAAACATAGATGCACAAATTGTGCTTAATGCATATGTTGCTACTTCTTATTTTTCTTCTATACATGAATAGATTAAATCGATCGATGATAAAAACATTCACAAGAATTCGATTAGAACATAAAATAGTACATACAAATAATATAGAGATGCTTTGAAATATAAGAAATGTGATTCTTAATATGCAAAAAATGTCTTCACAACTGGCATGTCACATAATATTATCTATTCCATTTAACATCACTTCCAGAAAGTGTATTTTCATAAACACTTCCAGTCAATAAAATCACACTTTCATTTTGAAATGTACTACACTACTATAGCAAGAACCTGATAATTATACAAACAATATGTGTGAATATATTATAGATAATTATGTTATGCATCCACACTCTATAGAATTTATCTTCCTTGCTGATTTTTTATCTTCATTCAACAAACATGGAAAAAATATGCACCCGTATAGAAAAACTCATGTCATTCGATTTGTTAATTACAACAAATGTTTTGACAATGAAAACTACTACCGTGAAAAAATGATGATTTTTGTTCCTTACAAAGACAATGAAGACTCTATTAAAATTGTTTTCTCTACATGTAAAAATGCATATACCTTCCATCAAGAGACCATACATAAAAATAAAGAAAATATTTCCTATGCCATCAATCAAAAATGGGGTGACATGCAGACAACACTTCATGAATTACAATTTGATACAAAAGTTGCTACTTTATGTTCTTTCCATCATGATAAAGAAATAGAAACACATGAAAAATATGACGTACAAGTTGACCTACCCTTGAAAAAACCAAAAACGACCACACATCTAGGGTTGAAATGTTTTTAGATTGGTAGAAATCCTTCTATCAAAGACAATGCCACCTTTTACCAAAATATGTGATTGATAAATGCAAAAAACCAACTACTGTGCATGACTTTGCATATCGAAAACATAAAGAAGCTAAAATCCTTTATACCTTTTCCTTACAGGAGGAGCTAGTACAGGAAAATCCTTCACAGATAAAATTATGTTTCAAACTTTGCTACACATTTACAATATCTCAATCAATAGCCATCCTTTAAAAACCAAAGGTTTTTTATTGGCATTCATAGGTAAGGATGCTTATAATGTCGGTGGCATCACACTTCATTTTACTTTTATTTTTCCTTTCAATCGATATCAGCTCCATCCATTAAATAGAGAACACTTAGATGCATTGGCAAAACACTATGAACAATTACAACTTGCCCTAATAGACGAGGTTTCCTTATTTGGAGGACAACTACTATACTTTGTTGACATGCGTCTAAGAGAAATAAAACCCATTTCAACTACATTTTTGGAAACATTGACATGATTTTTTTTAGTGATTTCTACCAAACACAACTTTTTAATGATTGTCTTGTATTTGATGCCCCAAAATAGGCACAGAACTATTTCCGTAAGATTTCTTGGAAACAAAAAGTGAAACTTTTTGAGTTGACTTAGCCTATGCGACAAAAAGACAAGCACTTTTTCTGTGCTAAATAAAATCCATACTAGTTCACACACTATCTCTATTAAAATTGTTTTCTCTACATGTTAAAATGCATATACCTTCCATCAAGAGACCATACATAAAAATGAAGAAAATATTTCCTATGCCATCAATCAAAAATGGGGTGACATGCAGACAACACTTCATGAATTACAATTTGATACAAAATTTGCTACTTTATGTTCTTTCCATCATGATAAAGAAATAGAAACACATGAAAAATATGATGTACAAGTTGACCTACCCTTGAAAAAACCAAAAACGACCACACATCTAGGGTTGAAATGTTTTTAGATTGGTAGAAATCCTTGTATCAAAGACAATGCCACCTTTTACCAAAATATGTGATTGATAAATGCAAAAAAAACAACTACTGTGCATGACTTTGCATATCGAAAACATAAAGAAGCTAAAATCCTTTATACCTTTTCCTTACAGGAGGAGCTAGTACAAGAAAATCCTTCACAGATAAAATTATGTTTCAAACTTTGCTACACATTTACGATATCTCAATTAATAGCCATCCTTTAAAAACCAAAGGTTTTTTATTGGCATTCATAGGTAAGGATGCTTATAATGTCCTGTGGCATCACACTTCATTTTACTTTTATTTTTCCTTTCAATTGATATCAGCTCCATCCATTAAATAGAGAACACAAAGATGCATTGGAAAAACACTATGAATAATTACAACTTGCCCTAATAGATGAGGTTTCCTTATTTGGAGGAAAACTACTATACTTTGTTGACATGCGTCTAAGAGAAATAAAACCCATTTCAACTACATTTTTGGAAACATTGACATGATTTTTTTTAGTGATTTCTACCAAACACAACTTGTTAATGATTGTCTTGTATTTGATGCCCCAAAATAGGCACAGAACTATTTCCGTAAGATTTTTGGAAACAAAAAGTGAAACTTTTTGAGTTGACTTAGCCTATGCGACAAAAAGACAAGCACTTTTTCTGTGCTAAATAAAATCCATACTAGTTCACACACTATCTCCATTAAAATTGTTTTCTCTACATGTGAAAATGCATATACCTTCCATCAAGAGACCATACATAAAAATAAAGAAAATATTTCCTATGCCATCAATCAAAAATGGGGTGACATGCAGACAACACTTCATGAATTACAATTTGATACAAAATTTGCTACTTTATGTTCTTTCCATCATGATAAAGAAATAGAAACACATGAAAAATATGGTGTGCAAGTTGACCTACCCTTGAAAAAACCAAAAACAACCACACATCTAGGGTTGAAATGTTTTTAGATTGGTAGAAATCCTTCTATCAAAGACAATGCCGCCTTTTACCAAAATATGTGATTGATAAATGCAAAAAAAACAACTACTGTGTATGACTTTGCATATCGAAAACATAAAGAAGCTAAAATAGTTTATACCTTTTCCTTACAGGAGGAGTTAGTACAGGAAAATCCTTCACAGATAAAATTATGTTTCAAAATTTGCTACACATTTACAATATCTCAATCAATAGCCATCCTTTAAAAACCAAAGGTTTTTTATTGGCATTCATAGGTAAGGATGCTTATAATGTAGGTGGCATCACACTTCATTTTACTTTTATTTTTCCTTTCAATTGATATCAGCTCCATCCATTAAATAGAGAACACTTAGATGCATTGGAAAAACGCTATGAATAATTACAACTTGTCCTAATAGATGAGGTTTCCTTATTTGGAGGACAACTACTATACTTTGTTGACATGCGTCTAAGAGAAATAAAACCCATTTCAACTACATTTTTGGAAACATTGACATGATTTTTTTTAGTGATTTCTGCCAAACACAACCTATTAATGATTGTCTAGTATTTTATGCCCCAAAAATAGCCACATAAATATTTTCATATGATTTCTGGAAACAAAAAGTGAAACTTTTTGAATTGACTGAGACTATGCGATAAAAAGATGAGCACTTTGTCTGTGCTAAATAGAATCTATACTAGTTCACACACTAACTCCATTAAAATTGTTTTCTCGACATGTGAAAATGCATATACCTTCCATCAAGAGACCATACATAAAAATAAAGAAAATATTTCCTATGCCATCAATCAAAAATGGGGGGTGACATGCAGACAACACTTCATGAATTACAATTTGATACAAAAGTTGCTACTTTATGTTCTTTCCATCATGATAAAGAAATAGAAACACATGAAAAATATGACGTACAAGTTGACCTACCCTTGAAAAAACCAAAAACGACCACACATCTAGGGTTGAAATGTTTTTAGATTGGTAGAAATCCTTCTATCAAAGACAATGCCACCTTTTACCAAAATATGTGATTGATAAATGCAAAAAAAACAACTACTGTGCATGACTTTGCATATCGAAAACATAAAGAAGCTAAAAATTGTTTATACCTTTTCCTTACAGGAGGAGCTAGTACAGGAAAATCCTTCACAGCTAAAATTATGTTTCAAACTTTGCTACACATTTACAATATCTCAATCAATAGCCATCCTTTAAAAACCAAAGGTTTTTTATTGGCATTCATAGGTAAGGATGCTTATAATGCCGGTGGCATCACACTTCATTTTACTTTTATTTTTCCTTTCAATTGATATCAGCTCCATCCATTAAATAGAGAACACTTAGATGCATTGGCAAAACACTATGAACAATTACAACTTGCCCTAATAGACGAGGTTTCCTTATTTGGAGGACAACTACTATACTTTGTTGACATGCGTCTAAGAGAAATAAAACCCATTTCAACTACATTTTTGGAAACATTGACATGATTTTTTTTAGTGATTTCTACCAAACACAACTTGTTAATGATTGTCTTGTATTTGATGCCCCAAAATAGGCACAGAACTATTTCCGTAAGATTTCTGGAAACAAAAAGTGAAACTTTTTGAATTGACTTAGCCTATGCGACAAAAAGACAAGCACTTTTTCTGTGCTAAATAAAATCCATACTAGTTCACACACTATCTCTATTAAAATTGTTTTCTCTACATGTGAAAATGCATATACCTTCCATCAAGAGACCATACATAAAAATAAAGAAAATATTTCCTATGCCATCAATCAAAAATGGGGTGACATGCAGACAACACTTCATGAATTACAATTTGATACAAAAGTTGCTACTTTATGTTCTTTCCATCATGATAAAGAAATAGAAACACATGAAAAATATGACGTACAAGTTGACCTACCCTTGAAAAAACCAAAAACGACCACACATCTAGGGTTGAAATGTTTTTAGATTGGTAGAAATCCTTCTATCAAAGACAATGCCACCTTTTACCAAAATATGTGATTGATAAATGCAAAAAAAACAACTACTGTGCATGACTTTGCATATCGAAAACATAAAGAAGCTAAAATCGTTTATACCTTTTCCTTACAGGAGGAGCTAGTACAGGAAAATCCTTCACAGATAAAATTATGTTTCAAACTTTGCTACACATTTACAATATCTCAATCAATAGCCATCCTTTAAAAACCAAAGGTTTTTTATTGGCATTCATAGGTAAGGATGCTTATAATGCTGGTGGCATCACACTTCATTTTACTTTTATTTTTCCTTTCAATTGATATCAGCTCCATCCATTAAATAGAGAACACTTAGATGCATTGGCAAAACACTATGAACAATTACAACTTGCCCTAATAGACGAGGTTTCCTTATTTGGAGGACAACTACTATACTTTGTTGACATGCGTCTAAGAGAAATAAAACCCATTTCAACTACATTTTTGGAAACATTGACATGATTTTTTTTAGTGATTTCTACCAAACACAACTTGTTAATGATTGTCTTGTATTTGATGTCCCAAAATAGGCACAGAACTATTTCCGTAAGATTTCTGGAAACAAAAAGTGAAACTTTTTGAATTGACTTAGCCTATGCGACAAAAAGACAAGCACTTTTTCTGTGCTAAATAAAATCCATACTAGTTCACACACTATCTCTATTAAAATTGTTTTCTCTACATGTGAAAATTGCATATACCTTCCATCAAGAGACCATACATAAAAATAAAGAAAATATTTCCTATGCCATCAATCAAAAATGGGGTGACATGCAGACAACACTTCATGAATTACAATTTGATACAAAAGTTGCTACTTTATGTTCTTTCCATCATGATAAAGAAATAGAAACACATGAAAAATATGACGTACAAGTTGACCTACCCCTTGAAAAAACCAAAAAACGACCACACATCTAGGGTTGAAATGTTTTTAGATTGGTAGAAATCCTTCTATCAAAGACAATTGCCACCTTTCACCAAAATATGTGATTGATACATGCAAAAAAAACAACTACTGTGCATGACTTTGCATATCGAAAACATAAAGAAGCTAAAATCGTTTATACCTTTTCCTTACAGGTGGAGCTAAGTACAGGAAAATCCTTCACAGATAAAATTATGTTTCAAACTTTGCTACACATTTACAATATCTCAATCAATAGCCATCCTTTAAAAACCAAAGGTGTTTTATTGGCATTCATAGGTAAGGATGCTTATAATGCCTGTGGCATCACACTTCATTTTTACTTTTATTTTTCCTTTCAATTGATATCTAGCTCCATCCATTAAATAGAGAACACTTAGATGCATTGGCAAAATACTATGAACAATTACAAATTTCCCTCATAGCTGAGGTTTCCTTATTTGGAGGACAACTACTATACTTTGTTGACATGTGTCTAAGAGAAATAAAACCCATTTCAACTACATTTTTTGGAAACATTGACATGATTTTTTTTAGTGATTTCTACTAAACACAACTTGTTAATGATTGTCTTGTATTTGATGGCCCAAAATAGGCACAGAACTATTTCCGTAAGATTTCTAGAAACAAAAAATGAAACTTTTTGAATTGACTTAGCCTATGCGACAAAAAGACAAGAACTTTTTCTGTGCTAAATAAAATCCATACTAGTTCACACACTATCTCTAATATCACTTATTTAAACTTAACATGTTATCATCCAACACCAAATAACCTTGTATTTTCATATCTTTTCTATAAGAACTCCATGTCGAAAACCATGACAATAAAATGTTGTTGTTTGCACCTCGTGAAAAAATTGTCCTCTACTCACTTGATGAAGAAGACACATATCATAATTAGACACATACCTACTCAAAAAAATGGAACTACCCAAAAAAATGAACTCAAAAAAGGTATGATAGTTGAACTCTTTGCTGGAAATTATGACATTCAAGATGGGCTAGGGAATGGATCTGGTGGAATTTTCAAATCCTGCAAACCAACGCCATATCTTGAATTGTTATGGATTCAATTAAATTCTATAAACATTGGGCATCAACAAATGTCAAAGTATGCACATATGTATACAAATTAAATTACACCTACATGTGTTCTCATTACTCGTATATGCAGACCCCATCGTAAAGGAACATACAATTCTTAAGCAATTCCTTGTTCAACTATGTTGTGTCCGTACAATTCATAGAGAACAAGGAATAATACTAGATAATCTTTCATTTATCCATCATGGAGTTACGGGCCATAGTATAATATATGCAGCTCTCTCTTGTGGCAAAAGTGCGGCCAATATGTATTTACTATATCCTCTTACACACAAAAAACTTCACCATTAAAAAACATCATTACGGGAATGGCACGAATGAATGTAGATTCAAAATGAGAACTAAAACTTGACTTCTTCATCATTAATTTATCTTCTTCAATATTGTTCTCCTCACTAAAAACACAGAGTCTTCATGCTCACAAAGACAACATTATTCATGACCATGATTTAATGTTATCTCATATAATTTTTCTATAAGAAACTCGAGTTCATTCTCTTACCACAAATGAATCTATCCCAGGATACCATTGTGTACTTACTCACCATGTCCATTGTGTTATGATATGTGCCAGACAAAATATACCATTTCTCTAAACACTTTATTTCTATGACATAAATGTCGAAGTTATTTCTGCAAATGTTATTCTACATGGACAACTTTTTATCGTCATTAATATATATGCATCTCCAACAACAACTTTTGAAAACATCCAAAAAAATTTGGAACACATTTTACATAATATTTTCCTTGATACGCCTTCCTACTTGTTTGGATATTTCAATATTGATATGCACATATGCAAAATAAAATCCTAGATTCTAACTGCATACATGCAACAAAACATCTTCCACTTTTGCATTCCACAATCGATTGTGTTTTCAGACAACAACATTGATTATGCTTGGTCAAATTCTATACAATATCTTTTCCAATCATATTAAAGACATGTGTACTAGAGTGATCATCCTGCTATTTTCCTTCTTGATCCCGAGGTCAATATGGAGGAGATAGGTTCCCTAAATCTTCCAGGATTGGCATAGTGTGTAAGATGACTCCAAGAGCTTTTTGGTGACTATTTGAACGTCGATAACAGGGTCTGCACGTGTAAATGGTAACTAGGTCAAAGTTGGTCAGCATTGGTCAATGGGAAAAATGGATTATTTTGAAATCATCTGACATTACAACCATTGTGTAGAGCTTTCCAAGACCTTTCCAATGCATTTTGAACGAACCAAATCCGAATCTGTATGCGAAAGATATGACTGGTCAAAGTTTGGTCAATGGAAAAATTAATGATTTTGAAATCATGTAAAGTTAGCACCATTGTGTAGAGATCACCAAGAGCTTTCTGACACATTTTGAATGAACCAAATCCGAGTCAGTATGTGAAAGATATGAACAGTCAAAGTTCTAGTCAAACTCGACAAAAATGATGACATGGCATTAATGTGGATACTCTTGGTGAGTGACATGTGGCACTGCTGTTTTATGGATACTTGGATCTTTTATTTCTAGACACTTAGCATATTTGAATTGGGCACATGGAATGAAAATTGGGTTAATGTTTTACCCACTTAAAAAGATTTTAGAATCTTATAATATATATATATATATATATATATATATATATATATATATTAGAAAGTCCACGTGAAAACAAATTTTGGTGGATAAAGCCTATTAAAAAGGCTTGCATATAATGTGGGATTTTCCCCACATAAAGTTTATCCATCCATGTGAAGAGTGGATATTATTATAGGGTTGATTTTTTTCAAATATGGCTTAAGCTTATTTAAAAGCTTAAAAAAGAGAATTAATCCCTATTAACCCACTCAAAGCCTTATTAAGGCTAAAATTTGTTTATCCATATACGGGATTATTAAAAAAAAGGATAAATGATTTATCCTTATATTTCAGGTGATCAAAGGCTATAAAAGGCCCCTCATACACATTCATCCCAGAATTCGAAGGCATTAAGCTTCTAAGCCAATTCAAAGGCAGCGAGGAGATTTTAAAAGCTTCCAAGTTATTTAAGTAGGCCTTATAATTTTTAAAGGAAATATTTTTGTAAAGTAAGTCTTATTTAATATTTAATAGGAAAATATTGGGAAGTAATCCTATTATTTTAATAGGTAAATTGTAAAAAATTGGGATTTATTGAAAAACTCGCCAATTGGCCAATGGCGCCACACTTTTATTTGCGAAGCCTCGAATTGTTGAACGGATATCCATAGGGAATATTACGAATGTTTGGAAGGCCAATCAAGTTCTGTAGGATTATTGGAAACTAGGAAGGTGGAGGAGAGACCGATTGATCATCAGTATTCTTCGAAAGGCTAGAGCACGTTATAGGCAAGTAAAGTTCCATTAGGTTTTTTTGTAAGATATAACATTGTACTTAAAATTTTTGACTTGTGGAATGGTTTGATTAGAACCCAAAGATGTAGGCTATTGCCAAACTCTATAATCAATCCATGTGTAGTGTCATTTATATTCTTGCATTATTTTGGATTTTTTACTTTAAATGGAGTAAATTTTATCAGTAATTTTAATAAGCCTATAGGATTCCAAAGCTCGAAGGTATATATATATATATATATATATATATATATATATATATATATTGAAGAAATTTACCTGGATTTTCGGATCACTTCTCCTCAAAAAACACAAATAAAACATTCATAGGTAAGATTATTTGTTTTCATTTGTTCCCTTTACTCAAATAACAATTATTTAACTACAACATTTTTGTTTATCTCCCCACTTTCATTATTATTCATTTTACAATATGTAGGTTTCTAGCTTTTGAAAAAAATTATTCTCCTCATAAATGATAAACAAAACATCAACATGTAACATTATTTATTTCCTTTTAACTCCTCTGCTGAAATAACTTTTACTTAACTATGACCTTTCTATTTTGTTTCCTACTACATTTTTACTAATTTTACGTTATGTGCATTTCCAATTTTTTTTAAATATAGAATCTTTGAAGAGTAAAAAAAGAATACTAACTCAAATCATAGACCTTGAAAAATCTCATGGCATACCAGCAAAAAGCTAGCAGTAACAATTCTGATCAAAACATTGAGACCATTGGTTCAACATTCCAAATGGTAACTCATCACTACTTTGATACAAAAATTTTGATTTCTTACATTTTATGAAGTTGTGCTAACTAATTTAAATACTAACTTAGTTACATTTTATTAACTTGTAGCACAGAAACTGATTCAATTATTCCTTACATAATAATTGAGATTTGTTTATGGAAACCAACAAATATCTTTGAAGGAGATGTCCTTGTTGTATATGGAACAACACATGTCAATACAACATATTCTCCAAAATTTTAAATTTCGCATGCAGACCTTGTTGACAAAAGTGGACAGATGACAATCACCATGAACATTAGCAACAACCTTGTTGATGTCTTTACACCACAAGTCATGCCGGGATTAGGTTTACGCATCACTAATGTTGTAATAAAGGATAAAACAAAATATGAAAGAGGTGATGATGATTTCTACATTTTTTTCACCTCCAAAATCAAAATGGAAACCAATCCAATAGTTTTTGAAACAAAAAGACTAACTCCTTCAAATAAAATACATTCTCTTGTGCATTCACTTGTTACATACTCATTTGGTTCTTTTCCTACAATTATTATAGGAACTCATCACTCCAATGACCAATATGTACTTTATGTCAAGGATGATGACATAGAGCATGACATATAAATAGAAAATTATTATTTTCCTTTCTTAAGTTTTAAGTTATTTTTGTCATTATCCCTCTCTTTTGACAACTTCGTATGACTTTTATTAACATGTATTGCCGCATTTTTTATGTTCAATTAGGAAGTCTTTTCCTACCTCTATACCACATAATACAAGAGATCCTTCTTACTGGAATACTACCACTATTTCTATCTAAAAAAATTTATAGACAAGGACAACAAGGCTCGCTTACTTTCTGTGTAATCCCATCTTCCTTTATTTATCCTCTCAATGATACCTCTACAAAACAACATTTGCAATCCCTTCTAAATTCCAACATAGAGATATATATTCATGCTCTCTCATTTCTTGCATCGAACATTTTGGTTCATTTTACATTCAATTCTAATTTTTACTATTATTTCCTAATAATAACCATACTTTGTTGTTCGTGCATAGATAACAGGTGTGCTAAGATCAAGAAACATCTACCTTTCTCCATTTCAAGCAGTATGTGTCAATTTTGGTCATACAACTCAACCAAACTTGGCACAAGAAGACACCATCTCTTTTTCCACAATGTGTAATCAGAAAACACCTTATAAATATGAACAAATGCTACAATGTTTGGTGCAAAAAAAAGAAGGCTCCATTGATCGCACTCTACTTCTGCCCCTTCTAAGCAAAGTCTTTCCCAAGTTGTGTGAAATCACATGTGGCCAACATGAACATGACATATCTCCTACAGTTTTCCTCCACCAATTCAAAATCAATGGAACATTCACTATTACAATCAATAACAACCTTGCATCCATAAGCCACTATAGTTCATACACACATACTAGTAATGTTACTTTTTTCTTCTACACCATACAAAAATTAAATCATTTTGTCCGAATTTATTTTCAAAACAATCTAACATTTTCTATGTCCAATCATTTCCTCTTCTTTTAACAATTCTATTTTTTTATTTGTTATAGGTTCACATATTTTCCTCCCTCATGTTTATACATTTCAATTTTTGGCATTCTCAAATTCACTACAGAAAAACCACACTTGTTTGTATTTCCTTTATACTCAACCTACTCATGCTTTTATTTATATTGTGCCTCTATCCTTACATCATCAACATATATTTAAAAATGACAATGTCTATAAATTTCCAATAATGATATCAACACATTCCATTTTAAAAAAAATTATCTATAATCTGTCTATATTATTGTTATATGCAATCCATAAATTAATTTATCATGTTTTTTAGCAATTATCTTTTCTTCTTTGTTTCAAGTTCACATATATTCCTCACTCTTATTTATACTTTTCAATTTTTGGAATTCTTAACTTTGTTAAAAAAAAAAAAACTCTTCTTTTTATTTCTCTATTACTCAACTTGGTCATGTTTTCGTTTATATTATGCCTCTATGACTACAACATCAACATGTATAAAAAACCAAAACTTTTTATAAGTTTCCTACAATATAAATGACATTACAATGATCTGTTTATGGAATTGTCGTGATCAAGGTTAAATGATATATTTTTTCTCTTTCAAAAAGGACGTGATCTGTTCAATTTTAATTTTTCACATAACATCTTGTAATTTTGTATAACTTCACCGAGTTATGATTTTTATATAGAGGGGTTTATTTCTATATTTTTATTACCTATGGAAAAAATGTTCTACTCAAAATCGATGTTACTTCCCTATTAATGTAATATTTGTAGTATATAGGATTTTGAATTGGTGCAGCAATGATATTTTTAAAAACGTGATACCTGAACAAGTCATTTCCTTTACATTATTTACTTTTATATCCTTTTTCATAATATTGTTTTATGATTTTGTTCATGCAATGGGGGTGCCAATGGATAAAATTGTTCAAGTTGTAGATTTTGTTTCAGTATAATATGGTTGTATAGTTTTTTGTATCAATGTTCATAAGCATTTTGATCTTAATTATTCAATCATATTTTTTTATTGTCTTGTATTGGTGAAAAAACATGGACTAGTGTGATGACAGACCTATAAGTCCCCAAATATTCCTCCCTTGTTATTGTTTCCCGTCACTTTCTCCTATCTCTTCTTCCTTCTAATTGATTATTATAACCATCGCTAGAGATGTTATGGATCCCGTGTTGGAAATGTATTGTGCATAGTAACCATGAGGTGCCCTCAATGTAGATCTACACAAAATTATAAGTAGCATGATACTAATGACAAATTAAATATTGTTACTCATCAATTTCATGCGTACCATGAAAGAGAAATTCATTCCGGAGTAAATTCTGCTATGAATCAGTCCATATTTATTCCTATGTGTGTTTATGTCTTTTTCATTCATATTTAGAAAGTTCCTAATAAAGAGAGTATCTGTGTGGCTACAGAAGCTAACCTTAATGCAAATTATATAATTACTTATTACTTTGATTCATACCAATTTGTAACATTGCTACCTGAAAAGGGGTCAATTAGATACCTACAACTCGAGGAATTTGTATCTGATTGTGAACATAAATTTTTATCATCATTCCTCCCCTTCATCCTATTAGGTTATTTTATTTTACTGTTATATGGTTATGTTTAAATAACCATTTTATTCTCGTATGTGTTATTTTGTTGTATAGTCATACTGACACATTTTTCTGTATTATTCGGATGTATATTTTGTTGCACATGTGCAACATATTATTTGTTTGTGCTTGCTTATGCAATATCTATAAATATTGCATCCTATTCTTTGTAACTTGATTGGATTGATTATTAATAAAATAACTAGGCTTCCATCCCTATTCTTAATCTTACATTTGGTACTAGAGCATGTTGAAGCTCTTGGATAGGTTGGAGAGAGGTTACAAAGAAAGAAAAGTCTTGGAGAAGAAATCTACATCATTGGAGAGCCAGTGTTGCCTTCAGCAGCTTCCCAAAACTCCCTGCAGTCCCATAACCTCCTGTTTGATCTCAAGGTAAACGTAAAGAATTCTTTTTCCCTTGGTGCCCTCTGCACTAGAAATTTTTTATCCTGGAAGCTAATCAAATTTAGGAATTAAAAAAAACTCCCCATTATGGGTTTTACCTCTAATATTAGAGGTGCATTTGGTGATAGTATTAGATATAGCTAATACTAGTTGACTGTCAAATTGGAGGACTTTGTCTTTGTTTGGGGAAGTCTGTGCATTGAGATATCCACCGAGCTCTCTGACCGAGCTCATTTTATAGCTCCCCTCCACACCATTCACACCAAGTTGTATTTGAAGGAGTGTGTTTCATTGAGGCCGAGTTATGTTTTTCTTTGGATCGAGTTGTTTGAGAAGGTTATAGACCTCCTCATCATGTTGTTTTGTGGCATATAGCATTGAAGAGCAGTCACACTACATTTGATCAGTGTATTGAGGGCCGAGCCCTCCTTTATCAAACATCGAATTTACATAGGGAGTTCACACAAATTGAGTTGTGTTTTCTTCCATTGAAGCATCCGAGTTTTCTTGCATTTCCATTCAAGTCATTACTGATGAGTCGTTCATTAGAACCGAGCCCTATAACCCTGTAAAATCAATAAAGCGACACACAAATCAATCAAAACAAAAATAAAGCCCTGTGACCTGCACACATGGAGGAAACCAAAGTGAAAGAAAAATGGTGGTATTAAAGCAACAAAAATCGAAATGCAGAAAACAAAAGACAGTGGAGAAATAAAGAAAAAGGCGGCCAAGATAACATAGGATAAGGATATCAGATCCAATTTTCATGGAAACCCTAAAACAACTCTCTCCTAACACACGTGCCATGTGGATGATCTCCTCTACCACATCAAATCACTTAACAAGTTAGTCTTAATTGATCCAATTTGAATTGTAATTGCTCTAGTTTATTTGCAAAGTCATTGGATTATTTCATTAGATAGTGCATAGGCTTTAGGGGATATATGTGAGAGGTTTTACCCCCACCAGAATTGTTTGGTTTTATAAAGAATGAAATTTAGTGACTAATCTAGTAGTTTCCACCAAAATTGGTACCCAAAACCACTGTTAAAGCCCTTAGCGATAACTAAAGCCACAACTATTTTTAGCGAGGAAAACCCTATTTTAGGGCAAAAAAAATTCTTCCACTCTGCATATTTTTGCATTATGGGAAACTTTTTCCAGAAGAGGGGTGTTTAAAAATTGCATTTTGAACCATTATTTTATGATTTTCACACAAATAAGTCATATTGAGCTTCAGAGGCCACTAGGGCCCTGAAAAAAATCGTCTTCCATTCAAAAAAATTTAGAATTTTGAATATAATTATATATTTCAGTATATTGTACTAATTTGTAGGTTCCCATAGTCAACTGCAAACCATTGTAACTATTGTAAAACTGGCAAAGATATGTACTAAAAATAATAAAAATTTGGTTCTGAATCACTCACGAGATCTTCAGATCTCATTCATAGCGTTTGGTATAAACACTGCCTCTGGGAAGCACTTATGGGTAAATTCGTCGCAACCACTACTACACTTAAATGCCTAATATAGTTACAACAATGTCATATGGGCATCAATCCTTTAAATTGGTGGGGAGTAATAAGGACACAATTGCACACACTTTGAGCCCTCCCATCCATCTGTGAATGATTGTTTGACTTAAATCCGTCCTAAGAAATTATCTGAGTATATAGAAAAGTTACGCGCACGTATGAGGATATTTCTTTGATCCATTGTCAATAATCACACAAACCCCTTTCAGTATTGTCTTAGTACCACATATCGAATTCTTTCATGTACGTTGATGTCTCTTTCATGTACCACTAGGTATATAGAAAGGGGGAGCTTCTTCCACATACCGATGGGTATATCGGAAGGGCGCGTATATAAAAAGGTTCAGTATATCGGACTGACAGTATATAGATTGGGAGACTGTATACCTGGAGTGATAAGATCCTTACCCTTTGTTAGATGATTCTACAAAATGGACACCAACACATCCAAGTTATTTCTTCTAGATTCACAACTACTCAGAGGAAATAACTATGTAGCATGGAAGACAAAAATTAAGACACAACTTGAGTTTGAAGAGATCTAGACTATTGTGAATGGTACTTGAACTAGATCAACCATTGATACAACACAATAGAGATATTTTGATGAATCCGATCAAAAGGCCAAGCTAATCATCTTGTTTGGAGTGTTCAATGACGTGCAACCCCACATTTGAGATGCCAAAACAGTGAAAGAAATGTGGGATAAGTTGAGCATAATGTACAAGGCCAAAAACAAGAATGTCATACTAAATTTGAAAAGTTAGTTACACACACTAAAGTTTAAACATAATGAAAAAATAGAATCTTTCCTTTGAAGAGTTACATATTTTAGGGCTTCACTTCTAGCCCGAGGAGAAGCGGTCACTAATGAAGCTCTCGTTCCCATTATTTTGAGATCCCTCCCTACTTCATATTTTATTTTTGTGATAACACTAAACTTGTCAAATACAACAGTTAGTTTTGGAAAGCTAGTGAGCCTACTGCAACAAGAGGAAGATTTGTATAATAAAGATTATGAAGAGGAGAAAACACTTTCTTCTCATCAAAAATGGAAAGGAAAAGGAAAAGGAAAACTTAATTTCTATCAAAAGTCCCAAAATCGGCATTAGCAAGGGAATAAGCAACAAAAGAAGAAATGTCCTATCTGTAAAAGAGGACATGAGTTGAAACATTGTTGGTATAATACTTATAAGAAAGGTTCATCAAGTAACTCTGGACCTCAAAATCAATAATCTTATAAGAGACATTCTAACTACAATCAAGGGGAAAAGAATGGTAACTGGAAAAGAAAACCCCATCAGTAAGGAACTATTAGTGAGGAAAAAGAACATTCAAATATTGAAGACTACTTATACACTGCTAGATCAAGTGAACCCTCCATGTCATCTAGTGATGTCTGGTATGTTGATTCAGGAGCCACTATACACGTGACCAGCCATAGAGACTGGTTTACTTCAATGAGGAACATGCCTTTGAAAAACCATGTTTCATTAGGTGATGATTCTTCATATACATTTTAGGGGATTGGGAACATTTCTCTACCCCTTGGTTCACGCAACTGTAGATTATCAGATGTACTATATGTCCTTGAGCTTACTAAAATTCTTCTCTTAGTAATTCAACACCTAGATCAAAACTTGAAAATTGACTTTGATAGGCATTCTGGTAAGAAAACGTGTTTATTCGAGAGAAATCACGAGGCTTTAAAATAGTTGTAAAATCCTCCAATGTGGGATGCATGTTCCAGCTTGATTTTGTCCACGGAAATGATCAGGAACTTATGGCTAAGAAATCTACCTTTGCACAATTGTGGCATCAAAGACTTGGTCATATAAGTTTCAAGTATCTCAAGACACTTCGCCAACATAATATGGTAAAAGGATTACCATCTCTCCAGAAGGATACATACAAGTGTCCTCACTGCCTAGAAGGAAAACAACATAAAGTTTCATTCTAGAAAAATACTTATCGAGCTCATGGTAATCTTGATCTAGTTCATATTGATCTTTTCGGTCTGATGCAACCAACTCATTATGGATTTCAGTACATCATTCTTTGCGTTGATGACTATTCGAGAAAAATGTGGATTTTTTTTCTCCACAAGAAAAGTGAAGATTTTGAAAACTTCAAGAAGTTCAAAGTGGCTATTGAGAATGAAATTGATCATCACATCAGAACTCTCCACTCAGATCGAGGGGGGAATTCACTAGTGATGTGTTCAAAACCTACCTACAAGCTCACGAGATTCATCAAAAAATGCATCCTCCACACACAACACAATAGAATGATGTTTTTGAGAGAAAAAATTGTACTATCATTGAAATGGAGTGATACATAATCGATGATTCTAGACTAGTGAGAACATTCTGGGCTGAAGCTGTAAAGACAATAGTGTATTTTTTGATCATAGCTCCCATAGCTACTCTTGATAGAGTAACACAACAAAAAACATGGTAAAAAAGGAATCCATCTATTGCACACCTCAGAGTATCCAGGTGCAAAACAAGTATGCATATAACCAAGAAAAACAAAAATAAATTAGATATGAAATCACAAAAACTAATCTTCATTAGGTACAATGAAGAAACTCTTGGGTACATATTGATGGATCCAAAGACTAAGAAATTCTACACCAGAAAATACTTTGAGTTTTTTTAGAAGAAGGAAGTAGAGACTCCTCCTCTAGACTCACCTGATGTGGATTTTTCACCAGTTGTAAAAAAAAAAGCTGATGTTCCCACAGATGATGAAAGTGATAATGGGGATGATGGTGATGATCATATAGAACCATGACCCATGGGAGTAGTACAATGTATGCCCAAGTGGTATACTAGCATGTTACGATATACAAGAATGGATGCTCCACTAGATACATCCACCACTAGACCACGAACTCGTAGTAAATCAAGATAAGAATTAAACTTTTCTTTGATGAGTAGATTTATTGAATCTGATGAGCCCTCTATAGTCTAGGAAGCCCTACAGTCAAAATCTTAGAAAGATGTCATGGATGCTGAATACAACTTAGTAATTGTTAATGCAAAATCACAACAGCCCCAAATGATTCGTCGGATCTACTTTTCTAAGGCATAGTCATTTAGTGTGATTCGCATAACATTGAGTTTTCCCCAAAGTGTGGTACCTTACAAAAGGGAAAACTCTCCAGAGAAGGTTGGTTCCTGCTTCCTAATCTACTTGCCATAAGCTACTCCAATGCAGGTAGAATCTAACTAATCCTAATCTAACCATTCCAAGGGGATAGAGAGAGAGAGATGGTGAAAGAGCCTACACTAAGTGGTAATACACCAAAAAAGGAAGTTGTGATCATCTAACCAAACTACCATGAAACAAAGGGAGGTGAGAAATGGAGAGGATGAACAGCTGCATCAAAATCCAAGGATCAGATTCACACAGAAAATATTTCAAACCCAACAAACACAGCTCCCAGATCTGTAAACAAACATCCAAAACATGTACAGATACCCTGCAATGAAGAGAGACAAGAAGAAACAACCAAAAAGAGTAAAGGATGAAAAAATGCATCACAAAACACATTTTTTATTGCTTCAAAAGTTTGCATAGAACATAATTCACAAGAAAGAGGGAAAATGCCATTTATAGTGTAGGGGAGGAGGTTTGAACTCCATTTTTGACCCTAAGGAAGAAAAGAGGGGGAGATAGAGAGAAAGAATGAACAACCATTTAAATGTGATCCCCGACCCTTATTTTATAGATTCAACACAGAGGGAAGAATGAGAGAGAAGCGAGAAAACCATTTTAGAGCTCAACCACTACCATCAATGTCTCTTACAAAATATGCCCCCAAATCTATCTTGACTAATCAATTTCTCATTTGACGCTTCGAAGGAGGAGGAAACAGCGTATCAGATCGAATTTGATCTAGTTGTTTGGAAAAATAGATCTTGCATTAAAAGGCCCAAAGAAATTTCTCCATTTTTCTCCCACCTAACCTCCCCAAACTTAAAGTTTCAGATCTCCATGGCATAGACGAGGCCAAGATCTTTCCAATGGTGTCAAATTTGTAATATTTTGGGCCCTGAATCGAAAGATACGCCCCTTCAAAGTTTGTATTGGGTCCGTACAAAAAGGGGGGAAAACAATTTGAAAAATGGGCTCTTTTTTTAATATGGGACATGTGGAGGGAAAGCGCTTGTTCGAGGTTGGCCTCTATATTTTTATCTTGGAATGGCATGGGGCTGACACGTGGATTCCTCCGCCAGCCTACTCAATTTCTATGTATTTTTCTAATTCCTTTGCTTGGCGGGGTCATATTTCTTGACTGGGGACACATGGCGGTCTGGTGCTCGCCTAGAAACCCTCTCTTTATTTGACCCTTGAGTTAGTGCCATTTGGACACTTGGAACTCTCTGTCGGCCTGCCATCATGCATTTACTATTCAAACTGACTATGTCCCTTTTTGAGACTGGACACATGGAGGTTCCGCACTCTCTTAAAAGCCCAAACAAGATTTGCCTTTGAAGAAGCATTGGGTTAACACTTGGAAGCCTCCACAGGTCTTTGGAATTTTCAATGGCCCCTCTTACCTTTTTGGACCTAAGGCTATGTGGCAAGCTGGCACTCCTTCGAGTCTCTACTTTTGGATTTACCTTGGAGATGCGTAGAGTCGACACGTGGCTTCTTCCATGATGACTTTTATCCTTAGCCTTTTTTGAGGCTCGCCCCATCTGCCTTTGACTCTGCCTCTATTTCAGGCTTGGGACACGTGGGGAACCGGCACTTACTCGAGCCTCCCTTTTTTGGGTTCAACTTTGGAGAAGCGTCCTGTTGAAATGTGGCTCTCTCTGTTATCTCCTTCATACTTAGCTGATGTTTGGACTCATTCTGAACTATTTTGATCCCGGAGACTTTGAATCTTGACTGTTTCTTCTCTTTCTTGCTTCTAGCTTCTTTGACATTGTCTCCTTCTTCTCCGACTCTGCTACTTCATTTCCAAGCCCACCTGTAACCTGTTAAATAGATTTAAGACACATATTCACTTGACAGATCTGTTTCTTCTCTTTCTTCTTACATAAGGTCGTTTAGTCTTTCACAGGCCCCGCCACTCCATTGTTGAGTCCTTTTGTGACCCTTTTGCAAGATTTCAATGTATTTTCTCTAGTTCTTTCTCTGCAAGATCATGGTTGATCCAATACTTTGCCTAGGGGGGTGAAATATGGATAACAATTTGGTGACTCACAGGGACATCTACCAGCTAGATGAAGAGACCAATGGCCTAGAAGCATCCATTGGGCATGGAGTCTACTTGATAAACATGAAACTAATCTGAACTTTGAAGATCTAATCCCTAAGCCACTCTGAGCCTAACTGCATGCCTTTTCCTCCTCTTCCTAACCCTGAACTTGGCCGTGCATCTGCACTCTCAATTTTCATAAGAAATCCTGATATAAGGACTCTAAGAGTAGAAAATTGTTTTGACTCTGGGGCTTTTGTCTGTCCCTGAAATGGACTATTTCAAAGATGGCTTTTAGTTTCTTTACATTTTCTTATTTTGGAACCAGTAACTATTATGAATATCTATGAGTCTTTTTGCCATGAATATTGAAGAGCCTAGCCTTATGCACCTTCGGAGAAATAAAAAACTTATGTACAAAGACCAAATCATACATGCCTCAAATGAGACATGCAGAGTGTACATAAGCACTTCTTCTGCTGAAAGAAAATCTACTCCTACTCCTAAAATAACTAGAGAGAAAGAATGCTAAACAAATCCTGCAAAGTAGCTTCCCTTTCTCAAAAGGGGCAGCCATGCAAATTATTTGACACTAAATATAGCTACCTGTATGAGTGAAAAACTGACAATAAGCCGGTCCTCTACCAAAATCATCAAGGTATCAACATTAATGGAAAATACCCCTTCAAGCTGATTTGCATTGGACTTCTGGAGGTATTGATGGTGACCCTTAGTACTTTTATGCTCATCCTCATGCCCTGAAGTAGGTATGACTGGTTTTGTCTTCTCCCTTAGCTCCAATGAAGCCAAGTACTTGATTGGGCATGGTCTAATCCTTTGGATGTGCCCATTTCTCTGAAAGTCAACTCCAAAAATGAAGTCTTCTTGTGGACCTTCTTGGATGGATGGGGTGAGAGAGATGATGACATCCTCTACTTGCCTTTTCTCTTCCTTTGAAGCAGGTGTGACTTTTGTAAGATCAAAATCTTCCAACTTGGGTTCAGGAGGCATGTTGCAAACTTCATAGTTCTTGATCGTCACTTGGTCATGTGAAAATGAGATTTTTGGGCTAACCCTTGGGCTTACATAGCCCACCGACCATATTTTTTGTCAACCCTACTTGGGTCGTCACCATTTGGCCCTACTCGTTGCTGACCCGCCTAGGTCACCATCAACCCGGCCTTCTGATTTGCCACATTTTCCTTCACTCTCTCCCAGGGCATGATTCCTTTTGTGAATTTTTTCATTTTATCCCTCGAGCTTCATTATCTTATCCTTCATCATCTTTCCTTCATGGCCACTCTCATGTTCTCTCTTGGGGCATATTTTTAACGCGTTAGCTTTCGTCCCTCCCTAGATATATGATCTTGATCCCACCTCTCTTCATTTTGTCGTGACTCTTATCCTGAGCCCTTTTCACATTTATTTGTGCATATTTGATCCTTGCCTTGACCTATTGGTCCTATGACATGATTATCTATCTGAGTGGATTCTGATTAGTTTCCCTCTATTTTTCAGTGATTTTCCCCACTCACTGGTCCATAGGACATTGTTGTTGTCTCCATATATACCATCCTTTATTTCCTACCAAAGTGATATTGGAATCACTACTATATTTTACTTTCTATTTGATCTTCGTCTAGGATATCTTATCCCTTCATCTTATTTTCTCATCCTTTCCATCCTTTCTTCATCCATCTCTTTCAAACTCGTGATTGAATTCCTTTGTATCATTTATCCCAAGTTTGAGGGGGAGCACCCAATTAGTCATCTCTTCATCTTTCTTGTTTTTACCTCGTGACTTTCCCAAAGAAAACCACTCATAAAAAAGGGACACATGTAGACACCAATTTTTGGTATCATTCTTCCCCTTCACCCCGTGTTTACTCTCGATCCCCTTGTCCATCCATTAAAATTTCATCTTCCCTCTAAAAATCAATTTATTCCATTTCCCACCTTTAACCATGCATTATCCACTTTATTGATTAATTATTCATAATTAATTCTAATCTTCATCTCATTATATTTTATTTCCCTAAATCATTTTAATCACTCCTAATCATCATTAATTAATTCTAATCTCCAGCTAATTTGTTTCTCATCCCTAAATACCCCATCTCTCATCCCTATGCTTCTAATTTGCTATACCTAGGTCCTCATTTAATAAATTTACCTATCAAGGGCCTTTATTTATTCATTTTAACCTCCCACCTACTCATTTCTCTTCCATATGCAACCCTAACCCGCATAAGTACCCTAAAACCATAATCTCACTCCATTTGGGCCTCAATGCCTTAAGTTAGGCATCTTTCCATCGCCCTAATAGATGTCGACTCACCCAGGTCATTGTCAACCCTATAAATATGACATTTCCCCCTCCTTTCTCAAGGATGCAACATTGAGATTTTCAGGCTATCTTGCAATATTATTTCCATCATTGAGTATTATTGCAGCTATCTTACACATATTGGAGTCTTCTTAGAGATTTTGTGGATCTACATTGGTGATCTAGGGTGATTTCACTTGTTTTATCATTTCATATGCTTCCATTATCATATTGTTGCATTTTTTTGTCTCTAACATCTTGTGCAAGTTCATGTAGCTTTAGGGACCTCTCATCACTCCTTTCAACCTTCAGTTTTATCTACAAGTCTCCATTTTGGTCATTCCATTTTCATTCATAAGCTAACCAATCCAAGTCATCATCAATTCAACCCAAGCATCATCGATTCGGCCCCCATCTAGCTTATTTATGTCATTTCAGCCTTCAATAGTCTCAATTTCTGCCCCCAGTATGTCTTTGTTGTTCATATCTTGTCATTTTATCACCTTCTCACTTAGATTTTCTCTCTCATACCCTATTCGTCGTCGATTTCCCCTGATCCCTATCAACAAGCCTTGTTATTTCACCATTTTTCATCATTTTCCATATTTTTCTTGCATTCTTTCACCCATTTTTTAGATCCAGTTTGTTCTACAAGTGTCTGTGTTCATTCCAGATCTATTTGTAGGTAGTGTTAAATCCATATTCATCAACCGGAGCTTACATGTCTATTTTTGGTGCAGATCTTCCTTATCCAAATCCAGTCACTGTCGACAGGCCTACTGTAGCCTTGGGTCACCGTCGATCCTTGCTAGGTTTGCTTTTCTTTTTCGTGTTTGAATCAGATCTATTTTTTTCCATCTTAGATCTACTTTCCAGATTATGTTTCAGATATTACATGCTTTTATTAGATCCATTATCAGGTTTTATATTCCATATTATCTACAAGAGGGTTGACATCCATCCAATAAAGTTCACTCTTCTTGGAACTGACTTAGTTGGGCAGCCCTCCATCCTACTTACTAATCATTTTTTCCTCTAGTGTTCTTTGTTGTGCATATCATCGAACTTGCAACAAGGATTTCCTCATCATTTTGTGCCCACATTTCCCCATCCCATCACAAGGTACCATAAACCCTCCATGTTCTGAGTTGCTAGATTCTTGCATTACTAGTTCATTAATTTGAGTAGGAACAAAGAAACTTGGTTAATATTGATTACTCTCTAGAGTGCGAAATGAAGATTTTCCTAGAAAATTTTATTGGAATAGTTACAGAAATTGTGAAGAGCTTCATTGAGAACATAAGAATTTCCAACATCAAAGGCAATTTTTCTATAACAATGCTCTATTTCATCATTTGTACAATATTGTGATGAATCTTGATATCACCAGAATTAGGAGGCACATATTCCTCCAGCAATTCGGTGTAATAATTTTGGTGAGGAGATTGAACTAACTCCCTAATCCCACTAACTTTGAAATCCAGTCACTAATAGAAGAGTCATTAACACAATGTTTTAGGCAATTGGAAAATTCCTTCTCAACAATAATTGTGTGCATTAGAGCTTAAAAGATCAGGTGCATGGAAGATACCAACTCTGATAATTTCCCTAATCAAAGATATAGAGAGAGGGTCACAAATATTAATTTATTTATTTATGTTTCATATATTGACATGAACAACACTTAACTTGGGTTTGGAATTGGGTCTTCATTGTAATAAAGGCATTTCCTCTACTTACCACCAGAACAAAACCGTGTGTATCGCATAAGTATGTTTTTGGCCATACTCTAGTTATAACGTTTATCATTTGCATTATTATTTTAGCTCATTTACAAATGTGGGCCACAATTTTTCTCATAGCATATGAGCAAAGATATGAATTTTTGAGACTAAAATAAATTCATGATATTTTAGGAATTACATTTTTTAATGCTTGTTGTAGATATAAACCAAAAAAATACTTAACCAAAATTCAATATTACAAGTACACTCAAGCTTAGTGTTGAACCTTAGAACTTTGGTGTTTTTTCCATGTTTGTTATGTATAAAAGATACCATTTTTTACGCTCAGAACTTTGGTGTTCTACATGTTTGTTTAGATCTAAAATGATTATGCTAGTTTAGGCTTCAAAACTATTCCAAACACTAGAGACTTGAGAACAGTGTTTAAGTTTTCCAAGTCTGTCTAAAAGTTGGGGATAATGCCTACTTTACAATAAGCTAGAGTTCGACCAATCTCTAAACTTTTTTTTATGACTCATACTACTTTCTTGCAAATTATGGAATATGCAGTACCAAAAAATAGATGTATCACAACACTATGAATTTGTGTATGATCCTAGTGTTCAATGCACAAACTCACAATAAAATGAATTCAAGGAGGACAATCAATCATAGAATCTAAAACACATTATCCGGATCACTTTCTCAAAGAAAAAACACTCCCCAATAAAATTGTTGTCTTTGTTAAAAAATACATTTTCCAAGTTCTTTCTCCTCTCCTCTGCACTTGCATGCAAACTAGCTCCATAAATCTAGCATTTATCTAAAACTAAAAGTTGGTTTTAAAAAGGAAAAATTCACCGTGAATATAATATCTATTCATAGATCAACACAAAGTCTTTGTGTTTGTACAAATATATTTTGTGAATCCTGAATAATAATTTCCAAAACAACTAGCTACCTAATTTCTTTCTGCGGCAATTCAACCAAACATTTCTACATACAATTTTTCCTTTGTACCTCTCAATGCACACCCTTCGCTAGTATTTGTCATATCATCGCCTTCTTATAATTTATAATAGTGTATTATAAATTAAAACATTATAAATTATTTTAAATTTATTAGATTATAATAATATTATAATATCGCAAATATTATTATAATTTACAATATTATAATATTATAATTAATTATAATAAATTTATTGTAATGTAGATCAAATTTATTACTTATTTACAATATAATAATGTATTATAATAATAATAAAGAATTTATATTCTAATAAATTAATTGTAAATTATAATTTAATCTTATATTTTATAATTGGGCCTATCGGCTATTAATAGCACCATATTGTTAGTAGAGGCAACAATGTTAAAAATAGGATGCTTAAAAGCCTGAGTATATACTTATTCTTCGTTTAAAACCGAAAAAGTAGGATAATTCTGTTGTCGATTGGATTTTTTTTCGAGGGGTTTGTAACAGTAGGATAATTGTTGGTTGTTTGTTTATATTATTCGTTGCAGAGACGGAACGACTTAGTCTTAGTCGTGGGGAGAAACAATGGGCCTCAAAATATGGATTGCCTCTCTCGTTGAAGGAAAAACAATGGCGAAGCAGCAGAGGCATGGAGCATCAGGCAGGGATCAGTATCAGGCTTGCAAACCAACGTTATTAATCTGCTGCGTCCTTTTCCTGCTGCTGCTACCCCTGTGCACTCTGCATTCTGTGGTATCCTTTCATCTCAGATTCCGTTTAACCTCTGTCAATGGCGGCCTTATTAACAATTTTCTTAAACAGTCGGCGCCTAAAATGGCACTTGGTAGGGAGACCGTGATGTACGCTATCAAAGAAGAGTCTCCAGACCATGGCCATCCACCACTAAACGGATCAGAAAGTGGCGCTCGCAGGCGGGAAATAATTCCAGACGGGAGGGTTCAAATTGAGGAAATGAGGTCATTTGCAGCACTAGATAAACCCCCTGTGAATACGAGCGAGAAGGAAAGGATCAAGTGGTTCACGCAAAATCTGCAGAGGTTCGAAATTTTGCAATCGGATTCAGTGTCCGCTAAGTTTAAGGGGAGGGTAAATTCGTTCTTCAACAATAACTGCACAATGCGATTCTTCATGACTTGGATATCTAATCCCAGATCTTTCGGCCCGCGTGAGTTACTGTCGGTGGAAAGCGTCTTCAGATGGCATCCGTCTGCGTGCTTGCTTATAATCTCCCGTTCAATGGACTCGGAGACGGGACGGAAAATTCTTGTGCCGTTTGCGAGCAGGGGATTCCGTGTCATGGCGGCGGCGCCAGATGTGAGGATGTTGTTCAAAGGCACCGCGGCCAAAGCCTGGTTGCGGAACTTGACGGCGGGCAAAACGGACCCGGGGGAGATTCCGTTTGCTCAAAACCTGTCAAACATCATACGCCTGACGGCTCTGTACTTGTATGGCGGGATTTACATCGACAGCGATGTGATTATAATGAAGAGCATGTCCGACATCCGCAACGTCATTGGGGCGCAGAGCACGGATTCCCGCAGGCACTGGAACCGCCTCAACAACGCCGTTTTGATCTTCGAAAAGCGCCATCCTCTGGTTAAAAAATTTATCCAGGAATTTGCGTTCAGCTTCAACGGGAACAAATGGGGTCACAATGGCCCCTATCTCGTCACCCGCGTGATCCAGAATCTTGAAAACCTGAAGACAATCCGATTCCAGGTGATGCCTCCCATGGCTTTTTATCCGGTCGACTGGACTCGGATCCACAGCTATTTTCAGCGGCCGAATGATGGCAGAGTGCGCGTGAAATGGATAAAGGCAAAGCTGTTGCAGATGGAGGGCGAAACTTATGCGGTGCACCTCTGGAATAAACAGAGCCGACACTTGCAGGTGGAAGAAGGCAGCATTCTTCACCACATCTTCCGTAAATGTTGCATCATCTGCAACGAAAAACATTTTTTACAAATTACTCTTTCTTCATAATTACAATTCAATTCTTCATTTTCTTTTTAAATGCCAAACTGGTAGATGATAAAGGTGTAAAGAAAAATAGGAAGAGAGACTCTGTGTCTTTTGTTCAGATAGGCCAGTGGAATCAGAAAAACATTAGTTCCAGATATGCAATCAATTTCAAGACATTGTCATTACAGGGTATGTTTAATGAGGAGTTAATAACTGAAATAGAAGACTTCACCAGCAAAATTAACAAAAGAAGATCAAAGAATCTGGTTGTACTGTCTCATAAGCTATTTTTAACCTCATATATGTTATAAATTTTTTATTTCATTTCATTTATGTACCTGTATATCATGTAGATTGTCATTCAATCCCTATTATTGTGTAGTCTATTTATGTGATTACAATATACGACACATGTGTTTATTGAATTCTTCGTTCCTTTCCAGGAATTCATGGTGCTCTACTACACTTCATCTTCCTCGTCTTTTCTAACAGTCTTGTATTAAATAACGTAACTGAAAATCGAAAGGATTATATATAAAATCAAGCACGACAAGTGCATTTCCAAATTGTAATGTTACTGTAAAATCCACATACGGAAAAAATACATCCCGAAAACCTCCGCAACTAATATTAGAAGACGTGGATATAAAATAAGATTGAGTCGGTGGTGAGTTTATTTCAAACACGTGGAAATTTCCTCATCAATACTTATCGTTCGTAGACCAACCAAAAATTACGTGGGTCGTTGACCAATAACATTCCAACTCAGATCTAAATAAATCCCACCTAATCAATATTTTCAAAGCATCAATAAGAGTTGCGATGAGTGCTGGATTTTGACGTTCAATGTTACGTGTCATAACGGTCTAGAAAATTATATGGATGTCATTTACAAAATACATAAATTGAGTTAACTTTTACATTCATAAAATTGAAAATAAATTTTTGTCTAAAATTCTTTCCATCTGTATTTTATTTGGATTTTTATTGGTATAATTAGGGCTGAGATAATTAAATTTTCGGCTGTTTAGCATTATTTATATGATCCAATTGTAATATGTTAACCTTCGTTGCATACAGAAAATAGCTTTGTCTTTTGTTTCATTTCATCATAACACTGCGTATATTCCATGTTGCTTCTAATACCATGAAGTATGTATTTTTTCCATGTTGTCTCTATATGAAGTTTATTTTCCCCCAATTTTCATACAAAGGAATCATATTAAGCTTCTATATCTTTATCTTGATGAGTTCCAACTTCTAACTTTCAACTTGTAGGCTTGCAAGTTCAATCTTCAAATTTCACCTTTCTTGCAAAATCTCAAACCCAATGCATCTAGTCAACTATTCCAATATATATATTGACATATTTAGTTGGTATATGATTATTTTATTTCATTTTATATTGACGTTGTAATGTGGTTGATGATGTATGATTCAATTATTATTGTTGTAATGAATTTAATGAGTTATATATTGTTCATGTTAATTGATGTAGAGTTGCACTATGATGCTGATAATGATAGACAAAATGGGTAATGGGAATGATGATAGATAAAAAAATGTAATTTGATTAACGAGTTAAGTGAGATGAATATTAGGTGAATCGAATTTATGATGCATAGTTAGTGTAATGTGATAGTAAAATGTATGAAAAAATAGATAATGTATGTTTGCCAAACTAACTTGTAGTGATAAATGCGTGTTGACATGATAATCTAATTTGATTGTAATATGTTGGTGTGATAAATATAGCAAGGGGATTAAGATTAGTGATGTCCCCCCAATGTATGGTTAATTGGGTTCATTTAGTTACTACCCCTCAGTAGTCAAGAATGAACCGCGTAAAGAAAGAGTACATCATCGGGAAATGATTGAGTGCACTAAATGGATCGAAAAAGCGTGTGATGAAAGGTTCTTATAATATAACCCTCAACATTCATGTAAGAACCATAAGAACACAAGTGTTTCATTAAGGAGGTAAGGTTATAATAATCACCTACCTAGGATCAAGACGATGAGTAGCAGTGGAAGCATGTAGTATGAAGGCAACGTGGGTGTATGAACCAAACTGAATATCAAGTGGAGTAGCGACAGGATGTGTGGAGTGTTATGGTGGCCAACGTGAAGTAGTAGCATAATGTTGTGGATGAAGTGGATGGGATGGTGGATAAATATATGGACATGGTGGAGAGTGCGCATGAGTGACAAAGTGTGACAATGAATGAGTAACAATCTGAGCACTTGATGGATAATCTAATTCAACATGCTGATAGAACCTAAGAAAAATGGACCGATCATGTGAGCGATGGCCATAGGAAATGAAACCTTTATCTTCTAATTGTTGTAATCTCTTGTGAAGGGTCAAATAATCATTATCTTTATGGCCATTGATGCGATGGTAATTACAATAATGTTGGTCATGATGACGTTGTATCCTATGGGGAGGATGATGTTGGTTAGATGGTAATCATATTAGACATTTGCTAAGTAAATTACGCAACACATCATGTGGTCTAGCATGATTAGAGAAATGTAATGGTTTGCAAGAAATAGGAAGAGATGTATCCTATCACAAAATAGGAGATGAATGATGTTGTTGTGATGTAGGATGTTGAGCTTGCTTTCTAGATGGAGATTTGGTAAGATGCTCAATTGATGATTATGTAGAAGAAAGAGATGATATCATGGTGGTAAGAGGAGGTGAAGGATCAATAACATGTGTTGATAGAAGATCTTGTTCTAGGTCAATGAATTTGTAACATAAGAGAATAAATGACTCACATGTATCATATTGTAATCCTTGTTTGAGAAGTGGAATTAAACCACGACAAAGGAGGAATTATTTCTATAGGTCAGTAGGTTGGAATACTAATTGATGCATACATGTATGGAAGTGTAAGATATAATTCTTAATAGGTTTTGAAGTTCCCTGATGTAAATTATGTAGGTGATCATAAGTAGCTCTAGGGAAATTTTTAATGTTGAACCATCATAAAAAGGCATCTTCCATGTCATAATAAATACTCATAGACTCAAATGGAAGATGAGTGTACCATTTCAATGTATCATCAATAAGACTATGTCTAAAGGCCTTAAGTAGTAACCTATCATTAGAATATGTGGTCATGGATTTATGATAATGTTGTGAGTGTAAATGAGGATTACCAATACCATTGAAGCATGTGAATGTAAGCATGATAAATTCCTTCAGAAATGTAGAGTTATGAATCTTCTTAGGGATGGGATTACCATGAAATGAGTTGTTCTCTATTGAAGCATAATAATCCCTACTTTCTAAAGTGAGTGAGTGAACTTGAGATTATAATTGACTTATGACATATATGAGAGAAAATATGTCGTGTGGAGGAATAGTAGGAGATGGCAATAATGTATTGAGTGGTTGTAATTCACCATTATGTGTAATCATGGGTCTTTCTAAAGAATATGAAGGAGATTTTGGTGCTAAAGGCACACTAGAAGTAGGTACTGAAGAAATAATTGGTGATGGGGAGTGTGGAATATGTGTTGGAGTATTAGGATTAGCGTCAAAAACCTCCCTAGGAGATGAAGTAATATAGGGAAGTGAAGGTACACTAGTAATAGGAGATGTATTGATAGATTGAGAAGAAGATGCAGTAATGGATGGAGAGGAGGATATACTAATCTATGGAGAGGAAGATGCACTAACAAATGGAGAGGAAGATGGACTAATAGACGGGGAGGAAGATTTCGTAGTAAGAGTAGATGTAGTAATAGATGTGAGAGATGAAGTATATGTTAGAGAAGTAGTAAACTCATGCATGAGAGTAGACACAACCTTAGAAGGAGATGGTGGAGTAAGAGATTCACACTTGGCAGTATGGAAAGTAGAAGTATTATGACTATCATTTATTTCATGCACATTGGATAGAGATTCAGAAATGAAAATGTCATCAATCATACTATCAATGGGATCATCAAAATAACATGAGAGTGTTTGCACGCTAGCATGTAATAAATCATAAGAATTAGTATCAAAAGTATGAGAATCTTGAGATAGGTTTATAGTTTGACTAGGTGAGGAATGCACGTGTGAGTTATTGTCAATACCAAGCATGTAATCAATAAGAGAATCATCTAGGATTTCCTTAGAAATATCAGAAGTTGGATTGCTTGTAAGTGTATAGCAAGGTGTACAACGAGTGAATGTTACTGGATCCGAAACAATACTAATGATAGCGGGAGAGTCCTAAAAAATAGTAGGAACATATTACTGATCATTTAAGATTTATTGTTGAATATGATATGGTAGAGTAAGATTACTATAGGGAGATGTGATCTCAACGATAACAACCTCATCATAAATTAAATTGATGCTAAAATGAGACATAATGGGCTGCGAAGGCGAAGAGATATCTTGAGCCATTAGGGTTTGAAGTGGATCCTAGGGTAAAAATTTTCTAAAGTACAGGTTCACCAAAATTATAATTAACTAAAATCCTATTTTTACATTTAATCTAAATAAGTACAACAATATAAATGGTTGAAATAAACATAAATATAAATCTACTTAATTTATTTGATATTTTAAATAAATTGAAATAAACGAAATAGAAAGGATAGGGTACTAACCTAAAATGTACTTACCTCGTAGTGACTTGGGACTGAGTGAAATGCTGGAACAACATAATGGAGTGTGATGACAAGCTCCAAAAAGTTGTAGAAGTGGCATATTTGACTAACTGGGGTGCCTGGGGAAGGATTAGGGTGCATGGGGTGCCCTAGTCTGCAATATGGGTGCCTTGGTCTACAGAATAGGTCCAGAACTAGTTTGGAAATGGTTTTTTAGTCTTGACAGTCCTTCACTTTTTTCACACTAATGTCAAAATTAAGCTCGTTGGTGTCGTTGTAAAATCAAGTTGAAGAATGACCTACAAAATCCCACACAAAGAAACAAATTACAAAAAAGAAAGATGCATATGAAGGGGTCATACTGACCTTAGCAGTCACAATGGTGGACTTACGACTAAGCACTACACTACATCTCAGACCCAATGTAGTTATATGTGATTGTGTGCAAACGTGTGCCTAGGATGCCCTAACATCAATGATACAGAGATATCGGGAAATAACTATATAAAAATTCAAATGGTAGATGGAATAGAATGGACTTTCCCTTTCCTATGCATTGTGATGCAGAATAAATTCCCAAATTCAGTCCCTTTTCCTATGTTATAGATATACCCTTTAATAGAATAGTCCACTACTATTGTGTTTATATAGGGATCTCTTTCTCAAATTTTGACACTAATGACTCGACATGCCGACTAGTGCCTAGGGGAATGGGAGGGAAAATTACAAAAACCGACCTCAAAAAAAGAAAATAAAATCAAGTATGACAGGGACCGGGGTGCCCCAAAGTGGGACAAGGGCACCCTAGGCACCCTAATCCTTTCTTGGCTGCCTCAGTCAAAGACTAGAGATGACAATTGTACTAGAACCGATAGATATGATCTCCTAAGACTTGACCAGAACTATATGCATAAATAAATGACAAATGTATAAGACCAACAAAAACACTGACTAGGTTGATGATAAGAATACAGGATGGATCATTAGTGAATAATTTTATTACATAATATCCATATATAAAACAACATACTTAACATTATAATAGTAATAATAAGTGTGTGATTTTGTGACTACACCTTGTAGCTTTCAAATTAGGCCCTTCAAGTACTTTACCATGTATATTAGTGAACTGTTACCAACCTCTCCTTATTGTGACTCAAAATTTCATTAATTCCTTTTTATTTTGATGCTTCTTCCCACTTAGTTATTATGTATAAGTTTTTAGAGCTTGTATTTCCACCTAACTCTCTCAATCTACCAATATGTCTCCCATGTCTTTATTAGTACATTCACTACAATGTACAAAGGGTCTCAATCATAGAAATATGAGTCTTGAGGGAGGTTTATAGTTGTATATGCTTCTCAATGTTTTAGAGAGGATTGTCAAGACTTTAATTCACTTCTCCTTCTTTGTTTCAACTTGCACTCTTCTCCTAGTTGTCTTGATCACTTTTCTAGGATAATCTATATTGTACAGTTCTCTAGGCTTGACTGTTAAGAACAAATAAAATATATTAAGCCATTTATCCTTCATGACCTTCATTGCATTTTTAACATGGGAATTCCTTGGAAAAACTTACAATTTAACCCTTGTCTACAATGAAGGAATTTTACTACTCTTGATTCAACTTGTTTTTTTTAACTCACTAATGTGTATCTACAAGTTTATTTTTAAGACTCACATTTCCCATCTAATCAAGAGGTATTTCAAGCTTCTAACCATCACAATCTATTAATTTAATGTCTTAACAAATTTCTTGAGGCCTAATTCATTCATTCAATACCCTTAAACAACTTGGTTCTTCAAACCCTAAGGAGGGTTTCACACAGACCTGATAGGAGGTATTTATTTACCAACTAAAAACCACATATCTTTAGACCTTAGAACTCATCACCCTATCATATTTTAATCTCCCTCACATTTTGAACTTACTAGATAGGCTCTATGTATCACAAAACTCGTAGATTGATCATAAATTCCTCTACTTTTTCTTAGGAGCAGGGTATTTTGCCTTCTTAAGGATTTCCACTGTTAAAAAAGAAAAAATGTTTTTTTCTAAAGATTCCTAAAGGTCAAATAATACTGTACCTTGGTCACAAAGTCCTTACTCTCATTCATCAACTTTTTAGTTCAAAACTTCCATCACAATCTCATTCTAGTAGGTCTTTCACCATTTCCTTTTACTGCTACAGTCTGAAACAAGGTGCTCAAGAAAATGTACATACATAAACAATGAATTCTGGAAAGAATCACTTTGTAGACACCACAAATTCCCTCTTATCGTTCATAACTTTCTCTATTATTGCATGCATAAGTTTTAAGGAATCAATACAATGCACCAATCAATGATAGACTATCATTACCAAGTATAAACTCCAAAAGTCAGTTTTCTTGAAGCTCTTTCTTGATTCACATTCAAATAGAATGCTTCAATCAGTCACACTTTTGTCTTTTATAGCCTTTTATTCAATTGTTTACCGAATACAAACAAATTTAGCCTTCATAATTACATGCTTAGCCCTTAAGCCAACTTAAGCATTTAGGTTAGGAATCCAAGTTTTAAAACACCCAACACACACTAAAACGTATAATCCTCCATAGGTCTTTTCATGCATGCCAACTAAAAATTACCCATAGAGTTCATTTCAACACTTATATCAAGACAAAATAGCATTAAATTTCAAACTACAATTTTGGCATGAAAATGCCAAATTCAAATTCTTATAAGGATTAAACACAACTTATGACTTGAAATGACCCCTAATAGACCCCTAGACCTTCCTAAATATTAATCAAGCCAAAATTTTCATGAAAGACAAAATTTTACTAATGGAAGTTGTCTACTTCTATACAAATTTTCCTTCCCAACCAAAGAGGAGTTCTTACGTCGCTTGGATTCAATGGTGTGCATTATTCATCCCACGAGTAACTCTAAACCCTATCAACATTTTGGATTTTAGTGATTCATTTCCTAAAGGAACTAAGTCAAGATAAAACTACTAAAACACTTATGTCTCTTGACACCAAGATATAAAGCTAAATGCATAGTATATAATGTACTCAGTGTAATAGTAGTGGAATATGGTGTTCCTAATCTATGTGACCTAGTCATTGTGTTGATTAAAACCCTTGTGAAATGCTTGGAGTAACGTTTTGATTGTTAAGATAGCTTCTATGATATTTGTATGCTTGTAGATGGGTGGATCTAGACTCCTTCACCTGGTTAAGTGATTAAGGCTTGTAGCAGGGACTTCCCTAGATGATGTGCAACTAATTTAGGAAGATTTAGGAAGGTCCTTTGATTTCTTTTGGAATGATGAACTTGTAAAAAGAGCTTGTAAGAATGTCAGATGAGTTGTAATGTGATAGTGAATTTTCCTATATAGTCTTATGTATGTGATATATTATGATAAGGGTGCCCTTAGGAAGATTAAAAATCCCAAAGAATGATATAGAATTAAAAGTAGAGACAATTATTAAGAAGGGGTAGGACCATATAGGTCGTCTAAGACCAGACCCCACTCTTCCATATTGTTTTAGATAGCAGATGGAAACCTGCAAACTCAAATTTGTGCCATGAATATCAGATGTTTTATGTTACTTTGATTGACTAATATTTCCAAAATTGATGACAACGCATAGTGTAAAGAAAATAATTTTTTGGAATGACTATAAAGATTAGGAGATTGGATTTCTAGTGTGAGCATTTGTCTTAGCAAGAATACAAGGCCAAAGTTGGCATTGCACAAGGAAAAGTTACCAAATTTTAGCGTTTACAGTACCTTAGACTTTACATTTTTGCAAATTCACATAGCGGAACATTAGCGACAATCTAATTGAGAGAAACAACAATGTATTTATTCCACACCAATAAATTATACTCTCAAATCATAATATCGTTGGTGCATATTAGAGTTTAGAGCCATTTTTAATAATTTTTTGATTGTGATATAGTAATGCAACTAGATTGAAGCCAATTTTCAATAAATAGTGAGAAACTTGTGGATAAGATGACATAATTATTAATTAATATAGACTCGTTCAAAAAATAATGTGATAAATCTAAAAGATAAAACAAAACTACGATAAATCAAAGATAAACACTTGTAAATCAATATGTCTCAATATTTAAAAAATAATTATACTTAATATATTTACTAGTAAATAAAAATTGAAATTCAAATATAAAAAAAATGTGTAAAATTAAAATAAGTAAATTATGTTTTAATCATTACTTTTATTTAACTTAATAGTTAGTTTTCCACGAACCATACTACCTCCCACATTTGTATTGGATGGAAGTTACTTGTCATTTACATAGTTTGGTTTTGAACATTTTTAATTTAAATAATATAATTTAATTGTTTGTAATGATAAATATTTTTAGAGTTATAGAAACAATTACATGAAGAGATATGTTCTACTCAAGGCATTAAGTATATATTTAGAGACAATTGTACATGATATTATTTAGAGATTATAAAGACACAAAATAATAAATAGAAAGATTGAAGAAATAAACATACTCATCCCAAAATTAAATAACTATTATATTAATAAGAATGCCACTTCCATTATACAAACCTTCTATTAATAATAACGCTTCTAAATTATATATAGAACTTGACCTAAATTTAGCAACTTCTAAAAGAACGACAAGCATTTCCAAGTTTTAATGTTAGTGTAAAATCCACTAACATTCTTCACTCCCACCGACAAAAACCTCCGCGACTAATATAAGAAGACGTGGAGAGAATAAAATAAGATTGAGTAGGTGGTAAGTTTATTCTAAACACGTGGAATACTAATCGTTCGTGGACCAACCAATGATTACGTGAGACGTTGAACAAGAATGCCCCTAAACGTGGAAAGTAGTTTTACATTTTAAAAAATTAAAAAAAGTCTGACCGCCCAAAACATTCCAAATCAGATCTAAATAAATCCCACCAAATTGAAGACGACAATATTTTTAAAGCAACAAGAAGAGTCGCGATCTAATTACTTCTCCTTGTAGTGTGAAAAAGTTTATTGAAGAGTAATACTTGGGATATATTTAAGCATATGATTTTTTTTAATCGGATTATACAATTTTCAAAATGAAATAATAAATGAAAATTGTTTCAACTATGATGTTATTTTTGTTATTAGGGGTAGTTTCATATATAATAAGTTAATTTTAAAATTGTAAAAATATTGAAAACATTAAACTGCATAGTAATATCACAACTAATTATATAGGTAAAGGTATTATTTAGTGTTTTTAAAAATGAAATATAATTTTATATGTCATGTGTTGTATTAAAGTGTTTAGTAATTCAATATCGTATGTCACATTGATCATAATCATTAGTAAAGTTTGAAGTGTTATTTAATAGATTTATTTATTTTTGTTTTTTAAAAATATGGATTGATATGTCATGTCGTGATAAATTGTTTAGAAATTCTATGTTGTAAGTCATATCATAATTATTACTAAATATGTTAAGTTGTCCTCTAAAAGTATCAAAAAGGTCAATAGAAAAATATTTGAAGTTAACTAACATTGAAAATATTTAATTGAAAGGATTATTCAACGATAAAACCTAAACGAATATTCCACTTGTTAACTAACATAAAGAAGATAAGTGCATTTTAAGTATTTTTGGATTAAAAAAGTACGAGTCCAAGCTTGAAGACATAAGAAATTCAACATACAAAAAATGATACTAGCTTCCAATTGCTTGAAAATATGAAGTACTAATAACTAGTTTGTCCCACATAAGCAAATGTGATTGCTACACTAACCTTCCTTCAACCTTCAACATGAACTAATAATTAATAAAAGAGGGTTTTAGATGCCTATCTGATTTCTTGTAATTTTGGAGACCTTTGTCACAAATAAATATTATAAATTAGATTTAGAAAATAACATGAAGAACACTCAGAAAAATTGATACATTTAAAAAATATAAACTAGGACCATTTTGTTTGTTTACTATACCATAGTTGTACAATTATGCCAACTATTGAGTAAGACAAAATTTGAATATAGAACCATGTTCTTCTACTTTGGGGCTTTAAAATCCTCACTCACCTTTATCAAATTCTTTGTTAATCTCTAGTAAATTAATCTCCTTCCTTGGAACATGTTGGTAAGATTTTATGTCACTACGATTTCTTCGATTATTTCACACTTTCTCAAATGACAATGTCATAAGTTTGCAATAATGGAGAAATCACCAAGAAAGTAGTCAACATTATGTATATGAAAAATAAGAATAATGCGTGTATAAGTAAGTAAAGAGTGTAAAAAGTGTGTAAAAGGAAAGTGTGCACCTAATATGTAAGAGAGTATGAAATAGCCTATTTGTTTGGAGTTGTTGGATTTGAATGCAGATGGTGAGGTTTTTGGGCTATCTCATGCCAAGTGTGAGTTTTCTGGGTGATCTCACATCAAGAGAAGAGTGTTGGGGAGAGAGGTATAGCTTTTCTCTCCTTCCATGGCGCTTCTCGAATAAGCACCACTGCAGATGGTACGTCCCTAGTGTGTTCCTTTTGTTCCAATTGTAACTGAAATGTAACTGATAGATCGAATTCGCTAACTGGAGGCAAGTTCTTGCTACTAATCTAAAAATTGTTGTATTAAACTGTGATCAAGTGAGAAAATGACTTTTTTTGCCCCCAAGACACAAGCGCCTAAGGGGGACACAAGATCCCACTGCTACTGTCGAGTACTGGGTGCTAGTGTATGTTTTGTGTTTTGGGCCCAAGTCTTATTCTAAGTCAATATGTAAATGTGTTCATGTGTTGGTTCTATACTGGGTTGATCTTTATTGAGGCTCTGAGCTATTGTAGGGGTGATTTGTTAACCCAATAGATGTCCCCCTTGTTTGGGGTGTATGTGATGGTTGTAGGAGAATACATTCCAAAAGAGAGGAGCTCAAGCTGATATGCATATATGAAGTGGATACCTACAGGGGGTAGGGGATGTGCATGGTAGAAACAAAGGCACATACAAACAAGATGGCTAGTAAACAAATGTTAGTTGCAACAATAGCTAGCATGCAATGAAAGACACTGTATTAAGCAAGTAGGAAGAAAAAATGGACCGTGAAAAGTGGGTTTCATACATGGGACATCGCTCACAATGTCACAAGAAAATCGGGGACGAAGTAGCCAAAATCATATAATGATCAAGCAAGACATAAGGCATAACCCACAAACAATAGAAAACAATAGGAAACAAGAAGTGGTAGATAGTTATGGTTGTATTGATCCTACAAGAAAAATGTTACACATGAAGCACCCATTAGCATGTTAGAGAGATAAATAGTATGTCAAAACATGTATAGATCAACAAAAACTAAAGTGACAATAATGAGAAGTAGTAAATAATGTAACAATATAACCTGTGATATGTGAAATTTGAGAGTAGTAAAGGTAGATGCCCCTAGGAGCTTCAGTGGGACTGGTAAAGAGCAGTGTCAAGCATCATGCATTATGTGAAAATATGTTAAAGTCTTGCATTCACCTCAAGAAAAGTAAGAAAAGTAGTAATTGGTCATTGTCTTTGGCCATTTTTGTTTGCTTTATATTTTCTCTCTTGGTCTTACACTTCTTCTTTCCCAGTCTGTCTTTTCATACTTCGACATTTCTTATTCTGAACACCAACACCCAGCTAGGATGTCAGCGCTAGATGCCCCCGTCTCGTCTGGGCACCCCCGACCTCTTTCTAATTTGCTTGGATCTTTTGGGTCTTTCCAAGCTGTTTGGACATCTTTCTTTTACTAGTCAGCCTTTAGTGGTTAATTATGAAATTCAAACAAGGTAATCATAGAAATATAAATCTATGTGACCATAATAAAGGACCAAGCGCAAAGCATTAGCTATCACCACCTAAGGTTGCATCCAAGAGCATTCTAAGAGCATTTAAGCATATATCTATTTCCACACAAAGGAAAAGGGATTGGCATTTCTACATACACTTCATAGGAGGGGAAGTTCATTCTTTCATGCACACATCTATCAATGTCTTTTACATTTAGCTATTTCTTGCTATCAAGTGCGACATGCACAAGATCCACCTAGGGCACGATTTCGACACACACACACAAACATAGAACTACATTGGGTCTGAGATGTAGTGCAATGCTCGGTAGTAATTTCACTTTCTTGACATTCGAGGACTATCCGACCACTCATTTTGCACATTTATTTTTAGGATTTGATATGTTTTGAGGGTTTTTCAAGGTCTTCTTTCTTATTACAGGTTTTAGGTGAATAAAAGTGAATTCCAACATCATACAGGTGATCAAAGGTGACAAGAGGTTAACATCTTGTGACCTTGTAAAATCGAGTTCCGCAGCTTCTGAGCAGTTCATGTTGGCATGTGGTCCCATAGGTGTTATTATTGATGAAAACCCACATTAATGAAAAAGTGTATGATGGATTAGAATTATATGATGTTGTGGCTGGTGTTTCCATGATGATTCAGATGTGTATTTGATGATACAATGATATTCATTGAGGATCGATTGCTCTTGTAAGCCCATTCACCTTCATAGGTAATGTTTCTTGGTGGTATGAGCTTCTTGGTTGCTTGATAATCTTGTTATCATGATAAATATCAGGTTTGGAGAGTGTTTAGGCACTCACAACAGTGGCATGGTGTAGATACAGGTCATTCACTATGTTATAGGTGCTCATTTGGAGCATATGGATGCTAGGAGGTATGAGCTTTAGTTTTTGAGCTACATGAGATGATAGATACATGTATTCAGGTGTATCAGATTGTTTTGGGTCATTTTGATTACTTTCATGATGTGTTATAATGTTTTTTCAGTTGACCCTAGCTTCTACAGTGCAAAACCTTAAGGTGATGCTATGCAAATGAGATAGGCTAGAAATTTTGAGGTATGGTTATGACATTATGATGATTTAAGATATTTTCAGGATGTGTAATGGTGATTTGGGAAAAAATTTAGTGTTCCATTAGGTGTATTTTGCATGTTATGTCAGTTTTTGTGAGAAAGGGTCAAAATCTAATGTAAATCCAGCTCGAGTTAGAACTTTTGATGCTCACCCTAAATTGTGTGCTTTGCATGGGACCTTGTGGATTTCAGGGATTTTTATATGGTTAGTCTAGAAGGTTTAAAAATATGTATATATTTCATTTCATCGTCAGGTTTTTATGAACAAATGTCAAGAAGATAAAGTGGTCTAAAACCCTAATTAAACCCTAGCTAGGAGCAGCTTGCAGAAGAAGAGGTATGGTGAGATTTTTTTGATATATTAATAAAAATTGATAATTGTATGATTTATAATACTCTCCTATATTTCCATAAATGTATTTTTGATATCATGGTGATGAGTGGGCCCCACTCACACAGGTCAGTTTATGAAGAAAAGTGTTTTGGGACAAGGTTTCCCAAATGAGGTATGAGCTAAATTGATTTTATGAAATGTATGTGAGATGATATATATGTACATGTAAGTTTTAGGAAATGTTCATGTAGGTACATGGAAAATGAGTTCCATTCAGATTGACTGGTAAAGGGTAGTTTTAAGGCCTTAAAAAGTTGTGTTCAGTAAAATGGTCATATCTGGAGCTACAGGTTGAATTTTGAGATGATTAAAAATGTGTTGGAAAGATGATTCAGATATATTTCAATTTATATGAGGATTGTATCATTATTATAATTTTTAATGAGGTTTCCATGTCAATCTTTGGATAATAATATTATTGCCAATGCAGGACAAAATGTGTTTTACCGAAATTTTTGAGTTGTTTGAAGAATTAGATGGATTAGATGGTTCTTTATATCAGATATAATGTGAAGAGGTATTTATTGTTCATATAAATGTTTTTATGAGCTAATTTTTGGAAACGAATTTTTTGGCAGAATGATTTGATGAAGACAAAAGTTGTTGTGGTTTGATCAAGTGGTTGATTCAAGGATTATAAATTGATTAGAAGTGTTCTAAAGGTTCTGGAAATTACATCAAGCGGTCACATGGCATGGTTTTTTTTATTTGAAGTGATTTGGTGGCATGATGAATTTTCAAGGATGATGAAGGGTGTAGGAAACATCAATTTTGAGAAATACAAAGAGTACTTGCCCCATTAAACGAAATAAGTTGTTTGGTTGAGATGAATTAGGACCATGTAAGAATGTTAAATGATATTTTAATCATATGTAAGGGTTTATGGGTCATTAATAAGTATGGTTTCATGTAAGGGCAATTTTATCTTTGTGCCCATGGGATTTTGAGCCATTTTTGGCACATGTGATGAGGTTTTTAGCTAGGGTGACCTACTTAGGTCACTTGTGAATAGTTTACTTAAAATTTGGGACTTTTTCTTGATTTATGGGTTAAGCCAAAGGAGGGAAAAAGTTTGTGTTTCAATTTGAAATCAAGGGGATCTTATAAAGGCATAGTTTTGGGTGCTTTTGCAAGATAGTTGTGTGTGTGCAAGGTGTGTGACATAGTGTTAGGAAATAAGGTATAAAATATGTGGAATAATACCTCACAGAATCGTAATATTAGAAACTAATATGCAGAAAATATTACAGATTTGAAATAAAAGTGCAGAATAATAAAAGAACAACACAAAGAGACAATATTTAGTGTGGTTCACCCAATTTGGGCTACGTCCACCAAGAATCACTTGCTCATATTTTATTACAAGCCACCGCTTTCTAAATACAATACCATGATCTATTTGGAGCTATGATCAGAAAACTCTACAGAATTCACACCTGAATTTAAACACATCTACAATTTTATATCAAACCTACCATATGCACAAAACTACATAAGTAGACAACTACTTAAGTAATTTTACAAAAACGTGGGTATCAAAGCATGGGCCAAAACCGTCCCATAAACCTATGGGTCAAAAAACCCACCCATATCAGAAAAGTACATTTCCCAGTATATTAGACACAGTTTTCAACGCCAAAAAAAATTCTCGGGGGTTGTGCCTCCGAACCCCCACTCGGGGCCCAGCCATGTACAATACTCTTAGTGTACAGTATTCAACACTTTCTCACATGAAAACAAGATCCAGAACCTAACACTTAGGTGAATGAAGCTTGCAGGTGTATGAACATGAATTGAGATCATATAAAGTGTGTTTCAGGTTGAGGAATATCATCAATCATGTGTGTAAGAGTTTAAAGCATTGAGAAGTGAAGAAAGAGTTAGATTGTGCAAGTTGAAGACCTAGGGTTTGAACAAGGGTTTGGAAGAGTTTGGAGTTGAATCTTTGGATTGCTATAAGATGTAATATCAGAAAAAATTTCAATGGGCTTTCTTCCCCTTGAGGGTTTCCCACTTACATCTTGTGTAATGGTGTTACTTATCTTTCTCTTGGTTTATTGAATTAATATTATATGTTGTTGTGCACACATTAGTGAATGGATAATTGATTAATTATTTATGTGAGTGATCTGAAATTGATGTTGATTTTTTTAGGAATGATTCCCCCCCCCCCTCTTAGTCCATTATTCTTCTAATAATTGGTATCAGATCAGGTCCTATTGGAGAAGTTTGACAACTTAAAAAGAGATCTCGAAGTACAAAGTGGCGAGTGTTAGAGTCATAGGAAAATAACCAATGTTTGATGGAACAAACTATGCATTTTGGAGGCTAAATATGAATACCTACATTATATCACAAGGGTTTGATGTTTAGAAGATCGTGGAAGATGGATATTCTCCTCATGTTACTCCTATAACCAGTCAAACAAACAAGGTAACATGAACACAATTCTAAGGTCTTTAATGCTATCATTAAGGGTCTTGGAGAATCTAAGTTTGGGAAAAGTAATGTACTACAAATCAAAAAAGGAATAAAGGAAGAAATTGCATGTCCTATATGAAGGTGACTCAAAGGTAAGAATTGCTAAACTTCAAACCTTCATAAATCAATTTGAATCTCTTAATATGAATGATGAAGAGTCCATTGTTGCATATCTACTTAGGGTTGAAAAATTTGTCAAAAACATGAAAGGATTAAGATAAGAAGTAAAATAATAAGTGGTTGTTCAAAAGGTTCTAATGTCACTAACTCTAAAATTTGATTCCAAGATATCTGCTATAAAAGAAGCAAAGGATTTAAATACTTTGAAGTTGGATGATTTGCTTGGTACATTGACTACTTATGAGATGAGAATAGGTGATCTCAAACCTACCCAGAAAGAGGTTGCATTCAAATCTGAAATAAAGACTAAAAACAAGAAGGTGAAGGATGATGAATCCACTCTTGAGATTGAAGATGAAGAGCTCTTTACTATGATAGCTAGAAGATTGAAGCTTGAATGTGGTAGGTATAAAGGTAAGCTTCCTTACAAATGTTTTCAAATGTGGTAAGATAGGACATTTTTATATTAATTGTCCTCATAAGACTAAGAAGGAAGATCACGATGAATGTATGCATGATATTTATCATGACAACAAGCACATAAATTATGACAAGAGAAAGAAAAAATTTAATAAGTTTGATTACAAAAGGGATAAAAGGAGTTTTTATAAAAATGAGAAGAATTAATTCTTTGATGCAAGTAGTGCTGTTTTAGATTATGATTCTAAATCTGGTTATTAGGATATAGGAAATGAGGTTTTTTTCATGAAAAAAAATGAAAAAATATCTTCTAGTGATGGCTCTTATTTGTTAGGATATTTTATATCTGGTTATTGTAAATATTCTAGTGAATATGACGAGGATGTCAAAAATGATCTTGAGGGCATTCAAAGAAATATAAAACATGTTGATAATGAGAACAAGAATTTGAGACTTCGGGTCAAAGAGTATGAAATTCATATTCAAAAGCTAGAAGAAGTTTACAACTCTGAATCAAGCAAGCAAAGTGAGTCCATTAGATTATTGAAAGAGAAGGTAAAGTATCTTGTTTTCAATCTTGTAGGATAAATATGGTTTGTGCTCAAAATGTCAAGAAGATATAGAGTTTCTAAGGGCTGAGTTATTAAATGCTAGCAAGAGGACTATGTCCTTTTAAAAGTTTGAGAAAAGTAAAAAAGACCTAGATGTTCAACTTGGCAAACAAAGAGCAATAGGTGATAGAGCTGGTTTGGGTTTCAAAGAGGAATCTAAAGGTAAACAGTTGAAGAAAGAAGAAATGGTTCTAAGCAAAGAGGAAGGTAAACCCATTAGCAGGGAAGAAAAGAAGGAGACACTAATCAAGGACAATGTGAAACAAAGGCCTATTAGGAAGCCTAATGCCTCAAAGTATGAGATAAATTTCAAAGGATATTGCTATAATTATAAATACTTCAGTCATAGGGATAAAGAGTGTAGGAGATATTCAAGAAATACACAACCTTGGAAAGATAATAGAAGTGAATATGCAAAGTATGTTGTATGTTACAAGTGCAATGAGATAGGCCATGTTGATACATTTTTCTTGTATGATTCACATAGACATGTTGATGGCTTCAGGAGGAAGAATACAGTATTATGCTACAAATGTAACAGAGTATTTCATGTTGCAAGGCACGTCTATTAAGGTTAATCAAGTCACAACAAGGGTTTTCAAGGTCCTATAGAGAAAGGAAGTGGAGTTCAAAAACCTAGAATGTATGATAATGGCCAAAGAAGAATGTGGGAACCTTGAAGGGACCGTGGTGTCTCACCAAGAACTATTAATGATGGAGTGAAATGTAAAACACATGGTTTAGATAAAAGGAAATAAAATTGTGGAATTCTACAGGTGCCCAAGAAGGATTGAGACCTCTTTAAGGCCTTCATTTAGGTCATTATGGTACATATATACCTTCACTATGCTTCTTAGAGGTATATCAGTGCATATGAATCATTTTTGTGAGGAGAGTGTTCTGAGTCAAAGTGTGTCTCATCCATATGATCAAGGTATGCCATTTTATGCTCTTGTTGATTCATGACTGTTGTACTTGTGTGAGATGTCATGCTCTCAGTTTTATGGTAATTGAATGTACACGTATGAAGGTCTTATGGTCTGTGTTTGCATAATCATGATAAGTGGTTCCTCTAAGTGGGGTATATATGTTCATGAGTCCCTTGATATATCATAAGAAGTGTGTAACTGGTTTATAACTCATGAAGGGTGTACTCACAGTCTTTGTGTCAAAGTATGACAGTGTTGAGTGTATCTACGTTCTATGAAGAACATAGTGTCTTGTCTATGTCTTATTGGTGACTTTTGTTCAACCATGAGTTGTTATAACAAGTATTGTGTGTTTTTATGAGTTATTATTGTTCTAGAAGCTATGGAGGTTACACTGAAATGCTAAAACTTCATCTTGAGTCTCTGAGTATTCATTTTTCTTAAATTATTATAATGTCATTTCAAGTGTCTAAGCATCAAGTGTGAGTTTGTGTCTTAATGAGTCATTTTTCATGAGATTCAAAGGTTATTAATGGTCCTAAGAATGTGTTTCTGAAGATTCCCTTGTACCATCAAGTATGATATTTCTAACCGATCATTATAAAGAGTTAATCCTATGTAGTGTCTGTGAAGGATTGACAAGAGAAAACCAAGATGGTTACAGGTATACAAGTGCCTTAAATGACTTCAAATCAAGGAAAGTAATACTCAAAATGGTAAAAGGTATTGTCATAATGACATGGGTAAATTTTTAGCTCATAAGTGTAAATTGTGTGCACATGAGTTGCTTATCTTCCTTGACTAAGTGTTGATAGTACATTGTAAGTGGTATGGAAGGAATGCTAGATTTGAAGGAGTAAATGGTTGATTCCAAGGCTGAAATTTTATACAATTTATCTAAAATATATTAACTTGAAGATTCCTATGGTGTTAGATATTGAAAATGTATAGAGTCTCAAATGTTTTTGACAGTTCAATAAAGTTTTTAGTGGTAATGAAAAGACCTGACTGTCAAAGGAATGATATTACAATTTGGATATGTTGTTCTTAAGAACATGATTCAAGGCTTACGGTGCAAGGAATATGGTCTAATGGGTATCTAAAATTGGTATGTTCCCTTTGTGAAAGTGAATTCTTTGGAGATTAGATACGTTTTTCTATATTTCAAGGGCTGGTAGGCACTATGAGTGTAAAAATGAAGGTGAACAACTAATGTAGTAAGGTTAAAATGATTCTCAATGACTATAAAGCATAATTAGGTGCTTATAGATCATAAATAAGTGCAAGATGATGATATAAAGACAAAGTGTGTGTTAATTTGATGTTTATGATCTTTTGGAGTCTCAAGACTGTGCACATGCATGAATACACAATCATAGGAATATTGGTGACTCATTGAGTGTTCCAAATATCTTAAATGACCAGGGATAAGCATATTTGGGATTGAAATTGTGCTCAGGAAATGAAAATTTTAGTCTATATGGTGTTTCTCACTCAAATATGGTGTTCACAATAGGTGGTTAAAAGTGTGAAGATTTTATGCATCTACAAGTTGAAGAGATGATTCACATCATTCTTAATGAATCTGATTCTTAAGAAACAAGTCCATACATGTGTTAAATAGTCTATATGTTTTGAAGTATGCTCATGATCTATATGTTCCATATTAGGTGTGAGAGATGTTTGTTTAGTCCTCAAACATGAAAAGTCATGTAAAAAGGATGTTATGACAATTAAATTATGTGGAGCTCAATGTTGCATCCTTAATCTCAATATTATTAGTTTAAGATAGTCAGTTAGTTCAAAAGGTGTTGACCCAGGTCTGTTGATCATCCTAAGGAATGTTTCTTGGGTTATTAGTGATTCTCCAAGTGTCAAAGTGGTGTGATAACAGTGGTGTATCAGTGTGTGGATCATAAAATGAGGGTGAAGGTCAAAAAACTTTGTGAAATTTTATTTCAAGGACTACAGTGGTAAGCATAATGATAGAGTATGAAAATTACATGCTTGAGGTGTTTTTAGTCTTCATGGGCCTGAGCAGAGTTCAAGTTGGTGTCAAGCTATAGTATGAAGTCAGTTGAACTATGAAGTGGCACAATTGTGGTATTATTCAAACTAAAACATAAGTCAAATAGTTTACAAGTATAAATGACCCTATCATTTGGAATTTTATACTCTTCATAAATAATTTGAAGTTTCCTTTCCAAATAACGTTAAAGCAGTCTTCATGATAACCATTTTGGAATTTTTTATATGAATGGGAGGATAATTAGTATAATAAATTAGAAAAGAAGATTTCAAAGAAGGATAGTAAACAATAGAAGGAATTAGAGGAACCCTTACATGATTAAGCTGAGGAATTTGGGAACCTTGTTGAGTAGGTAAAGCTTCAGAAGGCACACAATCACTATAAACATTTATAGTAATTACATTATGATAAGTTAGGCAAGAAATAGAAGTATTATGAGCATTCGATAACACAACATGTTGAGGATAAAGAATAGAAACAAGAGAAAGAATATTTTAGCAAGAAATTTATTTCATTACATTCGTAATTCTAAAGATATCAGTAGGATTTTGCATATCATATTTGTTAATGGTATCAATGGAAACGTCCACATATGTGCCTTCTAATTTGTACTTATAATCAAAATAGTTATCATTCATATTCCAAAATAATGTTGAGGTCCTATAGAATTCTTAAAAGAAGCATGTATTTCATATGACAACAAGAATCTACATTGATATTATCCCTTGATATGATATTCTACAAAGGAACCAATAGGTTGTTATGAACAACTAAGGTCAAATCTATATTTATCTATTTTTATTTATGTGAGGCTAACACTTTTATCCCTTATAATTGGTTCTCTCGCATCAAAATCAGATCTTCCATACTCATGAGAGCTTGTAGAAAAGGAACCATGATCTTGAAAAATTGCTGATCTATAATAAGAACATTAGGGTTTCAAATGTAACATGCAAGGGCTAGGGCTAATAGAATTTGGACAGATAAAATGGAAAGAGCCATAGAAAAATCAAGTTTATCATCAATAAAATGAGATATAACCCTAGAAAGAAACAAAACATGCAAGAAAATATGGGTTCACCAAAATGTAGGTGTGGAAAGTGGTTTTGCACTATAATCACCATATCTAGTTGTAATATAATCTAAATGGAAATAAATCAGAAACACATGCTTATTTACAAAACTATGAGTATTCTAGAATCTCAAGGTAACTTGAACTATTTAAAATGCTTGAAAAAAATTTATTATCATCGTTTTATAGAGATACATATATATTCACAAATCCTAAGACACTCATCATAAATGTGCATTGGAAAAAATTCTCAGACAAGAAAAAAATAGCACCTTGACCAGAACTATAACACTCTGCTACTAGCACAACCACAATCATAATAGAACCATCTTTACAAATTTTAGAAACTACAAATATAATTTTATATCTATATTCCTTTGCTCCTAGGATTTTAAAATGTCTCTCATTTTTTCATAATTCACTTTGAATCACTAGGAAACAACACTCCTTCCTTGAAACCCAAATATGCTTTGATGGAGTTATTGGAGGAATTGTTATAAATTCGTTATTATTCAACCACTAAGAATTTGAATTTTTCAACATTTAGGACACAAATATGATGCAACTTATCAATAAGTCATGTGTAATACAAGTTTCCTAAGCCTTATACTTTCAATGGACGCAACAGGTAGTATGTGTTAGATGCTCTTCTTTAAATGTTTAAAAAACAAATAGAACAGAGATACTTCAAAAAAAAAATTGTAGGTATTATAACATTGATAAAAATTCACTTGTCTTAAACACATTAATGCACCTATGTATTTAGCCCTATTGAATTTAAATAAGGATTGTATTAGTATGCATTTTGACATAACAGGTGGGAAAGACCAATAAAAAGGCCAAAATCCTTAAGGTACTTAACTCAATAGTAAAAAGAGCCCACAAAAAAGGTTTATGAACCATAATGGTATGATTCTAGAAAAGTAAACAAAAAAAACAAGGAATGTGCACCAATAAAAACCTAACTTAAACCAATGGTCAATAAACACGTAAATGCAGTAACATAAAAAATTGACTAGTCGTATATTGGAAAATAAGGTCTACATTAAGGAAGTTTTTGGAACCATACTATAGATTATGCCAATGAATTAAGGCATTGACAAATTAGGGTAGTAATCAATAATTTTTTTCATTGCTTTGATTTTTAGGTTTTATGGTGGTGGCATTTCTCTATGAGAAAGGCATTTGCAATCTTTCCATTTGTATGTTGGTTCAAATTGTAGACACCCTAATTTCACATCTGTCCTAAATCAATTAATTCCCCTTCCTCATTTCCCACAAAAATACACTTTGAATTAATCAAATATAATTTGATTAATTATCCATTTCAAATCCAAAAAATAACCCAATCCTCACCACATGTCATTATTCTCCATGTTTTTCTACTATTGAATTCAAAATTCAAAATCAAATCCTCACCCACTCTTCATGGTCCCCACTCATGGAAATGTTGCCTAAAATCATCTACTTATGAATTAAAAATCTAAAATCAAATCCTCACCCATTCTTCGTGGTCCCCACTCACCTAATCTTGCCCACATTTTCAAACCATGATTACTTAAATTAATCTAAGTTAATCACTCCCCTAGGCTATAAATACAACCTTACCCCTCCCGTCTAAAGACATGGATAATAAACTTGAATGCCCTATGTCTACAGTTCTTGCATCCTTCGAGAAAAGAACATCCTTTTACCTCATCCTAATGGAAAAGAAGGCCCAAATAGCGTCATCCTGAAGCACCCCAAATCCATAATCCTTTTACCCATTTGGTGCAAAGTAAGTGGATCATTGTTGTAGGAAGGCCTTGCTCCGTCTTGAAGAAAATCACCTACATATCACACAATCAGGGCTCAATCCAAGTTTCCTAGCCCATTCTGAGGTTTGCTACAGAATGCGAAGGAGGAGGTATGATTGTTAGTATTTTAAGAATCGAACCCCTTCCTTGTTAGTAGTGACGCTGCATTTTTCCTAGCTTACATTTACCTTGTTAGTAGTGTCAATTTTTCCTAGCTTACATTTTGCAACACATTCTCTTAAGCACACCCGGTTACTTTTGATCTATTACCATTGATTTCCCAATTAGTGGCTTTATCTATCATTTTTTTATTATTGTTCGTTATTATCTCTTTTTCTGTGCCTTATGGCCTTCTTTGGTTAACCTTCACACTGTGGGTAGTGTTTTTTTTGTGCGGTGTCTTGTGGTGCATATACAGGTTGTAGTAACAATGACATTACGATGCTCGTCATCTCTTTGATCTTCACAATGCTCGGTGTCTGGCAGAAAGAACATTCATCCCATGCTCTAGCTACTCGTGGGTTGTCATGGATGACAACTTTTGGTATGGGAAACCAATCCAGAAAATTACTTTCTTTATCTCTTTATTTCTTTTTGCTACAATAATTGTTCTGTAAGAGCTCGATCTTCTTTACTAATCAATTTTTAAATCTTCATTTTAAATCACTATATATTTTGATTTCCTAACATTCATATTTTTTTATCTTTGTTTACACAACCCAAAAACAATAAATATTTGTTTACTTCTTTCCCTCTTCATTTCCAACTATATACAAATCTTCATTTTACAAGTCTAATAGTTTATATTTATTTCTTTTAATCTCATTTTTAAGGTAACTATAAATCATGTTTTCAAAAAATCCACACAAAAATATATATAGTTATTAGTTTATTTACCATTTTATTCATATTTTCTTTCAAATTTTGGCTCTTGCACATATCAATCTTAGTTTATATAGGTTTCTTCATTTAGATAAATAAACACTACAATAAAATATATGTCCTAAACTAAAGCCTATCTACCCAACTTGTCCCATCACAGCTCACCTTCCTCACTGACCCCTCCACCTATTTCCCCATCCCATATCCTCTCTGCCACGAATTCCTTCTCCACTCATAGAGCTTCATCCCCCTTCCCTCCCTCTATTTCCCCATCCACCCACTCTATTTCCTAACCCCGACCCTACTTTAATCCTATTCCTCCACCTCGGCCTTCCACATACCGCTCTCCCCATCTTCCTCGACACCACCCATCTTCCTTCCACCTTCCACCCAACTTCTTCTCCCTTCCCATGCCCCTTATTTCCCCCCACATCACTCTGTCAGCTCCCCCTCCCTTTACAATCTCTCCCCACTCCCTTGGCCATAACTCCCTTCTCCCTTCATTGAGATTCATCCCCCTTTTCTCCCCTTATTTCCTCGACCCACTCCTTCCATGCACATATCTCCCTCCCCATAGTCCCCACATCCTTTCTCATCCCAACCCCGACCACCTCGGCCATTCCCCTTCCCTCCCATCCATCGACTCTGCCAAGCTCATACCCATATTATGCGAGTCTCTCAACTACCACTCCCTTGGCCAACCTTTACGTCGTCGTCTTCTCCCACTCCTTCCTCCCACCTCTGCAATATCTTCCCTGCTCCTGCTCCTTGTCACCCTAAACCCATCCTCCATCCCACGCCTTTATCACGACTCATGTACACCCATCCACCTCGGTCTTCCACAGACCACCCTCCCCATTCCACGTCCACCCTGAACCCCTATATACTTGTCCACTCACCACTTCCCCTCATCCCTCATCGCGATACTCCTCACACACCAATCCCTTCATTCCCTTCCCTACAACCTCACCATTACACCGCTTGGTAGTACGTCTTCAAATTTCATCCACCTCTCACATGCACCCTTGACATTCCTCTTTGTTTTATTTATTTATTTTAATATTCACGACTCCTTTGGTGTCAACAAAACCAACTTCCATTCTCCTTCAAATCGACTTTCCCTTCCTCAACATCCACCTTTTCATCATTTCAATCCACATTCTTTCCATATAAGTCCATATTTTCATCTTCACAGTCATATAAGAGCTTATTCAAACCCACCATGTTCACATTCCCATCAAGTTGCCACTTCGAGTTATTTTCTCTTTATAACGATTTTCATCACACTCTTACTTTATTAAGTCTTTTATCGTTAAACATTTTTAAAAAAATTTTGGTAGCTTTGTACACCATTGTTAACAATTTTTCACCATTTAATTTTTAAGTTTGATGTAGTAATTTCTTGTGCAAAAACTTTACGATCATAACCAAACTTACTTTTTCGAGATCCATTTTCCCACTTATCGTGCAATCTTTATCGCTTTTTTAGTAATTATTTTTCACGATCATTTGTAATCATGTTTTGTGATTTTTTAATTCCTCATTTACCATCTCCACATTTTATTTTATCAACATAGTTTTGTGATTTTTCACACTTTTTGCTTATAATTAATTATTTTCAGTAATCATTCTACTAACCTTGTGTGCAGGTACAAACTAGTCATCATTTTTTTGCAGGACCTGTTTCAAAAATACAAGACCTATTCACACCTCTCTCGCCACACTTATTAGGTTTGCATTCCCCGTCATCTTTTGCACACTGGAGACCACCCGGGCTCCACAAAACAAAAAAACATTGCCTTACATTCCAATTTTCTATGACGACACTTCTGGTAACATTTTTAATGCTCTCCTTTCATTGTTTTTCTTTTCTTTGTGAAGATAATCGTTATTACTATTTTGCAATCATGATTAATTCCAATACTTATTAAAAACATAAAAAATAAAAAATCACAAAATCTATTCCAATTATATCCACGTATGCTCTTTTCATGTGCCTTGAAGCAGTCTAGAAAATCAGAAACGGTTGCGATTGTTTAGTTTCTTGTTCTAACATTGCAGGATCCATTTCCTTATGTTTCTAGCTATCATATTAATCAATTTTATTTCGTCACACTATTGATATCTGTCTGGTCGTTGGTTGTGTATGTTGTTTTCATGCACCTTCAAGTGATATGGAAAATCAAAAATAGCCATGATTGTTTTTCTTCCTAACATTTTATCTACAGGATAACTACTAATTTGTTTTCTGTAGGACCGCATTGCTAGAATATTGTCAAAAACACAAAACAAAAAAATATATCTTGCAAAACTACCACACTTCAAAAGAAAATTCCTGAAACCAAAAAAAATTAGCACGCTCAAGTATGCAATTATTTTCCACCAGTGATTTACTTCAAGTTGGAAAGAACCTTGCATTTAATCACTTCATAATTTTGTTTTTGCACGTAATCAAGGTGGATTTCATCACCACCAAAGCTACACCGATGACATGGACTTGACTACCACACACCACTAGCATTCACATCTACATTGTACTTTGAGACCTAGTCTCATCACAACATTCAGTATTTACCTCGCCCATGCTCTTCACTTACAGGTAATGTTGTCGTGCGGTGCATGTGATTCACGCCTAAATAGCTATAACAACGAAGCCTGGGCATCGTCCTTGTAAATATTAGGGTAGTTATAAGGACACCATACACATTCATCCCCCCATCACCTTCCACCTTTTCACAAAACCTGTTTTGGATGTGGTGATTCACTCTGAAGCAGGAAAGTAAGAATTGGTGAGTCTCCTCCAGTGCTCTAAGGGTTCCCCGTACCAATTCTTTCCCCGTATAGAATTAGGTATATCAGGACTAGGGTATATCGGAGGATGCATATTTTTGGAGTGATAAGAGCCTGCATCCATCATTCCACAGCATACTTCTATGATTGCATGAAACAATGATCATTCCTGAAGAATTTACCTCCTGAGCCAAAACAATTTGATCCACATGATTGTTTATTGTTCGTAAACAAAATAGTTTAACATTGTTTTATCATAAAACTTGGCCGATATCAATGTGTTCATTGTAAAATTTCAAACCCTAGTTGTGTTCCACAAAAAATCATTTCTCAACCAATTCAATACGAAGCAAAAACATCCAAACAATCCAACAACGTAGACCAAAACATCACACCGATTTCATTAGCTTGCTTCAGCCAACAATACATCTACCATAGCTTGTCTTCGGCTATATCCAACTGATATTGAGTGACTAACATTCACTCCCCATATCATCAATTTTAAAAACATCCTTCATAGCTCGTTTCAAGCTATATCAAACTAATATTGGGTGACTTGTTTGAGTTCACTCATTATTTTTTCAACCATCATGTTTATCCAAATCACAGCCAACACAAATCCTTTCATAACTCATTTTGAGTTATATCACAATCATATTGAGATTAACCTGTTTGGGTTACTTTCCCGATTAACAATCCAGAGCTTGTTCAAGCTAAATCTACACAACGTGAAAAAAATCCCCTAATAACTCGTCTCGAGTTATATCACAATCATATCGAGATAAAAATTTTCAGTTAATCTCCTTATCAGTCATCACGAGCTTATTCAAGCTAAATCTAAAGTAATCAAGTTCTCATTCAATCACACCTACTCAAAATTCCTACCCACTTTTCATTTTAATCAGGCACATCTCATCATGGTATTCACACGTAGTCACAATCATAAAAATGACAATGAAGAAGTCACACAACTAGAACTCACTAATGAAGAACAAGAACAATTCAATAGGGTGATAGAACAAAACAAAAATGAATATCTATTACGCATCCTAGCCATGGGAGGAAAACTACCCCCTAACTTCGGGACTAAAAATTTAAAAAAACTTATCGACAATGGTGAATCAAGTTATCACAATGAAATACCAAACAATCCAAATAGCTCTTCGACCGATGAGTTATTCACTAAAATTTAAGACTTAACAAAGAAACTTGAGGAAGCAACTGTTAGAGTTGAAAGCTTGCGAGAGCCCAATCCAGACCCCAATACTCACGACATTATTGATAAACCATCCCCCGTATGTCCATTTGTACAAGAATGGAAACATATGAAAGACACCATTCAGGGACTACAAAAACAATCAAAACAATTCAACTTTAAATAATTGTGTCCTTATCCATTTGATACAGATATATCATGCTTACCATTTCCGTCATCCTTTGAAATCCCAAAGTTTGATAAATACAAAAGTGAAGGTGATCCTTGTGAACATGTCAAGGAATTTTACATACAATGTCATGAAGTTTCCTATCGAGACATGTACCTTTTACGATTATTCCCCTAAAGTTTAGGAGGACAGGGTTTAGACTGATTTTTCCAACTTCCCAAAGGGTCAATCACGACATTCGCAGACTTATCAGAGAAATTTACTAAACATTTTTCCTATAACTTAGACTCATAAATAACCATTCTTGATCTCTTTAACACTAGGTAAAGGCCCAACGAAAACTTTTCCTCCTTTTGACAATGATGACGAGGATTTGCAAGCTGATTTCCCTGCTCAATACTCGAGAGACAACTAGTTAGAATTTTTGTTCCTAATCTCAATTCCAAATTATCATTCCACATGTAAATGCATTGTCTAAATAGTTTCAAAGAAGTCATTAAAAAGGGAACGCAAATTGAAAAATCCCTCATCTCTAAGGGCTTACTTAAAGCACCCTTTAGGGACCAACCTTATTATGGAGCTCCTCATAACCAGGACAAATCTAAACTCTTTAATCGAAACCGCAATATAGTCAATGATGGCGTTACTGATTCCTGCCATGTTCGAAATGTTTAGAATAATCCCATCAACACATTAAAATCCAAACAGCCAATCATAATCCCTAGAAAGGAAGTTCCTTCTCGGGACCGGCGAAGATAGTTCACTCCTCTCAGAGAAAGCCTATCTAGTGTCTTTCGTCATTTGGAAAATGCCAACATGATTACATATATCATCTTCAAACCCTTTAAAGAAGGAAAACCCAAACAAAATTGGTATAAGGACAGTGAATATTATGATTACCATCGCATAAAAGGGCACTCTACATATCGATGCATGCAACTCTGCCATTATGTCTAAGACCTAATTGAACGTGGAGACATAGAAGTTGAAAATACTTCTGAGACAAAAAAACCTAATGAAAAACTTCACATGTTCAAAAATCCCTTCCCTAACCACAATAAAAATTCAAATGATAAGGTTCAATCATCAAGCAATGTCAAGTATGACTCAGTCATCTCGAACATAGACTATGACCAAGACATAGTGGTAACTATAAAGATCAGAACTGACTGTGCAATCACCACTAGACAGAAAAAAATGTTGGTCCCTACGGAAAAAAATATGCCACTTCGTCCCCCACATCACCTCTTAATCCACCATCTAATTCTACCACCAATTCCACTCCACGACCTAAACCATCATTCAATATTGTCAAATAATTAGAGAAGACTGCAGCACAAATTTCCATCATGGAATTACTTAATTCTTCTCCCGCACTACAACGCATCCTTATGCAAACATTGAATAATGCTTGTGTCCCTGTGGACATCAATTCACAATAATTCTAGGCTTTAATTGCACAACTTATGGTCCCCAATCATATTTCATCCTTTGGTCCCGCTAACCTTCTTAATCCCAACATTGCTAATAATCATTCTTAATACGTCAAGGGTTATTTAACTCATCGTAAGATCAAGTGCGTATTAATCGACAATGGATCCGCATTGAATATTTGTTCCACGAAACTTTTACGTTGTTTAGGTTACACTGAAAATGATTTACAAAACAATATCATAACCATTTGTGGGTATGATAATAGCGTAAGAAATTTTGAAGGCACAATCACGTTGCCTCTCCAAGTTGGACCCATCACCTTAGAAATGGTATGTCATGTGGTGGATGTAGAAGTTACATATAACATTCTCGTCAGCCGACCATGGATTCACGCCATGAAATCCATCCCATCAACGTTCCACCAATGTATAAAATTTCCTCATTTGAACAAGGAATTTACGTTACATGTGGATCCTCAACCCTTTGATTATTATAGATTCCTCGAAGGACAGTATCGACATGATCACTATTTTCCATCAACAGATAAGTATGCTCCACCTCGCATAATCCCTAATGAAACATGCATCGATCCAGATACACTCCCTTCAAATGATCTGAAACCATCATCTTCTAACTAAAACACATTTTCCAATCCATTATCTTCCGCTAGTCAATAATCTTCCACCAGTCCTCCTCCCACTAATCAATCATCTTCTTCCACTAATCAAGCTTCTTCTTCTAGTAAAAATCATTCTTCCACCACACCATCTTCTTCCTCACCTAGTCAACCTTCTTCATCCAACCACACCTCTTCTATTAAGACACCTTCTCCTATGAATAACCAAACTTCAACCTCCAATCCACCCCCTTATTCTTATAACCCATTCTCTTCATCTTTTAAAACTACCAAACTAGCTTCCCTGCCACATGAGGTACCTATTGGTCCCCCATCCCACACATTTAAAATGATTAACACAAGATGCGGTGAATATCAATTTCAAAAGATGGAAAACTCCTTTTACATCAACAAATCCAAACATAGCTACGGAAAACCCAATGCTCCACATCTGAGAATCCATCCCACTTACCAAATGGGATAGTTAGTTTGGAAAAAAATTGGTTATCTTTACAACGAACATATCCCAAGTTCTTCAGGATCTTGGTTATATAATGACGACTTTTCTCTATGTTATGAGTCCCCTTAATTTACCAAAGCTCATCGAATAATGAAAAACATGCGATGGAAGGGTAAAGGACTCAGTCCAAATGAACAATTTTGTTTATACCTGATCAATTACACATAACATCATAGTAAACATGGTCTAGGTTTCAAGTTGTTTGATGTTGCTCCTGTAATAATTTCAAGTGATGACAATGACACCATCTCTGATAATGACACCAGGTCTCCACGTAGTCTATTTGAGGACCTCACCTAAACACATCTTTAGTTTGAACATTTATCTGTTAATGTCATCAATTTTGAGCCTACATATCTGACCCTCATAGACCATGGCCAACCACATCATGCGGCCATGGACATGTTCCAAAATGATGAAGCCATCAAAGAATTCCTTGGAACTCATGACAAAATCCCTACTTCCGACCATAGAATAGGATTTGAAATTAATCTAGATGAATCGGCCTATTTTGGTGAAGAAATACAATATTTAGATCCTTCACCTTCAGAAAATTTAGATCAGAAGCACAAAAAGAAAATTTCCCATAGTCAAAATCTCATCGCCACCATATCAAACAAACATGTCAATAAAAAGTCTCAACATCACACACAAAAATATTATACCAACTCCCCCAAATTACCCAACACTAATGACCTACATCAACCATTAGCATCATTCTCCAAAAAGGATACATCTAAAATGCTTGTAGAAGAAACAAAAGACATAAACATTGGCTCCACTGAATAGCCAAAAATTTTACAACTTGGCATTAGTCTGTCTGACCAAGAATGCATGGAATTCAAAATACTCCTTATTGAATTCCAAGATATCTTTACATGGACATATAAGGACATGTCAGGCATGGATCCATCTCTTGTAGTACACCACCTTGTGGTGCATCTGGATGCAAAGCCTATAAAACAAAAACTACGCAAAATGCATCCCCAAGTTACATTGATTTTCAAAGCCAAACTTGAGAAACTCTATGAAGCCGATTTTATCCAACCTATTAATTATTCGACATGGATATCTAACATAGTTCCCGTAGCCAAGAAAACCCCCGGCATCAGGATATGCATAGACTTTTGAGACATTAACAAGGCTTGTCCCAAATATTACTTTCCCTTGCCAAATATAGACATGATTGTTGATTCTACGGCAGGCCATGAAATTCTCTCTTTAATGGATGGATTTTTTGGTTACAATCAAATACGTATTGCTAAAGGGGATCAACATTAAATGACATTTACTACACCATGAGGAACCGTCTGTTATAAGGTCATGCCTTTCGGCTTGAAAATGCCAGTACCACCTATCAACAAGTAATAACTCTCATCTTCCATGCTATGTTACATGATATCATGAAATATCATGTTGATGATATATTAGCAAAATCAAAAACATGAATAGGGCATCCAGGTGTGTTGAGACGCATTTTTGATAGATTGCGTGAGTATAAGGTTCGTCTTAACCCAAAGAAATGTGTGTTCGAATTGACCTATGGTAAATTGTTAGGGTTTATTGTCTCATGGAGAGGCATAGAAGTGGATCCTGCAAAAGTTAAAGCCATTATGAAAATTCCTCCTCCTCAAAACCTAAAACAATTACACAGTCTTCAGGGAAAGATACAATCTATTCAATATTTCATATCACAGTTGGATGATAAGTGTCGTCACTTCAATTAGTTACTCAAGAAATATGCACGATTTCACTAGAACCGCGATTTCCAAGACTCTTTTGCTAAGTTAAAAGAATACCTCTCTAGCCCACCTGTTCTTATGTCACCAGTTGCCAATAAACCCATGTTGCTTTATACATCCGCCATTGAACATGCCATAGAATCTTTGTTATCACAACATAACAATCAAGCAAAAGAACAAGATGTATATTACCTTAGTCGAACACTTATTGAGCACGAAGTACGTTATTACCAAATTGAAAAAGTATGTTTAGCGGTCACCTTTGCATTCCATAAGTTACTTCATTACTTGCTCAATCACACAACTAAGTTGATTACCCACTAAATACTACAAATGTATACATGTCTCATTATGTGTACATATATCTTCATTTATTTTATGTTTTCAAATATGAAAAGCAACTTTAAATGTACGAATCTGTAACATAATTAAATGTACACATACAACATTTCAATGTAATGTTACAAATAAATTTCTACACTACAACTTTCAATCACACACATTATCAACTATACAATAAATGTTTTTCCAACAAAACACCAACCAAACAATTGATGCACAACTAACACAATAAAGCCGAATTAAATACATACAACATCAACTATAAAATAAATTAACTATTGAAAACGGTATCAAATGTAATCATGTACAAATTTATAACAACTTTGAAATGTGTAAACAACCTTAAAATTAAGTGGCCCATCTATATTTCTACACTTACAAAAAAATCACACCCCTAATCAACATCAACTACAAAAGTAATAACTATACCTCTAAATCAAATAACATGTACCATTCGGCGTTCACATCTCATGAAACACATGTGATTGCTAGTTGTAAGATAAAAGTAAGATGTTTTACATATAATAAGCTTTTTCCTTGCAAAATAGTATTGTAAGTGTTTTATTGTAATTTCGAGTATCTAAATTATAATTATGTAATTTTTATATATTGTAAATATTTAATTATTATATATAAAAAATAATAAGTGTACAATAATGATATTAACAATGTTTAAAATTATATAAATGTGAATTACTAATATGAATGTTTTTTTTATTTTTTATTTTATTTACTTGAGATGCTTCTACTTTTTATATTAAATTTATTTATCAATTTTAGAATTACTAAATCCACTTATACTTAACATTATCAATTTTAGAATTACTAAATCCACCTATACTTAACATTTTTAAAAGTTCTAAACAATTTAATTATTTTTTACACACCTATTAACATTAATTATTAGTTATATCAACAAATTAAACAACCATTTGTCAAAGTTCATTATATTCAACCTATTAATTAAAGAAATCTAAACAATGATTGATTTGTTGCTAGTAAATAAATGTAGCCACCATTTCTTTCAGTTTTTATTCACTCAGTATTGTCAATATAATAACTATGAAAATGGTACGTTTCTTAGAAAGATAATTACATAAAAAAATTAATGATATTATAAGGAAAATTAACTTTATGTTTCTTAGAATGGTTGAGTTAGAATGATGATAATGGATATTAAGAAGAACCAAACTTTGATTGGTGTCAAGTTTATTCACCTAAATTAATGAAATTCGGAAACCATTTCTTCTTCACCATTTTAAATATATACAAAGACTTGGAAATTGACAGGCTGTAGGCTGTTTTTCGTGATTTTAACCATATATTATAGCTGAAATTTTTTAGAAACCGTAGACAATGACAGGTTGAAAATTTTAAAAACCATAATGTTTTTTAAGTAGTTTATAAAATAATATAACACCTATTTCTATATATATGAGCTGATTATAGAGATATCTATAAAAATTCTGGAATTTACAGCCACCTGAAAGAACTTAACCGACATGTAAATTTTCCTTTTGACAAGCAAGGGTGGCTGTCGAATTCCAGGCCTACCTAACGGATCAACAAAAAATTTGTCCACTTTTAGTAGAGGATCACGTCCACAATGATTACATGGGTCGTTGACCTATAATGCATCGAGTTAAAAGCCCCTAAATGTGGAAAATAGTTTTACATTTAAAAAAGGTTTAAAAAAAAATTTAACACCCATAACATTCCAAGTTTTATCTAAATAAATCTGACTAAAATTACACCTAATTGAAGACGAGAATATTTTTAAAGCAACAAGAGTCGCGTCTAATTACTTCTTCTTGTAGTGTGAAAAAGTTAATTGAAGAGTAAAAGTTTCTTAAGCATATGTTTTTTTTTATTGGGTTATAATTTTTTTTAAAGAAACAATAATTTAAAATTGTTTCAATTATGATGTTATTTGTGTTATTAGTGGTAGTCTCATATATAATAAGTTAATTTGAAAATTGTAAAAATATTGAAAATATTATATTGTTTACTAAGATTATAACTAATAATATAGGTAAAGGTATTATTTAGTGTTTTTTAAATAAAAATATATAATTTAATATGTCATATGTTATATTAAATTGTTTAGTAATTCAATATCCTCTCTCTCTCTCTCTCTCTCTCTCTCTCTCTCTCTCTCTCTCTCTCTCTCTCTCTCTCTCACACACACACACACACACACACACACACACACACACACACACATGGGTTGATATGTTATATCCTAATAAATTGTTTAGAAATTCTATGTTGTAAGTCATATCATAATTATTACTAAATATGTTAAGTTGTCCTCTAAAAGCAAGGGTTAAATTTGACGTCCGTTTACGCATTTTTAATAATTTTATCTGTAAAATACTTGTAAATATTTGAATTAATCGTCACATGTAACTTGCATATTTTAAGTATGACCATCATTTTTTATATAGATTTACATGTAAAATATACTAATATATCAAAATGGTTAAATATATATACAATAATCTTTATAATATTTTATTAATAGTATAAAAATAACACTTTTTAATATTTTTGAAGGGTAATATTTGAAAATAACTGTCACTTAAAAATTGTTTGTCAAGGATAGGTGGTCATCAAATTTAACCCATGTCTAAAAATATCAAAAAGGTGAATATGAAAATATTTAATTGAAGAGATTATTCAATGATAAAACCTAAAGAAATATTCCACTTGTTAACTAATATGAAAGAAGATAAATGTATTTTAAGTATTTTTGGATTTAAAAAGTTCAAGTCCAAACTTGAAGACAGGAAATTCAACATACAAAAAATGATACTAGCTTCCAATTGTTTAAAAATATGAAGTACTAATAGCTAGTTTAGCCCACACAAGCAAATACGATTGCTAGACTAACCTTCCTTCAACCTTCAACATAAACTAACAATTAATAAAAGAGGATTTTAGATGCCTATTTGATTTCTTGTAATTTTGGAGACCTATGGCACAAATAAATATTAAGCATCCCCATCTATGAAGCACAAAGACAAAGGACACATGGCACAATCTAATGATAGTTGGCTGAGGGAGCATCCTCACAGTTGGAACTCATGCAGTTTTTGTAATGTTGCAAACTCCATTTACATATCTATGGCATAATAGAATACATGTGGTGGCATATAATGGAACCTCAAGGTGGGACATATTTTCTGTAATGTTGCAAGTTGCATGTCCAGCCCCGAAATCCTGATAAAGAGAACATGTGGTGGGGGGAACTTTGTAGCCTCACAGTTGGAAACTTCACATTTTTTATAAAACTGCTAACTGCTCCCCTACCCCCATCGGCCCAGAAGAATGGACATCTGGTGACATAGTAAAATCTCACATCGGGGGTAACTATGCAACCCCACAGTTAGTAGTTTCACATTTTTTACAATACTGCCAACTAATCTCCTACCCTATTGGCCCGCAAACAAGGCCATGTGGAAATTTTGTCCACGTGTAAGGCCCATATTCAAACTTGAATTATAATACCAATGATTGCAAATATAAAAAAATTAGGAAGATATCTTCCATTAATGAAAGTGTATGAAGAACTATATGGTAAAAAAAAATTGGCTAAGTCATGCACTTTACATTTAAATTTGAAGTTGTTGAGCGATCTGGAGCCATAGGTCAAGAAAAAGGGCCTAATTCATATTATTAAGTTGTTTAGAAGTGAATTTTAAGTGAAAAAAAAAATGTTTAAAGGCTTTGGTTAGTTCATAAATAAGAAATTATAGTTGCCTTGGCATATGGGTAAGTATTTGAATGTAAAATATATTTATTATATTTGTCTTACAAGATTGTGTCATGAAGTGAGGGAGATTCTTGAGTTTCCTTAGTCTCCAATATCAACCCACCCTTTGAAGAAAGATTTTATACCCACTTGCATTGATAAAATGAATATCCAATTGACTAGAGTTCAGACCTTGTCCCACCTTGTCTCTAACTTGGAAAAGATAACCAACACAAATTTTGGCTATGCAGATTTGAATGAGTTCCTCCAAAGGCTGCATCCAACCGAAATGAGTGAGAATAAGAAGAATTGATGAAAGTAACATTGCCATAACATCGACATTTCCCACCTCATCTCAGTACCTAGAATTGGTATGGGCTTGTATAGAGAATTATGACCTAGAGAGTAGGGAGGTTAGGGATGGGATTGGTGTTGTAGTCTTGTCTCTAACTCCATACACTTTGGATGAGATGTTAGGACTCCCTGATGTTAATGAATTTGTGGAAATAATATTTGAAAGTGCATAAAATTTTTGGACTACCAATCATGACAAATATTCCAAAGTGTTAAACAATCAATGGCTTGAGAATCCAAGGATCCTTGTCACCCTAATTCCCAAGATATTAACAGAAGGTGACTTCATTCAGGAAATTAGATACATCATTACCCTACTAAACAAGATTGGGGGAAATGAATTTTCATATTGCTACCATGATTATATGTTCAGATTCATATATATAATTTTCAATTACAAATCACATATTCATTGGGTAGAATTCATCAGTGACTCCATCCATCAAAAAATCATTAAAATCGTTAGAAAATTAAGGAAGGGTCCAAACCAAAATGTGAATTCTACATGATTTCATGTAAGATCTACAACATTGCATACCATAAGTCTTTCCCTGAATTGGTGAGGGCCAAGGATTTTTCTTAGTACGTGGTATATGAAGTATACCCACAAATTAACTAGGAAAATTAGAAGTACAACTTCAGGAGGGTTCATGATGCCTTCTTTGCACCTATCCTCTACTTGTTCAAACCTGAATTGGGGAAATACCATATGTCAGCTAGAGCTAAGGAGATAATCATTGGATATGGATTTTAATTCATCCAATCCATATTCTTCACATACATCAGGGTGAGTGGCTTCAAAGGTACTCCATACATGTTTCCATACTATATAGATGATAAGTGGGCACTACTATAATTCCCAAGACAACATGTGTAGGTGCATAAGATAATAGTAGGAAACATAAAACAAATGTTAAATTTCAAATTAAAATTAGGAGATATACCTACCACATATAGATTAAGGCCATACTCCTTGAACCATAGATAAATGGAGTGATTATGTAGAAATTCTAGGGAAGAAAAAATTATGACATCAATTGGATACTGTAAGGAGCCCTTAGTAATTCTTATGTGCATGAGCCTCACTATGAAGACTACTGGATGAATTTCCGAGATGAGGAAGAGGTGGGACTAGGGTACTTTTCCAAAATGAACCTCACTTAGATAATTGACTATAAGATTGAAGTGGTCCTTGAGGGTTTAAAAGATGAAAAAATCTTTGTGAGAAAGTACAAAATAGATAAAAATGTTACATCTCAACCAATGCCACCTCTTGAATGGAATGTGCATGAACTAATCTATTTGCATGAGTGGACAAATCATGTCATAAGGAGAACCATCTCTTAGCTTATGAAAAAATGAATTGACCTATCCCTCCATAGCACTATAGTGATAAGGGATTACATAGCTTCAAGATCATTCAAGGATATACTTCCGCCTCTAAGAAAATGACCAACTAGTTTAGACGCATTAGAAGGAATATCTCCTCATATTTGTATTAAGTGAAAAACCTTAGAAATAATGGAGGAATTGATTGAATTTACAAGAAAAATAGGTACTCTTGTATCTCAATTAATTTTGTGCCCCAAATTATACCAAGGTTTACCCATTAAAATCTCGTTATAAAGTGATTTTTTTTTTCTATGTGCCACCGATAATGTGTTAAGGAAATTTTAATAATAAAATGACATTATGATGATTAAATTTACATCACTATTACTTTTTATATCAGGGGTCATTGCATTAATAAACAAAAGTATAGTTAACAACCAAACCAATGGTATCAAGTAATAATAAATGTTATATTTTAATTCCCGCACCAAGGTAAACTCTAGGTCTATGGGAACCAAATTTCAATTTACAAGGTATTATTAAATAAGTAGAATTAATTTAGTTCAATTACCCCTTTTTCTAGTTCTAATTAATTAAGTGGGGAGGATAATTAATCCCTAGGTACCCTATCAATTAAATGGGTTTGTAATTTTATCCCTAATGTTTAGTTGAAGGGGTCCTCAAGACCCATACACATTTAATTAAATTAAATTAAATTTTATTTCACGCTAAGGGATTACTACCCCAAAGTCAAATTCAAAATATACAATTGCAAGTGGGAAGGCCTAGCATGGGACCCACTTACAAGTGCACACTCTAGGTTTAAGGAAAGCCTTTGGATTGAAATATTCTCAACCCTAGATCTTAGGGTTGGGTGAGGAAATCCTACATTTCCTTATGGAAGATATTTCATCCCTTAATCTCATTTTATTGTTTGTTTTGTTTGCAAGTTTCTATGAGGAGCTCCCATGGATGGTGGAGAAGGATCATGTGCTCCAATCTCTCTTATTATTTGAATATATGATTTTTTATGGATTTTTACCACTCCAATTATATTCTTGTATCTATTTTAGTTGTCGCTAACAAATTCTTTTACTTGTGGATCCAAATTCATTGATAAATGAGTTTCTACACACACACACACACACACACACACACACATATATATATGTTATGTATATATATATATACGTATATACATAGATACATACATACATACATACATATATACATACATACATACATATATATATATATATATATATATGTATGTATGTATGTATGTATGTATGTATGTATGTATGTATGTATGTATGTATGTATGTATGTATGTATGTATATATATATATATATATATATAGAACATATATATATGTGTATATATACATGTATATGTATATATGTATATATGTATATACATATAGATATATATATATATATATATATATATATATATATATATATATATATATACATAACATATATATGTGTATATATACATGTATATGTATATGTATATGTGTGTGTGTGTGTATGTGTGTGTGTATGTATATATATTATGTATGTATATGTATATGTACATATACATATACATATATATACATATATATATATATATATACATATATATACATATACATACATATATATATATATACATGTATATGTATACATATACATATACATATACATGTATATGTATACATATACATATACATATACATGTATATGTATATGTATGTGTGTGTCTATATATATTGTATACATATATGTATACATATATGTGTATATATACATATATATCTATATAGATATATATGTATATAGATATACACACACACACACACACACACACACACACACACACACACACACACACACACACATATAGATATATCTATATACATATATATGTATATATATGTATAAAGGTATATGTGTTGCATTTTCATTAAAGGAAGGTTATCCGACAATGGCGGATTGCACAATATTAAGGAGGGGGGTAGTGCTTAGGCAGGGGTCGCGGCCATGACCATGACCCCTCCCCAACCCCTACCCCATAAAGATGAGAGTAGGGTTTGTGCAAGAGTTACAGCCATGGCCACAACTCGTCCACAAACCTTATTCCCAATCCATTACATTTATTCAATAATATACATTTGACCATGAGATTTAAATACGAATTTCTTAAGTTTATAATACTATTTTTCTATATATATAACTGTGTATATAAATATAATAATCATGTTTTCAACATGATTAATCTAATACTTTATTTTCCTATTATAATTTTTTAACAAATATTTGCCCGAATAAATACGTTATAAAACAGAAATCAAATGTTTATATAACCATGATAATTTTAATTTTTACACACACACACATAAATATATATTCCCTATGTTGTAGGAATGAAAGTATTTCTAAGATCAATGTTTTTAACACCATCATATTTTCAATTTAGAATTATATTTCAAGGTACTTAGCATACAAATTGGGAGGAGAAATTATCTCACAAGTGTAACAAAATTTTCAATAATTTGGAAAGGTACAACTAAAAAAATGATTTACTTTATATGCATTTAATTCCAACAAGGTCAATAATTCTTTTAAATCACCCAAAATATGATTTTCACATGTTTCAAGCTAACTCAAAAGCATAAGAATTACATAATATTTCTCATTTAATCATGTAAGTGATAATACCACACCACAAAAAATGTTTCCATAAAATCAAAAGGAAAAATAAAACCTTTTTAATGGTAAAATATATCAAATGGTTTAAAAATATATATATATCCCTTCCTAAACCCACATTTTCTTCCATTTCGATGGAAAAACTCAATGTGGATAATACAATAAAATTTTCTTAAACAAAAGCACTCTTGACTTTCCCTTTATATTGCTTCCCAAAAATAAGATTTCCCAACCCTCACAACAAGGCTACACGAGAGAAATAGAATGAAGGTTTGCTTTTAAATAACTATAATATAAAAACACTTATAAAATGCAAACTTACAAGCCTCCCATTATGTGGGAACAACATGCCTAAAAGATGAACTTTTAAACAACTCTCCTCAAAACAAGAACTCCAAGAATGCCTCAAAGTTTATGTCCAATCTCCAAAATAACCAAATGCTCCAAACACCACAAGAAGAAGGCTTGAAAACCTCCCAACCATAGGCATCATTACTTGCATTTCGCCAAATAGAAGGTATGCTATCCTCCCCCAAGCTCATGGGAAAGAGGGATACCATGCCACCAAGATGCCCAAACAAAAAAAAATCTCCAACTTAACCATACAAGAAAAAAAAGAAGGAAGAAGACAATCTCCACCCAAACATAATATGACTCAATCACCAAAAGAACCAAAAAAAAGGAAATGGGAAGAGGGGAAGAATGGATCTAAAAACCAAAAGTGGAACATGTAGTGCTAAGAGCATCCTCCAAATATAACAACTCCACAACTCCAAAATACCCACCAAACACCTTATAACTCCACATTATCCTCATTACTAAGTATTTTCAAGCATTGAATGCTTCCTTGGTAGGGATAGGAGGGGATTTCCAAGCCAAATGGAAATGCCTCCTACTTCCCCTAAGAAAGGAAGTATAATAAATGATCCTTCGTAGATTCCTCGGGATGCCATGAATATGAATAAATTATCCCTTACCCTCCAAAAACCATTCTCAAATCCACTCCCCATTAGGGATGGAGGGAAGAAACAAAAACACCAGAAGATAAAGGGGGGAAATGACCAAAATCCAATTCTAATGCGCTAAAATTAGCAGGAACTTAACAAGGTCATAACTTGTGCTCTGGGTGTCTGATTGGGTTTTTTTTTTAAACCACCTATTTTGATGAGAAGAATGCACTAGTCTACAAACCTTTCCAATTGGAGCACGTTTTGGCACATTTTTAGGCCCAAATTCGACCATTTGAGGGCCAAAATTTAGAATTTAATTTTTAATTCAGTTTTTTCCTATTTTATGGCATTAGTTAATATTAGTCTTTTAGATGCATTATGAGTTGGAAATTTGGAAAATCCTCTAATTTAGGAATGTAGAAGATGCGTGGAAAAAAAATTCCCTTACGAATAAACATGTGAACTTACTAAGAATAACAGGGTCCACTAAATTGCTAAAAAAAGTAATTTCCGCCACCTTGAGTAGATTTAGTCAAAGTTAGATTTTTCTTTGCAACTCAAGTTGGGAGTTATTTTCCTATTTAGGAAACATTGTAATTCATGATTCAATAACGAAGAAGGAGATCTATTTTCTTTTGGAGTTTAAATTATTTGCAGTATATTGAGTGTGTTCAAATTTTGGCTACATTATCTGGTATCATAGCAAGTTCAAATCTTTAAAAAAAAATGGAAGGAAGAGAAAGAGGAAGAGGAGGCGGTATTACCTAGATGAATATAAGCATGTAGGATCTACATAGGAAATTTTATGTGCTTTCTACAATGATAACCCAAAGAGGAAATCAAGGTGGAGATGACACTGATGAAGAAGAAGTTTTTGAAGAAGAGGAGACACAAGCACAACCCTTAGATTTTGAAGAAAGGATGCTTCGAGAATTAGAAGGAAATAATGATGGGATAAGAGTTGATGTTTCAGGGTATGGAGGTAGTCTAAAACCAAAGGAGCTGATAGACTGGTTGACTAGCATGGGAAATGTTTTTGAGTGGAAGGCTATGTCAGAAGAAAAGAAGGTAAAATTTGCATGCACAAAATGAAAATGTCATGCTATGCTATGGTGGGATCACCTACAAAAACAGTGGTCAAGAAAGGGAAAGAAAGGATTAGGACTTGGAGTAAGATGATGAAGAAGCTAAAAGACAAATTTCTTTGTGTGGATTATGCACAAACCCTTTTTAGAAGGTTTCAGAATCTCAAACAGAACTTACAAACTATGCAAGAATACATAGATGAGTTCTAGAAGTTGTCCATTCATTTAGAGCATAAAGAAATTGAGGAACAAATGGTTACAAGGTATGTAAATGGATTAAAATTTTCTATTCAAGATGAAAGAAGCATGCACATGATTAAGAACATGGAGGATGCTCATCAACAAGCCTTAAAGGCCAAGTAAAAAAAAAGTTGTCAAAGTTTTAGGAGATCACCTGGGTTGAATATGGGAGCCTCATCCTCCTTTCGGGGATGAGATGGTTTCAGTAAAGGTAGAGGAGTACCACCTTGTGGAGTGGAAAACTAAGAAGATACAAGACAAGATTCCCCAAATCAGCAAAGAGGTAGAGGATTTCCTAGGGGAAGAGGATATGTTGGCTGTAGAGAATGGGAGGCTCCACAAAGACCATTTTTTTGTTAGATATGTGGTGAAGAGGTGCATAGGGTTTTTGAATTCCCGCATTATTATACACATGAAAAGGGAAAAACAGACTCTCCAAGGGTAAACCTTGTTGAAGTTGAACAAGAAGAAGGCAAAGAAGACTTAGAAATTCCACCAGATGAGGGAGAAAACATAATGATCAAAAGGACGATGATTGCTCCAAGAAAATACATCAAGGGGAATGCATGGCTGCATTCAAATATCTTCAGAACAAGATGCACTTTAGGAGGAAAAGTATGTAATGTTATTATTAATGGTGGTAGTTGTGAGAAAATGGTTTCAAATGAGATGGTTGAGAAACTAGGTTTGCATTGTGAGAAGAATCATAACCCTTACCGTATTGCATGGTTTAAGAAGGGTAATGAAGTTATTGTTGATAAGAGATGTTTAAATAATTTTTATATTGGGAAAAGTTATAAGGATGAGATTTGGTGTGACGTTGTTCCTATGGATGCATGTCATATGCTACTAGGAAGAACATGGCAATTTTATAGGAAAGTTATTCATGAAGGGGGAAAGAATACTTATACTTTTTGGAAGGATGGCACAAAAATAGTTTTTCTACCTCTTAAGGAAGAGGGGAAGGCTGAAAATATGATTTCTACAAAATAATTTGTGAAGGAGGAAAAGGTAACCGGGTTTTGTTATGCACTGGTCATAAATAAGGATGAACCTGAAAGTGCACGAATACTAGTAGAAGCAGCAAAATTAATAGAATAATTTTATGATGTTATTACTAATGAGCTACCAAATGGATTACCACCCAAAAGAGATATTTAGCACCAAATTGATTTGATCCAAGGTTATTCACTCCCAAATTAAGTGACTTATACGATGAGCTCGACATTGCATGCATAATTGAATAAGAAAGTGGCAGAGCTCATGAGAAAAGGGGTAGTAAGGGAGAACATGAGTCTATGTCCAACCCTAGCTTTACTAACCCCAAAGAAGGATAGAACATGGAGAATCTACACAAATAGCAAATCAATAAAATTACAATCAAGTATAGGTTCCCAATACCTCACCTTAATGGTATCATGGATGTGCTTACTAGATCTAGGTATTTCACAAAGATTGATCTTCGAAGTGGTTACCATCAGATTCAAATCAGAGAAGGAGATGAGTAGAAAACAACATTCAAGACAGGGAATGGATTATATGAGTGGATGGTGATTCCATTCGGGTTATCTAATGCACCTAGTACTTTTATGAGGTTGATGAACACTATGCTACAAGAGTACAATGGTAAGTTTGTTGTGGTTTATTTTGATGGTATCTTGATTTTTAGTAAAGCTAAAGAAGATCATTTGAGGCATCTGAGGGTGATATTTGAAGTGTTAAGAAAAGAGAATCTCTATGAAAATATGAAGAAGTGCACGTTTATGCAAGAGAGTTTAGTATTTTTGGGTTTTATTATTTCAGCAGATGGGGTAAAGATGGACATCGAGAAGATAAAATCAATTATTGAATGGCCTACTCCACGAAGTATAACAGAGGTAAGAAGCTTTCATGGTTTAGCAACATTTTACATAAATTTTATTAAAAATTTCAGCAATATTGTAGCACCTATAACAGATTGCACAAAAGGAAGGGAGTTTTGTGGATAAAGGTAGTTGAGGATAGCTTTCAGTTCTTAAAGAAAAAGATGACAGAGGCACCTTTTTTGGCACTACCATATTTTGATAAAGTATTTGAGGTTCAAATTAACACCTCACATATGGGTATTGGTGATGTCCTAAGTCAAGGTGGAAAGCCAGTCGCTTTCTTTAGTGATAAACTAAATGAGGTAAGAAAGAACTACTCTACTTATGATGTGAAATTTTATGCAATTGTACAAGCATTGAGGTATTGGAGGCATTACTTAGTGCCTAAGGAGTTTGTGTTATTTACAGACCACATAGCCCTAAAATATGTGACTACACAAAAGAAGTTGGATAGTAGGCATGCAAAGTGGGTATCATTTTTACAAGGTTACACTTTTTCTCTAAAGCATAAATCATGAAAAGAGAATCAAGTTGTGGATGCATTGAGTAGGCATGTGACTCTATTTACAACTATGGAAAATGAGGTGGTTGGTTTTGAAGTAGTAAAGGATTTGTATTATTTTGATCCTAATTTTAATAATATTTTTGAAAGATTAAGTCATCCATTGTCAGAAAATGCAGGTGATTTCCAAGATGAGTACCTTTTACAGGATGGCTATCTATTCAAGGGATGCTAACTATGTATTCTAGTTTGGTCTATGAGATATAATATTGTGAAAGAGCTGTATAGTGGAGGATTGGCTGGGCATTTTGGTAAGGATAGGATGATAGCCTTGGTAGTAGATAAATATTAATAGCCAAAGCTGAAAAGAGATGTGATAAGATATGTGGAGAGGTGTTGAATTTTCCAAGTCTCATAAGGACATGCACATAATACATGGTTATATATGTCATTTCCTGTTCCCAAAGGGTCATGGACAGATATGAGTATGGATTTAATTTTGGGATTACCAAACACACAACGATATTTTTATTTCAGAGAATTTGTTCATTTGCATGGTGTTCCAAAAACCATTACTTCAGATAGGGACACAAGGTTCTTAAGTCACTTCTGGAGGACTTTATCGAAGAAGTTGGGAACTAAACTAAAATTTAGTAGTTCCTATCATCCTCAGACCGATGGGAAAACAGAGGTAGTAAATAGGATTTTGGGAAACCTATTAAGGTGCATAGTTGGGGAAAATCCAAAACAATGGGACTTAAGATTACCAAAAGTTGAGATTTTTTATAATAGCTTTTTAAATAGATCCACATGAAAGTCTCCATTTCTATTGTGTATGGGAGTAATCCAAATTGGGTGTTAGATTTGGTACAACTCCTAGCTGATGAAAGAGCTAGTGATGATGGAGAAGCATTCGCTGAACATATACAACACTTGCAGAAGAAGTGCGGAAGACGTTACAAAACAGTAATGAGAAGTATAAGGAAATAGCTGATGTGCAAAGATAGAGAAAGGTATTTATAGTGGGTGAGTTTGTTATGGTATACCTTTGGAAGGAAAGGTTTCCAAAAGGAACATATAAAAATCTAAAGTACAAAAATATTGGTCTTTGCAAAATCGTCAAAAAAATAAACAATGATGCTTATGAGGTAGAATTGCGAGGGAATTTTGATATTTCTCCAGTTTTTAATGTTTCAAACTTATATTATTTTCATGGGGATAGTGTATAAGGGGATGTTATTGATGATGTAGTAGATTGGAGGTAATAGGTTCCAGTGAAGAAGAAAGAAGAAGTGGGTCAAATTCTAGACAAGAAAACAATGCACATGCGACATGGGAAATACAAAAAATATTGGGTACATTGAAAAGGATTAGAACAAGATGAAAATACATGGGTCATAGAGTGGGAGATTAAGAAGATGGATGTAGATAAATGGTAGAAATTTAAAGAACACAACTTGTAGGAGCTACGTTGTTTTCAAGTAGGGGAGAATGATGCGCTAAAATTAGCAGGAACTTGACAAGGTCATAACTTGTGCTCTGGGTGTCTGATTGGGTCCATTTTTTAAACCACTTGTTTCAATGAGATGAATACACCATTCAACCAGCCCTGTTGGTTAGAGCATGTTTTGGCACATTTTCAGGCCCGAATTCCACCATCTAAGGGCCGAAAATTATGATTCAATTTGTAATTTGGTTTTTTCCTATTTTAGGGAATTAGTTAATGTTACTCTCTTGGATGCATTGTGAGTTAGAAAGTTGGAAATTCCTCTAATTTAGGCATGTAGAAGATGTGTGGAAATTTTTGTGCCCATACGAATAAACATGTGAACTTACTAAGAATAGCAGGTTCTAGTAAACTTCTAAAAATAGTAATTTCCGCCACCTATAGTAGATTTAGTCAAAGTTAGTTAGAGTTTTCTTGGAACTCAAGTTTGGAGTTATTTTCCTATTTAGGAAACAGTGTAATTCATGATTCAATAATTAATAAGGAGATCTATTTTCTTTTGGAGTTCAAATTATTTGCAGTATATTAAGTGTCTTCATCTTTTGGATACATTAAATTCCCACACCCAAAAAAAACCTTGGAAACAATATCAAGTCACAAGATGCATTGTAATAAAAATAAGAACCAAGAAAATGGGTGAGGCCTACCTCACAATCAAGCCAAATTCCACAAGCTCCCAATGATCCATTGGACTCCACAACAAGCTCTAGCTCCAAGCAAGCCAAGAATCCCTCTCTAAAATCTCATCCCAAAAGCAAGATCTCTCCAAAGATCCTAAAAAATCTACTAAAAAACCCCCAAAAATTCAAAGATTGGGATAGAAATATAGTAAGTTCTCCAAATCACCAAGCCCCTAGGAGGGTGACATGTGTCACCCCTCTAATTGGGCACATCCTACTCGTCAAGTTTTCCATCCAATTACCCACACAAAAATAAATGCAAAGAAGAAAAACTTCAAAAACACTATATCCCCCAAAATTATGCTACCAAATCCCAAAGTCACTCATATGAGACAATAGAGAGGAAGGATGGTGAGTTGAGAGAGAATTATGAGAGGGAAAAGACATTTGGGTTTTACAAAAAAAATCTCTCTATCCATAAGTTAGGTCTAAAGGGTCAATTTTGATGTAAGAGTGACCCCATACTTTCCAAAAAAGCATCCAAAATTCTACTTTTTACTCAAATCCTATATTTGAGAGAAGGTGGATTATCTAATATGCTTGTTGGTTCCACTAAATCAAGGTTAGGTGATCCCAAGACACCAATAAACATGATTAATAGTAACAAACCATCCAATTACCAAAAGATTCATCAGATGACAATAAACAATAAAAAAATCTAAACAAGAGGATTAATGTTATGCCCTTAATCCTATATGTTACATTGGAGATGTATGGCCGACTTTTGGCTATTATAACTTCTTATCATGATGTATATCTTTCATATATGTTATATTATCATTAGTGATTTGGTACTGTTGATGGCCATAACATAGGAATAACACACACACACACACACACACACACACACACACACACACACACACACACACATATAGAATTTAGTAGGTAGTAGTTGATCATGAGATTGAACATTTGATTCTTATTGTATGGTTTAGAGGTTACCCCCTCAAAGTGGATAAGCTATTATAATTGTATATTGTGATCAATTATCTACAATTTGGTGTTATTTTATGATCTATTGCTGCTGATATTCAGATTTATCCAAGTAATTTCATTATAAGTGGTATCAAAGCTTGATCTCAACCAGAACTACATAAAAACCCTAATTTTGAAGATCCGGCTATATCCCAAAATTTGTAGTGAATTTTTTTGTAATTTTTTAGTGGTATTGTGAAATCAGTCGAGTAAGTTACTCTCTAAATTTCAAGACTTTTTGACTTGTTTTGCAAAATTTATATCAATTTTATGTTTTTCCATATATTCGCTTTGTAGACTACAAATTGTGGAATTTTTCCAAGTTATTTACATTTTCAAAAAGAGGATAAAAATTATTTTAAGTCTATTATATGATATTTTTATTACTTTTACAATATATTATCAAAATAACAAACAATAAAATTCTTCTTTGATCCCTAAAATTATGGGGCCTTCCACAAAAACAAAAAAAAATCCCACCACACTAGGTAAAACCCCAGATAAGGATGAGGCAGTAGTTGAGGATTAGGATTAAGAAGTAGTAACTACAATCTCCTTAGTACCAGGAGGTGCCACATGGGATCCTAGGGTAACCCAACTTGAGTATGATTTACATCACCTAAATTCTAAAGTGGCTTAGAAATATGATGTGGAAAAGATCTATTAACATCTAGATGAGATCACGAAAAACCTCAATGTAAATATAATGGTTCATCACCAAACTTTGACCAACCAAGGTGTACAAACTAACCATGGAGGATCTGTTAACCAAGCCATTCCATATCTAAATACTCTGCAGGCCAAGAACATGATGCCAAAATTTAAAATACATAAGTTTGATGGAAAGGATACACTCAATTGGATTAACCAAATGGATAATTTCTTCGATCTACATCAAATCCCATCTAGAGAAAAGGTGACCATTGTATCTTTGTATCTTGAATCTCAATAATTCATCTAGTATTGATGGTCATGTGCTCAAAAAGAAAAGAGTGATCTCAATGTCACATGGACAATTTTTATCAAAGATTTTCTATTGCACTATAGTTCTAGTGTGTCAAAAAATAACTTTAGCCAATTAGCAAAGGTGAGACAAACATGATCGGTCAAGGATTACATTCATCAATTCCAAAACATATCCTCATGGGTGTAAAATATTACTTAAGAGAATATGAATTAACTATTTCTTGGGGGTCTTAAGGAACACATTGATAATGAAGTGTGAATGTTTAACCCTCATAAGGTTTCTGATTCTATTATCATGGCATATAGGGTAGAGGAAAAATTTCTTTCTAAATGGAGATAAACTTTCAAAAATATGGAGTAGGACATAAATGTGTTGAAAATAAGTTGTTCTACATTGAGGGGCCTAATGAAGAAGAAGATAATAAAGAAGATGAAGAGGTAGAGGTCATGGTTGAGTCAGAGGAGGAGTTCCTAGATCCCCATCCAATGATATCATGTCATGTAATTGTATTTATTAGAACTCCCCAAACCCTTAAAGTGGTTGTATTCTTAAAAAAACATAGGGTAAGAATGTTGATTGACTTAGGAAGTACTCACAACTTCATCAATCATAAACTGGTGGTGTGTTTTGAACTTATTTTTTTATCCAGCTCCATAATGTCAATTAATGATTGTTGATGGGGGAAATGTTAGTTGTTCAGGAAAATTCCATAGCATTAAACTCACCATGGAAGATGACTTGCTAACTAGCCCTATATATGCCATTACCATGGGAGGAGAAATCATTGTTTTAGGAGTTCACTAAGTTGAACTTCCAAGAGTTATTCATGTGTTTAAGTCAAAAGGGAGAAATTTTGGACTAAAAGGATTAAGAGAAAATTCCCCATATATGGTGAGATCTCACCAAATGTAAAAATTACTTAGAAAATGTGCAGAGGGATTCATGGCACAAAAATTTTCATCAGAAGTACATTAGTTAAATACATTTATACCATCAGATATGTAATTAGTTATAAATGATCACTCATTTTTGTTTGGAGATATGCTAAAAGGTTTACCTCTAAAAAGATATCACGACCATACCATCCAGCTAGTACCATGGAGTCAACCAACCAACATTAGATCTTATAGGTACCCCTATGTGTAAAAGAGTGAGATTGAGAAGATAATACAAGAGATTCTAGAAGAAGGAACTAGTCATCATAGTCAGAGTGCTTACTCATCTCTTATAGTGATGATGCAAAAAAAAGATGAAAATTGGCATATGTGTCCAAATTATAGGGGACTCAATAAGTAAGCATTCAAAGATAATTTTCTTAGTCTTGTAATTGATGATTTGTTAAATGAGTTTATAATCACTAATCACTAAACCCTAAATAGAATTTATAAACCCTAAATCCTAAATGTGGGCCTCGGATTAGAGTTTATGTCTAGGGTTTCAGGTTTTTTACTCAGATGTTGAAATGAGTATTTACATAGTTACATTAGTGTTTAGTGTTTGAATTTACGGTTTAAAATTCATTAGTAATGTTTAGGTGCCACGTGTAGGGTTTTTTTTATTTGTCTTATTTAAATTTTAGGGTTGACCCAAGTAGCATGGTCAATACATCATAAATGATAATGTTAAACATTTTAAAATATCATTGGATCCCTATCAAACCAATGTGAGATTATCAATATTAGCACTCATCTTAAACAACACAAAACTTGTAAAAATCCAAAAATTGTAAACCGTAAACCCTAAACATGTATCATAATGATGGTGATGATAATAATGATGATGACATATACCAATGACCATGAATGCGTCATAATCTAATGATGATGACAATCATGATGATGACTATGATGATGAAGAAAATGAAAATGACAAAGGATACAATGACGAAGACTAAATTGTGACGATGATGACAAGGACTACGAGGATGATGGTGATTATTAAAATGACAATAACCATGATGATAATGATGATGTTGACAATGATGATGTCACTATCAGTGTTAATAAGATTCTAATTTAATAATATCAATATGTTTAATACTAATAATAAAAACATTAATATTAATATTAATAATCATAATATGCATTTTATTTATAAATTCTAATAATCATATGAATATTACTAATAAGATTAATATTCACGATGATGATGATAGTAACGATGTTGATGATGGTGGTGTTGATGGTGGCAATAATGATGATGGAAAAACCAATGACAATGATGTTGATGATAGTAACAAAGATGACAACTATGACGACGAAGATAACAGCAATGACAAGAATGAGCATGATGATGATGATGAAAATAATAACAATGACAATGACAACAATCAGTAAAACCATGATGACCATAATTATCGCTATTTTTATAAGTAAAATTATTTAAATTATTTTTATTATTATGTAATAATTCATATTATTCAAATTCTTATTTTAAAATGTGTATACAAAATTGCCCAAAGGAACTGGACAGAATGTTGGCGGAGCTTAGACTTTGGGCCACCTCGAACACATTAAGCCTATCCACTAACTTCTTAGGATCCAACATCAAATTCTTCATATACTCACAAATATCTGCCTTGCCTACCTCATTGAGGTCTTTAGCCACCGACTAGGCCTTTTGTAGCCACTCCCACATAGCAACATTTTTAATCTTCCCATTCATCCAAATAAAAAAGGATTCACCTTGTCTTCGCTTGTAAAAGTCCTCTTTTGCTTCTTTCTCGGCCCAACCTCCATACTGTCCTGATTCTTCATTATCAACCTGCTGCAAAAACTCCCATAAACTTTCAGAAAAATCACATACTCACCCTATCAAAAGGATAATTGCAAGGAATGAGAGCGCATGCCAAAAATCACTACTAAATACACCTTCATCACACTTCACATGGAGGAAAGGCCAAGTGTCATGTACTTGGCAATCAAATTAAATGTTTTTGCATGCTATGCCATTACGCTTGTAACCACTAGCAATTATCATCACACCTACCTATAAAGCTATACATAATCAGAAAAGAGGACCCTCTTAGCATCATAGGAGATAAGAGATATAATGTCATGCATGGGAATTTTTCTATCCACACTCAATGATTCTTATGATCCATCTCTCAAACCTCAGCCCCTACATTGGCTAAACAATCAGCTACTTGGTTCCCACTACATTTTTATATGAGAAAATGAAAGTTCTGAGAAAAAAAGAAGAATGGTCATGATCTATTGAATAATTGACTACAACACCCATGCCTTGACGTGGTTTGATTTTATGACATCAATAATGATCTAAGAGTCCCCCTCTATCCATAACCAAGGCCACTTCTGATTTTTTTCTTCAATAAGCCCAAAGAGAAGAGTCATGCCCTCAATAGTATTATTGGTTGAATTGTCACAATCTACTGCCATAGCCAGCAAAGACTAACTATCTGAGTTCCTAAAAATACAAACATAACCAACTTTACTTAGATTCCCTTTAGAGGCCTCATCAAAATCTAATTTTATCCACCCATTCATGTGGGGCTTCCATAATATATCCTACTCCCATTATTAGAAGTGAAAAATATTATAAATTAATATTAATTTATATTCTAGTAATTATTTATATATGATATTATAATATTAGTACAATAAATTTATTATATTGTAAATTATAATTAATATTGTATTATAATTTATAACAATAAAATTTATAATAAATTTTTTATATTATAATTAATAATGTATGATACAATATTATAAAAAAAAATTAAAATATTATACTTTATAACTTATAATTTATAATATTGTATTATAATTGTAATACAATATTATAAATTCTAAAAAAATTATTATAATAATTGCCAAGGCATTGGGTTTATCTATAAAGATGGTCAGCAGGTATGCAAAGAGGAGGAAGACATTGGATGACTCTACTATGGAAGGAAATTGGGCACTAATGTGTAGAAATCCACGTTTTGATAAAATAGAGGATAATATTGTGAAGATAGTTTCTGATTTTTGGACTGAGAGTACTCATCCTTCTCTGAATGTGAGGGATGTTTTAAAACATTGGATAACTCGCAATAACTATGATGAACATATAAACCATTGGCTTGAAATAACTCAACATGAGATGTACATAAAGTTTATAGAATAAAATCCAAATGTTAAGATTGGACAACGAATGTTTGAAAATTTGAAGCCTTGGTATGTGTGAGCTAATAAAGTCCTTGACACATGTTGTTGTCACTATCACGTTGAGTTTGATTATCACTATCAGGTACAAAAAACTGTATATCATATTATATATATATATATATATATAGGTGTGCTTTCATTTATACCTATATATTTGAAATTTGATTAAATATCGTTTTTTGAGATGTGATTTAAAATTAATGTATTTCAAAATCTATGTTTTTTCAAGTGTATCAAAAGTTACGGGAAGCATCAAATGGTCCTAAAAATGCCCCACCTACACATGTTAGTGAATTCATAACTTCAATTATTTTCCAACATCAATTATACATTACCAGAATAATGTGTTCCAACTTTAAATGCACTAAATAATTGATAAAATGGTAAAAAAATAGTTCAAAACATGAGAAGAGAAATAAAATTACTTGTTTAGGATGATTCTTGAGTGATTTGGGTATGTAAAATAGTGGAACAGGAAAATTTGGAAATTTATATTATGCTTAGAAGATTCTAGAATTGAAGAACAAATAGGTACATGACCATGTACACAATATGTATGGCTTAGGTAGGAACTATATGGTCTAGGATAAGGAATCCATGGCTTCACACCAAGATATAATGGGGATCTAATTTTTTTGTATGTTACGCTACTTTAAATAGGGTGTTTATTGTGTGTTGTTTTATCTCACACAACTTTGAGATGACCTTTGATGACCTATAACAAACTAAAAAACATAACAACCTGTAAAACCATTCATTAGAGCATTAGCAAACCAAAGGAGAAAACAATGTGTACATTTGAGGCTGGACCACAGACTCCCAGTTGTTAAACCAATCCCACTATTATACTACATATCCTCATTGTGGAAATAAAGCATCATGTAGTTCTCCTAATTTCTTGTTCAATTGTGTATAACTAACCAACCTCTTATGGGTGCTCTTATGGTAGACACTAAAATTAGGCCACCCTAATTCATACCTGCATATACACCTTAGAAAAACCCTTTGTAAACAAATAATTACCACTCTACTCATTACAACATTTACTGACTCTTACTCACACATATACTGACTATTTTACCTCACTAACCACATGTAACCATAAGAAACCAAACAAAATAAATAAAAACAAAACAAACACAACAAGCCCAACTATCTAACAAAATCTCCACAAGCTCAAAACAACCCCAAGACCATTATAAGTAGCATCAACCACAAAAATAATGTGGTTGGAACCACATCCAACTTAAATCTTTTAAAAAGGTAGGAATCAATATTAATTCCTAGAATTGTTGCAGATCATTGCAAAATGGAGCCGATTCAGTTAAATAACATTGATCCTATAAAAATAATCTCATGACATTGCCTACAGATCATAAGCATTTTCGATATGACCAGGAATTCGACTCAACACTTGGAAAGTTGAATTGAGTCCCCTTGTTGGTGTAAAGAAGTATGAGCATCCTATGGTTACATTCTCTCTTTCGAGAAGTTATCCTCGTCATTCAATCACCCAGGCCACCTTCATTGTAAAAGTTGTGATCACCATTTGAACTTGTTAGTAATTACTTCCAGATTTAATAACGACGTTGTTTACTTTGTATATAAATATATAAGTCCAAGATAGCCACAACTAATCATCCATTTACAAAACTTGTGTTTGCGATCACAAACACAAATTTAATATTAATAAAAACCAATCACATGGATCGACGTTGATCATACAGATCAACACCGATCATCATGATCGTCACCAATCACTATCAAAATTTCCCAACCTCTCTTTTTAAATTCATTTTGATATATTTCCTTTGTGTTTTGAAGTCATGGATAATGTTATCCTATGTACAAACATGGATCTCTATAAGATGATGCTTTCAAGAGTAGTTTACAAATTCGGGCCAGTATCCATGACCTCCACATAGATCTTCAACCTTTCATGTGGGAAATATATGATATCAATCATGATTTAATTATATACGCCATCATCCTTACGCCCAATGATCTCAAAAATTACTGAAACATTTTTTCTCGACCACAGACCCCTATAGGATTTAAATTCTTTTCCAAACTTACCCCATTAAAATCAACTTAAAGCAATGTAAGAATTAAAAAACATTGCTCACATGTTGATAATGGAGTTTGGCAGAATGTCTATGTCTTCGGGTTCATCGATAAAACCGATATATTGTCCACTTTAACGACTGCAATTCTAATACAAAATTACAATCCAAACATGATAATAAACCTAATACCCAAATTACTATTGTAGTGGAATCTCTGGTATTTTGTATTGCACTCTTCTCACTTCAACAACTTAGTCCCAATCCTAGCTCTGTGGGTTATGGTCCCACCATGCTTCTTCATTTATCTTGATTTCCAAATCTTCCCTCTACGAGTCTTACACTTCAATAACCCTGGATCCTAGTTCTGCCACATTTTTAGAAACACAGGAGAAATATACTATTATATCTTCCCTCTGTGGGTCTTACACTTCAACAACATATAGTCTGCATGGAAGAAGATATTTCCACATCTACCCTCTAGGGTTCTTACACTTTGACAAAACCTAAAAACATGTATTGCTACATCTTCCCTCTAGGTGTATTACACTTCTGCAATACTTAAAAATCACCACATCTACCCTCTAAGGGTCTTACACTTTGGAAGATGTTTGGTTCTTGATGGTCAGCTACCATTTTGTTGCACGGTCACAATGCCTCTACATAGAATGACAATCCGAGCTAACACTGGTGAGCTCAAAAAATAATAACGATCCTCCTTCGAAGCAAACAGTCTGACAAATCATCCAATGTACTGAGGTTCTGAGCTCTACTACTTCTTTGTGCTTCTACACGTTCCTCAGCTCCATGGCGTATCTTGGCTCCAGCTTGAGAAGTCTCTTGGTGAGTTAAAAAATAATAACTCCTAAACCATTGAAAATGCATGTATATGTATTATATCTTCATATGCCTATATTAATATCATCTAGGTCTAATGTCTCTATGTAATGCTTATAATAAAATAGGGCTTCCGTCTCCATAACACCTCCATGATCACGCCTTCAAACTTCCAGTAGTCCTCCTAGGCTCGGGCTTAGAGCATTTCTTCTTAGAGAGAATTTGGAGCTACAATATCACCCATAGGACTTATATAATGCCTATAAAAAGGCCTTTACACATGTTCTCCAAAAATGCCTATATAAATATAGGGCTTATCTTCATCCATGAAATAATGGCCTTCATCATTTTCTAAAACCATACACCATTTCACCTCCTCGGGTTTCTTGGGAGAGAGGCCTTTAGCTTGGGAATAGCTTCCATAAAGCTCGAATGAGCTTGTATAAAGCTCGAGACTTGAGTTTGTTGAAAGCTCATATGATCTTGAGGAATAAAGCTCCCAGTGAGCTTGCTATTAAAAGAAGCTCAAACAATGAGCTTGTGTTCAATGGCGGAGTGTGGCATCTTTTATAGCCTTTGAGTTTCTGAAAAACCTATTTAAATGGCTTATCAACATTATCTCAACCAACTCGGTGTGCTAGCTAAGTTGGTTGGAGCACCCGGTTCAGAGGGGATAGGTAGCGGGTTTGAAACCCCCACCCCTGAAGTCTCTTTACCACCATTGTTATCGCCACATGGGTCTGGAGCCCCTTAAACCATGTCCACGTCTGCTACCATTGTGCTAACTATGCCACATCCTTGTTCCCACCATGCCATGTGCCCTCAAACTCTGCTGACCACGTAACCCCATCGTTGTCACTGACCACATATCTACCGAGTCGTGAGGCATAGTTTGTTGTGGGAAGATTATCCCACATGTGGTGGCGTAGGGATATAATAAGGATTTAAATATACTTTTCCGAATGATATCCATCATGGCTTTGAGCCACACCCTTAGCTTTTTCTGGCCATTGTAATAGACCAACTTTCTTTATAGCTCGATGAGCTATCATTCGACTCACCCTTGCATGACTCGGTTGATAGTTCCACAAATGTAATGCAATATCCTGATACATAGCTTCACAATGCATAACTCTAACTCACCCATTTAATATCTCGATACATAGCTCGCCGCGATAGTATGAATCTCCCGAGCAAACTGATGGGGGAAAATGGTGGCAAGCCACGTGGTAGCTGAAGACCCACCATGTGGCATATTTTTTTTATTTTTAATCGTTGATGAAGATGCCAATATCTAGTTTTGAAGACTAGAGGTCAACCCAAACTCAAACTATGCTCGATTCAAATTTTCCACTTTGTCGTCACTTGCCAGTTGACCCAGTCTCATCTAGGGTTGACTTCAACTTTGACTAGCCACCATTTGCATGTATGGGCTCTATTTTTGGCATTCAAGTCGCCATAAAAATCTCATAGTCAATTTTTTTGCTGTAACAATCTTGGGAGATTTAGGGAACTTTTTTCCTTCATATTTTCCTCTAGATCATACCTCCCCAATGAGAAGGATTTTCCTCCCAAAAATCTTGTGAACGCCAAATCGCATTGTTGAGAAGAGATCTACACAATATACTGCCAACTTTACAATCAAACAACTAATGTCTTTATCCCTGGGAAATTTGGCATATGTGCCACTTAAGAATACACTTTTCTCTACCCTGTTGCATGGCCTCTACCTCTACATGGTATCGATAAGTGCCTGTGATGGTGACTTTACCCCGTTACATGACCTCTACTTCTATATCATACTAGTCCTAATGATGATGACAATCAGGTACCATTCTACTACACGGCCATAATGAGCCTCTACATAGAATGAAGATAAGACCCAATGCCAAGTCCATGACAATCATCTACCATTTTGTTGCACAGTCATAATGCCTTTACACATAATGATGATCCGAGATGATCTCTCATGAATTCAAATGATGATGACTTCAACCCCATTGCATGGCTATTACCTCTACCTGGTATAAAGCCTCTTGTTGTCGATGACTATCAAGTACCACTATGTTGCATGGCCACGAGTGTCTACACAAAGTGACTATCTGTCTTGATGTAAGATGTTAAGGGTGATCAGCTACCATTTTGCTACACGGTCACAATTCCTCTACACATAATGAATATCTGAGCTAACATGAGTGAGCTCAAATTACTGCACAAACAACTAACAAATCTCCAAGCTTACAAATAAGAGTATCCAGCTATAATATACACTCAAAAGTTGATTATGAGATATAGTGGAATAATCCAAGTGTAAATGCAAGAAAAATACTGAGCATGATAAACATGTCCCCCAACCTATCCCACAAATCTAGACTCCACAAGCACAAGTTGATGCCATTACTGTCGACTCATCCTGCATTGATCAACCCACTTAGAGAATAGAAATTTTTCCGACAAGAACAACCAGCTATGATACCAACATGATTTGAAAATTGACCAATTTTTTTTCTCGACCACGGACCCCTATAGGCCTTAAATTATTTTCCAAACTTACCCCATTAAAATCAACTTAAAGTAATGCAAGAACTAAAACACACTGGACACAGGTTGATAACGGAGTTTAGAATAATTCCTACGTCTTCGGTTGCATGAATAGAATTGATATATTATCCACTTTAACGACTACAATTCTAATAAAAAAATTACAATCCAAGCATGATAATAAATGTGATACCCAAAGCACTACTACAATGGACTCTCTGGTCTTCAGTATTGCATTCCTCTCACTTTAAAAACTTGGTCGCAATCCTGTCTCTATGGGTTATGGTCCCACAATGCTTCTTCCTTTGTCTTGACCACCACATCTACACTCTAGGGGTCTTACACTTTGACAATACCTAACGCACTGCCACATTTTGCTGCTAAGGTCTTACTCTTCAGCAACACAGGAGGAATATACTTCCACTTCTTCCCTCTAGGGGTCTTACACTTCAGTAACATATAGTCTGCATGGAAGTAGATATTTCCACATTTGTGCCTCTAGTGATCTTGCACTTCGAAAGCACCCAGAAACATGTACTAATACATCTTCCCTCTAGGGGTCTTGCACTTCAAAAATACTTAAACATCACCACATTTACCCTCTAGGGGTCCTACACTTCATAATATGTTTCATCCATAATGATCAATTACCATTCTGCTACATGGTCATAATGCCTCTACATAGAACGATGATCCAATCTGACACCAGTGAGCTCAAAAAATAATAATGATCCTCCTCTGAAGTGAACGGTCTAATGACTCGTCCAACGTACTAAGGTTCTAAGCTCTACTACTTCTCTATGCTTCTACACTTCCCTTAGATCTATGGCGTCTCTGAGCTCCAGCTCGAGAAGTCTCTTGGTGAGTTAAAAATAATAACTCCCAAACCATTGAAGATATTTGTATAGGTCTTATATCTTCATATGCCTATATTAATACGATATAGGTCTTATGTCTCTATTTAATGCCTATAATAAAATAGGACTTCCATCTCCATAATGCCTCCACGATCACTCCTTCTAACTTCCACTCCTCCTCCTCAGCTCAAGCTTGGAGCATTTCTTCTCAAAGATAATTTGGAGCTATAATATCGCCCATAGGACTCATACAATGCCTATAAAAAGGGCTCTACACATTTGCTCCAAAAATGCCTATATAAATATAGGGCTTAACTTCCTCCAAAAAATAATGGCCTTTGTTATTTGCTAAGACCATACACCATTTCACCTCCTTGGGATTCTTGGGAGAGAGGTTTTTATCTTGAGAGGAGCTTTCATAAAGCTAGAATGAGATTTTATAAAGCTCGAGACTTGAGCTTGTTCAAAGCTTAGGTGAGCTTGAGGAATAAAGCTCCCAATGAGATTGTTGTCAAAAGAAGCTCAAATAATGATTTTGTCTTCAATGGAGAAGTGGGGAGGATTTTCTAACATTTGAGCGCCTGAAAAATCTATTTAAAGGACTTATCATCATTATCTCAACCAACTTGGCGAGCTAGTCGAGTTGGTTAGAGCACCTAGTTTGGAGGGGATAGGTAGCGGGTTCAAAACCCTCGCCCCCACAATCTCTTTTGGTCGGTCAAACTGACTTCCACTACTGTCAGTACATGGTTTTGGGGCCCCTCAAACCATTTCCACGTATACTATCATTGTGCTGATTGTGCCATGTCCTCGTGCCCACCATGCCACGTGCCCTCAGACTCTGTTGTCCACATAACCCCATCGCTTTCACCGACCACATATCTACCGAGTTGTGGGGCTTATTTTTTTTATGGTAGGATCATCCCACTTATTGTGGGATATGATAAGGCTTTAAATAGCCTTTGCTAGATGATATCCATCGTGGCTTTGAGCCACACTCTCAGTGTTTTTCAGCCATTGCAATAGACCAACTCTCTCTATAGCTCGATGAATTGTCAATCGAATCACCCTTGCATGACTCAATTGATAGTTGCACCAATATAATGCAATAACCCAATACATAGCTCAAAAATGCATAACTCAAACTCACCCAAAATAGCTTGATACATAGATCATTGAGCTAGTATGACTCACTTGAGTTGATTGATGGGGCAAAATGGTGACAGGCCACGTGATGGCCTGAGGACCCACCATGTGGAATATATTTTTTATTTGATCGTCGATAAAGATGTTGATATTGAGTGTCAAAGAACGGAGGTCCACCCAAACTCGAACTATGCCCAAAATTAATTTTCCACTATGTCGTGACTCGTCAATTGATCAGGTCCCATCTAGGGTTGACTTAAACTTTGACTAGCCACCATTTTCACGTACGAGATCTGTTTTTGGCATTCAAATAGTCCTCACAAAGCTCTCGGAGTCAAATTTTGTGCTATAATGATCCTAGAAGATTTAGGGAACAATTTTCTTTTGTATTGTCCTCTAGATAACCTAATTCGGATGACATTCCCAAATAGTTGGATCTTGTCCTCGAAGACATTAACAAGGAAAACCTTTATTTGGATAATCACTTCAATCCACCTAATACCATCATTGTGTTAGGATTGTGGAGCTGAATTGCTTCATAGATAGCATGATTTACACCTTGCTAGTTTACTCAATAACTGGTGCCAGTCAGGGTAACCGGTGTCGGTCAACATCAGGGTAACCGACGACGGTCAAGGTAACCAACATTGGTTACTTGTGCATGAAATTTTATATTTAACTCACGATAATTAGATCTAACTTTGTTATAAAGTTGATCTAAAGGTTGTAAATGCATAGCTAAGGTGCCCTAAGTTTGTCTAAGCTTATATAAGCTAGAAAACTAGGATTAGAACATAAGGATAGAGGAAGAATGTTAATTCTCCTTGGTTGAAGATGAAGAAGAAGAAAAAGAAGAAAAATCTTGCATGAAGACAAAGCATCAATGGAGAGAAACTAGACAAAAGGAAATAGTAGGTACATCTAAATGGTGAGAAGGTGGTTATGTCTTCTTCTGTATTTCATTTGTATTGTCTTGTCTAAATGTGATGGCTTGCATAGTATACAAAGCACATAGTCTTTCATCTTGTATATCCATGGATTGTTGTGAGATCTTGTATTGTAGATCCATGAGATCATATTGTATTGTTGATCCATAGGAATCTAATATTGTAGCTTGTTTGAGAGCTTGTGGATACAAATAGTATCTAGATATTGTAAGGAGGTTATCTTCTTGTTTGCAGTGGTAGATGTAGTGAGATGGAAGAGAGACTTACTTCTTAGTGCACATATATGGTTGCACATTGGTAGACCCATGTGATATGTCTTGTTTGCAGATTCACATGAGAGCTTGGTTGCATAGTGGGAGATGTAGTAGTTCCTGGTATGTGAGATCTGGTGGTGGTTTGGAGGCAAAATTGTAGTGCACTCATGTAGATCCATTTATAGATTTAGAGGAGAAGAGATACTCTTGGAGAATGCATTTTACTATTATATTTAAGAGTTGGTTTGTACTATTGTTATATTATATATGTGAGATCTCTATCTTTGGTAAACGTAGCCCACATTGGGTGAACCATGATACATGTTGTATTATATGTGTGTACTTTGTTTTGATTTGGATTTATCTAGTTTACACTTCCACTACTGTAGATTTTGGGGAATTGTTTAGATCCTATGTGCATGATTTTATTTGTTATTAAATCATAGCATTATTCCGTAGTCTCAAATTCCCAACAATTGGTATCATATCTTGGTTATTTTAGAGAAAGGGTTTTCTTTAGTATATTGTTAATGGTTTACTGACAGTTGTATGAGAGTTGGATTTATTTTTCCTGATGTGAAAATTGCAGAAGATATTTAAATCTCAAGTGGAAGCTAGAAATGTGAGGTTGCTGGAAAATATAGTAACTGACGTCAGTTAGGTGGCAACTGGTGTCGGTGGGGTGATCATGGTCGGTTACAGGGTGATCATGGTCAGTTATAGGGTGACCATGGTTGGTTACTAGGAAAATTGGTTTTAAAAAAAAAAATCACAGAGCTGAATATTTTTTATAAGATGCAGTGAATGTATCTTGTTTGTTGAGGTGTCCCTGGTTCTTGGAGGCACAGGCATGGTTTTCAAATTGTAGATCCATTTTATAGAGGTATGGTTTTGTTACCTTGGTATTGCAATGCTTGTATTATTTTGGTTACACATGCATGTTTGGGATTGCAGATCTGAGTATGAGATAGAGGAGCAATTATGCATCCTTTGGTGCAGTTAAATGCATGGGATTCATTAGAGAAGTAGAATATAGTATCACAGAATGAAGATGGGGTTTCCATCAAAGAAGCATGTTCTTCAATTGAAGATGTGGTTGAGTATCTTGGTGCTTGCAAGGTGATGTATTTCATTTTGATGCATTTTTATTGCATGTATTATTGTTGTTAAGTTTTTGTGCAAGATTTGGGTGCTTCTTGAAATGACTGGCTCAGCACAACTATTGGCTTTGGTCTGAAGAGGCACCTGGTTTGGTGACCTATGCCAATTTTTGGTTTTTTGTTCATTCCAGCAACATCGAAGTTGGTCAGGGAACCAACATCGATCACAGAGGGTATCCAGTATCATCCAGCAAACCGCGTTCAGTCTCCGTGACAATGAGTTTGCACATGGTTTCTTACAGCAGAAGAGGGCATGGATGGTTCAGTGTCCTATTTTGGAGGATCAGGTTTCTTGCATAGTGTGTATAGGTAGAAATAGTGTAGATCACTTCAATGTTTGGATCAGAAAGAGGAAAGAGTTGGCTCGATTAGTCCAGTGAGACTTTGAGTCAGCTATCTCTATATTATTCATGTTTTATTTTTTTCATTTGGATAAACAGATATTATGTTTGGATTGTGTGCACAAATAAAATTTGCACCATGGATATTTGGTCAGCTTGAATTTTTTTCTGGGATATGTTGGAATCTTGAGGACAAGGATATATAGTTTTAGGATGGGATCCTCAATGAAAATTCATGTTTAGACACAATTGCTGTAACAAAAGATGTTGAGTACACAGGATGAAAAGAAGTTGATTCACCTACTTCACAAGAAGTCTAAACTTCTGTGATGCAGAAGTATTCTTTGATAAGAAGGGAATTAGTTTATATTTTCTTTCATCTATTTTATTTCTCACTAACATATATAGCTTTTGAGCTTGGTGATTAGAATTATTACAGGGGGGTTCATGTTAAGTGGGAGCAAGCCATGGTTATTAGCATCGCAAGTTGGACATATATGCACATGCGGAGTGAGAGGTGTATGCTATATTTTGTGTGGCATGTGGCATATTGTAGGACAGTCATGGTTTTGCAGGTATTTTGAGTTTATTGCATGATGAATTCACTTTTGCTTTTATTTATAATGCCTAGATATCCCTATGGGATTATAGTTGATGGTTCTTCAGTTGGGTTAAGAAGAGAGAGCAATGTTATTGACATTGAAGGGTAAAGAAGGAAAATATTTTTGTTACCGGTTAAAGTGTGACAACAGTGTATATTTACATCTTATTGATGTTGCCCTTGTTTGATTTCATCTTGGATGGTTTTTGCAATGAGTTGATGACATTTTTTTCTGGTATTTGCACTAATTATTAGTAGCATGGTTAATGGGGTTGTTTTTGTTGACATTGATGAGCACAAGATTCATATATGGCTTTGGAGTTAGTCGGTGAGAGACTTGGAGCTTCTGGAGAGCCTAATGATATGGATGGATGTATATGGTAAGTTTATACATGTGGATAGATTCTGTTTTGTGAGTCTATGTTGATGCGGATATTTGTTTTAAATGCCCATGAGCATGGTTTAGACGCCTTGAGCATGAGTAGGGGATGTTTGAATTTCCTCTTGTTACTATGCTACTCCTTGATACATATGTTATCTACGGATGATTGTCTTAGACAGGCTATTTTTTTATGCATGGTTGGATTTGTAAAATGCAGTATTTGGATTCTTTGAGTTGTGCAGGTGTTGTGGATTAATTAACCATGGGTTTCATGTAGAACTCATTTGGGTTGTCTTAAGTTGAGATCTTATTTTGCTTACACATATTCCAGTTTGACTTGTCTTTGGTCATTTGCATTGGTGGTTACATTGAGACATGGATAGATGGTTGGAGAACATGGTTGGTTTTACAGGTATTCCTATGGATGCGATAGAGGCTCGGTACTCCATTTGAGTGGGAGCTCTTGCAAGTGTGTTAGTCATGGTGGCTATCTTGAGAGGGATGCTCGTGTGGACCGTCACCCTAGAACACAAATGGGAGATCTTGTCCCTATACCAAGTAGCATCCCTCTCCCTTCTATCCCCATGAGCATGGTCGGCTTGCCACCACAAAAATTTCATTGTTAACTAGATATGGTCACTTATGACCCATGACAATTGTGGCGGTCTAATCATTGCTATGTGCTCATGTGCTCAACAGTGTAAGAGTAATCTGACATTTATCCGTGTCTTCTACCTCTCCACATATCTAGAAATCTCATGATAAATTTGTGCCAATAGCGCAGTACTAAAGGAACAAACTATCATGTGCTCTACAATGTTGGCTAGGACCCTTTCCAATGTCTATGGGAACCATGCACCGCCAGAGTCTGGAAGTACATATCATGAAATATCCAGCATCAATAAATATATCAATCGACTCCTAGCATCCCCGCGATCATATCTCATCTCATATGAGAATGCCCCTGATGAAAAGGTAATCTTCTAGGCATCAGATCCAAATAGCCACATCAGTACTATCGATCTAGTATCCATTGTGATGGGGACCATGCGCTCCCTCTTAATAAGGAATCTAAGGATGTGATAAACTTCCTCTAAGGTCACCATCATCTTCCCTGTATGTAACCAAAATGTGCAGGTGCCGCACATCCCATCTCGCCACTAAAGTGATAATAAATCCCACATGCCATGGAACCTTTTGATAATGATAGACTCCACCCAATCCAAATACCTCTAGGTGGTCCCACTTTACATTTGTTATGTCTATGTGAATCTGATCATTCAAAGCATGGACTCTATCCCTCAGGTACACTATCTCTCATGCCTACAAAAATAGTGAAAACATGCACTTGTTAGATATCTGATCATCATATTCTATCAATCTCATCAAATCATCAAATTTCCATCTTTCCATCCTCGGTCAACGTTGACCCATGTTGGATCGACGCATATTAGGTCAGATCATCACCCTTTTGGGTCTGATCAATGGTGACTATTCCCAATCACCATCGACTTCCCCTGATGTCAAGCTCAAAATTTCAAAAAATGTGAAAAATAAAGAAAAACACAAACAAATGCATAAGCCAAACTAGGGATTCATTTCTCACTATCCTCTAGGTCCTCTGGCGCTTCCTTCTCGTTCCTTTGGCCTCCATTTCTCTTGATCTCTCAATATCTCTTAAAACTTCATAGCTCTTGATCGTCACTTGGTCATGTGAAAATGAGCTTTTTGGGCTAACCCTTGGACTTACATAGCCCACCGACCATAGTTTTCGTCAACCCTACTTGGGTCATCGTTGTTTGGCCCTAATCGTTGCTGACCCGCCTAGGTCACCATCAACCTGGCCTTCTGATTTGCCACATTTTCCTTCACTCTCTCCCAGGGCATCATTCCTTTTGTGACTTTTTTCATTTTATCCCTTGAGCTTCATTATCTTATCCTTCATCATCTTTCCTTCGTGGCCACTCTCATGTTCTCTCTTGGGGCATATTTTCAACGTGTTAGCTTTCATCCCTCCCTAGATGTAAGATCTCGATCCCACCTCTCTTCATTTTTTCGTGACTCTTATCCCGAGCCCTTTTCACATTTATTTGTGCATATTTGATCCTTGCCTTGAACTATTGGTCCTACTACATGATTATCTATCAAAGTGGATTCCAATCAGTTTCCCTCTATTTTTCAATGATTTTCCCCACTCACTGGTCCATTGTTGTCTCCATATATACCATCCTTTATTTCCTGCCAAAGTGATATCGGAATCACTGCCATATTTTTACTTTCTATTCGATCTTTGTCTAGGATATCTTATCCCTTCATCTTATTTTCTCATCCTTTCCATCTCTTTCAAACTCATGATTGAATTCCTTTGTATCATCTATCCCAAGTTTGAGGGGGAGCACCCAATTAGTCATCTCTTCATCTTTCTTGTTTTTACCTCATGACTTTCCCAAAGAAAACCACTCATAAAAAAGGGGCACATGTAGACACCAATTTTTGGTATCATTCTTCCCCTTCACCCCGTGTTTACTCTCGATCCCCTTGTCCATCCATTCAAATTTCATCTTCCCCCTAAAAATCAATTTATTTCATTTCCCACCTTTAACCATGCATTATCCACTTTATTGATTAATTATTCATAATTAATTATAATCTTCATCTCATTATATTTTATTTCCCTAAATCATTTTAAACACTCCTAATCATCATTAATTAATTCTAATCTCTAGTTTTTTTTGTTTTTTTTCTTTTTTTTATTTTTTATTTTATCTCTCTCATCCCTAAAAAATTCTAATCTCTAGTTAATTTGTTTCTCATCCCTAAATACCCCATCTCTCATCCCTATGCTTCTAATTTTATATACCTAGGTCCTCATTTAATAAATTTACCTATCAAGGGCCTTTATTTATTCATTCTAACCTCCCACCTACTCATTTCTCTTCCATATACAACCCTAACCCACATAAGCACCCTAAAACCATAATCTCGCTCCCTTTGGGCCTCAATGTCTTGAGTTAGGCATCTTTCCATCGCCCTAATAGATGTCTCCCCATGATCGGCAGTGACTCACCCAAGTCATCGTCAACCCTATAAATATGACATTTCCCCCTCCTTTCTCAAGGATGCAATATTGAGATTTTCAGGCTATCTTGTGATATTATTTCCATCATTGAGTATTATTGTAGCTATCTTACACATATTGGAGTCTTCTTAGAGATTTTATGGATCTACATTGGTGATCTAGGGTGATTTCACTTGTTTTGTGATTTCATATGCTTCCATTATCATATTGTTATATTTTGTTGTCTCTAACATCTTGTGCAAGTTCATGTAGATTCAAGGACCTCTCATCACTCCATTTCAGCCTTTAGTTTTGTCTACAAGTCTCCATTTTGGTCATTCCATTTTCATTCATACGCTAACCAATCCATGTCATCATCGATTCAACCTGAGCGTCATCAATTCGGCCCCCATCTAGCTTTTTTTGTCATTTCAATCTTCAACAATCTCTGTTTCTGCCCCCAGTATGTCTTTGTTGTTCAGATCTTGTCATTTTATCACCTTCTCACTCATATTTTCTCTCTCATACCCTATTCATCGTCGATTTCCCCTGATCACTGTCAACTACCCTTGTTATTTCACCATTTTTCATCATTTTCCATATTTTTCTTGCATCCTTTCACCCATTTTTTAGGTCCAGTTTGTTCTACAGGTGTCTGTGTTCATTCCAAATCTATTTGCAGGTACTGTTCAACCTAGATTCATCACCCGGAGCTTAGATGTATATTTTTGGTGCAGATCTTCATTATCCAAATCCAGTCACCATCGACAGGCTTACTGTAGCCTTGGGTCACCATCAATCTTTGTCAGGTTTGCTTTTCTTTTTCGTGTTTAAATCAGATCTATTTTTTTCCATCTTAGATCTACTTTCCAGATTATGTTTCAAATATTGCATGCTTTTATTAGATCCATTATCAGGTTTTATATTCCATATTATCTATAAGAGGGTTGACATCCATCCAAGAAAGTTCACTCTTCTTGGAACCGACTTAGTTGGGCAGCCCTCCATCCTATTTACTAATCATTTTTTCCTCTAGTGTTCTTTGTTGTGCATATCATCGAACTTGCAACAAGTATTTCCTCGTCATTTTGTGCCCACATTTCCCCATCCCATCAAAAGGTACCATAAACCCTCCATGTTCTGAGTTGCTAGATTCTTGCATTACTAGTTCATTAATTTGAGTAGGAACAAAGAAACTTGGTTAATATTGATTACTCTTCAGAGTGCAAAATGAAGATTGTCCTGGAAAAGTTTATTAGAATAGTTACAGAAATTGTGAAGAGCTTCATTGACAACATAAAAATTTCCAACATCAAAGGAAATTTTTCTATAACAATGCTCTATTGCATCATTTGTACAATATTGTGATGAATCTTGATATCACCAAAATTAGGAGGCACATATTGCTCCAGCTTTGGTGAGGAGATTGAACTAACTCCCTAATCCCACTAACTTTGAAATCCAGTCACTAATAGAAGGGTCATTAACACAATGTTTTAGGCAATTGGAAAATTCCTTCTCAACAATAATTGTGTGCACTAGAGCCTTAAAGATCAGGTGCGTAAAAGATACCAACTCCGATAATTTCCCTAATCAAAGATATAGAGAGAGGGTCACAAATATTAATTTACTTATTTATGTTTCACATATTGACATGAACAACACTTAACTTGGGTTTAGAATTGGGTCTTCGTTGTAATAAAGGCATTTCCTCTGCTTACCACCAGAACAAAACCGTGTGTATCACAAAAGTATGTTTTTGGCCATACTCTAGTTACAACGTTTATCATTTGCATTATTATTTTAGCTCATTTACAAATGTGGGCCACAATTTTTCTCATAGCATATGAGCAAAGATATGAATTTTTGAGACTAAAATAAATTCATGATATTTTAGGAATTACATTTTTTAATGCTTGTTGTAGATATAAACCAAAAAAATACTTAACCAAAATTCAATATTACAAGTACACTCAAGCTTAGTGTTGAACCTTAGAACTTTGGTGTTTTTTCCATGTTAGTTATGTATAAAAGATACCATTTTCTACGCTCAGAACTTTGGAGTTCTACATGTTTGTTTAGATCTAAAATGATTATGCTAGTTTAGGATTCAAAACTATTCCAAACACTAGAGACTTGAGAACAGTGTTTAAGTTTTCCAAGTCTGTCTGAAAGTTGGGGATAATGCCTACTTTACAATAAGCTAGAGTTCGACCAATCTCTAAACTTTTTTTATGACTCATACTACTTTCTTGCAAATTATGGAATATGAAGTACTAAAAAATAGATGTATCATAACACTATGAATTTTTGTATGATCCTAGTGTTCAATGCACAAACTCACAATAAAATGAATTCAAGGAGGACAATCAATCATGGAATCTAAAACACATTATCTGGATCACTTTCTCAGAGACAAAACACTCCCCAATAAAATTGTTGTCTTTGTTAAAACATACATTTTCCAAGTTCTTTCTCCTCTCCTCTGCACTTGCATGCATACTAGCTCCATAAATCTAGCATTTATCTAAAACTAAAAGCTGGTTTTAAAAAGGAAAAATTCACCGTGAATATAATTTCTATTCATAGATCAACACAAAGTCTTTGTGTTTGTACAAATATATTTTGCGAGTCTTGAATAATAATTTCCAAAACAACTAGCTACCTAATTTCTTTCTGGCGGCAATTCAACCAAACATTTCTACATACAATTTTTCCATTGTACCTCTCAATGCACACCCTTCGATAGTATTTGTCATATCATCGCCTTGTTATAATTTATAATAGTGTATTATAAATTAAAACATTGTAAATTATTTTAAATTTATTAGAATATAATAATATTATAATATCGCAAATATTATTATAATTTACAATATTATAATTAATTATAATAAATTTATTGTAATGTAGATCAAATTTATTACTTATTTACAATATAATAATGTATTATAATAGTAATAATGAATTTATATTCTAATAAATTAATTGTAAATTATAATTTAATATTATATTTTATAAATAGGCCTATCAGCTATTAATAGCACTAAAGGGGCTATTGTTAGTAGAGGCAACAATGTTAAAAATAGGATGCTTAAAAGCCCGAGTATATACTTATTCTTCGTTTAAAACCGAAAAAGTAGGATAACTCTGTTGTCGATTGGATTTTTTTAGGGGGTTTGTAACAGTAGGATAATTGTTGGTGGTTTGTTTATATTATTCGTTGCAGAGACGGAACGACTTAGTCTCAGTCGTGGGGAGAAACAATGGGCCTCAAAATATGGATTGCCTCTCTCGTTGAAGGAAAAACAATGGCGAAGTAGCAGAGGCATGGAGCATCAGGCAGGGATCAGTATCAGGCTTGCAAACCAATGTTATTAATCTGTTGCGTCTGTTTCCTGCTGCTGCTACCCCTGTGCATTCTGCATTCTGTGGTATCCTTTCATCTCAAATTCCGTTTAACCTCTGTCAATGGCGGCCTTATTAACAGTTTTCTTACACATTCAGCGCCTAAAATGGCACTTGGTAGGGAGACCGTGATGTACGCTATCAAAAGAAGAGTCTCCAGACCATGGCCATCCACCACTAAACGGATCAGAAAGTGGCGCTCGCAGGCAGGAAATAATTCAAGACGGCAGGGTTCAAATTGAGGAAATGAGGTCATTTGCAGCACTAGATAAGCCCCCTGTGAATACGAGCGAGGAGGAAAGGATCAAGTGGTTCACGCAAAATCTGCAGAGGTTCGAAATTTTGCAATCGGATTCAGTGTCCGCTAAGTTTAAGGGGAGGGTAAATTCTTTCTTCAACAACAACTGCACAATGCGATTCTTCATGACTTGGATATCTAATCCCAGATCTTTCGGCCCGCGTGAGTTACTGTCGGTGGAAAGCTTCTTCAGATGGCATCCGTCTGCGTGCTTGCTTATAATCTCCCGTTCAATGGACTTCGAGACGGGACAGAAAATTCTTGTGCAGTTTAAGAGCAGGGGATTCCGTGTCATGGCGGCGGCGCCAGATGTGAGGATGTTGTTCAAAGCCACCCTCGCCAAAGCATGGCTGCTTAACTTGACTGCGGGCAAAACGGACCCGGGGGAGATTCCGTTTGTTCAAAACCTGTCAAACATCATACCTTCTAGCGGTTGATTTGTTGTTTCCTTATTTCTATTTCTCGAGATGTTTTGACACTCCCTTTATGTTTTGGTTCTTGGTTTGTATTTTTTCTGTCCCATAGGCTGTTCTTGGCCTTATGTGGACATTAATATCTAAATAAATAAATAAATACCCCTGACAACTCTATACTTGTATGGCGGGATTTACATCGATAGCGATGTGATTATAATGAAGAGCATGTCCGACATTCGCAACGTCATTGGGGCGCAGAGCACGGATTCCCACAGGCACTGGAACTGCCTCAACAACGTCGTCTTGATCTTCAAAAAGTGCCATCCGCTGCTTAAAAAAAATTATCTAGGAATTCACGTTCAGCTTCAACGGGAACAAATGGGGTCACAATGGCCCCTATCTCGTCACCCGCGTGATCCAGAATCTTGAAAACCTGAAGACAATCCGATTCCAGGTGATGCCTCCCATGGCTTTTTACCCAGTCAACTGGACTCGGATCCACAGCGATTTTCAACGGCCGAATGATGGCAGAGTACGCGTGAAATGGATAAAGGCAAAGCTGTTGCAGATGGAGGGTAAAACTTATGCGGTGCACCTCTGGAATAAACTGAGCCGACACTTGCAGGTGGAAGAAGGCAGCATTCTTCACCACATCTTCCATAAATGTTGCATCATCTGCAACGAAAAACATTATTTACAAATTACTCTTTCTTCATAATTACAATTCAATTTAGATGTTAAACTCGCAGATGGAAAAGGTGTAAAGAAAAATGGGAAGAGAGACTTTGTGCCTTTTGTTTAGATAGGCTAGTGGAATCAGAAAAACATTAGTTCCAAATATGCAATCAATTTCAAGACATTGTCATCACAAATTATGTTTAATGAGAAGTTGATAACTGAAATGGGAGACTTCATCAAAATTAACAAAAAAATATCAAGGGCGAAACTGGGGCAGTGAAATCAGAACAACACTTTATTACAAAATGCAATGCTTATAATGACATTCTTTCAAGATATGCAATCAAGCTCACCACATTATCATTACAAATTATGTTTAATGATGAGTTGATAGCTGAAACAAAAAATTTCATCATAAAAATTAAAAAAAGAAGTTCAGAATTGTTAAAAGAACTGGTTGTACTATCTCATAAGTTATTTTTAACCTTGTAAGTTTTTATTTCATTTCATTTCTGTACCTGTATATCATGTAGATTGTCATTGAATCCCTATTATTTTGTAGTCTCTTTTATGTGATTGCAATATGTTTGTTGAATTTTTCGTTCCAGGTATTCATGGTGCTCTACTACACTTGTCTGTCAAAAGGAAAATTTGTGACGGTTAAGTTCTTTCAAGTGGCTGTAAATTCCAGAAATTTTTATAGATATTTCTATAATCTGTTCATATATATAGAAATAGGTATTATATTATTTTATAAACTACTTTTAAAAAATTACGGTTTTTTAACTTTTCAACCTGTCATTGTTTAAGGTTTCTAAAAAATTTCAGCCCTGGAAATTTCCAGGCCTTCCACTAGGTAACGATATTGATGAATAAAAATGTGATGAATATCCATTTTCATGTGTATGGAATAAACTTACCATCTACTCAATCTTATTTTATTTTAATACGATATGTTATGTTGTATTCTCTCATGTTTATCTCCACATTTTTTTATATTAGTTGCGGAGGTTTTTGTGATGTATTTTGAAATCTTTAAAACTTACTAAATTTAGGTCAAGTTCTATATATACCCTTACTAATGGAAGGATAGTATAATGGAGTGCCTTTTTTATTATTAATATAATGGTTATTTAGTTTTGGGATGAGTATGTTCTTTTTATTTTTTATTTTGTGATTTCATAATCTCTAATCTAAACAAAACAACATTATGTTTCTAAATATATATTTTATTATTTTAAGTGAATATTATTTCTTTTAATCTAAAAATCTTTATTTTCACAAACAATTAAATTATATTATTTAAATAAAAAGTGTTCAAAACTAAATTATATAAATGAGAAATTGCACCCAATACAAAAGTGGAAGTTGTTATAGTTCATGAAAAACTAACTATTAAATTAAATAAAAGTAACAATTAAGACATAATTTATTTATATTAATTTTTATGTGATTTTTTTGTATTTGAATTTCCATTGTTATTTACTAGTAAATATATTTACTTTAAAATTATTGAGATATAATGATTTTCAAGTGTTTATCTTTGATTTATTGTAGTTTTGTTTTATCTTAGACTTGTCACATTATTTTTTGAAGCGTTCTATATTAATTAATGATTATGTCATCTTATCCACAAGTTTTTCATTATTTATTACTAATTGGCTTCAATCTAGTTACATGACACTAACAAATAAATATTCTATATATGTTTTATAGAAACACTAAATAGTGTGAGTTCCGCATTGATTTTAATAACATTAAATTCTCCATAAAGTTCTTGTTTTGGTGATGAATGACCTCAACCAAATTAATTTTTAATTTTTAATTACACCAAAGGCGTTCTCCCTGTGGGAAAGGGACTTGCGGACGTTTCTATGACTGTCTTAAATTTGACGGTTTCACAACCGTCTAGACATTTTTGTTGTTTAACAGTTTTTGGGATGCTCATTGAATTTTATGCAGCTGGAGAATACGTGCTTATGAGTGCTCAAGATCCAGAAAAGCCTCCATACGTGGCAAGAATAGAGAAAATAAAAGGTGATGGTGATAGCAATAAGAAGAAGAATGTGAAGGTGCAGGTTTGGTGGTATTACCAGCTAGAGGAATCAATCGGTGGTCAGAGGCAGTTTCATGGGGTGAAGGAGTTGTTCTTGTCAGATCATTACGATGTGCAGAGCGTAGATACGATCGAGGGAAAGTGTACGGTACATACTTTCAAGAAATTACACTAAGCTAGAGTCTATCGGCTCTGAGGATTATTTTTGTCACTTTGAGTACAGGCTGCTACAGGAGGCTTCACCCCAGATAGAGTTGTTGTGTGAGTTTCTTTTTCTTTCTTCTTTTTCCTTGCCTAGGTGGCCTAGACTGTATGGTGCACACTTATTTCCTAGTGTTGCTTGCTGGTTCCATGGACTTTCATTTCATTTAATTTGATTTATTCTTGGTTTGAACCATGGTCGCTTTGATATAAAGACTTTGAGTGTTCACATTTCATAATGGTAGATGAAGTGAAGTTGTAGATAAAATTCACAACTATGAAGGTTTAAGAAGGGATTTAGCAACTTAAGTTAGACACACACACTCCTTGTTTTTAGTAAATTCATTTAGCAATTAGACTAGACACACAAGTCTTATCTCATAACAAACGTGTGGAGAGCCAATTGATCAGTGTTGCAGGCCACTGTTAATAAATTAAGTTTCTTCTGCAAAGATTTTAGGACATAAATTGTCAACAAACACGTTAAATATAGATCAATTTTTTCAGAAATAGTGAGGTGAAAAGCAAATAAAATTTTACTCGTCCAAAAATTCGGCTATAATATCTTCAAAACAATTGGAAAAATGTCTCAGATTTATCAACAATTTGCCTCAAAATAACACAAGAGAGCACGGTAAAACAAATTTTTCTCACCTTTAACGACCTTGTTTGCGCCCTTGATTGTGCAAGATTGTAATACTTTGCTAGCGGATTTGGATTTTTCCATCAAACCCTAACCATTTCTTAACATTTATTTAACTGTGAGCAAAACCACCCAAAGAAATTTAGAGCGGGAATGTGAGAGAATGAAAGAGCCCTAAACTTTCGAGTTGTGATTTCATTTCACCAGCCCGTGCAGTTTAACATGTGGTGTGCTGGTTTGGAATGCCACATGGATGGGCTGGCTATCTTTGGTATATTTTCTTTTACCATGGAGATGTGAAATAATTGTAGTGACTTTTCACTTTTGGTGATTTAACCCGAATATTGACCTTTTGGAATAGTATCTTTGTATTTATTTATTTTTTATTTTTTAATAATTTAGAGGAAATTGAGGTTAATTAGTATATATTGATTTTTTCCAAATTATAATTTTTATATTTTTATTTTTAATAATTTAGAAGAAATTGAGATTAAATCTTGATATTTAAAATTGTTGTAGGTTTGTGGTAGGTTTTGTGTTCTTAAGGCCCACCTCAATTGGTAATATGTTTTTTTTATATGGAAGCTTATTATTTATCCAAAGATAAAATGATGGAGTGGTAATTATGCCGAAGGCATTCCCCCTATGGGAAATTCCCCTCCAGACGTTTCTACAACTATGCTAAATTTGACAGCCATTTAGACGTTTTTCATCGTTATTAAATTTGACGTTTGTTTGGCTATATTTTTTGTGTGATGTTGTTGCACGCGGTTTCTTCATTCCCTTTTTGTTTTTAGTAAACTACAGTTGCTCAGGGATTATATGAAAATGGTTTATTTGTGCAGGATTTTGCCATCGTAGAATTGCTGGAAACACAAAGCTACGTCCTCTACTCTCTTCTACAGCACATCGAAGGTCCCCTCAATCCCCTCGAAACCCTTGGACCCTATAACCAGCGAACTCAAAAACTGATTGAGAATGAAGCGAAATGGTGTAGCCACATTGAATGTGGAAAATAGGACATGGAGTATTAGTAACACGCCAAAGAGGCCTCTTAATCCTAAATCTGAACCATACTGCCATGATTGTATATCTAATTAGAACTTGACATGGTATGATGAGAATGTGGTTTTGGTGTACACCAGATATCTACGCTTGTGGAAGTTTGATGAAAATAATAATTCATGGGAAGAGGTGAAGCCATTTCCTAAAAGTCTATGTTTGGGAATGTCGTATAAGGGAATGAAGTATTATTCTCCACTGGTTTTAGTGAACAACTGTGGGTAGATTTTAGTACACCTACCCGACCTCAGTTTGGTTGTTATGGACTCACATGGAATAGTGATTCATGCCATTGAAGCTGCATCAATCAATGTGCCAAGGGGATTCACCTATGAAATTAATAATGTTTTATACCGTTAGAAAAATATCGTGTTTGAGTTTGTACACTTTTGCTATCAAGATCTGAGGGTTTTGAGTTTGTAGACAAAGTTTGTAAAGGTTTAACCTATTTGGAATTTTTTGGGTTTATTACTATTTTAGTCTTTTTATCTTTTATTTATGAGCATTTCATGAGATTTATATTTTTGATAGATGACAACACGGTATCTTTTAGACTAAATTACTTAATAAGGTTATACAATTTAAATAGAAACCAATACACTTCATAGATGGGTAGATTCCGATGACTACTCCCTTTTGGCACCCTCTATCACAAGCCAATTTATGGGCCCTCCAAAGAGCTTGACCTCTGTAACAACGATTTCAAAGGTATTACATATGGGGAACATAGAGAGAAATGAATGGGCCATGGTTCATGCAGAAATCACAAATATCAACATGGACAACTTATTTTACATGGCATGTCCTCTTCAAAAACATGACAAACAATGCAAGAAAAAGGTGAGTGACAATGGTACTCGTTCATGGTTATGTTCGAGTTGCAACAGACAAGTTCAAAACTATGATTATAGATATGCACTGAGGATTGATCTAAAGGACCTAACAGGAGAAATTCCATAACCTTTACGCAAGGATTTCCAACCCACCCATCCCTTCAAACATTACACCCTCACCCATCCCATTCTATACTTTGAACTATCACCGTTATGTTTCTTATTTCATATCTATGTTTCACTTTTTTCCCTACTTCAAAAGAAAATTGTTGTATTCCCTTATATGTACTGACATACTATTATCTCCTGCTACTATGTGGATTGTTAGTACTTTTAAGAAAATAAATATAAAATACATGCACTTTTGTTATGTACGTATTTCCATCCTTGTGTACTATGTGAACACATTGTACGTTTCTATGTATCTAATACTCTTTTCCTTAAGAAAAAATGTAGTTTCTCGATACTCAAATTGTTACTTCTTATGCATATTTCCCATTAGAACTCCACATGCATTACAATTGAATTTAGTTTTGTTTCCTTGCTAACCTACATGATCTTTATCCAATAGGTGGTACTCCATAATCCTGTGACTTTGCAATCATGTCGACTCCTGCAAAACAAGCCCAACGAAGAGAGAACTACGCAAAAAATAAAGTACACATAACTGCTAAGCAACGATGTCATAAATTAGAGGATAGAACAACAAAAATCTCTAATATCTTTCAACTTACAATGACCAACAACCTATGATCCCCTGACATTCCAATCTTGCCATCAAATAAAACTACTAAAGAATTGCCAACCAACATTCCGCATGTAACTTCCATGGAAACAAACTTTCAAGAGCATACCACTTCCTTCTGTACGAACCCATCTTTGCTAAAAACTGTCACTTTTCCCCAAATACTGGGATGTCACATGAAACTATCTCAAGTACCAACCTTTCTTCAGTTCATCGCACATATACAAATAGTTTCTCCTCTCCTTCTGAATGCTTTCCACCTTACAATCCACAAACGACTCAAACAGAACACTCCACCCCTTCCAATACATAGAGATTTCCCATATTCCTGCCCTTGATGCTGACTATTGAAGCCCAACGTCAGTTTCAAAAAAGAATAGATTTGCTAGCGAACATCCAAACTTGCTCAATCTGCTTGGAAAATTACCTAGGAATTAAAACAATTTCCTTTGAAGGCTTTCCCTCCTGTAACAGATGCAAAAGTGAAAAACAAGGCCACCGCTTCTCTTCATGGAACAACATAGACCCTCAAAAACAGCCTACCGTTCTTGCATCTTTAACCCAAATCAAGGAGATGCTTATCACACGAGTTAATCCATTCATGCAAGTCACCCAACTACATGGCGGGTAATATAAATACTCAGGACACACCATAAGTTTCATGCAAAACATTACTTTAATAGCAAAGACCTTACCCCAGTGCCTTGGAGATTTGGACATAATTCTCATACAAAGGGAAGGATCTAATTTAAAAAATTATGATTTCTACGTTAGTAGATCTCGTGTTTGTGCAGCCTTGCAATATAAAATCTAACACGATCCCTATTACAAAGATGTCTTAATCAACGATGACGTCCTTTCCTCACTACCATCCGAGTCATCAAATGTTCCCTCCTCTCTCAACACAGCCACAATGGAACTGCCCCAAGTGCAAACTTGCTCTACAACTCATGGTATTGGTGTTCCCACACACTTTGCTGAAACATATGAACACTCATCGTCTTTCGTGTCAACACCTCATAATACAGGAACAAAAGAAGAGGAAATTGAACAGTTCTTTCTCAACCATGATGGTAACACTCCATTTACCATGCCATGGCTAGAGCTTGGGCTTTTGCCAATAAATGATTACAATACGGAAGGCATGTTCTCAATGGCTTTCCCAACTTGGAAAAGCAATGTGGCAACAACCCCGCATTAAAGAAGTTCCAATGCATTAATACACTCTTTTTTTGATGCATACCATGATGGGTGCTTTGGTTCCCACCCAAGATTTTGTTACTTTCTTCTAAACCTCATAATGCGACACAAAAGCCAATCCACAGCAACAGTTTTTATGAAAGAAAACGTCAAATCTAGAATCCCTCCAACATTTAGACAATTGCGAAGACAACTACTGGAATTCCCCAAAGACAACCTTATAGACAACTTAATTCCCTTTGGATCGAGCCTTCAAGGGACACATTCATTCTAGGAAAAAATTAGAAGTGAGCTTTCAGATATGGTGAAACAATTGGGGACACCAACATTAGGTGGACTGGACCAGGAAATCCTGATGATGATTAATTGGAACACAAAGTTCTGTTGTGTAAACAATAAAAAATCACGCTTATTACAAATCTATGGGTTTATGCAGGCCTCGTGAATGGTGCCACGGGAACAGTCACCAACATTGTCTACGACACATCAATGCAACCACCAACATTACCTTTATTTGTTGTTGTAAAATTTTATAGATACAACGACCCATATTGGGATCCCTCCAACCCATTACATATTCCCATACCCCACATTTTGAGAGGGAATTGAAAACAATTTCCAATTAAAATGGCCTGGGGATTAACTATCCACAAGTCACAAAGACTTACTTTGCACATAGCAACCGTTGACATTGTAACCACTGAAAGGAAGGGTCTGACATTCATAGATTTCTCAAGAGTTCCCTTGCTTGTATATCTACGCATTTCACCTGATTTTTCATTCAAGAGATACTCAAATATGGCACACATACTAGCACTTGAAGCAAGAAGAAAGGAGGAAGCAATACTACTATCACTCAACCCATCGTAAATACTACCCTCTGCTCTGATAACACCTCCACTACTACTATACTCAAAACTTCGTCTATCCAAACTGACACTGTCGTTCAAGGGGTATCAAATGTAATCATGTTTATTGAAACTAAAATTTCCCACTAAAGGCTTCCATTCATGATATAAATACTGCAAATGTATACATGTCTCATTATGTGTACGTATATCTTCAATTATTTTATGTTTTCAAATATGAAAAGCAACTTTAAATGTACGAACCCGTAACATAATTAAATGTACACATACAACATTTCAATGTAATGTTTCAACTAAATTCCTACACTACAACTTTCAATCACACACATTATTAACTATACAACAAATGTTTTTCCAACAAAACACCAACCGAACAATCAATGCACAACTAACACAATAAAGCCGAATTAAATACATACATCAACTATAAAATAAATTAACTATTGAAAACGGTATCAAATGTATTCATGTACGAATTTATAACAACTTTGAAATGTATAAACAACCTTAAAATTAAGTGGCCCATCTATATTTCTACACTTACGAAAACAATCACACCCCTAATCAACATCAACTACAAAAGTAATAACTATGTACCTCTAAATCAAATAATATATACCGTTCGGTGTTCAAATCTCATGAAACACATGTGATTGCTAGTTGTAAGATAAAAAAAGATGTTTTACATATAATAAGCTTTTTGCTTGCAAAATAGTAGTGTAAGTGTTTTATTTTAATTTCGAGTATCTAAATTATAATTATGTAATTTTTATATATTGTAAATATTTAATTATTATATATACAAAATAATAAGTGTACAATAATGATATTAACAACGTTTAAAATTATATAAATGTGAATTACTAATATGAATGTTTTTTTATTTTTTATTTTATTTACTTGAGATGCTTCTACTTTTTATATTAAATTTATCTATCAATTTTAGAATTACTAAATCCACTTATACTTAACATTTTAAAAGTTCTAAACAATTTAATTATTTTTTACACACTTATTAACATTAATTATTAGTTATATCAACAAATTAAACAACCGTTTGTCAAAGTTCATTATATTCAACCTATTAATTAAAGAAGTCTAAACAATGATTGATTTGTTGCTAGTAAATAAATGTAGCCACCATTTCTTTCAGTTTTTATTCGCTCAGTATTGTCAATATAATAACTATAAAAATGGTAACTTTCTTAGAATGATAATTACATAAAAAAATTAATGATATTATAAGAAAAATTAACTTTATGTTTCTTAGAATGGTTGAGTTAGAATGATGATAATGGATATTAAGAAGTACAAGACTTTGATTGGTGCCACGTTTTATCCACCTAAATTAATGAAATTCGGAAACCATTTCTTCTTCGCAATTTTGAGAATATACAAAGACTTGGAAATTGACAGGCTGTAGGCCATTTTTCGTGATTTTAACCATATATTATAGCTGAAATTTTTTAGAAACCGTAGACAATGACAGGTTGAAAATTTTAAAAACCGTAATTTTTTTTAAGTAGTTTATAAAATAATATATTACCTATTTCTATATATATGAGCAGATTATAGACATATCTATAAAAATTATGGAATTTATAGCCACCTGAAAGAACTTAACTGACACAAAATTTCCTTTTGACAAGCAAGGGTGACTGTCAAATTCCAGGCCTACCTAGCGGACCAACAAAAAATTTGTCCACTTTTAATAGAGGATCACGTCCACAATGATTACATGGGTTGTTGACCAATAATGCATAGAGGTAAAAGCCCCTAAATGTGGAAAATAGTTTTACATTTAAAAAAGGTTAAAAAAAATTTAACACCCATAACATTCCAAGTTTTATCTAAATAAATCTGACTAAAATTACACCTAATTGAAGACAAGAATATTTTTAAAGCAACAACAAGAGTCGCGTCTAATTACTTCTTCTTGTAGTGTGAAAAAGTTAATTTAAGAGTAAAAAAATTTTAAGCATACGCTTTTTTTTTATTGGGTTATAATTTTTTTTTAATGAAACAATAATTTAAAATTGTTTCAATTATGATGTTATTTGTGTTATTAGTGGTAGTCTCATATATAATAAGTTAATTTGAAAATCGTAAAAATATTGAAAATATTATATTGTTTACTAAGATTATAACTAATAATATAGGTAAAGGTATTATTTAGTGTTTTTTTTAATAAAAACATATAATTTAATATGTCATATGTTGTATTAAAGTGTTTAGTAATTCAATATCAAATGTCATATCACACGTGCGCGTGCACACACACACACACACACACACACACACACACACACACGCGCGCGCGCGCGCACACACACACACACACACACACACACACACACACACACACGGGTTGATATGTTATATCCTAATAAATTGTTTAGAAATTCTATGTTGTAAGCCATATCATAATTATTACTAAATATGTTAAGTTGTCCTCTAAAAGCAAGGGTTAAATTTGAAGTCCGTTTACGCATTTTTAATAATTTTATCTGTAAAATACTTGTAAATATTTGAATTAATCGTCACATGTAACTTGCATATTTTAAGTATGACCACCATTTTTTATATAGATTTACATGTAAAATATACTAATTTATCAAAATGGTTAAATATATATACAATCATCTTTATAATATTTTATGAATAGTAGAAAAATAACACTTCTTAATATTTTTCAAGGGTAATATTTGAAAATAACTGTCACTTAAAAATCATTTGTCAAGGATAGGTGGCCATCAAATTTAACCCGTGTCTAAAAGTATCAAACAGGTGAATATGAAAATATTTAAGGTTAACTAACATTGAAAATATTTAATTGAAGGGATTATTCAATGATAAAACCTAAAGGAATATTCCACTTGTTAACTAATATGAAAGAAGATAAATGTATTTTAAGTATTTTTGGATTTAAAAAGTGCAAGTCCAAACTTGAAGAAAGGAAATTCAACATACAAAAAATGATACTAGCTTCTAATTGTTTAGAAATATGAAGTACTAATAGCTAGTTTAGCCCACACAAGCAAATACGATTGCTAGATTAACCTTCCTTCAACCTTCAACATAAACTAACAATTAATAAAAGAGGATTTTAGATGCCTATTTGATTTCTTGTAATTTTGGAGACCTTTGGCACAAATAAATATTAAGCATCCCCATCTATGAAGCACAAAGACAAAGGACACATGGCACATTCTAATGATAGTTGGCTGAGGGAGCATCCTCACAATTGGAACTCATGCAGTTTCTGTTATGTTGCAAACTCCATTTACATATTTATGGCCTAATAGAAGATATGTGGTGGCATATAATGGAACCTCAAGGCGAGACATATTTTCTGTAATGTTGCAAGTTGCATGTCTAGCCCTGAAAGCCCGATAAAGAGGACATGTGGTTGGGGGAACTTTATAGCCTCACAGTTGGAAACTTCACATTTTTTATAAAACTGCTAACTGCTCCCCTATCCCCATCAACCCAAAAGAATGGACAAATGGTGACATAGTGAAATCTCATAATGGGAGTAACTATGCAACCCCATAGTTAGTAGTTTCACATTTTTTACAATACTGCCAACTAATCTCCTACCCTATTGGCCCGCAAACAAGGCCATGTGGAAATTTTTTCCACGTGTAAGGCCCATATTAAAACTTGAATTATAATATCAATGATTGCAATATAAAAAAATTAGGAAGATATCTTCCATTAATGAAAGTGTATGAAGAACTATATGGTAAAAAAATTGGCTAAGTCATGCACTTTACATTTAAATTTGAAGTTGTTGAGTGATCTGGAGCCATAGGTCAACAAAAAGGGCCTAATTCATATTATTAAGTTGTTTAGAAGTGATTTTGAAGTGAAAAAAAAAATGTTTAAAGGCTCTGGTTAGTTCATAAATAAGAAATTATAGTTGCCTTGGCATATGGGTAAGTATTTGAATGTAAAATATATTTATTATATTTGTCTTACAAGATTGTGTCAGGAAGAGAGGGGGATTCTTGAGTTTCCTCAGTCTCCAATATCAATCGACCCTTTGAAGAAAGATTGTCTACCCACTTGCATTGATAAAATGAATATCCAATTGACTAGAGTTCAGACCTTGTCCCACCTTGTCTCTAACTTGGAAAAGATAACCAACACAAATTTTATCTATGCAGATTTGAATGAGTTCCTCCAAAGGTTGCATCCAAGCGAAATGAGTGAGAATAAGAAGAATTGATGAAAGTACCATTGTCATAACATCCACATTTTCCACCTCGTCTCAATACCTAGAATTGGTATGGGCTTGTATAGAGAATTATGACCCAGAGAGTAGGGAGGTTAGGGATGGGATTGGTGTTGTAGTCTTGTCTCTAACTCCATACACTTTGGATGAGATGTTAGGACTCCCTGATGTTAATGAATTTGTGGAAATAATATTTGAAAGTGCATAAAAGTTTAGGACTACCAATCATGCCAAATATTCCAAAGTGTTGAACAATCAATGGCTTGAGAATCCAAGGATCTTTGTCACCCGAACTCCCAAGATATTAACAAAAGGTGACTTCATTGAGGAAATTGGAGACATCATTACCCTATAAACAATATTAGGGGAAATGAATCTGCATATTAATACCATGATTATATGTTCAGATTCATATATATAATTTTCAATTACAAATCACGTATTCATTGGGGAGAATTGATCAGTGACTCCATCCATCAAAAAATCATTAAAATCGTTAGAAAATTAAGGAAGGGTCCAAACCAAAATGTGAATTCTACATGATTTCCTATAAGATCTACAACATTGCATACCATAAGTCTTTCCCTGAATTGGTGAGGGCCAAGGAGTTTTCTTAGTACGTGGTATATGATGTATACCCACAAATTAACTAGGAAAATTAGAAGTACAACTTCAGGAGGGTTCATGATGCCTTCTTTGCACCTATCCTCTACTTGTTCAAACCTGAATTGGGGAAATACCATATGTCAGCTAGAGCTAAGGAGATAATCATTGGATATGGATTTTAATTCATTTAATCCATATTCTTCACATGCATAAAGGTGAGTGGCTTCTAAGGTACTCCATACATGTTGCCATACTATATAGATGATAAGTGGGCATTACTATAATTCCCAAGACAACCTTTGTTGGTGCACAAGATAATAGTAGGAAACATAAAACAAATGTTAAATTTCAAATTACAATTAGGAGATATACCTGCCACACATAGGTTAAGGCCATACTCCTTGAACCATAGATAAATGGAGTGATCATGTAGAAATTATAGGGAAGACAAAATCATGACATCAATTGGATACTGTAAGGAGCCCTTAGTAATTCTTATGAGCATGAACCTCACTATGAAGACTACAGGATGAATTTCAGAGATAAGTAAGAGGTGGGACTAGGGTACTTTTCCAAAATGAACCTCACTTAGATAATTGACTATAAGATTGAAGTGGTCCTTGAGGGTTTAATAGATGAAAAAATATTTTTGAGAAAGTACAAAATAGATTAAAAAAATGTTACATCTCAACCAATGCCACCTCTTGAATGGAATGTGCATGAACTAATCTCTTTTTATGATTGGAAAAATCATGTCATAAGGAGAACCCTCTCTTAGCTTATGAAAAAATGAATTTACATATCCCATCAGAGAACTATACTGATAAGGGAGTACATAGCTTCAAGATCATTCAAGGATATACTTCCGCCTCTGAGAAAATGACCAACTAGTTTAGACGCATTAGAAGGAATATCTCCTCATATTTGTATTAAGGGAAAAACCTTAGAAATAATGGAGGAATTGATTGAATTTACAAGAAAAATATGTACTCTTGTATCTCAATTAATTTTGTGCCCCAAATTATACCAAGGTTTACCCATTAAAATCTCGTTATAAAGGTGATATTTTTTTTTGTTTTTTCTATGTGCCATCGATAATGTGTTAAGGAAATTTTAATAATAACATGACATTACGATGATTAAATTTACATCACTATTACTTTGTATATCGGGGGTCATTGCATTAATAAACAAAAGTATAGTTAATGACCAAACCAATGGTATCAAGTAATAATAAATGTTATATTTTAATTCCTGCACCAAGGTAAACTCTAGGTCTATGGGAACCAACTTTCAATTTCCAAGTTATTATTAAATAAGTAGAATCAATTTAGTTCAATTACCCCTTTTTCTAGTTCTAATTAATTAAGTGGGGAGGATAATTAATCCCTAGGTACCCTATCAATTAAATGGGTTTGTAATTTTATCCCTAATGTTTAATTGAAGGGGTCCCCAAGACCCATGCACATTTAATTAAATTAAATTAATTTTTATTTCACGCTAAGGGATTACTACCCCAAAGTCAAATTCAAAATATACACTTGCAAGTGGGAAGGCCTAGCATGGGACCCACTTACAAGTGCACACTCTAGGTTTAAGGAAAGCCTTTGGATTGAAATATTCTCAACCCTAGATCTTAGGGTTGGGTGAGGAAATCCTACATTTCCTTACGGAAGATATTTCGTCCCTTAATCGCATTTTATTGTTTGTTTTGTTTGCAAGTTTCTATGAGGAGCTCCCATGGATGGTGGAGAAGGATCATGTGCTCCAATCTCTCTTATTGCTTGAATACATGATTTTTTATGGATTTTTACCACTCCAATTATATTCTTGTATCTATTTTAGTTTTCGCTAACAAATTATTTTACTTGTGGATCCAAATTCACTGATAAATGGGTGTCTGCATATATATATATATATATATATATATATATATATATATATATATATATATATATATATATATATATATATATATATATATATATATATATATATATATAATGGTATACGTGTTGCACTTTCATTAAAGGAAGGTTAGCCGACTGTGGCTTCTTGCATAATATTAAGGAGGGGGTAGTGCTTAGGCAGGGGTCGCGGCCATGACCACGACCCCTCCCCAACCCCTACCCCATAAATATGGGAGTGGGGTTTGTGCAAGAGTTACAGCCATGGCCACAGCTACTCCACAAACCTTATTCCCAATCCATTACATTTATTCAATAATATACATTTGACCATGAGATTTAAATACGAATTTCTTAAGTTTATAATAATATTTTTCTATATATATAACTATGTATAAATATAATAATCAGGTTTTCAACATGATTAATTTAATACTTTATTTTCCTATTATAATTTTTTAACAAATATTTGCCCGAATAAATACGTTATAAAACAGAAATAAAATGTTTATATAACCATAATAATTTTAATTTTTACACACACACACACACAAAAATATATATTAACTATGTTGCATGAATGAAAGTTCTAAGATCAATGTTTTTAACACCATCATATTTTCAATTTAGAATTATATTTCAAGGTATTTAGCATACAAGTTGGGAGGAGAAATTATCTCACAAGTGTAACAAAATTTTCAATAATTTGGAAAGGTACAACTAAAAAATTGATTTACTTTATATGCATTTAATTCCAACAAGGTCAATAATTCTTTTAAATCACCCAAAATATGATTTTCACATGTTTCAAGCTAACTCAAAAGCATAAGAATTATGTAATATTTCTCATTTACTCATGAAAGTGATAATACCACGCCACAACAAATGTTTCCATAAAATCAAAAGGAAAAATAAAACCTTTTTAATGGTAAAATATATCAAGTGGTTTAAAAAAAAGATATCCCTTCCTAAACCCACATTTTCTTCCATTTCGATAGAAAAACTCAATGTGGATAATACAACAAAGTTTTCTTAAACAAAAGCACTCTTGACTTTCCCTTTATATTGCTACCCAAAAATAAGATTTCCCAACCCTCACTACAAGGCTACATGAGAGAAATAGAATGAAGGTTTGCTTTTAAATAACTATAATATAAAAAGACTTATAAAATGCATACTTACAAGCCTCCCATTATGTGGGAACAACATGCCCAAAAGATGAAATTTTAAAAAACTCTCCTCAAAACAAGAACTCCAAGAATGCCTCCAAGTTTATCTCCAATTTCCAAAATAACCAAGTGCTCCAAACACCACAAGAAGAAGGCTTGAAAACCTCCCAACCATAGGCATCATTACTTACATTTCTCTGAAGAGAAGATATGCTATCCTCCCCCAAGCTCATGGGAAAGAGGGATACCATGCCACGAAGATGCCCAAACAAAAAAAAATCTCCAACTTAACCATACAAGAAAAAAAAGAAGGAAGAATAAAATCTCTACCCAAACATAAGATGACTCAATCGCCAAAAGAACCAAAAACAAAGGAAATGGGAAGAGGGGAAGAATGGATCTAAAAACCAAAAGTGGAACATGTACTGCTAAGATCATCCTCCAAATATAACAACTCCACAACTCCAAAATACCCACCAAACCCCTTATAACTCCACATTATCCTCATTACTAAGTATTTTCAAGCATTTAATGCTTCCTTGGTAGGGATAGGAGGGGATTTCCAAGCCAAATGGAAATGCCTCCTACTTCCCCTAAGAAAGGGAGTATAATAAATGGTCCTTCGTAGATTCCTCAGGATGCCATGAATATGAATAAATGATCCCTCACCCTCCCAAAACCATTCTCAAATCCACTCCCCATTAGGGATGGAGGGAAAAAAACAAAAACACCAAAAGATAAAGGGGGAAAATAACCAAAATCCAATTCTAATGCGCTAAAATTAGCAGGAACTTAACAAGGTCATAACTTGTGCTCTGGGTGTCTGATTGGGTCTTTTTTTTTCAAACCACCTATTTTGATGAGAAGAATGCACTAGTCGACCAACCTTTCAAATTGAAGCACGTTTTGACACATTTTTTGGCCCAAATTCCACCATTTGAGGGCCGAAATTTAGGATATAATTTTTAATTCAGTTTTTTCCTATTTTATAGCATTAGTTAATGTTAGTCTCTTAGATGCATTGTGAGTTGGAAATTTTGAAATTCCTCTAATTTAGGCATGTAGAAGATGTGTGGAAAAACAATTTCTCATATGAATAAGCACGTGAACTTAGTAAGAATAACAGGTTCCACTAAATTGCTAAAAAAAGTAATTTCTGCCACCTAGACTAGATTTTGTCAAAGTTAGTTAGAGTTTTCTTTACAACTCAAGTTGGGAGTTATTTTCCTATTTAGGAAACATTGTAATTCATGATTCAATAATGAAGAAGGAGATTTATTTTCTTTTGGAGTTCAAACTATTTGCAGTATATTGAGTGTGTTCAGATTTTGGCTACATTATCTGGTATCAGAGCAAGTTTGAATCTTAGAAAAAAAATTGAAGGAAGAGAAAGAGGAAGAGGAGGTGGTATTGCCTAGATGAATGGAAGCATGTAGGATCTGCAGAGGAAATTTTCGGTGCTTTCTGCAATGATAACCCAAAGAGGAAATCAAGGTGGAGATGACACTGATGAAGAAGAATTTTGTGAAGAGGATGAGACACAAGCACCGCCCTTAGCTTTTGAAGAAAGGATGCTTCGAGAATTATAAGGAAAGAATGATGGGTTAAGAGTTGATGTTTCAGGGTATGGAGGTAGTCTAAAACCAAATGAGCTGATAGACTGGTTGACTAGCATGGGAAAATTTTTTGAGTGGAAAGCTATTTCAGAAGCAAAGAAGGTAAAATTTGCATGCACAAAATGAAAATGTCATGCTATGCTATGGTGGGATCACCTACAAAAACAGTGGTCAAGAAAGGGGAAAGAAAGGATTAGAAGCTGGAGTAAGATGATGAAGAAGCTAAAAGAAAAATTTCTCCATGTGGATTATACACAAACCCTTTTTAGAAGGTTTCAGAATCTCAAACAAAACTTACAAACTATGCAAGAATACACAGATGAGTTCTAGAAGTTGTCCATTCATTTAGAGCATAAAGAAATTGAGGAACAAATGGTTACAAGTTATGTAAATGGATTAAAATTTTCTATTCAAGATGAAAGAAGCATGCACATGATTAATAACATGGAGGATGCCTATCAACAAGCCTTAAAGGCCAAGGAAAAACAAAGTCGTCAAAGTTTTAGGAGATCACCTGGGTTGAATACGGGAGCCTCATCCTCCTTTTGGGTTAGAGATGGTTTCAGTAAAGGTAGGGGAGTACCACCTCATGGAGTGGAAAAATAAGAAGATACAAGAAAAGATTCCCCAAATCAACAAAGAAGTAGAGGATTTCCTAGGGGAAGAGAATATGTTGGTGGTACAGAATGGGAGGCTCCACGAAGACCATTTGTTTGTTAGATATGTGGTGAAGAGGGGCATAGGGTTTTTTAATGCTCGCATTATTATACACATGAAAAGGGACAAACAGACTCTCCAAGGGTAAACTTTGTTGAAGTTGAACAAGAAGAAGGCAAAGAAGACCTAGAAATTCCACCATATGAGGGAGAAAATATAATGATCAAAAGGATGATGATTGCTCCAAGAAAAGACGTCAAGGGGAATGCATGGCTGCATTCAAATATCTTCATAACAAGATGCACTTCAGGAGGAAAATTATGTCATGTTATTATTGATGGTGGTAGTTGTGAGAAAATGGTTTCAAATGAGATGGTTGAGAAGCTAGGTCTGCATTGTGAGAAGAATCCTAACCCTTACCGTATTGCATGGTTTAAGAAGGGTAATGAAGTTATTGTTGATAAGAGATGTTTAATAAGTTTTTCTATTGGGAACATTTATAAGGATGAGATTTGGTGTGATGTTATTCCTATGGATGCATGTCATATGCTGCTAGGAAGAACATGGCATATTGATAGGAAAGTTATTCATGGAGGGGGAAAAGAATACTTATAGTTTTTGGAAGGATGGCACAAAAATAGTTTTTCTACCTCTTAAGGAAGAGGGGAAGGTTGAAAATATTCTTTCTACAAAAGAATTTGTGAAGGAGGCAAAGGCAACCAGGTTTTGTTATGCACTGGTCATAAATAAGGATGAACTTGAAAGTGCACGAATACTAGTAGAAGCAGCAAAATTAATAGAATAATTTTATGATGTTATTACTGATGAGCTACCAAATGGATTACCACCCAAAAGAGATATTTAGCACCAAATTGATTTGATCCAAGGTTCTTCACTCCCAAATTAAGTGACTTATATGGTGAGCCTGACATTGCATTTAGTATTGAATAAGAAGGTGGTAGAGCTCATGAGAAAGGGGGTACTAAGGGAGAGCATGAGTCTGTGTGCAACCCCGGCTTTACTAACCCCAAAGAAGGATGGAACATGGAGAATCTGTACAAATAGCAAAGAAATCAATAAAATTACAATCAAGTATAGGTTCCCAATACCTCACCTTAATGGTATGATGGATGTGCTTACTAGATCTTGGTATTTCACAAAGATTGATCTTCGAAGTGGTTACCATCAGATTTGGATCAGAGAAGGAGATGAGTGTAAAACAACATTCAAGACAGGGAATGGATTATATGAGTGGATGGTGATTCCATTCGGGTTATCTAATGCACCTAGTACTTTTATGAGGTTGATGAACACTATGCTACGGGAGTACAATGGTAAGTTTGTTGTGGTTTATTTTGATGATATCTTGATTTTTAGTAAAGCTAAAGAAGATCATTTGAGGCATCTGAGGGTGATATTTGAAGTGTTAAGGAAAGAGAATCTCTATGAAAATATGAAGAAGTGCACGTTTATGCAAGAGAGTTTGGTATTTTTGGGTTTTATTATTTCAGCAGATGGGGTAAAGATGGACATCGAGAAGATAAAAGAAATTATTGAATGGCCTACTCCAAAAAGTATAACAGAGGTAACAAGCTTTCATGGTTTAGCAACATTTTACATAAAGTTTATTAAAAAATTCAGCAATATTGTAGTACCTATAACAGATTGCACAAAAGGAATGGATTTTTTGTGGATAAAGTCAATTGAGGATAGCTTTTAGTTCTTGAAAAAAAAGGTGACAGAGGCACCTTTTTTAACACTACCATATTTTGATAAAGTATTTGAGGTTCAAATTGATGCCTCACATGTGGGTATTGGTGATGTCCTAAAGTCAAGGTGGAAAGCCAGTAGCTTTCTTTAGTGATAAACTAAATGAGGTAAGAAAGAACTACTCTACTTATGATGTGAAATTTTATGCAATTGTACAAGCATTGAGGTATTGGAGGCATTACTTAGTGTCTAAGGAGTTTGTGTTATTTACAGACCACATAGCCCTGAAATATGTGACTACACAAAAGAAGTTGGATAGTAGGCATGCAAAGTGGGTATCATTTTTACAGGGTTACACTTTTTCTCTAAAGCATAAATCATGAAAATAGAATCAAGTTGCGGATGCATTTAGTAGGCATGTGACTCTATTTACAACTATGGAAAATGAGGTGGTTGGTTTTGAAGTAGTAAAGGATTTGTATTATTTTGATCCTAATTTCAATAATATTTTTAAAAGGTTAAGTCATCCATTGTCAGAAAATGCAGGTGATTTCCAAGATGAGTACCTTTTACATGATGGCTATCTATTCAAGGGATGCTAACTATGTATTCCAGTTTGGTCTATGAGATAATATTGTGAAAGAGATGTATAGTGGAGGATTAGTTGGGCATTTTGGTAAGGATATGATGATAGCCTTTGGTAGTAGATAAATATTATTGGCCAAAGCTGAAAAGAGATGTGATAAGTTATGTGGAGAGGTGTCGAATTTGCCAAGTCTCATAAGGACATGCACAGAATACATGGTTATATATGTCATTTCCTATTCCCAAAGGGCCATGGACAGATTTGAGTATGGATTTCATTTTGGGATTACCAAAAACACAACGAGATTTTTATTTCAAAGAATTTGTTCGTTTGCATGGTGTTCCAAAAACCATTACTTCAGATAGGGACACAAGGTTCTTAAGTCATTTCTGGAGGACTTTATCAAAGAAGTTGGGAACTAAACTATAGTTCAGTAGTTCCTATCATCCTCAGACCGATGGGAAAACAGAGGTAGTAAATAGGAGTTTGGGAAACCTATTAAGGTGCATAGTTGGGGAAAAGCCAAAACAATGGGACTTAAGATTACCAAAAGCTGAGATTTTTTATAACAGCTTCATAAATAGATCCACATGAAAGTCTCCATTTCTACTGTGTATGGGAGTAATCCAAATGGGGTGTTAGATTTGGTACAACTCCTAGTTGATGAAAGAGTTAGTGATGATGGAGAAGCATTCGCTGAACATATACAACACTTGCAGAAGAAGTGCGGAAGAAGTTACAGAACAATAATGAGAAGTATAAGGAAATAGCAGATGTGCAAAGATATAGAAAGGTATTTACAGTGGGTGAGTTGGTTATGGTATACCTTCAGAAGGAAAGGTTTCCAAAAGGAACGTATAAAAAGCTAAAGTACAAAAATATTGGTCTTTGCAAAATCGTGAAAAAAATAAACGATGATGCTTATGTGGTAGAATTGCGAGGAAATTTTGATATTTCTCCAATGTTTAATGTTTCAAACTTATATTATTTTCATGGGAATAGTGCAAGAGGGGATGTTATTGAATAAGTAGTAGATTGGAGATAATAGGTTCCAGTGAAGACGAAAGAAGAAGTGGGTCAAATTCTAGACAAGAAAACAATGCACACACGACATGGGAAATACAAAAAATATTGGGTACATTGGAAAGGATTAGAACAAGATGAAAATACATGGTTCATAGAGTGGGAGATTAAGAATATGGATGCAGATAAAAGGCAGAAATTTAAAGAACACAACTTGTAGGAGCTACGTTGTTTTCAAGCAGGGGAGAATGATGCACTAAAATTAGCAGGAAGTTAACAAGGTCATAACTTGTGCTCTGGGTGTCTGATTGGGTCCATTTTTTTAAACCACCTGTTTCGATGAGATGAATACACCAGTCAACCAGCCCTGTTTGTTAGAGCATGTTTCGGCACATTTTCAGGCCTGAATTCCACCATCTAAGGGCCGAAAATTGTGATTCAATTTGTAATTTGATTTTTTCCTATTGTTGAGCATTAGTTAATGTTAGTCTCTTAGATGCATTGTGAGTTAGAAAGTTGGCAATTCCTCTAATTTAGGCATGTAGAAGATGTGTGGAAATTTTTGTGCCCATATGAATAAACATGTGAACTTACTAAGAATAGAAGGTTCTAGTAAACTTCTAAAAATAGTAATTTCCGCCACCTATAGTAGATTTAGTCAAAGTTAGTTAGATTTTTCTTGGAAACTAAGGTTGGGAATTATTTTCCTATTTAGGAAACATTGTAATTCATGATTCAATAATGAAGAAGGAGATCTATTTTATTTTGGAGTTCAAATTATTTGCAGTATATTAAGTGTCTTCATCTTTTGGCTACATTAAATTCCCACACCCAAAGAAAACATTGGAAACAATATCAAGTCACAAGATGCATTGTAATAAAAATAAGAACCAAGAAAATGGGTGAGGCCTACCTCACAATCAAGCCAAATTCCACAAGCTCCCAATGCTCCATTGGACTCCACAACAATCTCTAGTTCCAAGCAAACCAAGAATCCCTCTCTAAAATCTCATCCCAAAAGCAAGATCTCTCCAAAGATCCTTAAAAACTCTCCTAAAAATCCCTTAAAAATTTAAAGATTGGGATAGAAATATAGTAAGTTCTCCAAATCACCAAGCCTATAGGAGGGTGACATGTGTCACCCCTCCAACTAGGCACATCCTACTTGTCAAGGTTTCCATCCAATTACCCACACAAAAATAAATGCAAAGAAGAAAAACTTCAAAAACACTATATCCCCCAAAATTATGCTACCAAATCCCAAAGTCACTCACATGAGACAATAGAGAGGAAGGATGGTGAGTTGAGAGAGGATTATGAGAGGGAAAAAACATTTGGGTTTTACAAAAAAATCTCTCTATCCATAAGTTAGGTCCGAAGGGTCAATTTTGACGTAAGAGTGACCCCATACTTGCCAAAAAAGCGTCCAAAATTCTTCTTTTTACTCAAATCCTATATTTGAGAGAAGGTGGATTATCTAATATGCTCGTTGGTCCCACTAAAGCAAGGTTAGGTGATCCCAAGACACCAATAAACATGATTAAATGTAACAAACCATCCAATTACCAAAAGATTCATCAGATGACAATAAACCATAAAAAAATCTAAACAAGAGGGTTAATGTTATGCCCTTAATCCTATATGTTACATTAGAGATGTATGGCCGACTTGTGGCTATTATAACTTCTTATCATGACGTATATCTTTCATATGTGTTATATTACCATTAGTGATTTGGTAATTTTGATGGCCATAACATAGGAATAACACACACACACACACACACACACACACACACACACACACACACACACACACACACACACACACACACACACACACACACACACACACACACACACACACAGATATATATATATATATATATATATAATTTAGTAGGTAGTAGTTGATCATGAGATTTAACTTTTGATTCTTATTGTATGGTTTAAAGGTTACCCCCTCAAAGTGGAGAAGCTATTATAATTGTATATTGTGATCATTTATCTACAATTTGGTGTTATTTTATGATCTACTACTGCTGATATATAGATTTATCCAAGTAACCTCATTATAAGTGGTATCAAAGCTTGATCTCAACCAGAACTACATCAAAACCCTAATTGTGAAGATTCGGCTATATCCCAAAATTTGTATTGAATTTTTCTATAATTTTTTAGTGGTATTGTGAAATCAGTCGAGTAAGTTACTCTCTAAATTTCAAGACTTTTTGACTTGTTTTGCAAAATTTATATCAATTTTATGCTTTTCCATATATTCGCTTTATAGACTACAAATTGTGGAATTTTTCCAAGTTATTTACATTTTCAAAAAGAGGATAAAAATTAGTTTGAGTATATTATATGATATTTTTATTACTTTTCCAATATATTATCAAAATAACAAACCCTAAAATTCATCTTTGATCCCTAAAATTATGGGGCCTTCCACAAAAACATTTAAAAAAATCCCACCACACTAGGTAAAACCCCAGATAAGGATGAGGCAGTAGTTGAGGATTAGGATTAACAAGTAGTAACTACAGTATCCTCAGTACCAGGGGGTACCACATGGGATCCTAGGGTAACCCAACTTGAGTATGATTTACATCACCTAAATTCTGAAGTGGCTTAGAAATATGATGTGGAAAAGATCCATCAACATCTAGATGAGATCATGAAAAACCTCAATGTAAATATAATGGTTCATCATCAACCTTTGACCAACCAAGGTGTACAAACTAGCCATGGAGGATCTGTTAACCAAGCCATTTCGTATCTAAATACTCTGGAGGCCAAGAACATGATGCCAAAATTTAAAATGCATAAGTTTGATGGAAAGGATCCACTCAATTGGATTAACCAAATGGATAATTTCTTCGATCTACATCAAATCCCATTTGGAGAAAAGGTGACCGGTGTATCTCTATATCTTGAATCTAAATAATTAATCTAGTATTGATGGTCATGTGCTCAAAAAGAAAAAAGTGATCTCAATGTCACATGGATAGTTTTTATCAAAGATTTGCTATTGCACTATAGTTCTAGTGTGTCAAAAAATAACTTTAGCCAATTAGCAAAGGTGAGACAAACATGATCGGTCAAGGATTACATTCATCAATTCCAAAACATATCCTCGTGGGTGTAAAATATTACTTAAGAGAATATGAATGAACTATTTCTTGGGGGTCTTAAGGAACACATTGATAATGAAGTGTGAATGTTTAACCCTCATAAGGTTTCTGATTCTATTATCATGGCATATAGGGTAGAGGAAAAATTTATTTCCAGATGGAGATAAACTTTCGCTAATATCAGAGACTGTAGCACCTTGACACCATCATTCCCTCGGCCAATTAGATTGACACCTCAACAAATTGAAGAAAAGAGAGCCAAAGGTTTATGTTTTAACTGTGATAGAAAATATGGAGTAGGACATAAATGTGTTGAAAATAAGTTGTTCTACATTGAGGGGCCTAAAGAAGAAGAACAGAATAAAGAAGATGAAGAGGTAGAGGTCATGGTTGATTCAGAGGAGGAGTTCCTAGATCCCCATCCAATGACATCATGTCATGTAATTGTATGTATTAGCACTCCCCAAACCCTTAAAGTGGTTGTATTCTTAAAAAAATGTAGGGTAAGAATGTTGATTGACTCGGGAAGTACTCACAACTTCATCAATCATAAGCTAGTGGTGTGCTTGAACTTCTTTTTTTATCGAGCTCCATAATGTCAATTAATGATTGTTGATGGGGGAAATGTTAGTTGTTCAGGAAAATTTCATAGCATTAAACTCACCATAGAAGATGACTTGCTAACTAGCCCTATATATGCCATCACCATGGGAAGAGAAAACATTGTTTTAGGAGTTCACTGAGTTGAACTTCCAAGAGTTATTCATGTGTTTTTAGTCAAAAGGGAGAAATTTTGAACTAAAAGGATTAAGAGAAAACTCCCCATATTTGGTGAGATCTCGCCAAATGTAAAAATTACTTAGAAAATGTGCAGAGGGATTCGTGGCACAAAAATTTTCATCAAAAGTACATTAGCTAAATACATCTATACCATCAGATATGTAATCAGTTATAAATGAGCACTCATTTTTGTTTGGAGATATGCTAAAAGGTTTACCTCTAAAAAGATGCCACGATCATACCATCTAGCTAGTACCATGGAGTCAACCAACCAACATTAGATCTTATAGGTACCCCTATGTGTAAAAGAGTGAGATTGAGAAGATAATACAAGAGATTCTAGAAGAAGGAACTAGTCATCATAGTCAGAGTGCTTACTCCTCTCTTATAGTGATGGTACAGAAAAAAGATGAAAAAAGATGAAAATTGGCATATGTGTCCAAATTACAGGGAACTCAATAAGTAATCATTCAAAGATAATTTTCCTATTCTTGTAATTAACGATTTGTTAAATGAGTTTCATGGTGTTGTTTACTTTTAAAAAATTGATCTTTTTTTCGGATATCATGAGATTAGAATCAAGGATGAATATGTTCATAAAAAAACCTTTAGGACACATGAAGGCCATTAGGAATTCTTGGTAATGCCTTTTTGACTAAAAAATGCACCCTCTACATTTCAAAGTTTGATTAATTATATCTTTAAACCATTTCTGCGGAAGTTTCTTTAGTGTTGTTGAATGATATATTAATCTATAGTAAAACATGAGAGGAAACTTGCATCATGTATATTGGAAGCACAATGGAATGAGAAGGGGGTGAATCAATCCTTACAAAAAAATAATTGTTAAATGTGAGTATTGATTATACTTAAAGCACATTTTAAACCAAAGAGAGGCCCAGAACAAAAATGATAAGCCCTAAAGTATAGTCACAAACAATAAATGTTGTCCCTAATCATTAAACCCTAAATAGAATTTATAAACCCTAAATCCTAGATGTGGGCCTCAGATTAGAGTTTATGTCTAGGGTTTCAGGTTTTTTACTTAGATGTTGAAATGAGTATTCACATAGTTATATTAGTGTTCAGTGTTTGAATTTACGGTTTAAAATTCATTAATAATGTTTAGGTGCCAAATGTAGGGTTTTGTTTATTTTTCTTATTTAAATTTTAGGGTCGACCCAAGTAACATGGTCAATACATCATAAATGATAATGTTAAACATTTTAAAATCTCATTAAATCCCTATCAAACCGATGTTAGATTATCAATATTAGCACTCATCTTAAACAACACAAAACTTGTAAAAAACCAAAAATTGTAAACCTTAAACCCTAAACATGTATGATAATGATGGTGACGATAATAATGATGATGACATATGCCGATGACCATGAATGTGAAGATGACAATCGCGATCATAATCTAACGATGATGACAATCATGATGATGACTATGATGACGAAGAAAATGAAAATGACAAAGAATACAATGACGAAGACTAAATTGTGACGATGATGACAAAGACTATGAGGATGATGGTGACAATTAAAATGACAATAACCATGACGATAATGATGATGTCACTATCAGTGTTAATAAGATTCTAATTTAATAATATCAATATTTTTAATAATAATAATAATAATAATAACATTAATATTAATATTAATAATCATAATATGTATTTTATTTATAAATTCTAATAATCATATCAATATTACTAATAAGATTAATATTCACGATGATGATGATAGTGACGATGTTGATGATGGTGGTGCTGATGGTGGCGATAATGATGATGGAAAAACCAACGACAATGATGGTGATGATAGTAACAAAGATGACGACTATGACGATGAAGATAACAACAATGACAAGACTGAGCATGACGATGATGATGATGAAAATAATAACAACGACAATGACAATTATCAGTAAAACCATGATGACCGTAATTATCGCTATTTTTATAAGTATAATTATTCAAATTACTTTTATTATTATGTAATAATTCATATTATTCAAATTATTATTTTAAAATGTATATACAAAATTGCCTAATGGAACTAGACAGAATGTTGGTGGAGCTTACACTTTGGGCCACCTGGAACACATTAAGCCTATCCACTGACTTCTTAGGATCCAACATCAAATTCTTCATATACTCACAAATATCTACCTTGCCTACCTCATTAAGGTCTTCAGCCACCGACTAGGCCTTTTGTAGCCACTCCCACATACCAACATTTTTAATCTTCCCATTCATCCAAATAAAAAAGGATCCACCTACGTCTTCACTTGTAAAAGCCCTCTTTTGCTTCTTGCATCAGCCCAGCCTCCATACTGTCCCAATTCTTCATCATGAACCTACTGCAAAAACTCCCACAAACTTTCAAAAAAATCACATACTTACCCTATCAAAAGGATAATTGCAAGGAATGAGAGCGCACACCAAAAATCACTACTAAATACACCTTTGTCACACTTCACATGGAGGAAAGGCCAAGTGTCATGTACTTGGCAATCAAATTAAATGTTTTCGCATGCTATGCCATTACGCTTGTAACCACTGGCAATTATCACCACACCTGCCTATAAAGCTGTACATAATTAAAAAAGAGGACCCTCTTAGCATCATAGGAGATAAGAGAAATAATTTCATGCATGGGAATTTTTCTATCCACACTCACCGATTCTTATGATCCATCTCTCAAACCTTGGCCCCTACATTGGCTAAACAATCAGCTACTTGGTTCCCACTACATTTTTATATGAGAAAATGAAAGCTCTGAGAAAAAAGGAAGAATGGTCATGATCTGTTGAATAATTGACTACAACACCCATGCCTTGACGTGGTTTGATTTTATGACATCAATAATGATCTGAGAGTTCCCCTCTATCCATAACCGAGGCCACTTCTGATTTTTTTCTTCAATAAGCCCAAAGAGAAGAGTCATTCCCTCAACAGTATTATTGGTTGAATTGTCACAATCTACTGCCATAGCCAGTAAAGACTAACTATCTAAGTTCCTAAAAATACAAACATAACCAGCTTTACTTAGATTCCCTTTACAGGCCTCATCAAAATTTAATTTTATCCACCCATTCATGTGGGGCTTCCATAATATATCCTACTCCCATTATTAGAAGTGAAAAATATTATAAATTTATATTAATTTATATTATAGTAATTATTTATATATGATATTATAATATTAAGTACAATAAATTTATTATATTGTAAATTATAATTAATATTTTATTATAATTTATAACAATAAAATTTATAATAATTTTTTTATATTATAATTAATAATGTATGATACAATATTATAAATTTAAAAAATATATATTATACTTTATAACTTATAGTTTATTATAATTTATAATATTGTATTATAATTGTAATACAATATTATAAATTCTAAAAAAAATATTAGAATATAATAATTGCCAAGGCATTGGGTTTATCTAGAAAGATGGTCAGCAAGTATGCAAAGAGGAGGAAGACATTGGATGACTCTACTATGGAAGGAAATTGGGCACTAATGTGTAGAAATCCACGTTTTGATAAAATAGAGGATAATATTGTGAAGATAGTTTCTGATTTTTGGACTGAGAGGACTTGTCCTTCTCCGAATGTGAGGGATGTTTTAAAACATTGGATAACTCGCAATAACTATGATGAACATATAAAACATTGGCTTGAAATAACTCAACATGAGATGTACATAAAGTTTACAGAAGAAAATCCAGATGTTAAGATTGGACAATGAATGTTTGAAAATTTGAAGCCTTGGTATGTGCGAGCTAATAAAGTCCTTGACACATGTTGTTGTCATGCTATCACGTTGAGTTTGATTATCACTATCAGGTACAAAAAAGTGTGTGTATGTGTGTTATATATGTATATCATGTATATATAGATGTGTGTGTGTGTGTGTGTGTGTGTGTGTGTGTGTGTGTGTGTGTGTGTGTGTGTATTGAGGTGTGCTTTCATTTATTTCTATATATTTGAAATTTGATTAAATATAGTTTTTTGAGATGTGATTTAAAATTAATGTATTTCAAAATCTATGTTTTTTCAAGTGTGTAGAAAGTTACGAGAAGCATCAAATGGTCCTAAAAATGCCCCACCTACACATGTTAGTGAATTCATAACTTCAATTCTTTGCACAATATCCGATGATCATGTTGATGATTGTATGACTTGCATCAAAGGTGTCTGTGACAAGTGTGGACTTGAAATTATTGCCAAAAACAAATGAATATTTGGACACAATTCAAATGGTGGCTTGCAAGAGGTGATTAATAAATATATACATACATACATACATATATAAATATATATATATATATATATATATATATATATATATATATATATATATATATATATATATATATATATATATATATATATATATATGTTTTTAAATTTGGATGTACATATTTTATTTTGATTTTTATGTTTGCTGCAAATGAATATGACAATTTTTCCATTATGAATTGATTTTGTAGGTTCGAATACATAAAATATTCAACAAGGCTTAGAAAATATGCAACCAAGTTGGATTTGGTAGAAGATGGCCATGCTAGTCGTCAATGGCCTCGCTGGTCGTCAGTGGCCACGCTAGTGGGCTCGTTGGGCACGGTGGGCACTTGTGGGCTCGGTCTGGTCTGCATTTGTGGGCTTATCAGTGGCGACGCTAGCCTTTGGTGGGCTCGGTCCGGTCTGTGTTTTTCGAGTCATTTAGCAACTACTCGATGGGCTCTGGTCGGTGGGCTTGGTAAACTTCACACGAAGGAGGCAGGCAGAGGAAAAATGAATTCCTCTGCAGTGCCTCCAATATATAAACATGGTGTGTTCGTGCAAACACCCCTTTCACGTGAACCATATTCAATGCCATACGTGGCAAAAAAAATAACCGACGTGTCAATTCACGTGAACCACGTTCGCGCGAAGGGGGTGTTCGCACGCGAACAATTGATATTAACTACCCAAACACACTCCTCACTCACGTTTTTGGGACAAAAAGTGGGACTGAACACCATGCATTGATCCAATAATATTATAATATTGTAAAGTGCAAGGCTGGTGGAATATCATAAGGAGGATTAATTATATCAGTGTCATTCATTTAAGGATATATTTGGTATAATGATAACATTGCATGGGAAATCTTATCGTGGATCTTTAGTATTTGTTCATTTTCCTCCACTTGTGAGAGGTGTATAGGAAGCATTTTAAATTCAACATTGAATGGATTTTCATAGGGAAAAAATGTTCTAAAGTACAGGTTCACCAAAATAATTAACTAAAATCCTATTTTTACATTTAATCTAAATAAGTAAAACAATGTAAATGGTTGAAATAAACATAAATATAAAGCTACTTAATTTATTTGATATTTTAAATAAATTGAAATAAACGAAATAGAAAGGATAGGGTACTAACCTAAAATGTACTTACCTCGTAGTGACTTGGGACTGAGTGAAATGCTGGAACAACGTAATGGAGTGTGATGACAAGCTCCAAAAAGTTTTAGAAGCGGCATATTTGACTGACTGGGGTGCCTAGGGAAGGATTAGGGCGCATGGGGCACCCTGGTCTGAAATATGGGTGCCTTGGTCTACATAACAGGTCCAGAACTGGTTTGGAAATGGTTGTTTAGTCTTTACAGTCCTTCACTTTTTTTCACACTAATGTCGCATTAAGCTTGTTGGTGTCATTGTAAAATCAAGTTGAAGAATGACCTGTAAAACCCCACACAAAGAAACAAATTCCAAAAAATATAGATGCATATGAAGGGGTCATACTAACCTTAGCGGTGATAATGGTAGACTTATGACTAAGCACTACACTACATCTAAGACCCAATGTAGTTCTATGTGATTGTGTGCAAATGTGTGCCTAGGATTCCCTAACATCAATGATGCAGAGATATCGGGAAATAACTATATAAAAATTCAAATGGTAGATGGAATAGAATGGACTTTCCCTTTCCTATGCATTTTGATGCAGAATAAATTCCCAAATTCAGTCCCTTGTCCTATGTTATAGATATACCCTTTAATAGAATAGTCCACCCATATAATAGTATGTATGTTGTGTTTATATAAGGATCTCTTGCTCAAATTTCAACACTAATGACCCGACATGCCGACTAGTGCCTAGGGGAATGGGAGGGAAAATTACAAAAACCGACCTCAAAAAAAGAAAATAAAATCAAGTATGATGGGGACCGGGGCACCCCAAAGTGGGACAAGGGAACCCTAGGAACCCTAATCATTTCTTGGCTGCCTCAATCAAAGACTAGAGATGACAATTGTACTAGAACCGATAGATATGATCTCCTAAGACCTGACCAGAACTATATGCATAAATAAATGACAAATGTATAAGACAAACAAAAGCAATGACTAGGTTGATGATCAGAATACAAGATGGATCATTAGTGAATAATTTTATTACACAATATCCATATATAAAACAACATACTTAACATTATAATAGTAATAATAAGTGTGTGATTTTGTGACTACACCTTGTAGCTTTCAAATTAGGCCCTTCAAGTACTTTACCATGTATATTAGTGAACTGTTACCAACCTCTCCTTATTGTGACTCAAAATTTCATTAATTCCTTTTTATTCTGATGCTTCTTGCCACTTAGTTATTATGTATAATTTTTTAGAGCTTGTATTTCCACCTAACTCTCTCAATCTACCAATATGTCCCCCATGTCTTTATTAGTACATTCACTACAATGTACAAAGGGTCTCAATCATAGAAATATGAGTCTTGAGGGAATTTTATAGTTGTATATGCTTCTCAATGTTTTAGAGAGGATTGTCAAGACTTTAATTCACTTCTCCTTCTTTGTTTCAACATGCACTCTTCTCCTAGTTGTCTTGATCACTTTTCTAGGATAATTTGTATTGTACAGTTCTCTAGGCTTGACTGTTAAGAACAAATAAAATATATTAAGCCATTTATCCTTCATGACCTTCATTGCATGTTTTACATGGGAATTCCTTGGAAAAACTTACAATTTAACCCTTGTCTACAATGAAGGAATTTTATTACTCTTGATTCAACTTGTTTTTTTTAACTCACTAATGTGTATCTACAAGTTTATTTTTAAGACTCACATTTCCCATCTAATCAAGAGGTATTTCAAGCTTCTAACCATCATAATCTATTAAGTTAATGCCTTAACAAATTTCCTGAGGCCTAATTCATTCATTCAATACCCTTAAACAACTTGGTTCTTCAAACCCTAAGGAGGGTTTCACACAAACTTGATAGGAGGTATTTATTTACCAATTGAAAACCACTTATCTTCAGACCTTAGAACTCATCACCCAATCATATTTTAATCTCCCTCACATTTTGAACTTACTAGATAGGCTCTATGTATCACAAAACTCGTAAATTGATCATAAATTCCTCTACTTTTTCTTAGGAGCAGGGTATTTTGCCTTCTTAAGGATTTCCAATGTTAAAAAAGAAAAAATGCCTTTTTCTGAAGATTCCTATAGGTCAAATAAGACTATACCTTGGCCACAAAGTCCTTACTCTCATTCATCAACTTTTTAGTTCAAAACTTCCATCACAATCTCATTCTAGTAGGTCTTTCACCATTTCCTTTGATTGTTATAGTCTGAAACAAGGTGCTCAAGAAAATGTACATACATAAACAATGAATTCTAGAAAGAATCACTTTATAGACATCACAAATTCCCTCTTATTGTTCATAACTTTCTCTATTATTGCATGCATAAGTTTTAAAGAATCAATACAATGCACGAATCAATGATAGACTGTCATTACCAAGTATAAACTCCAAAAGTCAGTTTTCTTGAAGCTCTTTCTTGATTCACATTCAAATAGAATGCTTGAATCAGTTACACTTTTGTCTTTTATAGCCTTTTATTCAATTGTTCACCGAATACAAACAATTTAGCCCTCATAATTACATGCTTAGCCCTTAAGCCAACTTAAGCATTTAGGTTAGGAATCCAAGTTTTAAAACACCCAACACACACTAAAACGTATAATCCTCCATAGGTCTTTTCATGCATGCCAACTAAAAATTACCCATATAGTTCATTTCAACACTTATATCAAGACAAAATAGCATTAAATTTCAAATTACAATTTTGGTGTGAAAATGCCAAATTCAAATTCTTATAAGAATTAAACACAACTTATGACTTGAAATGACCCCTAATAGACCCCTAGACCTTCCTAAATATTAATCAAGCCAAAATTTTCATGAAAGACAAAATTTTACTAATGGAAGTTGTCTACTTGTGTACAAATTTTCCTTCCCAACCAAAGAGGAGTTCTTACGTCGCTTGGATTCAATGGTGTGCATTATTCATCCAATGAGTAACTCTAAACCCTATCAACATTTTGGATTTTAGTGATTCATTTCCTAAAGGAATTAAGTCAAGATAAAACTACTAAAACACTTATGTCTCTTGACACCAAGATATAAAGCTAAATGCGTAGTATATAATGTACTCAGTGTAATAGTAGTGGAATATGGTGTTCCTAATCTATGTGACCTAGTCATTGTGTTGATTAAAACCCTTGTGAAATGCTTGGAGTAACGTTTTGATTGTTAAGAGATAGCTTCTATGATATTTGCATGCTTGTAGATGGGTGGATCTAGACTCCTTCACCTAGTTAAGTGCTTAAGACTTGTAGCAGGGACTTCCCTAGATGATGTGCAACTAATTTAAGAAGATTTAGGAAGGTCCTTTGATTTCTTTTGGAATGATGAACTTGCAAAAAGAGCTTGTAAGAATGTCAGATGAGTTGTAATGTGATAGTGAATTTTCCTATATAGTCTTATGTATGTGATATATTATGATAAGGGTGCCCTTAGGAAGATTAAAAATCCCAAAGAATGATATAGAATTAAAAGTAGAGGCAATTATTAAGAGGGTAGGACCATATAGGTCGTCTAGGACTAGACCCCACTCTTCCATATTGTTTTAGATAGCAGATGGAAACCTGCAAACTCAAAGTTGTGCCATGAATATCAGATGTTTATGTTACTTTGATTGACTAATATTTCCAAAATTGATGACAACGCATAGTGTAAAGATAAGAATTTTTTGGAATGACTATAGAGATTAGGAGATTGGATTTCTAGTGTGAGCATTTGTCTAGCAAGGATACAAGGCCAAAGTTGGCATTGCACAAGGAAAAGTTACCAAATTTTAGCATTTACAATACCTTAGACTTTACATTTTTGCAAATTCACATAGCGGAACATTAGCGACAATCTAATTGAGAGAAACAACAATGTATTTATTCCACACCAATAAATTATACCTTCAAATCATAATATCATTGGTGCATATTAGAGTTTAGAGCCATTTTTAATATTTTTTTGATTGTGATATAGTAATGCAACTAGATTGAAGCCAATTTTCAATAAATAGTGAGAAACTTGTGGATAAGATGACATAATTATTAATTAATATAGACTCGTTCAAAAAATAATGTGATAAACCTAAAAGATAAAACAAAACTACTATAAATCAAAGATAAACACTTGTAAATCAATATATCTCAATATTTAAAAAATAATTATACTTAATATATTTACTAGTAAATAAAAATTGAAATTCAAATATAAAAAAAAAAAAAAAAAAGTAAAATTAAAATAAGTAAATTATGTTTTAATCATTACTTTTATTTAACTTAATAGTTAGTTTTCCAAGAACCATACTACCTCCCACATTTGTATTGGATGGAAGTTACTTGTCATTTACATAGTTTGGTTTTGAACATTTTTAATTTAAATAATATAATTTAATTGTTTGTAATGATAACTATTTTTAGAGTTATAGAAACAATTACATGAAGAGATATGTTCTACTCAAGGCATTGAGTATATATTTAGAGACAATTGTACATGATATTGTTTAGAGATTATGAAGGCACAAAATAATAAATAGAAAGATTGAAGAAATAAACATACTCATCCCAAAATTAAATAACTATTATATTAATAAGAATGCCACTTCCATTATACAAACCTTCTATTAATAATAACGCTTCTAAATTATATATAGAACTTGACCTAAATTTAGCAACTTCTAAAAGAACGACAAGCATTTCCAAGTTTTAATGTTAGTGTAAAATCCACTAACATTCTTCACTCCCACCCACAAAAACCTCCGCGACTAATATAAGAAGACGTGGAGAGAATAAAATAAGATTGAGTAGGTGGTAGGTTTATTCTAAACACGTGGAATACTAATCGTTCGTGGACCAACCAATGATTACGTGGGTCGTTGAACAATAATGCCCCTAAACGTGGAAAGTAGTTTTACATTTAAAAAAATTAAAAATAAGTCTGACCACCCAAAACATTCCAACTCAGATCTAAATAAATCCCGACGACAGTATTTTTAAAGCAACAACATGAGTCGCGATCTAATTACTTCTTCTTGTAGTGTGAAAAAGTTTATTTGAAGAGTAATAGTTGGGATATATTTAAGCATAGGATTTTTTTTAAATCGGATTATAAAATTTTCAAAATTAAATAATAAATTAAAATTGTTTCAACTACGATGTTATTTTTGTTATTAGAGGTAGTTTCATATATAATAAGTTAATTTAAAAATTGTAAAAATATTGAAAACATAGTAATATCACAACTAATTATATAGGTAGAGGTATTATTTAGTGTTTTTAAAAACAAAAATATAATTTATATGTCACGTGTTGTATTAAAGTGTTTAGTAATTCAATATCGTATGTCACATTGATCGTAATCATTAGTAAAGTTTGAAGTGTTATTTAATAGATTTATTTATTTTTGTTTTTAAAAAATATGGATTGATATGTCATGTCGTGATAAATTGTTTAGAAATTTTATGTTGTAAGTCATATCACAATTATTACTAAATATGTTAAGTTGTCCTCTAAACGTATCAAAAAGGTGAATAGAAAAATATTTGAAGTTAACTAACTTTGAAAATATTTAATTGAAAGGATTATTCAACAATAAAACCTAAAGGAATATTCCACTTGTTAACTAACATAAAGAAGATAAGTGCATTTAAGTATTTTTGGATTAAAAAAGTACAAGTCCAAACTTGAAGACATAAGAAATTCAACATACAAAAAATAATAGTAGCTTCCAATTGCTTGAAAATATGAAGTACTAATAACTAGTTTGTCCCACATAAGCAAATGTGATTGCTACACTAACCTTCCTTCAACCTTCAACATGAACTAATAATTAATAAAAGAGGATTTTAGATGCCTATCTGATTTCTTGTAATTTTGGAGACCTTTGTCACAAATAAATATTATAAATTAGATTTAGAAAATAACATGAAGAACACTCAGAAAAAGTGATGTACATTTAAAAAATATAAACTAGGACCATTTTGTTCGTTTATTATACCATAGTTGTACAATTATGCCAACTATTGAGTAAGACAAAATTTGAATATAGAACCATGTTCTTCTACTTTGGGGCTTTAAAATCCTCACTCACCTTTATCAAATTCTTTGTTAATCTCTGGTAAATTAATCTCCTTCCTTGGAACATGTCGGTAAGATTTTACGTCACTATGATTTCTTCGATTATTTCACACTTTCTCAAATGACAATGTCATAAGTTTGGAATAATGGAGAAATCACCAAGAAAGTAGTCAACATTCCGTATATGAAAAATAAGAAGAATGCATGTATAAGTAAGTAAAGAGTGTAAAAAGTGTGTAAAAGGAAAGTGTGCACCTAATATGTAAGAGAGTATGAAATAGAAAATTATCCTATTTGTTTGGAGTTGTTGGATTTGAATGCAAATGGTGAGGTTTTTGGGTGATCTCATGCCAAGTGTGAGTTTTTTGGGTGATCTCACATCAAGAGAAGAGTGTTGGGGAGAGAGGTATAGCTTTTCTCTCCTTCCATGACACATCTCGAATAAGCAACATTGCAGATGGTATGTCCCTGGTGTGTTCCTTTTGTTCCAATTGTAACTAAAATGTAACTGATAGACCGAATTCGCTAACTGGAGGCAAGTTCCTGCTACTAATATAAAAAATTATTGTATTAAACTTGGATCGAGTGAGAAAATGACTATTTTTGCCCCTAGGACACAAGCGCCTAAGGGGGACACAAGATCCCACTGCTACTGTCGAGGACTGGGTGCTAGTGTATGTTCTGTGTTTTGGGCCCAAGTCTTATTCTGAATCAATCTATAAATGTGTTCATGTGTTGGTTCTATACTGTGTTGATCTTTACTGAGGCTCTGAGCTATTGTAGGGGTGATTTGTTAACCCAATAGATGTCCCCCTTGTTTGAGGTGTATGTGATGATTGTAGGAGAATACATTCCAAAAGAGAGGAGCTCAAGCTGATATGCATATCTAAAGTGGATATCTACAGGGGGTAGGGGATGTGCATGGTAGAAACAAAGGCACATACAAACAAGATGGGCTAGTAAACAAATGTTAGTTGTAACAATAGCTAGCATGCAACGAAAGACAATGTGTCAAGCAAGTAGAAAGAAAAAATGGACAGTGAAAAGTGGGTTTCATACATGGGACATCGCTCATAATGTCACAAGAAAATCAGGGACGAAGTGGCCAAAAACATACAATGATCAAGCAAGACATAAGGCATAACCCGCAAACAATAGAAAACAATAGGAAACAAGAAGTGGTAGATAGTTATGGTTGTATTGATCCTAGAAGAAAACTGCTACACATGAAGCATCCATTAGCATGTTAGAGAGATAAATAGTATGTCAAAACATGTATAGATCAACAAAAAGTAAAGTGACAGTAATGAGAAGTAGTAAATAATGTAACAATATAACTTGTGATATGTGAAATTTGAGAGTAGTAAAGGTAGATGCCCCTAGGAGATTCAGTGGGACTGGTAAAGAGTAGTGTCAGGCATTGTGCATCATGTGAAAATTTGTTAAAGTCTTGAATTCACCTCAAGATACCAAGTGAACATGTATGTGTATATAGAAAAAGATAATGACACACTAAGTATCCATCTAGCATGAGAAACAAAGTGTAACATGTAAGTAAAATAAGCTAACAAGAGTAAATGCAACCAAGATATGCAGATGTTGTGTGAGGGTGATGGTGTACTGCGATATGTAAAATGTGAAGATGGTAGGAGAAGTGTTTCCCCTAGTGGATGTGTGTGAGATGAGGTGTATTTAGTGTAGACACTAAATCACGTACTTTTGGAATATTTCTAGTCCTAATCACATACCTCTATTCATATGATTCCTAAGCAAGAAAAGTAGTAATTGGTCATTGTCTTTGGCCATTTTTGTTTGCTTTCTATTTTCTCTCTTGGTCTTACACTTCTTCTTTCCCATTCTGTCTTTTCATACTTCGACACTTCTTATTCTGAACACCAACACCCAGCTAGGATCTCAGTGCTAGATGCCCCCGTCTCATCTGGGCGCCCCCAACCTCTTTCTAATTTGCTTGGATCTTTTGGGTATTTCCTAGCCATTTGGGCATCTTTTTTTTACTAGTCAGCCTTTAGTGGTTAATTACGAAATTCAAACAAGGGAATCATTGAAATATAAATCTATGTGACCATAATAAAGGACCAAGCGCAATGCATTAGTTATCACCACCAAAGGTTACATCCAAGAGCATTCTAAGAGCATTTAAGCATCCATCTATTTCCACACGAGGGAAAAGGGATTGACATTTCTACATACACTTCATAGGATGGGAAGTTCATTCTTTCATGCACACATCTATCTATGTCTTTTACATCTAGTTATTTATTGCTATCAAGTGCGACATGCACAAGATCCACCTAGGGCACAATTTCGACACACACACACAAACATAGAACTACATTGGGTCTAAGATGTAGTGCAATGCTTGGTAGTAATTTCACTTTCTTGACATTCGAGGACTATCTGACCACTCATTTTGAATATTTATTTTTAGGATTTGATGTGTTTTGAGGGTTTTTCAAGGTCTTCTTTCTGATTGTAGCTTTTAGGTGAATAAAAGTGAATTCCAACGTCATACAAGCGATCAAAGGTGACAAACGGTGAACATCTTGCGACCTTGTAAAATCAAGTTCCGCAGCTTCTAAGCAGTTCATGTTAGCATGTGGTCTTATAGGTGTTGTTATTGATTAAAACCCACATTAATGAAAAATTGTATGATGGATTAGAGTTATATGATGTTGTGGCTGGTGTTTCCATGATGATTCAGATGTGTATTTGATGATACAATGAGATTCATTAAGGATTGATTGCTCTTGCAAGCCCATTCCCCTTCCTAGGTAATGTTTCTTGGTGGTATGAGCTTCTTGGTTGCTTGATAATCTTGTTATCATGATAGATATCAGGTTTGGAGAGTGTTTAGGCACTCACAACAGTAGCATGGTGCAGATACATGTCATTCACTATGTTATAGGTGCTCATTTGAAGCATGTATGGATGTTAGGAGGTATGAGTTTTAGTTTTTGAGCTATATGAGCTCATAGATACATGTATTCAGGTGCATCAGATTGTTTTGGGTCATTTTGAGTGCTTTCATGATGTGTTATAATGTTTTTTCAGTTGACCCTAGCTTCTACAGTGTAAAACCTTAAGGTGAGGCTATGCAAATGAGATAGGCTGGAAAGTTTGAGGTATGATTATGACATTATGATGATTTAAGATGTTTTTAGGATGTGTAATGGTGATTTTGGAAAAAAATTAGTTTTCCATTAGGTGTATTTTGCATGTTATGTCAGTTTTTGTGAGAAAGGGTCAAAATCTAGTGCAAATCCAGCTCGAGTTGGAACTTATGATGCTCACCCTAAATTGTGTGCTTTGCATGGGACCTTGTGGATTTCATAGATTTTTATATGGTTATTTTATGTTTATATTTAATTTCATTTTCAATTTTTTATGAACAAATGTTAAGAAGATAAAGTGGTCTAAAACCCTAATTAAACCCTAACTATGAGCAGCTTGCAGAAGAAGAGGTATGGTGATATTTTTTTGATTTATTAATAAAAATTGATAATTGTATGATGTATAGTACTCTCCTATATTTCCATAAATTTATTTTTGAGATCATGGTGATGAGTGGGCCCCACTCAAACAAGTCAGTTTATGAAGAAAAGTGTTTTGGGACAAGGTTGCCCAAATGAGGTATGAGCTAAATTGATTTTATGAAATGTATGTGAGATGATATTTATGTACATGTAGATTTTAGGACATGTTCATCTAGGTACATGGTCAAATGAGTTCCATTCCGATTGACTGGTGAAGGGTAGTTTTAAGGCCTTAAAAAGTTGTGCTCAGTAAAATGGTCATATCTGGAGCTACAGGTTGAATTTTGAGATGATTAAAAATGTGTTGGAAAGATGATTCAGATATATTTCAATTTATATGAGGATTTTATAATTATTATAATTTTTAATGAGGTTTCCATGTCAATATTTGGATAATAATATTATTACCAGTGCAGGACAAGATGTGTTTTACCGAAATTTTTGAGTTGTTTGAAGAATTAGATGGATTAGGTGATTCTTTATATTAGATATAATGTGAAGAGGGATTAATTTTTTATCTAATGAATCCACTTAGAGGTATTTATTATTCATATAAATGTTTTTATGAGCTAATTGTTGGAAACGACTTTTTTGGCAGAATGATTTGATGAAGACAAAATTTGTTGTGGTTTGATCAGGTGGTTGATTCAAGGATTATAAATTGATTAGAAGTGTTCTGAAGGTTCTGGAAATTACATCAAGTGGTCACATGGCATGGTTTTTTATTTGAAGTGATTTGGTGGCATAATGAAGTTTCAAGGATTATGAGGGGTGTAGGAAACATCAGTTTTGAGAAATACAAAGAGTAACTGCCCCATTAAACGAAATAAGTTGTTTGGTTGAGATGAATTAGGACCATGTAAGAATGTTAAATGATATTTTAATCATATGTAAGGGTTTATGGGTCTTTACTAAGTATGGTTTTGATGTAAGGGAATTTTTATCTTTGTGCCCATGGGATTTTGAGCCATTTTTGGCTCATGTGATGAGGTTTTCAGCTAGGGTGACCTACTTAGGTCACTTGTGAATATTTTAATTAAAATTTGGGATTTTTTCTTGATTTATGGGTTGAGCCAAAGGAGGGAAAAAGTTTTTGTTTCAATTTGAAATCAAGAGGATCTTATAAAGGCATAGTTTTGGGTGCTTTTGCAAGCTAGTTGTGTGTGTGCAAGGTGTGTGACCTAGTGTTAGGAAATAAGGGATAAAATATGTGGAATAATCGCTCACAGAATCGCAATAGTAGAAACTATTATGCAGAAAATATTACATAACTAAAATAAAAGTGCAGAATAATAAAAGAACAACACAAAGAGACAGTATTTAGCGTGGTTCATCCAATTTGGGCTACGTCCACCAAGAATCACTTGCTCATATTTTATTACAAGCCACCACTTTATAAATACAATACCATGATCTGTCTAGAGCTATGATCAGTAAAATCTACATAATTCACACCCAAATTTAAACACATTTGCAATTTTACATCATACCTACCATATGCACAAAACTACATAAGTAGACAACTGCTTAAGCAATTTTACAAAAACGTGGGTATCAAAACCATGGGCCAAAACCGTCCCATAAACCTATGGGTCAAAAATCCTACCCATTTGAGAAAAGTATGTTTCCCAGTATATTGGACACGATTTTCAAGGCCAAAAAAATTCTCAGGGCCTGCGCCCCCAGACCCCCGCTCAGGGCCTAGCCATGTATAATACTCTTAGTGTACATTATTTAACACTTTCTCACATGAAAATAGGATCCACAACCTAACCCTTAGGTGAATGAAGTTTGCAGGTGTATGAACAGGAATTGAGATCATATAAAGTGTGTTTCAGGTTGAGGAATATCATCAATCATGTGTGTAAGAGTTTAAAGCATTGAGAAGTGAAGAAAGAGCTAGATTGTGCAAGTTGAAGACCTAGGGTTTGAGCAAGGGTTTGGAAGAGTTTAGAGCTAAATCTTAGGAGCGCTATAAGATGTAATTGTTGTATATATCTTCCCCCCGGGTAGATATAGACAAGCGGAAGAATATGGAAACCAAAGAAATTCAAACCTCAGCCCATGGCGCACAAAAGGGGTGCACGACAATGAGTGTCGACAGCAAAATGGATGCGCCCATGGTGCACAAAAGGGGCACACGACAATGAGTGTCAACAGCAAAATGGATGCGCCCATGGCGCACAAAAGGGGCGCACGACAATGAGTGTCGACAGCAAAATGGATGCGCCCATGGCACACAAAAGGGGCGCACGACAATGAGTGTCGACAGCAAAATGGATGCGCCCATGGCGCACAAAAGGGGCGCACGACAATGAGTGTCGACAGCAAAATGGATGTGCCCATGGCGCACAAAAGGGGCGCACGACAATGAGTGTCGACAGCAAAATGGATGCGCCCATGGCGCACAAAAGGGGGCGCAACATCCTAAGTGCTGACAGGAAGCAGACCCTGACCCAGATATTCAGATGGCCATAACTTTTGACTGGGAGCTCCGATTCACACAAGGTTGGACTTTTCGGAAATCCTACGGCATCCTCTACCTAACTACAACTGGATATCTTTAATTGGGTGGGAACAAGTTCTTAAAAATTCAAAATACAGTTTGCCACTTTTGGGGTTTGATATGGTCCTCACCTACCACCATAATGAGATGAATTAAATACAACCTGAGGTGGTTGGGGTAGATTTGGACTTTCTCTCTCTTCTCTCTCTCATTCTTCCTATAAATTGTAAGGAGGGGCTTCTTTCTAAAGGTTGGACATTCTTGTTTTGCCCCTCCCTTCTTCTCTTTGGCAGGTGAATCTGTGGAGTTCAAACCTCCTATCTAAAACTGTAATGCAACCTTGTCTCTTGGCATTTTGCAGTGTGTTGTATCAATCTTTGGAGCAAATTAATGCATGTCTGTGGATGATTATCAACCCTCTCAGTGTTTATTTGCATTTTCTTGATCTTTCACTGTAAATCTGGTTATCTGTGCATGATCTTGCATTACATTTTTATGGTCTGTGTTTATTGGCAAGACAGGTGTTCTTCATTCCTCAGTGCATCACCTCCTTAGCTTAGGTTTATTTTTATGCATTTTTCTCTCCCTGTCTCCTTGGAAAATTAGATTAGGTTTTGAGTAGACCCTCTGCATTTTTACGTGTGCATCTGAACAGAGGAATAGGAACCGGCCTTCATCTGGAGAGCTTTTTCGATTTCGCAAGGTCCCACACTTGGGAAAAGCTCCATGTTATGCAATCACACTGAGAATCTGCAACCCATCGAGTTACAGAGTCCCAGGGGTGCTGTGATGCGACATCAACAGTAATATCAAAAAAAAATTAGTGGGTTTTCTTCTCCTTGAGGCTTTCCCACTTACATCTTGTGTAATGGTGTTACTTATCGTTCTCTTGGTTTATTGAATTAATATTATATGTTGTTGTGCACACATTAATGAATGGATAATTGATTAATTGTTTATGTGAGTGATCTGAAATTGAAGTTGATTTTTTTAGGAATGAATCACCCCCCTCTTAGTCCATTGTTCTTCTAATAATTGGTATCAGAGCAGGTCCTATTGGAGAAGTTTGACAGCTTGAAAAGAGATCTTGAAGTACAAAGTGGTGAGTGTTAGAGTCATAGGAAAATAACCAATGTTTGATGGAACAAACTATGCATTTTGGAGGCTAAATATGAATACCTACATTATATCACAAGGGTTTGATGTTTAGAAGATTGTGGAATATGGATATTCTCCTCATGTTACTCCTATAACCAGTCAAACAAACAAGGTAACATGAACACAATTCTAAGGCCTCTAATGCTATCATTAAGGGTCTTGGAGAATCTGAGTTTGGGAAAAGTAATGTACTACAAATCAGCAAAGGAAACATGGGAGAAATTTCAAGTCCTATATGAAGGTGACTCAAAGGTAAGAATTGCTAAACTTCAAACCTTCAGAAATCAGTTTGAATCTCTTAATATGAATGATGAAGAGTCCATTGTTGCATATCTACTTGGGGTTGAAAATTTTGTCAAAAACATGAAAGGATTAGGATAAGAAGTAAAATAATAAGTGGTTGTTCAAAAGGTTCTAATGTCACTAACTCTAAAATTTGATTCCAAGATATCTGCTATAAAAGAAGCAAAGGATTTAAATACTTTGAAGATGGGTGATTTGCATGGTACATTGATTGCTTATGAGATGAGAATAGGTGATCTCAAACCTGCCAAGAAAGAGGTTGCATTCAAATTTGAAATAAAGACTAAAAACAAGAAGCTGAAGGATGATGAATCCACTCTTGAGATTGAAGATGAAGATCTCTTTGCAATGATAGCTAGAAGATTGAAGCTTGGATGTGGTAGGTATAAAGGTAAGCTTCCTTACAAATGTTTCAAATGTGGTAAGATAGGACATTTTTATATTAATTGTCCTCATCAGACTAAGAAGGAAGATCATGATGAATGTATGCATGATATTTATCATGACAACAAGCACATAAATTATGACAAAAGAAAGAAAAAATTTAATAAGTTTGATCACAAAAGGTATAAAAGGAGTTTTTATAAAAATGAGGAGAATTAATTATTTGATGCTAGTAGTGGTGTTTTAGATTCTGAATCTAAATTTGGTTATTAGGATAGAGGAAATGAGGTTTTTTTCATGACTAAAAATGAAAAAATATCTTCTAGTGATGGCTCTTATTTGTTAGGATATTTTATATCTGTTATTGTAATTATTCTAGTGAAGATGAAGAGGATGTCAAAAATGATCTTGAGGGCATTCAAAGAAATCTAAAACATGTTGATAATGAGAACAAGAATTTGAGACTTCAGGTCAAAGAGTATGAAAGTCATATGTAAAAGCTAGAAGAAGTTTACAACTCTGAATCAAGCAAGCAAAGTGAGTCCATTAGATTATTGAAAGAGAAGGTAAAGTATCTTGTTTTTAATCTTGTAGGATAAATATGGTTTGTGCTCAAAATGTCAAGAAGATATAGAGTTTCTAAGGGCTGAGTTATTAAATGCTAGCAAGAGGACTATGTCCTTTTAGAAGTTTGAGAAAAGTACAAAAGACCTAGATGTTCAACTTGGCAAACAAAGAGCAACAGGTGATAGAGCTGGATTGGGTTTCAAAGAGGAATCTAAAGGTAAACAATTGAAGAAAGAAGAATTGGTTCTAAGCAAAGAGGAAGATGAACCCATTAGTAGGGAAGAAAAGAAGGAGACACTAATCAAGGACAATGTGAAACAAATGCCTATTAGGAAGCCTAATGCCTCAATGTATGAGAGAAATTTCAAAGGATATTGCTATAATTATAACTCCTTTAGTCATAGGGATAAAGAGTGTAGGAGATATTCAAGAAATACACAACCTTGGAAAGATAATAGAAGTGAATATGCAAAGTATGTTATATGTTACAAGTGCAATGAGATAGGCCATGTTGATAGATTTTTCTTGTATGATTCACATAGAGATGTTCATGGCTTCAAGAGGAAGAATACAGTATTATGCTACAAATGTAACAGATTCTTTCATGTTGCAAGGCACTTCTATTAAGGTTAATCAAGTCAAAATAAGGGTTTTTCAAGGTCCTAGAGAGAAAGGAAGTGGAGTTCAAAAACCTAGAATGTATGATAGTGGCCAAAGAAGAATGTGGGAACCTAGAAGGGACCTTGGTGTCTCACCAAGAACTAGTAATGGTGGACTGAAATGTAAAACACATGGTTTAGATAAAAGACAAGCAAATTGTGGAATTCTACAGGTGCCCAAGAAGGATTGAGACCTCTTTAAGGCCTTCATTTAGGTCATTATGGTACATATATACCTTCACTATGCTTCTTGGAGGTATATCAGTGCATATGAATCATTTGTGTGAGGAGAGTGTTCTAAGTCAAAGTGTGACTCATCCATATGGTCAATGTATGTCATTTTATGCTCTTTTTCATGATCTTGTTGATTCATGAGTGTTGTACTTGTGTGAAATGTCATGCTCTCAATTTTATGGTAATTGAATGTACACATATGAAGGTCTTATGGTCTGTGTTTACATAATCATGATAAGTGGTTCCTCTGAGTGAGGTATATATGTTCATGAGTCCCTTGATATATCATAAGAAGTGTGTAAGTGGTTTATAACTCATGAAGGGTGTACTCACAGTCTTTGTGTCAAAGTTTGACAGTGTTGAGTGTGTCTAAGTTCTATGAAGAACATAGTGTCTTGTGTATGTCTTATTGGTGACTTGTGCTCAACCATGAGTTGTTATAGCAAGTATTGTGTGTTTTTATGAGTTATTATTGTTCTAGAAGATATGGAGGTTACACTGGAGTGGGAAAACGTCATCTTGATTCTCTAAGTATTCATTTTTCTTAAATTATCATAATGTCATTTCAAGTGTCTAAGCATTAAGTCTAAGTTTGTGTCTTAATGAGTCATTTTTCATGAGATTCAAAGGTTATTAATGGTCCTAAGAATGTGTTTCTGAAGATGCCCTTGTACCATCAAGTATGATATTTCTAACCGGTCATTATAAAGAGTTAATCCTATGCGGTAACTGTGAAGGATTGACAAGAGAAAACCAAGATGGTTACAGGTATACAAGTGCCTTAAATGCCTTCAAATCAAGGAAAGTAGTACTCAAAATGGTAAAAGGTATTGTCATAATGACATGGGTAAAGTTTTAGCTCATAAGTGTAAATTGTGTGCACATGAGTTGTTTATCTACCTTGACTAAGTGTTGATAGTACATTGTAAGTGGTATGGAAGGAATGCTAGATTTGAAGGAGTAAATGGTTGATTCCATGGCTGAAATTTTCGACAATTTATCTAAAATATATTAACTTGAAGATTCGTATGGTGTTAGATCTTGAAAATGTATAGAGTCTCAAACGTTTTTGACAATTCAATAACATTTTTAGTGGTAATGAAAAGACCTAACTGTCAAAGGAATGATATTGCAATTTGGATATTTTATTCTTAAGAACATGATTCAAGGCTTACGATGCAAGGAATATGGTCTAATGGGTATCGAAAATTGGTATGTTCCCTCTGTGAAAGTGAATTCTTTGGGGAGTAGATACGTTTTTCTATATTTCAAGGGCTGGTAGGCACTATGAGTGTAAAAATGATGGTGAACAACTAATGTAGTAAGGATAAAATGATTCTCAATGATTATAAATCATGATTATAGATCATAAATAAGTGCAATATGATGATATAAAGACAAAGTGTGTGTTAATTTTATGTTTATGATCTTTTGGAGTCTCAAGGTTGTGCGCATGCATGAATACACAATCACAGGAATATTGGTGACTCATTGAGTGTTCCAAATATCCTAAATGACTAGGGATAAGCATATTTGGGATTGAAATTGTGCTCAAGAAATGAAAATTTTAGTCTATATGGTGTTTCTCACTCAAATATGGTGTTCACAATAGGTGGTTAAAAGTGTGAAGAAAAATGTGTGGGCTTAGAAGTTTATTTTATACATCTACAAGTTGAAGAGATGATTCACATCATTCTTAATGAATCTGATTCTTAAGAAACAAGTCCATACATGTGTTAAATAGTCTATATGTTTTGAAGTATGCTCATGATCTATATGGTCCATCTTAGGTGTGAGAGATGTTTGTTTAGTCCTCAAACATGAAAAGTTATGTAAAAAGGATGTTATGACAATTAAATTCTGTGGAGCTCAATGTCGCATCCTTAATCTCAATATTATCAATTTAAGATGGTCATTTAGTTCAAAAGGTGTTGACTCAGATCTGTTGATCCTCTTAAGGAATGTTTCTCGGGTTATCAGTGATTCTCCAAGTGTCAAAGTGGTGTGATAACAGTGGTGTATCAATGTGTGGATCATCAAATGAGGGTGAAGGTCAAAAAACTTTGTGAAATTTTATTTCAAGGACTACAATGGTAAGCATAATGATAGAGTATGAAAATTACATGCTTGAGGTGTTTTCAGTCTTCATGGGCCTGAGCAAAGTTCAAGTTGGTGTCAAGCTATAGTATTAGGTCAGTTGAACTATGAATTGGCACAATGGTGGTATTCTTCAAACTAAAACAAAATTCAAATAATTTACAAGCATAAATGACCCTATCATTTGGCATTTTATACTCTTCATAAATAATTTGAAGTTTCCTTTCCAAATAACCTTAAGGCATTCTTCATGATAACCATTTTGGAATTTTTTATATGAATGGGAGGATAATTAGTATAATAAATTAGAAAATAAGAGGTCAAAGAAGGATAGTAAACAATAGAAGGAATTAGAGGAACCCTTACATGATTAAGCTGAGGAATTTGGGAACTTTGTTGAGTAGGTAAAGCTTCAGAAGGCACACAATCACTATAAACATTTGTAGTAATTACATTATGATAAGTAAGGCAAGAAATAGAAGTATTATGAGCATTCGATAACACAACATGTTGAGAATAAAGAATAGAAACAAGTGAAATAATATTTTAGCAAGAAATTTATTTCATTACATTCGTAATTCTAAAGATATCAGTAGGATTTTTCATAACATATTTGTTAATAGTATCAATGGAAGCGTCCACATATGTGCCTTCTAATTTGTACTTATAATCAAAATAGTTATCATTCATATTCCAAAATAATGTTGAGGTCCTATAGAATTCTTAAAAGAAGCATGTATTTCATATGACAACAAGAATCTACATTAATATTATCCCTTGATATGATATTCTACAAAGGAACCAATAGGTTGTTATGAACACCTAAGGTCAAATCTATATTTATCTATTTTTATTTATGTGAGGCTAACACTTTTATCCCTTCTAATTGGTTCTCTCGCATCAAGATCGGATATTCCATACTCATGAGAGCTTGTAGAAAAGGAACCATGATCTTGAAAAATTGATGATCTATTATAAGAACATTAGGGTTTCAAATGTAACATGCAAGGGCTAGAGCTAATAGAATTTGGACAGATAAAATGGAAAGAGCCATAGAAAAATCAAGTTTATCGTCAATAAAATGAGATATAACCCAAGAAAGAAACAAAAAATTCAATAAAATATGGGTTCACTAAAATGTAGGTGTGGAAAGTGGTTTTGCACTATAATCACCATATCTAGTTGTAATATAATCTAAATGGAAATAAATCAGAAACACATGCCTATTTACAAAACTATGAGTGTTCTAGAATCTCAAGGTAACTTGAACTATTTAAAATGCTTGAAAACATTTTATTATCATGGTTTTATAGAGATACAGAGATATTCACAAATCCTAAGACACTCATCATAAATGTGCATTGGAAAAAAATCTCAGACAGGAAAAAAATAGCACCTTGACCAGAACTATAACACTCTGCTACTAGCATAACCACAATCATAGTAGAACCATCTTTACAAATTTTAGAAACTACAAATTTAATTTTATAGTCATATTACTTTGCTCCTAGGATTTGAAAACGTCTCTCATTTTTTCATAATTCACTTTGAATCACTAGGAAACAACACTCCTTCCTTGAAACCCAAATATGCTTTGATGGAGTTATTGGAGGAATTGTTATAACTCTGTTATTATTCAACCACTAAGAATTTGAATTGTTCAACATTTAGGACACAAATATAATGCAACTTATCAAGAAGTCATGTGTAATACAAGTTTCCTAACCCTTATACTTTCAATGGACGCAATAGGTAGTATGTGCTAGATGCTCTTCTTTAAATGTTTGAAAAACAAATCGAACAGAGATACTTCAAAAAAAATTGTAGCTCTTATAACATTGATAAAAATTCACTTGTCTTAAACGCACTAATGAACCTATGTATTTAGACCTATTGAATTTAAATTAGGATTGTATTAGTATGCATTTTGACATAACGGGTGGGAAAGACCAATAAAAAGGCCAAAATCCTTAAGGCACTTAACTCAATAGTAAAAAGAGCCCACAAAAAAAGTTTCAGAACCATAATGGTATGATTATAGAAAAGTAAACAAAAAAAACAAGGAATGTGCACCAATAAAAACCTAACTTAAACCAATGGTCAATAACACATAAATGCAGTCACATAAAAAATTGACTAGTCCTATACTGGAAAATAAGGTCTACATTAAGGAAGTTTTTGGAACCATACTATAGATTACGCCAATGAATTAAGGCATTGACAAATCGGGGTAGTAATCAATAATTTTTTTCATTGCTTTGATTTTTAGGTTTTATGGTGGTGGCATTTCTCTATGAGAAAGGCATTTGGAATCTTTTCATTTGTATGTTGGTTCAAACTGTAGACACCCTAATTTCACATCTGTCCTAAATCAATTAATTCCCCTTCCTCATTTCCCACAAAAATACACTTTGAATTAATCAAATATAATTTGATTAATTATCCATTTAAAATCCAAAAAATAACCCAATCCTCACCACATGTCATTATTCTCCATGTTTTTCTACTATTGAATTCAAAATTCAAAATCAAATCCTCACCAACTCTTCATGTTCCCCACTCACCTAAAATCTTCCACTTATGTATTAAAAATCTAAAATCAAATCCTCACCCATTCTTTGTGGTCCCCACTCACCTAATCTTGCCCACATTTTCAAACCATGATTACTTAAATGAATCTAAGTTAATCACTCCCCCAGACTATAAATACAACCTTACCCCTCCCCTCTAAGGACATGGAGAATAAGCTTGAATGTTATGTCTAAGTTCTTGCATCCTTTGAGAAAAGAACATCCTTCTGCCTCATCGTAATGCCCAAATAGCCTCATCCTAAAGCACCCCAAATCCATAATCCTTTTACCCATTTGGTGCAAAGTAAGTGGATCGTTGTTGTAGGAAGGCCTTGCTTCGTCTTGAAGAAAATCACCTACATATCACACAATCAAGGCTCAATACAAGTTTCCTAGCCCATTCTGAGGTTTGCTATGGAATGTGAAGGAGGAGGTATGATTGTAAGTATTTTATTTCCTTATTAGTAGTGCATTTTTTCTAGCTTACATTTGGCACACCCAGTTACTTTTGATTTGTTACCATTAATTTTCCAATTAGTGGTTTTATCCCTTCTTTGTTTATTATTGTTCATTATTATCTCCTTTTATGTGCCTTATGTCCTTCTTTGGTTAACCTTCACGCTATGGGAAGTGCTTTTTTTGTGCGGTGTCTTGTGGTGCATATACAGGTTGTAGTAACAATGACATTACGAGGCTCATCATCTCGTTGATCTTCACAGTATTCGGTGTCTGGAAGAAAGAACATTCATCCATGCTCTAGCTACTCGTGGGTCACCGTGGATGACAACTTTTGGTATGGGAAACCAATCCGGAACATTACTTTCTTTATCTCTTTCTTTCTTTTTGCTACAATAATTGTTTTGTAAGAGCTCGATCTTCTTTACTAATCAATTTTTAAATCTTCGTTTTAAATCACTATATATTTTGATTTCCTAACATTTATACTTTTCAATCTTTGTTTACACAACCCAAAAACAATAAATATTTGTTTACTTCTTTCCCTCTTCATTTCCAACTATATACATATCTTTATTTTACAAGTCTAATCGTTTCTATTTATTTATTTTAATATCGTCTTTAAGGTAACTATAAATCATGTTTTCGAAAAATCCACACAAAAATATATATAGCTCTTAGTTTATTCACTGTTTTATTCATATTTTCTTTCAAATTTTGGCTCTTGCATATATCAATCTTAAATTATATAGGTTTCTTCATTTAGATAAATAAACACTACAATAAAATATATGTCCTAAACTAAAGCCTATCTACCCAACTTGTCCCGATCACACCTCGCCTTCCTCGCCAACCCCTCCACCTATTTCCCCATCTCGTATCCTCTCTACCACGACTTCCTTCTCCACTCATAGAGCTTCATCCCCCTTCACTCCCTCTATTTCCTCGTCCACCCACTCTATTTCCTACCCTCGACCCTACTTTAATCCTATTCCCATCCACCTCGGCCTTCCACATACCGCTCTCCCATCTTCTCGACACCACCCATCTTCCTTCCACCTTCCACCCAACTCTTCTCCCATCCCACACCCTTGTCCTTTCTCCCACGTCGACTCTACCAGCTCCCCCTCCCTTTGAAATCTCTCCCCGCTCCCTCGGCCACAACTCCCTTCTCCCTTCATCGAGCTTCATCCCCCTTTTCTCCCCCTATTTCCCTGTCCACGCACCTTATTTCCTTGACCCACTCCTTCCATGCACATATCTCCCTCCCTACAGTCCCCACATCCCTACTCATCCCAACCCCAGCCACCTCGGCCATTCCCCTACTAGCCCTCCTCCATCGATCCTCTCTCCCAAGTTCATACCCATATTATCCGTTCTCCAACTACCAACACTCCCCCCCAACCTTCACATCGTCGTCTTCTCCCACTCCTTCCTCCCACCTCTGCAATATCTTCCATGCTCCTGCTCCTTGTCACCCTGAACCCTTCCTCCATCCCACACCTTTATCACGACTCATGTAAACCCATCCACCTCGGTCTTCCACAAACCACCCTCCCCATTCCACGTCCCACTCACCACTTCCCCTCATCCCTCATCGCAATACTCCTCACACACCATTCCCTTCATTCCCTTCCCTACAACCTCACCATTACATCGCTTGGTAGTACGTCTTCAAATTCCATCCACCTCTCACCTGCACCCTTAACATTCCTCTTTGTTTTATTTATTTATTATCATTATTTATTTACTTTTAATATTCATGAGTCCTTTGGTGTCAACAAAACCAACTTCCATTCTCCTTCAAATCGACTTTCCCTTCCTCAACGTCCACCTTTTCATCATTTCAATCCACATTCTTTCCATATAAGTCCATATTTTCATCTTCATAGTCGTATAAGAGCTTATTCAAACCCACCACGTTCACACTCCCATCAAGTTGCCACTTTGAGTTATTTTCTCTTTATAACAATTTTCATCACACTCTTACTTTATTAAGTCTTTTATCGTTAAACATTTTTCGCAGCTTTTGGTAGCTTTGTACACCATTCTTAACAATTTTTCACCATTTAATTTTTAAGTTTTATGTAGTAATTTCTTGTGTAAAAACTTTACGATCATAACCAAACTGACTTTTTCGAGATCCATTTTCCCACTTATCGTGCAATCTTTATCGCTTTTTTAGTAATTATTTTTCACGATCATTTGTAATCATGTTTTGCGATTTTTTAATTCCTCATTTACCATCTTCACATTTTATTTTATTAACATATTTTTGTGATTTTTCACACTTTGTGCTTATAATTAATTATTCTCAGTAATCATTCTACTAACCTTGTGTGCAAGTACAAACTACTCATCATTTTTTTGCAGCACCTGTTTCAAAAATACAAGACCTATTCACACCTCTCTCACCACACTTATTAGATTTGCATTCCTCGTCATCTTCTGCACACTGGAGACCACCCAGGCTTTACAAAACAAAAAAAATTGCCTTACATTCCAATTTTCTATGACGACACTTCTGGTAACATTTTCAATGCTCTCCTTTCGTTGTTTTTCTTTTCTTTGTGAAGATAATCGTTATTACTATTTCACAATCACAATTAATTCCAATACTTATTAAAAACATTAAAAAAATAAAAAATCACAAAATCTATTCCAATTATATCCACGTATGTTTTTTTCTTGTGCCTTGAGGCAATCTGGAAAATCAGAAACGGTCACAATTGTTTAGTTTCTTGTTATAACATTGCAGGATCCATTTCCTTATGTTTCTAGCTATCGTCTCAGTCAATTTTATTTCATCACACTATTGATATCTATTCAGTCATTGGTTATGTATGCTCTTTTCCTGCGCCTTCGAGTGATATGGAAAATCAAAAATAGCCACGATTGTTTTTCTTCCTAACATTTTGTCTGCAGGATAACTACTAATTTGTTTTCTGTAGGACCGCGTTGCTAGAATATTGTCAAAAACACAAAACAAAAAAATATATCCCGCAAAACTACCACCATTCAAAAGAAAATTGCTGAAACCAAAAAAAAATTAGCACGCTCAGGTATGCAATTATTTTCCCCCAGTGATTCACTTCAAGTTAGAAAGAACCTTACATTTAATCACTTCATAATTTTGTTTTTACATGTAATCGAGGTGGATTTCATCGCCACCAAAGCGACACCGATGACAAGGACTTGACTACCACACACCACTAGCATTCGCATCTGCGTTGCACTTTAAGACCTAGTCTCATCACAACATACAGTATTTACCTTACCCATGCTCTTCACTTACATGTAATGTTGTCGTGTGGCGCATGTGATTCATGCCTAAATAGATATAACAACGAAGCCTGGGCATCGTCCCTGTAAATATTAGGGTAGTTATAAGGAAACCATACACATTCATCCCCCCATCACCTTCCACCTTTTCACAAAACCTGTTTTAGACATGGTGATTCACTCTGAAGCAGGAAAGTAAGAATTGGTGAGTCTCCTCCAGTGCTCTAAGGGTTCCCCGTACCAATTCTTTCCCCGTATAGAATTAGGTATATCAGGACTAGGGTATATTGGAGGATGTATATTTTTGGAGTGATAAGATCCTGCATCCATCATTCCATAGCATACTTCTATGATTGCATGAAACAATTATCATTCCTAAAGAATTTGCCTCCTGAGCCAAAACAATTTGATCCACATGATTGTTTGTTGTTCGTAAACAAAATAGTAAATATCATTTTTTTATCATAGAACTTGGCTGATATCAATGTGTTCATTGTAAAAGTTCAAACCCTAGTTGTGTTCCGCAAAAAAATCATTTCTCAACCAATTCAATACCAAGTGAAAACATCCAAACAATCCAACAAGGTAGACCAAAACATCACACCAATTTCATTAGCTTGCTTCAGCCAACAATGCATCTACCATAGCTTGTCTTCGGCTATATCCAACTGATATTGAGTGAGTAGCATTCACTCCCCATATCATCAATTGTCAAAACATCCTTCATAGCTCGTTTCAAGCTATATCAAACTAATATTGGGTGACTTGTTTGAGTTCACTCATTATTTTGTCAACCATCGTGTTTATCCAAATCACAGCCAACAAAAATCCTTTCATAACTCATTTTGAATTATATCACAACCATATTGAGATTAACCTGTTCGGGTTACTTTCCCTGTCAACAATCCAGAGCTTATTCAAGCTAAATCTACACAACATGAAACAAATCCCCTAATAACTCATCTCGAGTTATATCATAATCATATTGAGATAACTTTTTTGAGTTACTCTCCTTATCAGTCATCACGAGCTTATTCGAGCTAAATCAAAAGTAATAAAGTTCTCATTCAATCACACCTACTCAAAATTCCTACCCACTTTTCATTTTAATTAGGCACATCTCATCATGGTATTCACACGTAGTCATAATCATGAAAATGATGATGAAGAAGTTGCACAACTAGCACTCGCCAATGAAGAACAAGAACAAAATTCAATAGGGTGATAGAACAAAACAAAAACGAATATCTATTACGCATCCTAGCCATGGGGACAAAACTACCCCTAACTTTGGGACTAAAACTTTAAACAAACTTATCGACAATGGTGAATCAAGTTATCACAATGAAATACCAAACAATCCAAATAGCTCTTCAGCCGATGAGTTATTCACTAAAATTTAAGACTTAACAAAGAAACTTGAGGAAGCAACTGTTAGAGTTGAAAGCTTACGAGAGCCCAATCCAGACCCCAATACTCATGACATTATTGATAAACCATCCCCTGTATCTCCATTCACACAAGAGTGGAAACATATGAAAGACACCATTCAGGGACTACAAAAACAATCAAAACAATTCAACTTTAAATAATTGTGTCCTTAACCATTTGATACAGATATATCACGCTTACCATTTCCGTCATCCTTCGGAATCCCAAAGTTTGATAAATAAAAAAGAAAAGGTGACCCCCGTGAACCTGTCAAGGAATTTTACATATAATGTCATGAAGTTGCCTATCGAGACATGTACCTTTTACGATTATTCCCTTAAAGTTTAGAAGGACGGGCTTTAGACTGGTTTTTCCATCTTCCCAAAGGGTCAATCATGACATTCGCAAACTTATCGGAGAAATTCATCAAACATTTTTACTATAACTTAGACTAAGAAATAACCATGCTTGATCTCTGTAACACTAGGTAAAGGCCCAACAAAAAAATTTCCTCCTTTTTACAACGATGGTAAGGATTTGCAAGTTGATTTCCCTACTCAATAACTGAGAGACAACTAGTTAGAATTTTTGTTCCTAATCTCAATTCCGAATTATCATTCCACATGTAAATGTATTGTCTAAATAGTTTCAAAGAAGTCATTGAAAAGGGAACACAAATCGAAAAATCCCTCATCTCTAAGGGCTTACTTAAAGCACTCTTTAGAGACCAACCTTATCGTGGCGCTCCTCAGAACTAGGACAAATCTAAACTCTTTAACTGAAACCACAATATAGTCAATGATGGCATTAGTGATTCCCTCCATGTTTGAAATTTTCAAAATAATCCCATCAACACATTAAAATCTAAATAGTCAATCATAATCCCTAGAAAGGAAGTTCCTTCTCGGGACCGGTGAAAACAGTTCACTCCTCTCAGAGAAAGCCTATCTAGTGTCTTTCGTCATTTGGAAAATGCCAACATGATTACATATTCCATTGTCAAACCCTTCGAAGAAGGAAAACCCAAAAAAATTTGGTATAAGGACAATTAATATTATGATTACTATTACATAAATGGGCACTCTACATATCGATGCATGCAACTCCGTCATTATGTCTAAGACCTGATTGAACGTGGAGACATAGAAGTTGAAAATAATTCTGAGACAAAAACACCTAATGAAAAACTTCACATGTTCAAAAATCCCTTCCCTAAGCATGATAACAATTCAAATGATAAGGTTCAATCATCAAGAAATGTTGAGTATGACTCAGCCATCTCGAACATAGACTATGACCAAGACTTAGTAGCAACTATAAAGATCAGAACTAACTGTGCAATCACCACTAGACAGAAAAAAATGTTTGTGCCTATGGAAAAAAAATATGCCACTTTGTCCCCCACATCACCTCCTAATCCACCATCTAATTCTGCCACCAATTCCACTCCACAACCTGCACCATCATTCAATATTTTCAAACAATTGGATAAGACTGCAACACAAATTTCCATCATGGAATTACTTAATTCTTCTCCCGCACTACAACGCATCCTTATGCAAACATTGAATAATGCTCGTTTCCCTAAGGACATCAATTCACAATAATTCCAGGCTTTAATTGCACAACTTATGGTCCACAATCCTATTTTATCCTTTGGTCCCGTTGACCTTCTTAATCTGATCTGAAAACGTGTGTTGTATTTTTTTCACTTTTAAAAGTTTCCAAAGATCGTGATTTTCTTAACCAATTTTAAGTATTCTAAACTCCACAAATTGATTAAATTTTGATTATTATGCATCCATAGAAGTGTGGAAAACTTGTATAGCAAATACCCCAATAATCAGAAAATTCTGAAAACATTCAGATAACAAACAAGATAGTTTACGGGGTTCGGAAATTCCTACGTCCCCGGGTTCAGATTGAACCGATCATCCTTCGAATAATATTGAAATGTAAGTACAATAGACTCTTACAAACAACCAATGTCTAGAATCACAACCTGCAAATGAGCTGATCAATGTTCCAAGAACTCTGAAAAATAGCATTTTAATTGTCCCAAGAACGATCCGTGGCTCCTACAGTGTTTTCACAATGTGATCTCCCTGCAACTGTGTTAGAATTCGTAGACCTACAAATAGAGATTTAAAAACATTCTATGAAAACAAATCATATATCTGATGATCATCTCTAAATTTTGAACACTTTTCATGTATACACCAAGTCACAATTCGGACCAGAAGTGCATTGAAATTCATGTTTTCCAACTAGCTGTCTTGTAGATCCCTGTTAAAAACTGCATTCAAAGCTTCCAAAAATAGGGATAAACTCAACGAAAAACATCAAATCTTATATTTTTGGAATCGTCTTAGAATTCTCTACATTTCACCTTTTTACTCCAAGTTCCCAACGTCGAATTATACTTCCAGTGCAAGGCCTTCAAAACTGGCACAAATTCTCTAAGATCTACCTTAAATGCTCCTTTGTACAGAAATGTCTCCCCTTGTATAAGTGGAAGCGACCCATTTTATAATCCGCCCAAGCCTCTAGGCAAGTTGGTTGGCAAATGGGTCTTGGGGCGATGAGGTCGGGGGATCAAATCTCACCTCCTATCATTTTGCTTTGCCGTGGATTTTTCACATTTTAAATGGGATTAATCAACCACGTTGGCGGAAGTTGCATTTTCGGGAAATGAAGATTAAATTCCTCCTCTAAGAGGTGCATGTATATCCCACATTTTGTGGGCTGTTAAAACCTTAGGCTTTATTAAGCCTTTCCATGCATTGTGTGAAGTGGTCATGGGACCACATGGGCTTAACCGCCCCCACCTCTTTCTCCTCACGTGGAAGCTTCCACTACAACCGCTTCACTCCTTCCTTCCACGTGGAACATCCATGCATGGTTTAATGTTGGCAGTTTAGTAGGTAAGTGGAGGATGGTTTAATACTAATGTATAAACATGAATATATATAGCGGTTTGGCATATATGTGTGGCATTTGGAAAGTGGATTTACCAAGATAATATAATTTCAACTCAAGCAATATAATGACATTCCAAATGAAATATGGCAATTAAATACCACTTGTTGACCCTCGATAGGAAAATCGAGCGAATTCGACAAGTGGTGGCTTGTGGACCCACCACATTGGCAATAATACCATAGTCCACACGGCGGTCGGGCTCCCCTCCGTAATAAAAGTTGAGCCTCTTATTCCCATGCACCATTTTTATGCTTGTCAAAGACCGGTGATTGAAAACCAACAAACAACTCCCTTTTGCCTTTTCGCCATGTGTCGCAGTGCCATTGGTCCAATAGTTGACCAGAGTTGACTTTCCTGTTGACCGGACATAACTAGAGCTCCCGATGTCCATTTTCCGCGTTCTCATAGTCGTTGGAAAGCTCTCGAGATGATCTTCTGCACTGACACCATTTACGGATTTTTTGGGAACTTTCAAAAATGATCCCCTGATCATAATCCCAACATCGCTAATAATCATTCTTAATACGTCAAGGGTTATATAACTCGTCGTAAGATCAAGTGCATATTACATGACAATGGATCCGCATTGAATATTTGTTCCATGAAACTTTTACGTTGTCTAGGTTACACTAAAAATGATTTACAAAACAATATCATAACCATTCATGGGTATGATAATAGCGAAAGAAAGTCTGAAGGCACAATCATGTTGCCTCTCCAAGTTGGACCCATCACCTTAGAAATGGTATGTCATGTGGTAGATGTAGAAGTTTGCATATAACATTCTCGTCGGCTGACCATGGATTCATGCCATGAAATCCATCCCATCAATGTTCCACCAATGTATAAAATTTCCTCATTTGAACAAGGAATTTACGTTACGTGTGGATCCTCAACCCTTTGATTATTCTAGATTCCTTGAAGGATAGTATCGACATGATCACTATTGTCCATCAACATATAAGTATGCTCCACCTCGCGTAATCCCTAATGAAACATGCATCGATCCGGATACACTCCCTTAAAATGATCTGAAACCATCATCTTCTAACCAAAACACATTTTCCAATCCATTATCTTCTACTAATCAACAATCTTCAACTATTCCTCCCCTACTAATCAATCATCTTCTTCCACTAATCAAGCTTCTTCTTCTAGCAACAATTATTCTTCCACCATACCATCTTCTTCCTCACCTAGTCAACCTTCTTCATCCAACCACACCTCTTCTATTAAGATACCTTCTCCTGTGAATAACCAAACTTCATCCTCCAATCCACCCCCTTATTCTTATAACCCATTCTCTTCATCTTTTAAAACTACCAAACTGACTTCTCCCATCACATGAGGTACCTATTGGTCCCCCATCCCATACATTTAAAATCATTGACAAAGGATGTGGTGAATATAAATTTCAAAATATGGAAGACTCCTTTTACATCAACAAATCCCCACACAACTTCAAAAAACTCAATGTTCCACATATGAGAATCCATCCCACTTACCAAATGGGATAGTCAGTTTGTAAAAAAATTTGGTTATCTTGACAACGAACATATCCCAAGTTCTTCAGGATCTTGGTTATATAATGACAACTTTGCTCTATGTTATGAGTCCCCTCAATTTACCAAATCTCATTGCATAATGAAAAACATGTGATGGAAGGGTAAAGGACTCATTCCAAATGAAAAATTTCATTTAGACCTGATAAATTACACATAACATCATGGTAAACATGGTCTAGGTTTCAAGTTGTTTGATGTTGCTCCTATAATAATTTCAAGTCATGACAATGACACCAGCTCTGATAATGACACCAGGTCTCCACGTAGTCTATTTGAGGACCTCGCTGAAACACATCTTTACTTTGAACATTTATCTATTAATGTCATCAATTTTGAGCCTACACATCCGAATCTCATAGACCATGGCCAACCACATCATGTGGCCATGGACATGTTCCAAAATGATGAAGCCATCAAAGAATTCCTTGGAACTCGCAAAAAAATCCCTACTTCCAACCATAGAAGAGGATTTGAAATCAATCTAGATGAATTGGCCTATTTTGGTGAAGAAATAAAATATTCACATCCTTCACCTTTAGAAAATTTGGATCAGAAGCGCAAAAAGAAAATTTCCCATAGTCAAAATCTCATTGCCACCCTATCAAACAAACATGTCAATAAAAAGTCTCAACATTACACACAAAAATCTTGTACCAACTCCCCTAAATCACCTGACACTAATGACCTACATCAACCATTAGCATCATTCTCTAAAAATGATACATCTAAAATGCTTGTAGAAGAAACTAAAGACATAAACATTGGAACCACCAAACAGCCAAAAATTTTACAACTTGGCATTAGTCTGTCTGACCAAGAATGCATGGAATTCAAAACACTCCTTATTGAATTCCAAGATATCTTTACATGGACATATAAGGACATGTCAGGCATGGATCCATCTCTTGTAGTACACCACCTTGTGGTGCATCCAGATGCAAAGCCTGTAAAACAAAAACTATGTAAAATGCATCCCCAAGTTGCATTGATTTTCAAAGCCGAACTTGAGAAACTCTTGGAAGCCGAATTTCTCCAACTTATTAATTATTCAGCATGGATATCTAACATAGTTCCCATAGCAAAGAAAACCCCCGACATTAGGATATGCAGGACATTAACAAGGCTTGTCCCAAAGATGAATTTCTTGCTAAATATAGACATGAGTGTTGATTCTATGCATAGGCCATGAAATGCTCTCCTTAATGGATGGATTTTCTGGTTACAATCAAATACATATTTCTGAAGGGGATCACCATAAAATGGCATTTATTACACCATGAGGAACCTTCTGTTATAAGGTCATGCCTTTTGGCTTGAAAAATGCCCATACCACCTATCAACAAGCAATGACTATTATCTTCCATGATATGTTACATGATATCATGGAAGATTATGTTGATGATATATTAGCAAAATCAAAAACATGAATAGGGCATCCAGGTGTGTTGAGATGCATTTTTGATTGATTATGTGAGTATAAGGTTCATCTTAACCCAAAGAAATGTGTGTTCGGAGTGACCTATGGTAAATTGTTAGGGTTTATTGTCTCACGGAGAGGCATAGAAGTGGATCCTGCAAAAGTCAAATCCATTATGGAAATGCCTCCTCCTTAAAACCTAAAACAATTATGAAGTCTTTAGGGAAAGATACAATCTATTTGGCATTTCATATCATAGTTGGCTGATAAGTGCCATCACTTCAATTAGTTACTCAAGAAAGATGCATAATTTCACTAGAACCATGATTGCCAAGATTCTTTTTCTAAGTTAAAAGAATACCTCTCTAGCCCACCTATTCTTATGTCACCAGTTGCCAATAAATCCATGTTTCTTTATACATCTACCACTAAACATGCCATAGGAGCTCTGTTAGCACAACATAATGATCAAGCAAAAGAACAAGATGTATATTACCTTAGTTGAACACTTATTGAGCATGAAGTACATTATTCCAAATCAAAAAAGTATGATTAGCAATCACCTTTGCATTCCATAAGTTACGTCATTACTTGCTCAATCACACAACTAAGTTGATTGCCAAGATTGATCCTCTCAAGTATCTCTTGTCCCGACCCATTCTCACGAGAAGAATGTCTAGTTGGGTCGTACTACTTAGTGAATTTGATGTCGAGTTTTTTTCATAGAAGGAAATTAAAGGATAGGCCCTTGCAGACCAACTTGCCGAGGCACCCCTTCCTAGCACATAACTACTTCATTTTGCTTTTCTTGATGAAGATCTTCTACACATAGACATCGCGCCAGCTTGGACTCTATTTTTTATGGATCTTGTAATCTCCATGGCTCAGGGGTTGGTATTTTACTTATCACACCTAGCAGACACATCATCCCCAAATCATTTCGATTATCATTACCATGTACCAACAATATCGCAAAATATGAAGCTCTAATCGCAAGATTAAAAATAGCTATATCTTGGAATATTAAAGAATTAGTTGTATTTGGTGATTCTTTACTTATCATCAAATAAGTTACTGATGAATACCAGGTCAAGGATGAAAAATTTATCCCATATAAACACATGGTGGATAGTCTTCGAAGCTATTTTTGATTAATTAGCTTTGATCAAATCCCCATAATTCGTAATAAATATGTCGACACTATGGCAACCATTAGATCCCTATTAGAAATCACATCTAGTCAACCCCAGGCACATTTTCTCGTAGAACATATCTTAATTCCTACCTATGATCTTCCTAAAAACACTATGGTATGTGAGATTGTAGGTCCAAATAACCCTTTGTACCATGATCTTTATACCTTCATTTATGATAAAACATTTCCTACCGACATGAAACCAATGCATAAACGTGATTTAGCACAACGTATCCTCTCGTTACACCATTTTAGTAGAAAATATTTATAAACAAGGATATGATGGCACCCTTCTCTGATGTCTTAATCAAGAAGAAGCCTCGAGTGTCCTAACTGAAGTCCATTCTAGTATTTGTGGAGCACACATGAATGGTATAGCCTTAGCCAAGAAAATCCTGAGAGTTGGATATTATTGGCCCACCATGGAAAGTGATGCATGTCATTTTGTCAAATGATGTCAAGCATGTCAAAAGCATGGAAATATTATCCATGCACCTTCCCAAGCATTGCAATCAATAACCACACCATGGCCCTTCTCTCAATGGGGACTTGACCTCATTGGTAAAATCAAGACCAACATCATTCGATGGACATAAGTTCATCATTACTGCTATTGATTACTTCACTAAATGGGTGGAAGCTATGCCTCTCACCTATGTTACCAGGTAGCCAAATATTGAAATACATTTTTAATAATCTCATCTGTTGATTTGGTATTCCATCCATTCTGGTCAGATAATGGAAAATCATTTAAAAACCAGGATGTAAAAGACCTAGCCAAATGTTTTCACATCAAACTTAAGTGGTCCACTCCATACTACCCTCAAGGTAATAGTCAAGAAGAAGCAACCAACAAGACTTTAAAATCCATCATGGAAAAAATCGTCAACACCCATGGATGTAATTGGCATACTCAAATTTACCCCGCTCTTTGGGCTTACCATACATCTTACCACATGCCTACCGGAGCCACCCCATTTTCCCTCATTTATGGTTGTGAAGACATTTTACCTATTGAGATAGAACTCCCATCCTTGAGAATCTCCCTTAAAGATGTAATTAATGAGGATGAATACCGACAGTCACAACTTCAAGAGCTTGAGCTTCTCGATGAAAAATGACTTAATGCTCTCAATCATCTTCAAGTCTATCAAAACTGACTGCAACACAGTTATCATAAAAAGGTAAGACCCAGAGAATTTGAAATTGGTGACCTTGTTTTAAAAGAAAATCAAAAGAATACCACTAAAGAGCAAAAAAAAACAAGGAAAATTTGAGTCTAATTGGTTAGGACCCTATGTAATTATAGCTAAATTTAGCTTTGGAGCCTATAAGTTGGCCACTGAAGATAGTCAAGAACTTGATGAACCAATGAATAGATTTCATTGAAAGAAATTTTATCCTTGAGGAATTCACTATTATAGGAAACAACAATGTGTACATTGTTCCTTATGTCTAGCTTATCTCTAAATAATTTAAAGTTATTCAATTCCATCGGCAGATATTTTCATTATCAAAATCACATCTTCATATTTATCATCATGAGACAGGTGCTAACATAAATCCTATTAAGTCTTGTGAGTATCATACTTCTTATAATATCTCCCATTTTCAGTCGCTTTCACCTATGGTCATACCTAGAAGCTTACTGATGGTAATATATTCCCTTCAAAGACATTCTCTCTTTCATAACAAATCTCTAAACTTCTTTACCCAGTTTGTTTGATCATCCATCTCAGTCTTCGGTGTTGAACCCTCATGTCCTACTAGTCGTGTGGGGCTGAGATTGGGGGCAGACGTTCCTTCCCAAATACAAATCACTATTGTAAAATTCCATCAATTCAATAAATTATGAATAATTCATTGTCACATCTTTCATCATTCATAGTCTTTGGTGTTGAGCCCACACTTCTTACTGGTAGTGTGAGACTAGGAATGGAGGAAGGTGCCCTTACTTGTCTACGTCTTATCTTTAGTGATAAACCCTTGCCTTTTATAGGTGGCATGGGGCAAAGCATAGAGGGTCATTCTCATAAAAGCATAAAAATATTGCAAAAACATTCAAAAATTCAAAAAAAAAAAATTAAAAAAAAAACAAGACAAAAAAATAATTCACTCGCCTATGTTTTACCTTCGGTGATGAGCCCTTGCTTCTCACTAGTAGCATGGGGCAAGGCATAAGGATTCATTTCAAGAATACAAAATCTTACAATACTTGCAATTATAGAATCCCCAAAGAAGTAATTTAGATGCCTAAGTGAAGAGAGAACTATCCCTTCACCTCATATCTTACCAATCAACATGCCACGTAACTGCCTAAGTCTAACACGTGACTCATAAAGTGAAAACCATTCTTGAAAATGGTTCAGTAACATTAAGAATATTTGAGTCACAATTTTCCAAAGGGATTGTTGTTAGCATTTGTCTCTATATTCATTATCTACCTCCTGTGTCCTTGATTCTCGGTGATGAGCCCCCGCATCTTACTAGTTGTGTGGAGTCAAGAATGGAGTTGGACTTCTTTTTATCATATCATCACCAACATATCCTGCCAATGGAATGAAAATTTGTGTTATTCCAAGCATAATTCAGCACAAGGAACACAGGTACATGCAGACAATATCTTGGTTTATCACCTCTCAAAATAAGTCTGAACTCTGGTCCATAAAATCTAAAAATATTAAAAAAATCCAAAAATCTAAAAATCTAAAAACATTTGAAAATCATCAAAAATCTAAAAACATTAGAAACAATCGTCAAAAATCCAAAAACATTAGAAACACTCGTAAAAAATCCAAAAAACATTGAAAATCTCAAAAAAAACTCCAAAACAAAATTATATATATATATATATATAATAAACAAAAATAAAAATTGTAAACTCCAAAAAATCACAAAAACTCTAAAATAATCAACACAATTCATCCTTTAAACTATTATCCCCAACGAATGATCCAATCACCTTATGACTATCAAATTCAAACCACTTCTCCTCGTGTGAATCCTTGCTTGGGGGAAATCCAGCTCTCATTGTTTCCTTGTTTGAGGACAATGACCCAATCCTTTTTATGTCCTTGTACCCCTGCTTGGGGCACATCTGATCAATCCTCACTGTGGAACACATTAGGGACATGTTTATTGGTTCTTGTGTTGCATTATTAGTTACAAATTATTAATTGCTTTCTTATATCTTGATATATTATAGGGGGCATCTTGATTTTATGTATCCTGGTGTTCTCTCTAATATACTTATGTTATGTGATTGCATATTGTATTGGGGCATCATACTTTCTAGATGGCCTGTATCTATGTCTATTCTCTCTTCCACTTACATATCGTATTGTCTATGGTATATCATCAAACCTTTTTTTTGGCCCCTGTCTATGTTATCACGCATATTACAGTCTAGTCATCCTGATCTTTTATATCACGATGCATCTTGTTATGTGCTATATTAAAATTAAGATGCTTTTCATCACGTGAGTATCTTCCTACATGATCAACATCTTACTTTGCACCCCATCCATTCACCCGTACTAATACATTCCCCAGTTTTGAAATCCTACTTGATCACAGTTGCAGTTTGTGAATCCTACTTGAAGATTTTTCTCAAGTAGCATTCACTATCCAACAGCTCCTTCTCCCCCACCATGATCACCATGTATTTTATCCATTCATCCTCGCTCCTCATTTCTATTCCCTGGCACTTCACCCCATATTACCATTCTCACCATTCTTGTCCCCTCTCACCCATTTGTATTCTTTCCTTTCACTCTTCTGCTTCCCGCTTGACAATCTTACTTAATAACCCCTTCTATATGGGATCCTTGGTGGAGGTTTACCCTCTCCCTAATATCTTCATGTCTATTGAAGCTTCTCCACCACCTCCCCTCTCATCAAACAAAAATCACCACCACACGCATCTTCCCATTCCACCTCTTCTGCTTCTCATTCTTGCATCATTATTGTCACCACACAGGCATCCCAATTAAGGATTCCCCTCACACTCTCCACTCTTCACTACATATATTCCTTCATCCATTCATGTTACACTCCTTTGTTTCCTTTCTTTCTTTTTATCACCTCATCTCATATCCTCTTCCACTCAGGCATACATCACTCACTCTTTTCTCATCCTTCCCCAAATCCGTCTTATGCCTGGTCATCCTACTTACACGCTCTCGTAGTATGGAAAATTCACTTGAGGGTTCCCCTTCAGTCTATTTTGTCATACCCTATTCCCACCAACTCTATCATCATTCTTCTTCTTCTTTAGCTTGGCAATCTTACTTAACCATTCTGGCCACATGGAAATCTTACTTAAGACTTCCTCTTAAGGTTGATCTACCCTATGGACTTCCCCCATCCCATCATATTTCCCCCATCTTATTTCTCCTGCCTCTCATCACAATCATCTTCTTAAACCAACCATTCCACCCCTTTACCCAATACAATTTTGTCTTTCTCCTTGCATATCATCCCTGTCAGTTAGGTGATCTTATGAAACCACTCCGGCGGCATGACAATCTTACTTAAGAGATTCTCTTAAGCATGACATGTCATCTTACACTCGCCCATCACTCTACATTCTCACCATCCATATTTTCTCTTCATTCCCCAACATCACATCTTTTTACCACTGCTATCACCATCCTCTACTTGGAAATCTTACTTAACCACTCGCCCGGCATGGTGATCTCACTTAAAGAGTTCCTCTTGAAGGATGATCTATCTTCTTACCTTTCCCCCATCACTACACACCCTTCACCTTTCACTTTTTCTCAGTATTCCCCATTATCACATCCTTTCACCTCCTTTTTCATTCTCATAAACACCACTTCTCACTTTCCCACTTGTCATCTCCAGTGTCGCTCCTTGGAAATCTTACTTAACCACTTTTGTCGCATAACAGTCTTATGTCAGGGTCCTCCCTACGCTAAACTCGTCATTGTGAACTTTTCCCTCACCTCATTCTTCGTTCACTTTATTGATCGCTTCTTCCACTTGGTATCTCCTACAAACCACATTTTCCTCCTACCATTATCCTTTCTCCACCTATCATCTTACAACATACGTCTAATATCTTCCGCCTACAATCATGTTCTTTTCCCCCATTTTCCCCTTCTTGATCCATCATCCTTCATACCGTTTCTTCCCATTCTTTTCATGTCTTGTTTCTTCATCCTCACCTTGTTCTTCCTCATCTCCCACAACCTCTCCTCATTTTCACCTAGTCCCAACTCATCCCTCCCATTTTCTTTACTCTTTCCACTTCATCTTCTCAAATTCTCCCACATTTCTACCCACACACGTGTTTGCCATTATTGTTAACATTCCTCTATCATTCTTTCATCATCATTTTCTATTCCCGCGCTAATAATTATTTGTGGACTTTTCGTAAAAATCATCAATCCTCATTCTGCACGACCTCGTTCACTCCCTTGGACCTTCTAGAGTTTCCCTTCATTCCTTCCTTCCTCTAAGCTCACCACTCATTGTTAGTGGGATTTTTGTAACGTCCCTTCGTTGGCGTTACCCTTTCCAATCCTTATTACCTTTCTCCTTTTTTTCATTTTTTCACTCACCCTTCCTCACCACTAATTGTTAGTGGACTTTCCCTAACATCCCCTCATTGGCATTGCCTCTTCTATCCCCATGCCCTTTTCTCTCCTATTCTTTTCCCCCAATCCCACCCTTTCTTGTCGCTTCTTACCCATCTCTCCATTTTCCCTTCACCCTCTTCAATATCTTTACTATCTTCATCATACATCCTTTTTCTATTTTCTCGTAATCCTAGTATTCTCATTTCATGCATCTTCGCATATTTTCCAATCTGTGTCATTCCTCCCCTCTTTCTTCTCTTTACATTCCTCCTACTATTCACTTTCCACTTATTATCCCCTTTTTGTATTCCCTTCCTTCTACATCCATTTCTCTGTTATCCTCTTCTCTCTACCACCTCTCATCTTATTTCCCTTCCCTTGTATCATCTTCTTCCCCTTTTTACATCATGTTTCCTCCTTACTTCCCTGTTGATAACCTAGCTCTTTAGCATTGTCTTGTATTTGTTATCATACCACCCTCCACATGCATCTCCATAGGGTATGTTCCATATTCTTTGCCTTTGTATTCCTCACAACGACATGATTCCTTCAATCTTCTCCCTATATTCGCTCTATCTTCCTTTCCTCTCCCCTAATTTTTACATTTATTTTGACCACTTCTCCTTTTCTCTACCACCCCTACCTTTTCATTCATTCTGTATCTGTTTCTCTTCTTTTCTCTTCTCTTTTTCACACTTTCTCGCCCCTCAGAGTTTCTTTTTTTCTCTGTTCTACTTCTTATTTCGTCCTCTTTCAATTTTTCGTCGCTTTTACGCCCTACTCCCACCTCGTCTTCTCCTTCTTATTTATCCTTCCTTGTTTCTTGATTTTCTCAGCTCTATCATTTCTTTCACTTTCATGCATCCCTCTTTATTATCTTTGTTCCTTCATTTGGCACATCTCTCTATTTCATAACTTCACCCTCTACTCTGTCTATTTCATGTTTTCTCCTTGTTTTTCCTTCATCATTCCCTTCTTCCCCTATCATCCCTCTCTTTTATTCTTTTCTACCTCTTTCATTCCTTTTTTTGTCCCTCCCCTATCTCCATTACTCTTCACCTTTCTTACTCCTCTTATAATCAACCCCCAATCATATCCATTCCCTTTTCTCTTTCTCATTTCATCTTCCCACACACACTCACACCTAGCATTCAAGGCCGATTAAATCCTTTCTCCATTTACGTCGTGTAGTCATTCTAGTCTCTTCCACTCTATTATCATCCTCTTCTCTGCAGAATTCATCTCTCCTCTTTTCTAGAGCTCTGTCATATATTCCATTCTCGTCTGCCCTCTCAAGGGGGCATCATCACATCTGTCCATAATCACATCTTCTCATGAAATTTTTGTCTTGGAGGATACCATGACATTCGTCACTCACCACCTTCTATTCTCCCCAACAAACATTCACTCTAATTTTTGCTTAAGAAAAGTAGATTGAATTCTTCCCCCATCTCATCTACTTTCTTTGAAAGGACACTACTTTCATAGTACCCTTCCAAAGAGGGGAAAATGTAGACACCCTAATTTCACATCTGTCCTAAATCAATTAATTCCCCTACCTCATTTCTCACAAAAATACACTTTGAATTAATCAAATATAATTTGATTAATTATCCATTTTAAATCCAAAAAAATAACCTAATCCTCACCACATGTCATTATTCTCCATGTTTTTCTACTATTGAATTAAAAATTCAAATCAAATCCTCACCCACTCTTTGTGGTCCCTACTCACCTAAAATCCTCCACTTATGAATTAAAAATCCAAAATCAAATCCTCACCCATTCTTCATGGTCCCCACTCATCTAATCTTGCCCACATTTTCAAACCATGATTACTTAAATTATTCTAAGTTAATCACTCCCCTAGGCTATAAATATCGCCTTACCCCTCCCCTCTAAGGACACGGAGAATAAGCTTGAATGCCCTGTCTAAGTTCTTACATCCTTTGAGAAAAGAACATCCTTCTGCGTCGTCCTAAAGCCCAAATAGCCTCATCCTCAAGCACCCCAAACCCATAATCATTTTACCCATTTGGTGCAAAGTAAGTGGATCGTTGTTGCGAGAAGGCCTTGCTCCGTCTTGAAGAAAAACACCTACATATCACGCAATCAGGGCTCAATCCAAGTTTCCTAGCCCATTCTGAGGTTTGCTACAAAACGCGAAGGAGGAGGTATGATTGTTAGTATTTGATTTCCTTGTTAGTAGTGCATTTTTCCTAGCTTACACAAACAACGCGTATTTTTCTCATTTGTATGGTAGAAAATTAGGTTCAAACAACTTGTGTGTTTTCCATTTATATAACAACGAATGAATGAATGGTTTTAATAGCGTTCGTGAGACCAAGCAATCTATGGAAACCAAAACTTGATGCTGAAGAGGCCATGTAGTTGTTAATGTTTCATGTCAGACTTCTTTTTTCGATAGTGCAATCAAGGACTAGGTATATTAAGGTTCTGATTATTTGGTGGGTTTAGGTCACGAGATTTTGTTGTGGGCTTTGAAAAGTAACAACTAAATAATGAGTCAACCATTAGGAAATAGAAAGGTGAATAGGGAGGTAAAGTAGGTATGCATGAAGTGCATTGGCATGAGTAGAAATGTGAAAGGAGTTTTTAATATTACTATAACAAAGAGAAACAATTTGGTGTGCTTTTAAGAGTAAATAGCAAAAAAACCATTCATCTTTTATATATTGATAAGGAGACAGTTGTGTTGTGGCATTCATCATTTGATTGGATGGATTTTTGTACCAACAAGAATACAAACTCATGGCATCGATTGCTCCTCTACATCCAAGGTTCATGGGCACTATTTTAAGCAAGGGAAATTTATTGCCAAATGTTAAAGTATTATTGTTTATGTAAGATAACAGTGGTGATATGCGCCGATCGGGTGAGAGTGGTGTGCTCAAGTCACACAGTTGTGTGCTAGCCCACCTGTGTTCAAATCCCCCCAAGGAACGATCCTCTATAAGGTGGTTTTGTTGCTTGATGCAGCATCTCTTCTCGTTGCAGTTGCATCATGTTGGTTTCTTCACTCACTACAGTTATAACATGCAAGTTCTTGCTTCACTCAGGCTACTGATTCACTTGTTACGGTCGATGCATTTTCATTCACTTCACTCTGGAGATTTCTTCACTCACAGCGGATGTTGTATCGTTGTTGCTTCACTCAAGCTACACTTCACTCGTGGTGGACACTACATTCTCGTTTTGTCTTCACTTTGGAGATTGTTTCACTCGTTGCGGATGTTACATCACCATTTCTAGTTACAAGCTTGCTTCATCCAAGTTCCTCGTGTTTGTTCCCATCATTGTAACAAGGTTGTGGATCCTTTTAAAAATGTACAAGGATGTGGGTCCTTTCAAAACCCTCAAACATTCACCCTCTATCCAAAAAAATAATGGTGATATGCAAAACACCAAAAAGCGGTTGCATATAAACTTGTCATCAACCCCATCGGGTTGTAGCTTTGTTCCTAAAATACAAGATATATACCAATCACATATTAATTGATCCTTTGGCATTGTACTTGTGAGTAACACTGCATTAATAGCTAACATTAACTAAGTTTCATATTTGTTAAATGCATTAAATTGTAGAACATGACTATCTTAGAAAATTGTTACATTTTTTAATGCTATAATATATTAGGTTATTATGTTTTATAAAAATTTATAGTGTTTAAATCATATGACCCCCATCATCAATTATTACCCATTAGAGAGTAGTTTAACACAATTACATTAAACGTTTGTTAATAGGGAATGTAGAGATTAAATGCGATGAGATCAATTTATTTTAAGGATCTGTTGTTAAAAACCCTAAAAAAGTATAATAAACATATATATAGTATTAATACATTTATTAGGTACAATATATTGGATGCTTTGTTTTTACACAAATTATGAGATACTTTTGTTGTATATGAAGGATTTGCAAATATTAAATATATAAAAATGACACAGTATTAATATGAAATATAAATTTCATTAAATAATCTTCTTTATAATTAATTATTTATTTTTTATAAATATAATTTTAATTTTTTTTAATAAAAAATTGAAATTTTCAAAAAAAAAAAATATTAATTATGTTTTGAAAAAAATTATGTTACCTTAATTTAATTTATATATTTACTAGTGTTATTTAATTTTTTTGGTTTTTGGTCTCTTTTATTCTATTAGTTTGTTGATGTATTTTATTCTAAAGATTTAATTCGATGAATCTAATTTATTTCTATCTTACTTGATATTGTCTATCAAGATAGATACACAACGAAAATGTTGTCATCAAATAATATATTTCCCTTAAAGCCCTTCCAAACTTTTTCACTCACATACCATTTGGATTTCTGCCACGCGTGGCTAGAAAAAGCAACATTTGAATAAAAAGCCTTTTTAAAATGCAAGGAATATAAGTTGAGGGATCATTAAATATTTTAAATGCATATTTACTTTGTAATGAGCTTTTGATCTAAATATAAGATTCCATATTTAACCAATTCCGTGTGCATTGGGATTCATTTATATGAAATATTAATGCAAAAAAAAATTACCATCTTGTTTTACCATATGCTACAAAACTTTGGTCATACCTTGCACAATAGCACATGTTTTTATAGGATTCCACTTTTCTCAACTAAAAATTTTAGAGTTATAAATCTAAGATCTAAGCCTCGAGGAGTTGTACATGTTCCATTAAGTGAGGTCGATCAATGTACCTATCAAATATTGATTTTCCATGTATTTCATTTTTATCATCATATTTCAATATTAGGTTAAAAACTTTACGTCCAACATTTAATGATACAATATTCTACTGCACTCCATCAAAAGAAGTTATGGCAACATGTGGCATGTTTCAATTGTCCATGTATCTTTTTTAACAATTGTTTCTGTTAGCCAATATATCTATACATTTGTGTGGCAGATTCTTTAGATTTCCAACATTTACAAATCGCATCAACATTTGTTGATATATTTCTAAACTTTTCTCTACTTTTGTAGCATATTTTTGTGGCCATAGATGATGTGTGATCTATAATATTTCATTAAACTATTGAAACTAGAAAAACTTATCCATTTAAATTGGTATTGAACTCCATGTGGACAGGGTTTAGTTTTCGAAGATGTTTGAGGATGTATTGTGTGGGAGATCTTTTAGTTTTTCCATCAATCTTCACATCTCTATAGGACTTATCATGCTCAATTTTATATTTAAGTGTATTGTACACTTGATCTTTATTCACAGTAAAATTGAATGTGGTTTCCACATTGTTACTAGAGTTCGTACTATGATAATTAAAAGATTTGAACTATAATGTGGTAACTTTTTAAATTTCATTGACTTCTTGTGAAAAACAAATGGTATGACCTTTGGATTTGTATTTTCCTCTTGTTGCATAATTTACTTGAATAATTGAATTCACGTACGCAATTAACATCCCTTCCACTTAGGTCAAGTTTTTCAGTTCAGGTGGTTGAAGACCAAGATTCATATTATTAGCTTCAGAAAATAAGTGGACATCTTTCTCTTGTCGGCATCTACTACAAACAAGGCCTTCATGAGCTCAATGAATATTTATTCCAGCATAACTCTCTTAACAAATATAACACATGTGGAGATACAAGTTTATCTAACTCACTTCGAAACAACAATCGCATAATCTTAAAATTTATCTCAATAGTATTTTGTTCTCTGATTATCCATTGTGATGTCATTTGTTTTTATTGACCATTGTTGTTATGTATATTAGTTTCAACATCAACATTCATTTATCTACTATATGCGATATGTAGCACACGATCTATGGTTATGAATTTGTTTCTTCAAAATTAACCTCAACATTATAATTCTTTTGGCGATGTCTTTGAACTATTTCATGATTACGTTTTCATAGTTGTCTTTCTACCTAATTGAATTGATATTAATGCATATCTCTTTACAATCTTCTTAATCTATGTTGATTATCACGAAATATTTGGTGCAATATATCACCGTTTCATAGAGAGTCATTTCATGCCCTAAGCAACATAGGCAGTTGCCTAGGGTGTTGTTGAACAAGGTGCACCAAATCAGAGGAGGATTCCAATTCTTAGTCGGTTGTCTCACTGCTCAAGTCGGCATAAATTTAACAAATATATATTATATGTATATATGTAGTTGGATCATTGATTGTCATCCAATGGAAAATTGTTGATCTCCGCATATCCCTTTTTTTAGAGCATCCTGATCTGGTGTTGACATTGATTGGACAATGGAATGTCATTAAAGTTTTAACGGCTTTGCATGAAAGTTGAAACGACTTTGTTGTATGTATGTAGATGAAACCTGAGAGTGAGCGAGCTTGATTTTGAACAGTTGTTGTTAAATCCCTACCTGCAGGTTGCTCCCTCTTTATTATACTATAAATTTAAAAAAAAAACTAGTGCGAGCAGGCAAGCCGACAGCTAGACAGGGGATGTATGGTCCAAGTATTGCCTAGGGTGCTCAAAAACATTAATTCAATCCTGGTTTCATATACATGGTCTCATTTGAACTTCTAATTCTTCAACTGAAATTTTTGCCCTATGTTTAGCACATCATTCACTTTCAATAAAGCCTTTTTTCTACATAAAAATTGAACATTCATTTAATCAAATTTAAACCTTTAAATTTTTCCAAAGAGTGGACATCTTTTTCAAGAGTAAATGTGTACTCATTACACCTAATAAAATGTGTTTACTCGTAAAGAAATATATTATCCACTTTAACTTTAGAAGTTATGAAAAAAAAAAAAAAAAGGAACAATTATAAAAGAGAACTATTCTGAATTTGAAAGGTATTTTCAATATTTGAAAGGAAAAATGTAAGTAAAAAGAAAAAGAAACGGAGTTCTATGCTAGAGAATTTTCCTTTTAAATAACATACTTTTATTTCATGTAATTTCCCTGTAAGTAACATCGGTCCCCAATAAATAAATTAAAAAAGAAAAACATAACCACTTTGCCCTATTACTCATTTATTTTAATATATATAGTTGTATTTTTCTCAATCCTTTTGTTGCACACTAGTTGAATGACCATTTGATTGAAATATAGTGTGTACAAATAAAATTAGATCTTTGGATTCCTCAATGGGTGGCATCTCTTTCGAGATCGAATGCATATTCATTATATCCACATAAATTCTAGCATTGATTTAAAAAATAGTTGTGCCATCCTTCCATGTGGATTGGGAAAAGGGAAAAAAAACTAGGTACCTAACCACTTTTTCTTAAGGAGTTTTACATAGGCCAAAATGAATTGTGGCAATCCACTCTATGTAGAAGTTTTTTTGTTTTTAATTAAATTAAATTAAATACCTTTCTTCAATTCTACTTTGCTATGATACTTTTCTACATTCATTTTTCTTTCCTTTTTTATATTCGTTATTTTATTTGTTGGTTATTGTTTTTATAAATATATTTGTATTTATTTTGAATATCAAATATCAGTTTAATAGATAAAAGTTTTTTTATTTTTTTGATTGAAAGCGTATTTTTATATATAAACAAGAAATATACAGTGTTGATTGTATAAAAAAACAAGTGGAAAAAGTTACATTCCAGAATATCAATCACATCGAGTCAGTTGGGCCTCGAAAAAGAGGTCAATTACATCATAATCACAATAAAAGTGCAAGCATCAATAAAAAAAGAGCGGATAAAATCAGGAGCCAAAAAATTAGGCCGCAACGATAAACATGGCGGGCGGAGGAGGCGAAGGGCTGTCAAACTTGTCACCCCAGCCAGAACCAGGATGAGCCGAGTCCGGGATGGGTTCCCATCCACTTTAATCTTACTATTGTTGTTGTTGTTGTTGCTTGGGATTATCAGAAAACAGTTGCGAGAGAGAAATGGTAAGGGCTAACAATGAGAATTTGCCCTGTTGAGAGGCATTTCAACTAGTGCCACTAGAATCACCAAGCCGACCAAAAACCCTGTCATGAGCAGGGGAAGAGAGTCGAGAGCGAGAGGAGCACCATCGACAAGGAGAGGGGCTCCACCGGCTCCATGAGCACCATCTATGAGGTGAATGGCACGACCGAGACGACGAACAACGATGGGCAGGGGCATATGGAGGCTTCTGATTGACTGCACAAAGGGCGACGACCCAGTGGTCAGGGAACCACTGGAGGTGCTCAACCTCCAACCAAACTTTCTCTGCCTAGTTCTAGATTTGGAGGATCACAATAGAGAGAATAGCCACTTTATCAGTAACAAAAAAAATTCTATCCATAGGAACATTATTAAAAATAACATTATTTATGTCTTTCCAAAGATGAAATAAAATATCAGTTCTAAAGATGTGCTTAAATTTGTTGTAAATTGCAGATAACAAGGTCGAGTCCCATAAAAGAACCATTTTCCAAGAACTCCGAAGAGAAGCGCTGAAAGAGGGAATGTATCCATTTCCAGACCAACTGAACACGAAGGCAAAACCAAAAAATGTGTTTGATGGATTCTGGGTGATGACATACCTGGGAAGTGGGATTAAAACGCATATGCTTGAGTCGATCCCTAGCCGAGAGCCCCTGGTGTAGAATGCACCACAAAAAGTGATTTTTTTGGGCTTGACAAGAACGTTCTAAACTCTCTGAAACCAATGTTTCCAAATTGAATCCTGGGTGGCAACATTCCATTGACAATTAAGCGTGTCAGTGGGCACTGATTAAGGGGTGAGTAAAGAGTATCCCAAACAGAGTATGTAATGCCAGAAAGATGTAGTAGCAGGTCAATTCCAGTCACGCCACCACATAATGCTATAAGTGACCCCAATTTTGTGCACATATTCATCAAGAATGCAAGCAATGATTTTCGAGATTTGTTCAACACCTTGATGTTGAAGATTGAATTTAATAGCAAGAGCACCCCATGAAAGCCAAGATTTGGTTTTTTTTTTTTAATTTTAAATATGATACATCAGTCATTTGTTATTGTGACAATTAAATAGACGTCAAATTTAATGTCAATAATAACAATTAACAAATCATGTTATTATACATTTAGTTATTGTAAGAACACTTCTCAACATAATAATGATATAAAGTAACTAAATCACATCATAACATCCAAGACTCACGAGTCACAACTATTAAATACCATATACACAACAATTTATTCATCATAATTTTAATATATTTCAAATTAATTGAATTTCTTTCCAAATAAACACTCGGCCATTAAATACATTTCAAATGCGCCACGTTGATAGCAAATTAGGGAAGAATACCAACCTTCTCCATTATTGTCTTTCTTCTAACTCGCATTTTAGATTCGTTGCCTGCAGCCTGAGCTCTGAATTCAGATCAAACATAAAGCAATCGTTATAATTCTCTTATTTCAAGAAAAATGAATAATATCTGTATCCTGTGAAGTGCCGTTGTGAAGAGCCGGATTCAAATTGATCATTAGAAAGCGAATAATACCGCGATTCAAAGTAATTTTACCAAAATACAGCATCTGAATATTTCAAATGGCAAAAGTACATTCTAAAACGAGATACATTTTTTTGAAATTAGTGCTGCGCCTGAAATTGTGTTGGCACATCTGCACATGTAAAACCATACAAACAAAGAAAATGGCCGAATCAGGCACATTGCTCATTAAACTTATTCTTTACCGATAATGGCTGAACAGAAAAATTCAATCCATCTGTGGAGAAGAGCACCTTCTCCGTTCAGTAGATCCTCTTTTTTAACAGAAGTCCAGTTTCAGGTAGGACTAGTGCTCAGCAGAAAATGTCGATTACGGCACATTATGCAGCACTTATGGAAAATATGATGAATGATGCTGCCCTCTTCCACTTGCAGCTGCCGGCTCTGTTTGTTCCACAGATGCACGGCATACGTTTCCTTCTCCATCTGCGACAACTTTGCTCCCCTCCATTTTATGTCTGTGGAGCGCTTGAAATAGCTGTGGATCCGAGTCCAGTCCACTGGATAAAACGCCATGGGAGGCATCACTCGAAACTGGTAGCCGCTCCGATTGGCAACACGAGTGACCACACGCGTGACGAGGTAAGGCCCGTTGTGTCCCCACTTGTTTCCGTTGAAGGTGAGCGCGAATTCCTGAATAAACTTCCACACCAGCGGATGCCCCTTGTCAAACACCAAAACGGCGTTGTTCAGGCGATTCCACGCCCCGCTTTCGGGATCCGTGTTCTGTGCGCCGATCACGTTCCGCAGCTTCGAAAACCGCCTCAGAAGAATGACATCGCTGTCCATGTATATTCCGCCGTATTTGTACAGAGCCGCGAGGCGGAGGAGGTTGGACAGGTTTTGAGCGAAGGAGATTTCCCCAGGGTCCGTTTTGCCCGCCATAACGTCCCTCAGCCACCCCTCCGCAGGGGTGCCCTTCAGCAGGAACCCTAGATCGGGCGCCGCCGCCATCACCCGGAGCCCCCTGCTCGCAAACGGTTCCAGTATTTCAGCCCCCCTTTTGGAGTCCATTGTGCGGGAAATTATTAGCACGCATGCCGAGGGGTGCCATTTGAACACGCTTTCCACGGACAAGAGCTCCCTGGCGCCGAAGGATTTCGGATGCGATATCCACGTCATAAAGAATCGCGGCTTGCAATCCTGGAAGAAAGCCTTCACCTTTGCCGGAAACCTTGCAGAAATCTTATCGGAATGTAGGATTTTGAAACTGCGCAAGCTACCTCTGAACCATTTGATTCTCTCCTCCTCGCTGACATTGAAAGGGGGCTTGTCTAAGCTCGCCTTCACCTGAACCTGAACCTGCTGTTTCCTTTTGCCTACGAAATCGCCGTTACGGACGCCAGAGTCATTGAATCCAGCGATAGAATCTTCTGTGAGGGCGTACAGGACGGGCCCCCTGTTGAGCGCCACTTTGGCGGACACATTATTGAGCAACCCAAACCCCAAACCCAAACTGTCATCGCTGCTGCCATGGACAAAATCGGGGCTTAGACGGGGATGAAAGGCTACAAAAGAGTGCAGAATGCAGAGGCAGAGCAGAAAAGAGATGAACAGAGTAGGTTTCCAAACATTATTGCAAGTGCCGCCTCTCTGCGATTTCAACATCATTTTTTTTCACCCTGCGCCTGCCGTACCATGCCGGGAAGCCATAAACCATATGATCTGATCGCAGCTCCTGTGCGCCCGTAAAATCATCTCATGTGCCGACAACTACTCTTCTGTCGAGCTGCACTCATCGGACCCGGCTCCCCTGAAATTTGTTCAGGCCTAATCCTGAAAATAAATGGATTTGATGATAAAACAAAAAACAATTAGGTGTCCGCGGCGGCAAAAGAATAAATCAAATCGAACTAGGTACCCAGACACGCAGCAAATTGTGAGGGCGCCCAGTCCCAGTCCCACATCTGATTAAGATATTTGATAAGATAAAACAAAGCTGGTTTAATTAAATATGTCTCGAGTTCAACGCTCAAACTTGCCAGGCGGTGTGCTTTCCCTTTAATTTATCCAAAACAAAATCTCGTTTGAAAATTCGTACAATCTCTCACAACCGTGTTCTTCAGCGGACACTGTATATTGACTCGGAGCCATATGGATTGAATCTGCACCCTTCGCTACGGTAGATTTGTTTTCAAACCCATAGTAAAGGTAAGTCAATTTTATCCAAAACTCCGTAACGGTATGAGTACTTTTAGGGGTTCGTGTAAACGGATAACAATTATCTAAGAAAAGTATGTGCTGTTAAGTTTTCTACTCGCCAATGCCACTTAACTTTTTAATGTGCGTATAAAACCTACGTCACTCCCCGAGTCCCCATTTCCCATCCTAGCTTAAGAGAGAGCCATGAAGACGCATCTCCTACATAAAATTCAAATTGGTAAGTAATACCTAGTCCCACTTGGATTAAAAGGAGGTGCAATGGTTATGTTGATAGTCAAATATGAGGCGTCATTTTTATTGATCATTCCTATTGGTATAAGGATTAATATATCCCTATTGGTATAAGAATCATGATATATTGGGGTGTATGTGTTGCCGCAAATCAAGGCAGGCAATTAATGCGGCATAAAAAAATTCGATTGAATGAGGATTTTTAGAGTCATAAAAGCAATTCCAAGATGCACTAAAGAGACATTTCCTACTCGGATAATATGGCATATATCAAGAGGCAAATGTAGAGGTTATTTTGAAACCATTAAGGAGGAGAAGGGAAAGCCGAGGAAGTAAACACGTCGAGCTCATCATTTAATTAATATTTAGGTTTTTTATTTTTTGACTAAATGTAGATTAATATGGTATATTAGTGAAACAACAATTCTATTGCGGTGTCAGTTAATTCCAAACAACATTTTCATGATAAAGTTTAGAGTTCTCTTAATATTGTCAACACGACCAAGAATGGCAACCAACAGAAATAATTACTAAAAATAGACACAATGTTATGAGGGGCAAGCCTATACAAGTATTTATGAGTAGTTATGCTCATTTCATACTATAAATTGGATTTTTATGAAGTCAACAAATTGATATAGATATCCGAATAGTTGGAATATTAAACTTTTAGAAATTGGAATAGTATTAGTTCTTTCTTTACCACTAAAAGTATTACCTAGTGCTTCTTGTTATGATACAAGTCTATGTTTACAAATTACTTCTCTTAGCACCATCAATAATCTCTACAAATCTAACACCCATTGAGATGATGTTTACAAAGGTGTGGGTGTGGCTTACCACCAACCCATTGCATTTGTTTAAAGGATTTCAAAGATATTTTACAAAAACCTATTACATCTTGCAACCATGTAATTCCTAAAATCATAATACTTTCAAGCATTCAACACAAAACCCATTAAACAATAGACAAAAAAAGCTTTCCATTACCCTTTAACAAATGTCCATACCATATTTTCAAGTATCCATTCTTAGCACAATTGGGATCATGAAAGAGTTTGGTAACATCCTTGCAGAAACAATTTGCATACCTTATAACCATGACATATAAACGCCTCTCCTCAACACCCATACACCCCTATCAACAACACACAATCTTGTCGTCTCACCTAGTGCCTTCGCCATTGTTCACGTGCCCTCTATACAAGTTCACATTTTGCATACATATTTACTAGGTCATTTGCAACTAAATCAAATGTAAAAACAAGCTTTCTTTAATGATTTGATGGATGTCCATGCCCTACTCCAAAGCTCTCTTTTTTACTGTATATTTTCTGAGCCAAGAAAATATGGTGAAGCGAAACAAATTGAGGTGAGACATTTTAGTGGGAATGAACAGCCAGAGCCCAATTCCCACATAATGTAACCTATCGGATAACAAGATATAAAATTTGGGGAAAAACATTATCTTTTTCAAAAAACAATATAAGGAAACAAAAGAAATGGAGGATCTTATCTATTTATAAGTTTTTATATTAGATTATTACTTCAATTTCAATCTAGAAATGCGCTCGTCAAATTATGATAAGTGTTGCATTAAAATTCAAAAATGAATAGAGATTATTGTAAGGGTCATAAAAACCTACTTGATAGATGGTCAAATAAAATATTCATTGCTTGAATTCTGACTTGTTAGGTTTGTTCTGTTGTTGCTACTCATTTGATCCCTTTCCCTCAATTTGTATTTGTTTTCACCCTTTTTGGTTTGATTAGGATTTTACAACTATAATCAAATAAGGAATGAAATAAATGATACATGGGGTTATTCTAACTAATTAACTTCCAACATTAACCGTTCAATATCAAAATAACATATTAATACTTACATGTAATGTCCCCAATGAACATATTTTTACCCCTAGAGGGATTTCAAGCAATCCCCAATCATCATATCACAAGTTATAACAAAAAGATTAAATTTACTTTTACAGAATTGAATTTATAAAGGAAATTACAACTAGGGTAGGATTAAATACCACCACAAATCAGCCCGTAAATCTCTATCTTTCCACTCAAATATAGTACCACTAATTTTTAAAGCCCAAATATGTATAGAATTACATATTTCAGATGTAAACAAGGATGTAATAAATTATTTAAAAACTTTGTCTACAACATAACTACAAAAATTCATATCTTTTGTTAGAGAAGTGCAAATGAGCTCCAAACTTTGGATATTAGGCCACAAAAATATGAAGAATGATATTCCAAATTTATTTTTCACGCACTACAAATACAAAACCCTAATTTTGCCCTAAAAATTAGGTCGCCCAACACATTTAGGGCATCAAATCAGCTCTAAAAATTAAGAAAACAAGCTACTTGGTTTCCCAACATTCACCTCAAGATATAACAACACAAATCAGATTTTTAAGTACCTCCAAAGCACATAAATTAGCCAACAAGTGGGTCACTCCACTAGAGACAAATAACATAAACACTGATGCAATATTTCTTTAAATCCTTGCTACAGAAACCTGTAAAAAACTCCTTCGTACAACTGCTAGATCTCTACAAATCTGTGTAAGCACAATAGAATCTCCTGATAATGATCCCTCAAACTAGGGTGGATTTTCGTCCACTGAAGAGTGCCCTACTAGCTAAGAATGGATCTCTCACCACCGAAGCTAGGGTCCTGTGGGATCTTACTCCACAAGCTAAAGAAAATCTAAGTGTGTCATGCAAAAGCTACAAGCTTAAGACACAAATCAGAAAATATGTAGAATGGTTATGGAATGCCTTCCCCTCAAGTCGACTTCTCCTTATAAAGGAAGAAGAGACCCAAAACAACCTCCACAATATCCAATTAGTTCACAAGGATTTTCCCTATGCAAGCATTTAATATTTTCCCCATATTAAATACAAAAGACTTTTCCCAACAATTATTTTTCCCTCCTAATGCAAGTCACATTTTTCTAGAGGAAATACATAGTAAAATGGGCATTTATCCTTTCTATGTTCCCATTCCCCTTCTAAGGCAAGTCACCATTTCACCTAGGATGGATAACAATTTATATTTGGGCCCTTTTCCATCCTAGATTTAATAATTATTAAGTCATATAAATTATTATAAGTGCTCTCTCTCTCTATATATATATTTTTCTTTTATTAATGACACTTTACAATAATTAAATATAACTTAAGTCACCCTTATATTTTTCCTTTGGCTATCGGGTTGACAAAATAGGACAAAGGTCTTCGATTGGGAAGGTGATATTAGAGTCATCCCTTCCCAAAATTGCTTGCCCTCAAGCAATTGCAAATTTGTTTTCTCCAAGAGCCATGCACAAGAGACAAAACATGCTGAAGTGTTCTACCATCCAAGCCCCTATACATGTTAAGTGAGCTAAAACTTGCCACCATATATCATCCACAAGATGCTCATATACACATACTTGGAGCAATGGTTCAACAAACTCCATAATGAAGACTTCATCATCTACCATACCATGCATCTCATGATGGAAATAAATTGGAATAGGCAGCAATAAATAAGACACATTATTATGCTCTTCATACCTTTCAATGCCATCAATGTCCTCCGTGTGTTCAAGATAGACATATGTTGAGCTGCCCCCAACATTGTTGCCTGAGTGCCCGTTGAAAGTATCTGAAAGCTGATCAAAAATTGCTGGTTTGGAAATTACAGCAGGCTGCAATTTCACACAAGTGTCCATGTGAGGCTCTTCCTCATGTACAAGTTGAACTCTATAAAGACTTTTTTCGTGGGTGTAGACTTCCTTGCATAGATAATTGCCCACATCTTTTCCTTGAAACTCTTGCCAGGTGTTCTTCTTAAACTCTTGTAAGTGTAATTTTGCTTGAGCGGCTATCAATCTAGCAGCTCTAGCTCTGCTATTCCATTCCTCACACCGTTTTAGAGTTTCCATTACATCCTCCTTGCTTGCATATACAAATTTCTTCTCCTGAGATGGAATAATTTCTCTAACAAGCAAAGTTTCACTAATGCAATTATTTTTCTCAATGGAAATCATACCTTTTTTAGAAGCTTCTACTTGGTCTTCAAGCTTCTTCTTTTGAAATCAAAGTTGATTGGTTCTTGAGTTTTTATGTAATTTAGGTACCGACATATGATGACCTCGCTTGGGCTTGCTACCAATCTTCATCATGCAATAATCTGGAAATGACATATTATCTCTGAAACCCTTACTCAAAGATTGGTATTTCCTCCAACAAGAATCCTCATCAATCACCTCTATTGGGTGCCCTTTATTATTGTTCTCACCTTTTTCCTTATTGTCCCAAGATTTGCTTTGATTCAAATTCTGAGTGAGCTGGCTCAAATAAAGGTTAGTGGCTTCTTGTTGTTTCACCATGTTGGTGAACATTTTCTTCATAAAACCCACATTGAGATCTTTCCAATCTGCCATATTCTGACCTTTTCCCTACCCAACAAGCTAGAGCAACAACCGACTCTGATACCATTTGTAATGTCCCCAATGGACATATTTTTGCCCCTAGGATTTCAGGCAATCCCCAATCCTAATATCACAACTTATAACACAAGTTGTCATTAAATTTACTTTTGCAGATCTGAATTTATAAAAAAATTGTGACTATGGTAGGATTAAATACCACCAACAAATCAATTGATAAATCTATCATCTTTCCAAAAATCAATATGTACCATTAATTGTGAACCAATTCAGACCCGAAAATGTATAAAATAGACCATGCAATCTCAGCTTTGATTGCTGTAATATATTCCTGCAATGGCGACTAGGGTTTGAGTAAAAAACCCACACAAATAGCAATCAAATAATTTTATTCTGATCATAAACTGATCACTATATTTTGATAGAGAGCCCAAATGATGCATTAAACTCTGGATTCTTAAAGGCCAAATAATGACTGAAGAATAATAGTTCCAGAAATTAGTTATTCGCATACAAATTTGACTGAAAATACCTCTTAAAACCCTCCAAAAATTATGAATAACACATTTAGGGCATCTTGATTCACAAAAATCAGATCAACAGATGGCATTACAAATCAGATCTTGGAATGTCATGCATTCAACCCAAATCAGCTACAAAATGGGTCACTCCACTAGAGACAAATAACATAAACACTGATGCAATATTTCTTTAAATCCTTGCTACAGAAACCTGTAAAAAACTCCTTCGTACAACTGCTAAAAATGACTAAAAATCTGTGTCAACTCACAATAGAATCTCCTAGAGTAGAGATCCCTACTAGCTAGGAATGGATCTCTTCCACCGAAGCTAGGGTACCTGTGGGATCTTACTCCATCAAGCTAAAGAAAATCTAAGTGTGTATGCAAAAGCTACAAGCTTAAGACACAAATCAGAAAATATGTAAATGGTTATGGAATGCCTTCCCCTCAAGTCCACTTCTCCATATAAAGAAAGAAGAGACCCAAAACAACCTCTAAAATATCCAATTAGTTCACAATGATTTTTTCTATACAAGCATTTAATATTTTCCTAGGACATATTAAATACAAAAGACTTTTCCCAACAATTTTTCCCTCCTAAAGCAAGTCGCATTTTTCCTAGAGGAAATACATAGTGAAATGGGCATTTATCCTTTTTATGTTCCCATTCCCCTTCTAAGGCAAGTCGCCTTTTCACCTAGGATGGATAACAATTTATATTTGGGCCTTTTCCATCCTAGATTTAATAATTATTAAGTCATATAAATTATTATAAGTGCTCTCTATATATATTTTATTTTATTAATGGATTTTTCTTTTATAATAATAATAACTTAAATATAACTTAAGTCACCCTTATATTTTTCCTTTGGTCATCGGGTTGACAAAATAGGCCAAAGGTCTTAGAATGGGAAGGGGATATTACATTGCAACAAATGTACACTATGCAATACAAACACACAAATACATGGGATTGAGTGAACTTAGCTGATTATATGTGATTTTGTATTGATTTGGGTAATCTTGATGCTGAAATAGGGGCTTCTGGACATGACAATGCTTCATAAATGAGATTGTAAGTTGAAGACCTCATGGGGTAGGACCATATAGTATGGGCAGGAATGTTTGTATTGTATTGACCTCTTTGTACGGTTTGACACCTACTCAAAACTATGGTAAGTGACTTTATGGGTTTGTCGCTTGTCTGATTCACTTTTTCATTGTCAGTCGGTAACTCTCGATCATACTGCAAGGCTCTATGAATAATTTTCTCAATCTTTCAAAACCCTAACCATGGATGAAATCTTATAAAATAAACTTTGGTTGGGTTGTGGGCACCCACATGCACTATCGACATCAACACTACTTTGAAGAGGCCTGAAACCACACGTCATTCTCCACCTAGCATGTGATATCTAGTAGTAGTCCAAACAAATTTGGTATCTTTTCTTTTACAATGTCTGAATTGAGTTTCTCTTTTGTGTAATCTACTTGATTAGGTGACTTTTAAGTGCTTAAACATATGGGAATCAATTCCTTAGACCTAGTGGGAAGTTGCATACCTATAGATATTGGTTCCCTAATGAATATGTAAAGGTATTTTCAGAGTGTAGGGAGCTTTAGGTGTCTTTTGTGCTAGTTTTTGCAATAGGAGTCCATAAGAGTGTTAGGTACAAAATGAGGTGAGTTTTAGTTGCTTATATATGCTTCAAGGTGTTTCAACTTACAAAGGTTGACTGAGGAGGAGTAAGTGACCCAAAGAATAATTTGCAACGGGAATTTTGGGACCAAATTGAGCAAGGTCAAGACCGTACACTAGGGTCAGGACAATACACATGTTCTTACCCCTATTGTACGCTTTTGACCTAAGAGTGACAATCTGCAATACGAAGTTTGGATTTTCCCCTACTATACATTCTTGCTCAGAAGTTGAATTTCTTACTTTGTTTTATGCATTCATTTCTAAAAAATTATCGACATGTGAGTGTGTAAGATCAGGAAAGCTAAAGAAGACACCTAGGGATGTACTAGATTAGAATGGATAGAGTGTAGTTGTTTGAGCAATAGAGCTATGTCAAGAACAATAGTGTCAAAAAGTAGAATTACCAAAATTGAGTGTCTACATTTACAACACTTTAATAATTAAATGAAATTACATGCTTAAAGGAAAAGATACCTAAGTGTGTAGATACACTTCGTCTTCACTCACTATTTATTTTGCAAGATTTTGTTGTATTGGTATTAGCACGCTCCACGATGAAACATGAAACATAAAGTGTATTCGATGTCCATGATAAAGAATTAAACTTTAACTCAAACGTAAAGATGTAATGTAAATGAAATTTGAAACTATATTTTGACCAGGTTTGGTGTTCCTTCCACAATAATTTTTGATAATGTTTTGGCATTCCTTGGCACAAAAATCTCTGATTGGGCCTTGAAGAATAGAATATACTTGAGCACGTCCTAAAACTATTATCCCCAAGGAAATGGATATTTTGTGTCAACAAACAAGAATATTTTAAGGATCATAAGGACTTTGGAGGAAAATCAAAGAGCATGACACAAAAAAATGAAATCAGCCTTATGGGCTGATAGGATTACACCTAAAAAGTCAACTAGAAACTCACCCTACAAGCTGGTTTATGGTAAGGAAGAAAATTTACCAATATCTCTTGAGTTACTAGTCGCAAATCTCATAAAGCAACTTGAAATATTTGAGGTAGAACCAATGGATGTTAGGTATTTTGAACTCATGGAGTTGGAAGAGTTGAGAGATCAAGTCATGCAAATAATGGAGTTGAATCAAGCTTAAGTGAATAAGTGTTTTGAAAAAAAAGTAGTGGCTAGGAGTTTCCAAGAAGGATACATTTTGCTTAAATGGGATCAAGATAGAGCCAAGTCAGGTAAGAAATCAAATTTTGATACAATATGGAGTGACCCTTATGTCATCTCAAGTTGCAAGCCACACAATGTTTTCCAATTATCAAAATTGGATAGAGAAGAGCTCATGATCCTTGTTAAAAGGATATATCTCAAGCATAAATTTTGAAGAAAAGGTTATACCTTGTACATATTAGATCAGTTTAACTTCCTCTAAGTGTTCTTCAACACATTTTCTTATTGGTAGTGTAGTTTTCATTTCCCTAAGTGCTTAGCACAATGTTCTTGTTATTCTCGGGTGGTATTTTTAGTTTCAGGGTTTTAAGGAGGTTACAACAATATGCAAGTTTCAAATCAAATGCAAATTTGTGTTGAGTTCATACTTCATATAGTCTAGTCATAGTTCTCCATGCTCCTTAGTAAAATTTAGTGTTTTGGGGACAATTTTCAAGTCATATTCATAAATTCCAAAAAATCTGATTTTCAGAGCAAGAATATGCAAATTCAAGGGTAAGAACTTAAAATTTAAAGATCAGTTCATCAAGTTTTATAGTATTCACTCCATGTCCAATGGATGTTTTAAGGCCACTGGTCTTCTATCTAGTAGGCAGATAGCCTCATTGAGTCACCAAATTGTTATCCAAAATACCCCTAAGCCATTTTGATGTTTTTGACAAGTCATGAGAAAGGGGTCTTAAGTGCAAGTAGGAAGGAAGGATTTAGTCAAATTTTGGACATTTTTGGGTAAAATAGGGCAAAATCAATCTTTATAGGAACATGAGGAACTGTTCATTTGTTCCTCGTGTTCATTGCTTCCATCCCTGCACTAAATTCTTTCTCAAACATATTGAATCGAAAAAAATGGGTGTTTAGGGCACTCCGGGAATAGTTCTCATCTTCCTTCACTTCGTCGATCGACCGGCTAAAGGACAGGGTGAACGAGAGGCAAGTGAGTGGTTAAGTTGACATTGAAAAGAACTAATGGAATGTTCCCATGCTCCCAAGGTTCACTAATTGGCTGTAAAATCTAATAAGAAGAAGGTAGGGACATAGCATCAGGTAAGTGAAGCATGGATTTCACAAGTGGAACAGTTTGAATGTTCCACATGTTTACCAAATAACCACGATCGTCGATAGGGGAAAGATCGAGTAGTGTCATTGGACATGTCAGACACCATGGGAACAATCCACGTTCATTTAATTCACCTCCCACTAACCATGTCCACCAAGTAATGCATTGCGGTGAAGTCAAGCCCGGAAGCCCCACAAGGAATGGTGCCAATGTTATTTCAGCTCCCCAAAACCCCACAATAACCACACTACAAAGAAATCAACCAAATCAGTGGATGAGGGCACAAAGAGAACATTCCTTTGTTCCGCTTTTTATCTAAAACTCTGCTTGGGCTGAAAACACAGGTTTTAGAGGGAGAAAAACACAATTTATTGCTTCTACAAGCATTCAACCAATCAAATTTATTGTTTAATGGTGCCCATACCTTGTCTAGTAGCTCTAATGGTATGTACATGAGGAAGACAATGATTCCACTACTTAAGACTGCAAAAATGATGTCATTTGGTCCTTGGTAGGTAAAAATGGGACATTTATGGTTGTTTGGTGGCTCTCCTTTCCGTCTCTCTCATTATTTATATATATAAGTGCTTATGCACATGAAAGGGGTTCTTCTCTGCTATATTTTGAGCTCTGCCTTAGAGTTTTACAAATTCCATACTTCTAGACCTTCGTAACTACATTTTTGTAAGTTTTAAAAAACCTATGCTCCATGAATGCAAGTGGAAATGCTTCAAGTGATATGAAAATGTGGTTCATTCCTTTAAATGTAGTGTATTTGGTGTGAATCTCTTACTCTTGTTTGAATATATTCACTTGTTTAGTCAAAACTCTGTGTTTCTCTTTGATTATTATATGCATGGTTGCGTATGTGTATCTACAGGTCAAATTTGAACCCTATTTTAGGTTTGGTGCATCACATTCTTTCATTTTGTAGCATTTTCTCCCTTCTCAACCATGGTTCTTAAAAAAATTAGTTTAGACTTAGTTTAGTTACATTTTGAAGTTGTAGGCTAGTTTGTAGTGGTCTAAGATAGAAAGAACCAACCTTCTCTAGAGGTTTGTCTCACTTTGAAAGGTCCCACACTTGGAGACAATCCCATGTTATCCAAAAGTTCTAATGTTCATTCATGATCATGCAGAGGGTGCAACATTTGTGTGATAACACTTACTACATCTTAGACTCTATAAAATTCTCCCCTCACTATATTGACATTGTTCTATGGTAGATCTTGTGTTACCCTTGTTACCTGATGACACACTCTTGCTCTAGGTTCAAACATGAATCTTGAGAGTGCACATACCTATATGAACCTCACTTTTCATACATACATGCTGGGGGCTAACCTTGCTCCCCTTCCCTAGTCATAGTATTTCATATTCTAATAATACAAAAACATTCAGATATTCACAAAATTACATTAACAATAGCTTATATATTCGTTGGATGTCTATGTGCTTGCTTATACTATTCCATGTTATACTTTTCCTATCATGTTAGCTTGATTCATAGTATGTTATATCCTTTTACATATACACATGCACATTCACGTGGTACTTTGAGGTGAATTCAAGCTATCTATAATTTATCACACAATGCATGATGTTTGACTTTGTTCTCTACCAGTCCCATTGAGGCTCCTGGGGGAATCTACTTTCCCTACCTTTCTATATTCAGGTGTTATCATTACAATATCTACTACTTTCATTTATATTTTCAACTATATACATTGTGATATACTATCAATTATTCTAAGATGTTAATGGATGCTTCTTGTGTAGCATTTATCTTACAGGCTTACACTCAACCATGGTTATCTACTTTGGTTGTGTCTTGTTTTATGTGATTATGACTTGTTTTCCATTGTTTTTGGGCTATGTCCTATGATTGCTTGTTTTCTTTCCTGTATGGAATTGAATGCCTTGATTGTCTTGTGGCATTTTGAATGGTGTCCCATATTTTCTACCAGCTACTATATTGTATTATTATTGTGTTATTGTGTGTTTGACTAGTTTATATTATACTGTGTCATGTTTGTTTGTCATTAACAAATTGTTGTTAGCTTTCTTTCCATTGTTTTACATGTGCCATGGTTATTACCATGCACATACCATATTCCCATGTAGGAGTTATTCTTCAAATGTGCACATCAGCTTCAAGTCCCCTCATTTGGGATGCACTTGATTTGATCCATATCATGCACCCCAAATGATTGGGGGCAACCATTAAGTGACTATTTCACCCCCTCAATAGTCTAAAAACCATATAAATAATGGTATAAAACAAAACATGATCAAACATGAGATAAGAAAATGGTTCAAAATCATACATGAGCCAGAAATAGAAGAGGGACAAAAGTGCCCAAATCATACAAGAATGGGTGGCGCTAGTGTTCCTCCTAGGAAGTTTTGTCCTGGGGGAAAAAACAAACATTTGACAGTTGTAATAGGTTTAAAAAAACATTTTTGCTCAAAATCCAGTAATAGATATTCAACTCTAGTTTACTGTTTGAAACAAATGAACAAAATCAATGGCATGTTTCATACTTTGGGAAAGGAACTAATTACTCTTCTTGATTTTTACAAATTTTTCCTACCAATATTAAATAAGGAGTGATACATAAGGAATATCCAAGTACAATGATATGCCTAGAACAAAGTGTCATTCGTGGTTAGTTACTATTGGGTTGGTGACCATCTTTTGTGTCACTTATCCATGGGGAAGCATCAATGGGTGGAGGGAAATTATGAAATCTCTCCCAACACTCTTCCTCCGATAGTAGGACGTGTAAATCCTCATAATATTCACATCAGTTCAGGAATCGATCACTCTCGACTCTTCCAACCATCTCCAAGGCAAAAAACACACAATAACATTCTATCCCTTCTCTTTCGGTATTGAGGTGTACTATATCCTTGATTCAATTTATTTTCATACACATTTCTATTATTATTTCTCTAAGTTAAATTTTAATTTCATATATCATAAGCATTGACTACACTTTTCTTCTTTTGCAGGTATGTCCTTATCCCGAAAAATGCAACACAAATGGAACAAGAAGAAATCTCAAGCACGAAATGATCAGGAAAAGGAAATATTTAGTTACAAATGTAGGTATCATTTCCACTATGTATGCAGGTCACCCTAGGGTTCTCATCCCCTCCTAGACTCCACAGTACACATCCTACAATCTCCATTCAGCATGCTATCAGTTACAATCTTCTTCATCTATCTGCAAGGTATGCTCTTCCTATCTACTTTATGCTACTAAATATTCATTCACCAACATAAAGTGGGGGGAAATGTAGATACGAAATTATGTACTTAGTATTATTACATCATGCCTCTAATATGTAGTAAGTATATACATGATTCCTAAGAAAGAAAACTAGACATTAACAACACTTGTTTTTCTTTACATTGACATTGCTTTATCTTTCCATGCTTTTTTCATCCAATTTTCTAGAATTAATTCTTTGCTTTTGGAAAAGACACAATGTGTTACCCATCTTAGTGCTTCCTATTTTATCTTCGGAGCTCCTTGGACATTAGTGCCTAGTAAGGGACAAGAGCGCCTATGTGCTATGATCCCCTTTAGGTGCTTTTGTCCTTTTCCCTTGCTTTTTTATGTTTAAAACTCCACATCAATTGTTGGATTTTAGGGTTGTTAATGACGAAATTCAAGTAAAGGAATCATATATATATATATATATATATATATATATATATATATATATATATATGCATAACCTACTAACTATTTTAAGGGGTAATAAGGAGGAAAGTAGGTAATTAAGCTATTACTTTCTATCTACTACTTGGGTAACAATAAAACTTGAGGACCACGTTTGGGTTGCATTATTTGCTGCACAGGAAGGGAAAATTATAAATTCCATCACACACATTATCTTGGGGGAAAAGTAGTTGTATTGTGCTATCTTGGTGTAACTTACAAAATGGCAACTTAGCTTCAAGGGACATGATTCTATCACACACACATGAGAACTACACTGAGTCTAAATGTAGTGCAAAACTCAGTGAAAATCACATTGGGGTGACCACCGAGGTCATTATGACTCTATCATATGTATATTTTAATCCATCTAATATGTGCTTGAGCTTTGTGCAGGTTGCTAGGGTCTATTTTGTAGGTACATGTGTGGCAAGGAAATCCTACAATGAACTGGGTGTGATATGGAGAAAAGTGAAGGTGACGTGAGCAAACCCTAAAATAACTAAATCCACACTCTCTACCAGGAAACTAGCACATGAGGAAGTATTATCCCCTTTTGGGTGCTACTGTCCAGAACACCTGCAAATCACAATCTTCCAGATGAAACATGCATAGTCTAGATTGAGCCAGTTTCATCATATTTACAGTCCAGATCTAGTACACAAATCAATTATTAGCTAAGTCACTCTTATCCTCTTGTGACGTGTACTTGCTTTCCATTAAATGTTATATCTTGTATGTTTATGATATTATCAAATTTATCTCAGTCCTCTGATTGATATTTAATTTATGTTATATCATAAACAAATTCAGTGTGAGAAACATTTCCATATGTAATAATAGAAGAATGTTTATCAAATGAAACATGTATTAAAGGCTTATGCCATGGATGAGGTGAAGTATATGTTGTAAATATCTTCCCCTCGGGTAGATATAGACAAGCAGAAGAATATGAAAATCAAAGGAACTCAAAACCCTACATTTATTTATGGCAAAAAGTCGCACCAAGGCGCAGGTAAGAGGCGCACAACAAAATTTGTCGACATGAAAATGGATGCGCCCATGGCGCAGGTAAGAGGTGCACGACCAAAGTTGTCGACATGAAAATGGATGCACCCATGGTGCAGGTAAGAGGCGCACAACACAAGGTGTCGAAATGCAAAAAGTCGCACCAAGGCGTAGGTAAGAGGCGCACGACAAAAGTTGTCGACATGAAAATGGATGTGCCCATGGCGTAGGTAAGAGGCGCATGACAAAAGTTGTTAACACGAAAATGGATGCACCTATGGCGCAGGTAAGAGGCTCACAACACAAGGTGTCGACATGCAAAAATTCACGCCAAGGTGCAGGTAAGAGGTGCACAACACAAGGTGTCGACATGCAAAAAGTCGCGCCAAGGCGCAGGTAAGAGGCGCACAACACAAGGTGTCGACATGCAAAAAGTTGCACCAAGGCACAGGTAAGAGGCGCAGGACAAAAGTTGTCGACATGAAAATGGATGCGCCCATGGCATAGGTAAGAGGCGCACGACAAAAGTTGTCGACATGAAAATGGATGCGCCCATGGCGCAGGTAAGAGGCGCACGACCAAAGTTGTCGACATGAAAATGGATGCGCCATGGCGCAGGTAAGAGGCGCACGACAAAAGTTGTCAACATGAAAATGGATGCGCCCGTGGCGCAGGTAAGAGGCGCACAACACAAGGTGTCGACATGTAAAAAGTCACGCCAAGGCGCAGGTAAGAGGCGCACAACACAAGGTGTCGACATGCAAAAAGTCATGCCAAGGCGCAGGTAAGAGGCGCACAACGTGCCAGAGTGTCGACACGGCAAAAGTCGCGCCTATGGCGCAGGTAAATGGATGTCGACACAAATATAGTCGCGCCCATGGCGCAGGTAGGAAGATGTCAACACGACAAAAGTCACGCCTAAGGCGCAGGTAAAGGGCGCACAACACGGAGTGTCGACAAGGGAAAATTCACGCCCAAGGCGCAGGTAAAAGGTGCATGTCAAAGGATGTCGACACAAATGTAGTTACACCTATGGCGCAGGTAAGAGGATGTCGACACAAATGTGGATGCACCCATGGCACACATAATAGTATGTCGACATGAGGATAGTTGCGCCAAGGCACATCTTCGGGAGGCGCAACATTTTGAGCGCTGACAGGAAGCAGACCCTGACCCAGATATTCAGATGGCCATAACTTTTCACAGGGAGCTCGGATTAACGCAAGGTTGGAATTTTTGGAAAGCTTATGAAGTCCTCTATCCAGCTACGACTGGGTATCTTTAATTGGGTGGGAACAATTTCTTAAAAATGTAAAATATAGTTCGCCACTTTTTGGGTTTGTTGGGGTTCTCACCTACCACCATAATGAGATGAATTAAATGCAACCTAGAGGTGGTTGGGGTAGATTTGGATTTCCTCTCTTCCCTCTCTCATTCTTCCTATAAATTGTAAGGAGGGGCTTCTTTCTAAAGGTTGGACATTCTTGTTTTGCCCCTCCCTTCTCCTCTTGTTGTAGGTGGATTTTGTGGAGTTCAAACCTCCCATCTAAAACTGCAATGCAACTTTACCTCTTGGCATTTTGTAGTGTATTGTATCAATCTTTGGAGAAAATAATGCATGTCTGTGGATGATTCTCAACCCTCTCTGTGTTCATTTTGCATCCTTCTGATATTTCACTGCAATTTGGTTATCTGTGCATGATCTTGCATTACATTTTATTGGTTTGTGTTTATTGGCAAGATAGGTGTACTTCATTCCTCGGTGCATCACCTTTGTTAGTTTAGGTTTTATTTTTATGCATCTTCTTACCCCTGTCTCCTTGGCAAGTCAGATTAGGTTTTTGAGTAAACCCTCTGCATTTTTATGTGTGCGTCTGAACAAAGGAATAGAAATCGGCCCTTCATCCGGAGAGCTTTTCCGATTTCGCAAGGTCCCACACTTGGGAAAAGCTCCATGTTATGCAATCACACTGAGAGTCTCAACCCATCGAGTTGCAGACATTCAGGGCTGCTGTGATTCGCCACCAACAATATATTTGTCTGAATTTTGTGTCTCATAAGTTATAATTCCTTTGTCTTATAATAACTAATGTTTTTGATCCAATTCATAACAATTATTTTCATGGTGTTCATTAATACAATGAAAATTACAAAAGGACGACCCTTTTTCTTGCTCAATTGGATGAGGAGGGTGATGGTCATTGGGTGGTAACCGAATTAACCTCTTTTTGATTAATTATCTTTAAAAAAATTATGAGGTTGATCAAGATATTTGTCAAAATATACAGTTTTCCTTCTTGGAGGGGTGGCATCTTAACTTTTGGTTTAGGAATGATATTGTAAAAAGTGTCACCATGATGCAATATTTTGACTGGATGATCATTGGGTATAGACTCTGGTGTTTTTTCATAGTTATGTGTAACATGAGGGATGAAAATATTTATATCTAAATGTTGTGGCTTTTGTGGTTGTTGTATGTCTAGCTTGAATTCAAGAACACGCAAGCAGAGCTCATTAAATGAGTCAAAAGTATTGTAAAGTAATATCTCCTTTAGGGTGCGTGTGAAACCTCTATAGAATATAAATTAAATTTCCAAATCACTTGGTTGATATAAAAATAAGTTCATATTTTCTTTGAAGCATAATATAATCATCTACGGGTTCGATCTCACCTTGTTTTAAACAAGACATATACTCAGATGTAACCCTTGGGTGTCTATTGTGACTAAAGTGTGCTAGAAAATCATCTTCAAGGTTAACAAAAACACTTAACAAAACACTAGGAGGATGGGTAAATCAATACATAGTGTCACCTGTAAGACTTCAAGATAAGGATTCTATCATTGTCATATGAATCCATAAGTGACCTATAATGCATAAGATGTCGATATGTGTTTGAAGTTCCATTAAACAATTGGAATGTGGGCTTGAAAAAATTCCTAGGGAAAGAAGCTTGAAATATTTTTCGTGGGATAGGATTGCCATAGATGGTATTATCATCAATACTAGCATAATAGGGTTTTCTTTCTAAAGTCAAAGTATGAACCTTGTGTTGTAAATTGTTATGATCCTCAAGTGTGAATTTCACTAATGCCTCGAGGTTTTGGTGTAATGGTTCGTTACATTTGAAATAAGATTAACCACCCAAGTTCAAGTCTCAGCACTGGTGGCTACGTCGACATTGCAGTGTTTGATCGGGGCTCATATAGGGGAGAGTGTGGTCTCACTATACGGGCACAACTCTAGCCCAAGGTCTGGGATGCAGAAGCATGGTGGGATGCTATGATTCTCATGTGTGAATTTCACTAATGCCTCAAGGTTTTGGTGTAACAATTCATTACATAAATCACCAACCAAATGCATAAGAGAAAGAACCTCTTGAGCTCTTGAGGTGGTATGACATAGACATTCAAAGGTTATACTTTGTTGTTAATAACAACCATAGGAACACTAGTTGGTCTAGAAGCCACAGTGGGAAATGTGTCATATGAAACTGAACTGGATAAAACTTGAAGCTTTAGTTGTTGAATCTTATGAGGAGGTTCTACAGGAATATTACCCGTATTAATACGAAAAGTATTCACACTAGGATAAGTATCAACAGTATGTGTATCAAATGCAACCAAAGAAGAAGCAACATGTTTATATTGTTGCTAATATTATCAATTATAATTGGAATGAGAAAAGTAATAATAGAATCATTACATCTACTTTCAAAAGGAAGAGTAGAAGCAAAAGTACGTTCATTTAATTCATTTGCACTATGTATGTCATCATAATGGCTATCACTATAAATTGAATTTATCTCTTAATGAATATCATTAACCAATGTATAAATGAAAGGAATATCATTTATATGTAAGATAGAAACATTTTCATCATCACTAGAATCTAAAGCATATATGGCATCATCATCTAAAAAGGGAGAAAATTGTGTTTATTCATGATCACTACTCCAACCATCTACATGACTTGCAAAGCTAGGATCAACATCCTAGGGAAGAGTAGGAGGAGAGGGTAGAGATTCCAAATTAGGAGATGGTGTAGGATGAGTATCGTTGTGAACTAAAGAAACCACCTTTATGGGAGGGAAGGAAGGGTGACTACCACCCTTATAAAAATGTGCCAAGTGTGGCATAAGAATGGACATTACTTTCTCAAAAAGGTGTATCCGGATGAATTGGGTTTGTGCAAAGGAGTTCAAAGAGTGTATCCCTACAGGGAGGGTTACACTTGAGAGATTCAAAGAGAAATATAGGTTGAACATGAGAATAATCCATTAAGACCACTAGAAATAGAAATATTAGATGTAGAAGAATAATTGTGACAACAATCATAAATTTGAATCCTAAGACACCTAGAGTTTGAGGCACAATGTTTTATTCAAGATTCAGGTTCACCAAATGTTTTCACCCTTTTTTGTTTGATTAGGGTTTTACAATTATAATCAAACAAGGAATGAAATAAATTTTACAGGGGATTATTATGACTAATTAACTTCCAAAATTAACCATTCAATATCATAATAATGCATTAATACTTGCAACAAATGTACATGATATAATACAAATTCACAAATACCTGGGAGTGAGTGCACTTAGTTGATTACATGTGATTATGGGATGATCTGGGTAATCTGGATGCTATAATAGGGGATTTCGGACATGACAATGCTTCAAAAATGAGATTGTGAGATGAAGACCTCCTAGGGAAGGACGTATAATAGGGGCAAGAACGTCTGTATGGTCTTTAATTCTTTATATATTTTTGCACCTACTCAAAAATGTTGTCAGTGACTTTCTGGGTTTTTCGCTACCTATCGGTAATTTACAATCACACTATAAGGGTCTTTGAATACTTTTATCAATCCTTTAGAACCATATCCATGGATGAATTCCTACAAAACAAACATTAGTTGGGTTGTGGGCATCCACGTGCACCACCAAAGTTTGAAATACTTCGAAGAGGCCACAAACCACACGTCATTCTCCACCTAACCTGTGATATCTTGTTATACTGCAATTTGATTTGGCATCCTTTCTTTTACAATGCTTGAATTGAGTTTCTCTCTTGTGTAATCTACTTGAGTGGGTGACTTTGAGTGTTTACAAATGTGGGAATCAATTCCCTAGACCTAGTGGAAAGCTTTAAACATGTAAATAGTGCTTCCCTAATGAATATGCAAAGGTATTTTTTGAAAGTGTAGGAAGCTTTAGGTGCCTTTTGTGATTTTTTTGCAATAGGATTCCATAAGAGTGTTATGTACTAAATGAGGTGAGTTTCCTTTTCTTATATCCGTGATTAAGCTAAATATGAAATATATGAGCATAATCTGAATGATATTATAGCACTAAATAAATAATAATGAAGTATAAAAATAAACCCAAGCAAGACTAAGCAATAAAGTATGAAACACTAATTACAAGGAGGTGGAGAATGTACTTAAATGATTTTTAATAAAATCTAATGTATACCGAAGTGCTAACTAGGTGAATTGAAAGCCATGAGCGTCACATAGAGACCCAAAAAATGTAGATCTGGAGGAGCAGGCTAGACATGGGCACTTAGAAAGAGGCAGGAGCACCCACAAGCTATAAATTGGAAACAAGCACCTATGTGTGTGAAAATGCCAGAAACTCAAATTTTTCAGGGTCGCAATTTGTTCGATGTTGTTCACTTTTAGTCACACAATGATCATTGAGCTCGCTGGAAAATTGCAATGAAGTATGAACTTGCAAAACCCTCAAATAAAAATCAAATCCCAAAAAATAAAGATGCAAAATGAGGGGTCAGACTATTCTCAACTGTCACAATGGTGAGCTTACGACTGAGCGTTGCACTACATCTCAAACCTAATGTAGTTCTATGTGTGTGTGTGTGTGTGTGTGGAATTGTGCCCTAGGTGGCTCTTATGTGCGTCACATTTGATAGTGAGCAAATAGATAGATGTAAATAAATGTAATAGATGTGTGCATGGTATAGAACAGACTCCCCTCTTATGAAGTGTATGCAGAATAATGCATTCCCTTGCCCTTGAATGGATTTTAGAATGAATGCTTGAATGCTCTTTGATAGCCTTTTAGATGCATCCTTAGGTGGTGAAGCTAATGCTTAGTGCTTGGTCCCTTATTATGACCACATAACTTTATATTTATATGATTCCCTTGCTTGAATTTCATAATTAACCCTGAAAAGGCTGACTAACAAAAAGATAAGATGCTCAACTGGCTAGAAATGACCCAAAAGAGGCGATTAAAGTATAAAGAGGTCAGGAACACCCAGAGGGGACGAGAGTTCCTGACGCTAGTGTCCTTGCTTGGCGTTGGTGTCTAGACTCAGAGAAACTGAAGGGTCGAAGGTCAGACTGAGCAAGAAGGCATGCAAGGCCAAAAGTAGTAATAGAAAGAAAACAAAGATGGCCAAAGACATGGGTTAATTAGTACTTTTGTTACTTAGTAATCATATGAATAACAGTATGCAATCAAGACTAGATAATTACCCAAAATGTGTGATTTAGTGTCTGCAATATGCTTCCGAAGGTGTTTCAAGTTATAAAGGTCGTTTGAGGAGGAGTAAGTGACCCAAAGAATAATGTGCAATGAGAAATTTGGGACCAAAGTGAACAAGGTCAAGACTGCACACTACGGTTAGGACCATACATATGTTCCTGCCCCTAATGTACATTTTTTACCTAAGAGTGACAATATTCAATAGAAAGTTTGGAAGATTACAAGTGGAGTTTCTTATTGTGTTTTATGCACTCACTTATCATAAATTGTCAATAGGCGAGTGTGTAAGTTCAGGTAAACTAGAAAAAATACCTAAGGATGTACCAAATGAGAATGGGTAGAGTGTAGTTGTTTGAGCAAGAGATAAATGTCAAGAACAATAATGTCAAATAGTAGAATTTCCAAATTTGATTGTCTATAATATGATGTCTCACTATAATGTACTCATACTAAAATATAGAGGAATGGAAGTTTGGGGGCCTACATCGAAATTTGTGTGGCTATTGCAAACTAACCAACCCTCCAAGAATCAAAATATGTAATGTAGGAATAAATGTATCTATCTCAATAATGACAAACGATATCGATTTCAAGGTTTTATCTTAATTTTCAATTTCAATGTTTTATCTCAATTTTTCCATGCCACATTTATTGTAAAACTCCATTACATTCTCTTTTATGATTCCATTAATGGGTGTCAAATGACATGAATCTAGTTGCATTATTGTGTTGTTTTTGAATAAATATTTTTGAAAAAAATGGGTACCAAACAACCATAAATCCAAGATATTACAATTTTCTAATCGACTTCTCCAAACGAAAAGAAGAAGGTTTTAAGTGACAATCAAATAAACAAAAAATTTAAGTTAAAAATTTCTTGTGATCTAGTCAAATGAACATCAAAATTAATTTCATAAATAAAATGATCATTGTCATGCCATCATATCCCATCCCTTGCTCCCATTGTCAAACACCTCTCTACGTAACAAGCGAAAAGAAAAAGGTTGTAATTGAAAATCAAATGAATGTCAAATTTAAGCTAAGTCTTATGATAGTCACGTAAAGTCACATTTAATGTTGAAATAAAAAATTCAGAGTCACACTATCACATCCCACCCCTTGTTGGTTTTGTTAAATGTTTCTGAACACAATTATATAATATAGCTAACTTAAATTTCTACACCAAATATTATCCACAATAAAATGTTAGTTCCAAGAATGATGAGTGCTTTGATGCTTTCCTAATTCCCTCAATCATACTTCCTCCTTCAATGAGGTGTTTTAAATCAGGGGATGCATGACACTCTTTAATGTAATAAAAGCTTGGTCAAATAACTAGGTGAAGTTCAACATCAAATTTCTTATATCCTCAAAAATAATGAAGATTTCAACAAGAAACTAAAAGAACTCCATAATATAGAATTATAATGTTCTTCTTGGTTGAACATTATATCGTGCTTGTATTTGTTTTGCATGTAGCCTTTTTCTCTATGGAGTTTGTTTGTGCCTAGTAAAATTTTCTTTAGTTGTATATATGTAATGTTTAGCTTCAACATCTTCAATTAAAAAACTTCTTTCCAATGAACCAAAACACTTACCTATTTATATAAGGAACTTTAAACTAAAAATCAACAATATTGGTGCACCAAAGAAAAAGTGAAAAAAAGTGGATGGGTTCATTCCAGTGAGTGAAAGAGCATAAAAGGCTTACCCTCCTAACACATTGTGATTTGGATGAATGTGGGCATAAAATAGTCATAGGTTACCAAGTGGTTGTTTAATTTAAATGTATGTGTAATGTAGTTCGTAGTAATGTTTATGGGAATGAAGAGGTTGCTAGATTGAATTTTACCAATTATGTGTCATAACGTGTCGATTATTTATGTAACATATGTATATGATAAAGGATCCCATTGAGGCGGTCAAAATAGCTAGGTGAAGTTCAACATCATATTACTAATATATTTTAAAATAAAGAAGATCCGAACAAAAAATTGAAAGAACTCCATACTATAAGATTATAATGTTCTTCTTGGCTCGATTTTGTACCATGTTTGTATTTGTTTTGCATGTAGCCTTTTTCTCTATGGGGCCTGCTTTTGTGTGGTTCAATTTTCTTTAGTTGCGCTTATGTAATGCTTAGCTTCAACATCTTCAATTTAAAAAAATCTATCCAATGAACCACAACAGTGATCTATTTATAAGGAATTGTAAACTTAAAATCAACAATCTTTATGCACAAAAACAAAAAAAGTGAAAAAGAGTGGATGGGCTCATTCAAGTGAGTGAAAGAGTATAAAAGACTTATCCTCCTAGCACATTGTGATTTCAATGAAAGTGGACTAAAAAATCAGTGGTTGGCATGTGATTGTTCAGTTCAAATGTATATGTAGCAGCTCGTAGTCGTGTTTAATGTGAATGAAGAGATTGCCATGGTGTGAATTTTACCAATTATGTGTCATAATGTGAAGATTATTTATGTAACATTTAAACATTTATGTTAAAAACTTGCAAACAAACTCAACACAAAATAGGGAAACTCAAACATAGCTTTAGGATTTGACAACACAAAGATTGAGAAACCACTGGTGTCTATGATCAAGTGTTAAATTTGACACTGGGTTACACATTTTTCATCATTCTAACCATAAAATAATTAATAATGTATAAATATCAATATTGTACATATTTTTGAAATACGATATTAAATAATTATCGTCACCTAAAAATTGTTTAACACGCATAGATGGTCGTCAAATTTAACCTGGGTTATGATACCCGCTTTTGCAAGGAATTAGAAGAGAAAGGATCCCGTTTATGCGGTTTGAGTCCTTTTAACTTTTGCTTAAACACATAAAACCCACGTTAGGAATGGCAAAAGTACTAAAAGACAATCTAAAAAGTAGGGTATAAGGCACTCCCCTATTCCTATTCCTATGATTAGGACATGGACCTTTTACTTTCCTCTCTAAATATATATATATTATGGGTAGTGGATAGTTATCGATGGATGGGTTACCTCAATTCTTGGATGGATATACGTAGGTAGGTCACGTGAAACTCTATAATTTCTCTCCCTTGTCTTTTGCATCTCATTTGTCATTCCGCATGCCCCGGACAAATTTGCGCTCATATATATTTATTACGGAACGAGTTAAATTTGACACTTATATTAAAGGGTAGTTCAATTGAAATGGATAATAGTTAAGTTTTTAAAAGTTAAAATTTTGGTTTAATATTTTGGTGCGAATTTGCGTTTACAATTTAGTTGACCCAATATTTCATTTAGAGAATTCATAATTTAAGTCATGTACTTAAATTAGGTGTCTATACTTTATTGTTATGAATTATAATAATATGTGAAAGGTTATGTCGAATACGGGACGAGGTTTTAAAATAATAAATGTATTAAATTATTGTAATAAGAATAAGATTTAATTTATATATAAATCAATAACTTAGATATAATTGGAGAATGTGATATTATCTATATTATAGGAAATCAAAGAAATTGAACGTGTTTGAAAAGATTAAAGAATTACAATTTAGTAGAATAACACTTGATTTTATATCTATCTAAAGATAGTCATATATGGTAGTGTAATATCAAAACTAGGGTTTTCCTAATTAAGATTAATTGCTAACGTGTATATATGAATTTAGAATCAGAAATATAGTAGAAATGACACTCAATCACATATTCTTAGTGAATGTATCACAATTTTATGGTTTAATACATAAACTCTATAAAGTTAGATTTAGAAGTTAAGGTTAGGATTTGGAAGATATTCTGTCCAATCCAACCTCAAATGGTGTGACAATGATATTAAAGTGTATAAACTGGTTATTTAGAGTGTCGTCGAGCTTTCATGAAAATATTGGATGCTAAAATTGAAGGGAGGACAAAGTCATTATGCAGGCCAAAGTTGCCTAAATGAATTTTCCCTATGTGGAAATTTTGTCATGTGCAAGGTTTTGTTGAATTTTGATTTTGTTATTGTGATCTTTTATGTCTTCTGCTTAACTTCTTATGTTTGAAATTTTACAATTGCCACCATGCATCACATTATGGCTTCTCCTTCAAAACATAGCTCTCCTTGAATACATAAAAATGAGTTAATCCATAATGGTTGAGCTTACTCGACCCCCGTTGAGTTAAGTGTTGGCTACACAACAATACTTTGAAGAGGTCTTAGACCGACATAGTTCTCCCACGAGGTGAAAATGTGTTAGTAATGTGTTTTGTAAAGAAGACCCCAATAAGGATTTTGACGCTTGGCAATGGTCTTTGCTGCATAATATATAACTTTTACATAATGATTTAGGGCAAGGCCAAATAAGATGTATGTAGACTAAGTGTTGGTCGATGTGCTTGAGAGGATGATTTAGTAATTGAGTGCTTTGTTGTGATCTACTAGGTAGTATCAAAGATGTGTGAAAAAAGGCCCTTTTAATGGGTAGGGGTTGTGCTTTTATATATAACTACCACAATATGTTTTCCCTCCTAATTAACACTAGGTTGACCGAGCTAATTGTGGATCTAAAAAAGCAATCATTAAGAGAGTGGAGGAAAAAACAATTAGTCGATTTTGTCCTTTATTGACGACTTCATCCTACTAAGGTGTAAACTGAATTTTGTAAATTGGGGAAGGCACTCAAATGTCTAAAGATGTGTTCTATATTTAGATAGTGGGTCTTTGATTGGTCAAGGATAAGTAGCAAGTGTGACCTAGTGGCTAAGGAGTGTTACATTGAGTGAGATGCAACTAGGGATTATTCACTTAAGTGTACAATGATTAATGGATGAGATTAATGTCAAAGATAATTACTAAATGGCATTGGTCTAGATTTAAGGTACTACATTTTGTCTCCATTTAATCTAGTAATTAAATTTTTCTTAATTTAATAAAATAACTTGAATCACAAGCCTTCCATAAGGATAGGGCATGCACAATACTAGAATGTGTGTGTGTTCTTTTTCTCCTTAGTATTTTTCCATACATCTGAACTTGCATGCCACATGCAAAAATGTGTATTAACATCTAATAAAGATGCTTATAAAAATCAATAAATAACATAAATTAAAAGTAAAAAACATGAAACATGTACACTTGTATGCCCTCGATGTCATATGCAAGGGAAAAAAATATCATATACAAGATAATTATAGCAATTGAGATTTTCAAGTGAAACCATCTATAGCAATTAAGCCCACTTTAAGTGAAGCTATTTTAACAATTAGGCATTCTACATGAAGTAATCTCTAAAAATTAGGTCTACTATTTGAATCCATCACTTGTGATTATGCCTACTAAGTGAATCCATCTCTAGTAATTGAACCTGCTATGTGAAGCCATATTAGTGTCATATTAATGTAACTTATTAGAATAATTATGTGTGTATCATCATATAGTGCCATTTGATGTATTATATTTGCAATTTGCATGAATGTGTTAGAAAAAAACCATATGCCCCCCTTTTGAGATGAGGGAGGTTGTAAATGATCACTTAGCTCAAAAGAGAAAGTGATCATCATGTAAAATCAGAGAAGCGTAAATGATATAAATAATAGTTAGTGTACCAAATTTCATTGTAATAATGTGTATAATTGTAATAGGGTAAGTGCACCAAGTTGGGGGGGCAAAAGGGGGTCTTAAGTGGATGCATTTTTCTGGAAAAAAAAAAACTTCAACTTGTACGAGTTTTTCGAAATAGTTACACTCAAAATTGGAAGATATTGTAGAAATATGAATCATATCATTTTGAGTCTAGTTTCTAAGCTACTAAATTTTATTGAAAATGGATAAGTTTAAGTGGGTAAAACAACTAAAATACTAATAGATGCTCCTGTTTTTGTTAAAAAAACATAATAGAGTGACTTTCGTGCCCCCCACCATTTTTTGAGCACCATTTAGTATTTTTGAAAACCCTTTAGTAGAAAGATAGCTAGGAGCATCTAGTTTGGGCTCCATTTTTTTTAGATTTTTTTAGCGAATATTTTTTTATTTATGATTTTTCTAGTACAGAAATTTTATGTTTTGAAAAATAACGGAGCTCCGACCGCGCCCCCCCCCCCCCTAACTACCTCAAAAATATCGAAAATTAGTTTTTTTTTTTTGGAATATGTATAGAATTATGCCTAGTTTGGGCTAGTATAATTTTTTTTTAATTTCGATCACCCAAAAAAAAGATACACAATAAAAGATAGACATATTTACACTTCAAAAAATAGCTATAAAAAGGCATAGTTAGAAAATAAATAATATGGAAACCTTATATTAGTCAAAAAAATTGAAAAATTATATTTTTAGAAAGAAGAAACTCTGCTCTATGTCGTGGTATAATTTTTTTAAAATGGATCGATTGTTTTATTTTGATTTATCATAGAGGAAGTGGAATTTTTACATTTTCTTGCAAAAACATGTTGTTTGTTGTGTTTGTACAGGTCCATGCCTTAGGCTTGGGGATCCAAACTGGATCCCAAGCCTTGAGGCATGGCTTGGAAAAAGAGAAAACACAAAATGCATATGCGTTACATACCATGTACGCATATTTATTTGTTTATATATTGTGGCCCCCCAATGTCCCTTTCATCTCTTTTACGAGAATTTTGTAAACATTTTGTTTTGTCTGTAATTTTCTCTACATTCTTGCATGATTTTTTAGTAGTTCATTTTGTCCCCTACCCCACTAGTTGATTTTTTCTAATCATGGGCGATAAATGTCGAGCTAAGGACAAGAGGAAAGTCAAGAACAAGACACCAGAGCAATTGGAAGAGAAGAGAATAAAGAAATTGAAGAGAATGCAAAAACTTCGAGCAGGGAAAGGTACATCCGCTATATCAAATGTAGCTAATGTATTAGAAAATGGGGATGAAATACATAATGAAAATATAGAGAATAATGATTTTGCAATGAATAATGATATTGAATTGAATGATAATGTTGGTATGGATGAAGAAATTGATATGAATCCAATTGTTGAACCCTTACTCTGAGAATCCAAATGTTAACCCCAAAATTTGTATGAAAATACTGAATGAAGAAAGGAACCTTGTAAATGAATCTTCACCTCTAAGAACACCTCCTTCCATTTTGTGAAGAAAACCAATTCACTTAATTGAAATTGATGAAAACATTATAAAACCAATGCCTAACAAAATGTCTGAAAGAAATGTGAGAAGAAAAGCTAGTGGAATTTGGGATAATTACTTTGAGAATTTAAATGACACACAAAGATGTCAATTATTTGTTACATTGATGAAATTAATTAAGATGAGACCTATAATGAAGACCCCGGGGTTAAGAACATCTAATGTTGTTGATCAAAATGCGTCAATTGTTGAAAACATACATAAAGCATACCAAACTGTAGGTGGCAAAAGATGCACCAAAGATAGTAATGCTACATAACGTGCACTTACTAATTGTATAGTAAGTGATAAAATAATTAATAAATGCTTGATTAGAAAAAAAAAAGTGCTTTGAAGCTAAACAGAAAAACACTAATAAAAGCAATAGAGAGACGTAAACATCTTGAGTCAGTCAATAACACTAACTATTGGACTTTGTCTAGTAGACTTCCATGAAAAGACAAGAATACATCTGATATTCTAAAATAATTAATTGTAAAATTTTGGAATGAGAACACAAGGGTGTCACCGAATAGAAGAGATACAGTAAAAAGAAGAATAGGTTCTCGTAATCGTGAATTGTGTGCAAAAAATTTCTTAGATATGACTCAAACAGAATTGTTCTCTAAGTTTAAAAATGAAAATCCACAAATTAACATTAGCCAAAGATTCTTTGAAATGAGCAAACCCTTTTATGTGAAAATCAATCACTCACGTACCAAATTGTTGTTGCAGGCATCATGTTGAATTTTCAATGCATTATGATGTTTTTTTTCAAATACGTCGTGTTTTGCATACTGACATCATGTTGCAGGAGTGTGGATTAAATGTCCCACAAAAATCTTCAAGGGAATTTATTCTGACAATATTTTGTGAAAAATCAACAAGATAATTTTTTTATAACAAAGCATGTTTGGATGGAATGTGCAATGTATGCGGTGGCTTGCCAACTATGAAAAGTTGTATCCATGAGGAGAGTACATATTCAATAGGAAAAGAATTGGTTGATTTCACCAAATATAAATCGGTGGCATATCAATTAAAAGATGGAAAAGAATCTAAGAGGTGTGAGCTTATTAGAAAACAATTACCTGTATTAGAATATATGGTCAAATTTAGAGAGGAATTTTCTTATGAGTATGCAAGGCACACACATAGAGCTCAATGGTTGGATGAAAAATTCAAGTTAAGCAAGGAAACATTCCCACTTGGTACTATTGTTTCTGTAGTTGACTTCGCAGAGAATTACACATTGCAGCCACAAATGGAGGTTCAGTCTCAATATTATAACTCAGTGCAAGTTTCTATTTTCGTGCATATAACATTCATGCACTCTCCTGAAAGCACTAAGCAAGATCGAAAAATATTAAGAGAGTATCATTTCTACATCAATGATGATTGGACACATTCTACATAATATGTACAAGGGTGTTTCCAGGTGTTTTATGCGAACTTGAATGAGAGGAACATTAGTTTCGATCAACATTAAATTTGGTCAGACAACTGCACATCACAATTCAAGAATGCACAGATGTTTTATTGGCTAAGAAAGATGCACAAAGAAACAAATGTACAACATATCTGGAGTTTTACTGAGGCAGGGCATGGAAAAGGAGAGCATGATGATGCAAGAGCATGTGTGAAAAGAGCACTTGCAAGAGAAGAGTTAAAGTTCAAGGATGGTACTAAATTTATAGATGTAAAAAATATTGTTGATTGGTGTGTTAAGAATATGGGCCATGAATCTCAAGAGAGATCAACGGTTCGTAGATATTTTTGGTTGATAGAGGAACAACATCTGGAAAACTTTGAAGATTGTATGACAGTTGCATAATCAAGTGATATACACTCATTCCGTAGTTAAGATGCAAATGCTTGGACTATTTATACTAGGTGCATGACATGTTTTTGTATATCATGCATTGATTTTGTGTGGAATAAATGTGAGTCATAGTAGTGGGTGGATGAATGGACTTGTAGACCTCTAATTCCACTCGACACACACCAAGTTCCACGAGCATTACAACTTGCAGGATCTTAAGTCAAATGACATCATCACCTAACTTTGACCAAGTCTCTGATTTAGTGCAACAAGGTACATACATATATGTACATGCCATGTTTTAAATTTATAAATTATTAAATGGTCAACTCTTAATGTATTTATAAATTCACTAAATAGTTTTACTTTGTGATACGTAAGGCATGTTTTTACAGTTATTGCAACGAAATTTAACGAAGAAGGAACAGACTACTTCTTATCTCGTTGTGTAGAGGGGAATTTTTTTTTGACTTCCATAGTCATTGATAGTTAAGACCTTGAGTATCCCATTGGATCAGTGGTAGTCACTGGAACTTGGCTTCAACGATATCCTATCAAAAAATCAAACATTTGGTTGTTTGAAGACTATGAAGTACATCGGAAGATACTTCACTATTCACATTTGGTTCTTGCAACAAATATTAAATTGATCAAATATCGAGGTCAGCCATAAAAAAAAAATCTGTGGAAGGTTCGTGAATCAGATCATGAAGAAATTCTTGCTACTGTCAAGAATAGAGTTGATCCTTACAGTTCATTGGATTGAATTTGCAAAGGTATGCTCTTCATGAATTTAATTTGAATATTTACTTAAATGATTTTGTTTGAATTTTGTATGATTTAAAATTCTATTTAATTACTTACTAACATGTTTATGTAGGTTAGTGGTGCCAAAAAAGCTTCCACCATGCTAGAATGAAAGTATTTACATAAATACACAAACTTATCGCAAGTTGTCGATCATGTCAAATTTACATCTCACGCTCAGATGAGTCATCGGGAGCTCTTGTAGTACGAACGGGGGTACAAAGACAACGAGATGGAGGAGTCCATGCCATCGAAGTCAAAATGGATGGGGTTGAAGTTCCCTACATACACATAAGATCAGAAAATCTAACATTAGAATTAGCAAAAATAGAACTAAGTACATGTATGTACATAATGACAATATTTTAACTAATTTTATCAATATAGAACTATTGTTTTTACCCCACCATGCCTGTGAATCAAATGAACATGGTTGCTACCTATCACAAGTAACTCCTGCATATACACAATGAAGGACATTATTAACATAATTTAATAATTCTACAATGAAAGACATTACTAACATGTAATTTAAAATAATATGAATTACATGAGAAATTTAACAAAATTTACATGTTGTTTGAGTACCTCAGTGAGTTGCTACACAGATGAAATCGCAACGGTAACACCTATATCTACTTGTCGCAGAGATGGTGGGGTGTCTAGTGAAGTCAACATCTTTATCAAACATGTATATCACTTGAGTTAGATGGACATACAAGAACATACATATATTTGACTTCAAAACTTTTATATATACACACACACACACACATGTATGTGAAAAATTTACATAATTAACATTCTAAATTACCTCTGTGAATGTATGTGTATGCATGGTGCTCGTCTTCTATGGTCGGGATGAAGATGCGCCTCCTGTGCGCTATAATATCAATGCATATACATGTACAAATACAATTATTTCAAAAATTTAACATATATAAGTAAATCAAGTACTCCAATTTTTTTGTAACACACATAACAAAACATAAAAAATTTACCTGCGAAGGTGACACTGATGAATGTAATCCAAATGTATCACTCAAAATTACATCTGACATAGTGACATTATCATGTTCACCCCTAGCACCAGGTGCACCAAAACCAGTACGCATGAAAGTATCATCCTCCTCGCGCCCCAAACATATGCTACCACATGATGAGAAAAGATGTGACCTCATGCTAGTACTCCCTGAGGGAATACTTTGTGTACCTCAACGAGCATCTAGCTCAGAAATCTCCCTCATATGTCGAAAAGGGGTCGTAGATAGCCCCTGAAGCGCGTGGAGTGTATCAATCTCTACTATCTCCTTCACTGCTTGAGGGACAATCTTAGGGTGAGGGGACTTCAGTGTGGGGAATCTACCCTACTAAATAGGTGCACGTTGTACACCTGGTTGATCCTGTGCAGATCCCTTTCCTCGGCCTTGGAAATCTCGGAAATCAAAATAATTTGGGATCTTGTTAAGGATAAACTCACAATAGAGTTTCCTCAGAAAGTATAGTGGCACCTCATTGTTATTATAAGGTGGAAAATCAAACACCATCCACCATCGGTCCCAAAATTATTTTTAATCAAATTATCATTGCACCAATGGATGAGAAATTGTTTACATGACAAGGGAACAGGAAAATTAGTGCAGGGGTCTATGAATAAGGTGCATATGAGGTCTTTTGAAATTTATTTTTTATGTACATCCACATATGAGAATTTGTTGGAATAATAAACCCTCTCTGTAAGTTGTCCAATGATCAATTTGCCCCATTGCCGCATCAATTTGAACAAGTAATGCCTCCAATGTGTTTACAAGAGAGGCACGGTGGGGTTTTGAAGATTGTGAATCCCTCATTGTTTTGATGAAATCCTCAATTTCAATTTTGTTTTCAACTATTTGGATTGCTAAATCTTCTTGACTACTTGAGGGATGTTGAGCAATTGTGGGAGTGTCAAGAGGGATGAAAGGAATAACAGGGTTTGGTTGTGGTTGATTCCCTCAACCTCTAACTGTAACAATAAAAAATATGTATTCAATTCAAATTTTAATCTATAATTATCATATTTCAATGTAATTTTGAGAAAAGAATTGTGCTTACCTCTTCTCCATGGTGCCATCATCGATTCAGATCTTCTCGGCGATCCAGAAACGATCCTTTGAGCTTGAGATCCAGCTGAAAGAAAAAACGCAAGGGCATGGTTAAGCTCTGAAACTCGCATTTGAGGGAGATAAAATGATAGAGGCTCGGGCCTCTTTTTTTGTTTATAGTAGGCATAACGTGTATGCATTATGCTTCGGTGATTCTCGAGCCAAACAAATTAAAATGTGAGTGAGTTTTTCTTTTTTTCAAATTCTTGTCCACCTTTTGGCCCCCCAACTTCGTGCACTTACCCAATATATAAGATTTTACACATTATTTGACTTAATCCAATAACATATCACTCAATTCCCACATTGTAAGTCTACTAGGGAAACAATTTTATTTGAATTAGCACTTTGGAACCAATTAACCCTATATGGAGCACATCTACATACTCTCAACCATTTGCATCATGTCTTTGATTATATACCTAACTAAGCCTAGACATAATTGCTCTGTAAAAGACAAAAATTGCACAAATTTTCTATATAAGGTCGACAATATTGTATTTTGTACTTACAAGTTTCATATTTTTAAATGCACGAGCTATCATAGTTGGCACAAGGTTAATTGAGTTAAAAATCATTTGCATAATTTGCATATATAGACACATACACATTGACCTATTAAGGGCATTTAAGGACCTCACACTCAAGCACACTTTAAGATTTGTTGGCCCTTATCATTGATGTATCACATTATTAGAGAACTACAACAAGATATAAGTCTACATATATCCTAATTTTCTTCCCTAGATCATTTTGATAAACTATAATCAAATCTAAATATCATTTCTAATTGAAGGCCTTGTTAGGATCTTGCTAAAAACCAATTTTTATGCACATTTACACACATTTATTAGGAGGGAGAACTACATGATCATGAGGCCCTTTTGAGGTAGTTTTATGTATGTAATGCTCATAATCTAAGGGATTGTTGAGGCTAATTTGACTCATTTTAGTAACCCCTTTTATAGGTCATAAGACAAGGGGTGAGGGTTCCAACAAAGGAGAATCCATTTTTAGGTACAAAAACAAGTTCTAGATTTTGATCACATATTCTAGATCCATAGATATATGTGCACTAGGTGCCATAGTTGAGTTACAGATCCAAACATCAGAGGATATAATTAACCAAAAGAAAATGAAATCATTTGGTGATTATGTCTAGCTCAGGAAATTATATCCATATAACATTTCCAAATCCCTAAAATTTGCAAGCACAATTATGATAACGTATACAACTTATTATTACAATTTCATATCTTTGCCACATCTATAACTAAACCTCAAAAAATAGTGTAATATTCCTAAACCCAACCCTTGCTTCATTTATATACCTTTTAGAAGCATTATTTGATCATATTTTATCAACATATGATTTAGGATTGCTATATTTACTATACTTATTGATTTACAATTTTGAATCATCATTATCGGTTGAAGTAATTGATCTTAATAAGATTAACATTGATTTTGATATTGTAGTTACCTCATTGATTGGAAGAGGTGTAACCATCTCCTAAATCCATGATTCATTGTTCTTCGCTTGTGGTTTTTGTTTGGCTTGGAGCTAAGATACCTCCTCTCATAATTGGGTGAGATCTATGGTCACATATTCTAACCTTGTAATTTTACATAGGTGCATTGTCATGGCCATGCTGGCTAGATAGAATAAGGGTTCATGTATCCTCTCCTTGAAGTCAAATTTCTTAAGCATTCCTAAAATAGATTGATCATTGAGTCAATCTTTTGATCATGAAATCAATTAAAGTGGTTTACTCCTCGATTATCATGTTTTCATATAAAACAAATATTGATAAATGAATTCCCAAATATTAGTTAAAGATAATAAATTCATTGTCAGATACCTTATTACCTATATCCCTTGGGTGTTATTTTTTATCATATCTCCCCACCTAGTATAGAAACCTAAATTTTGTAACTTATCCTTTGGAAATAACAACTTTGTTTTTGTTAATATGATATGAATTACACTCACATTCAAAGCCTAATTAACACATTCTTATCTCTCCCACATGAATTTATGTTCTCTACATACGAATTTTTCATTCTCTCACTCAATTAAAATTATCCAGAGCATTGTTTTACTTTCAAACATATTTCCCAAAACCTTTCTTTTTCATCATTAGTGTTATGTATGGGACCTTATAGTGTGGGACTAGGTCGTAATTCGGTCTAGATTGACCTGTATAGTACCATCCATTACCCTCTAATGATTATTTTCTCAAATTTATATTTTTATTGGTCATTTCTTATTCCCTACATCAACCTTAATGTGATACCTAACTTGTGAAATCCTATATAAGATATTCTAATTCAAAATTTAAACTCACCTGACATTCTCAAGAGCATACATTAGAAATTACACTCCAAAAGAACTTAGACTCTCCTAGTTATCCCTAAAGCAACACCACATCATTTAGAGTATCCAAAACATCATGTCTGAAGAACTCAAACTAGGTGTAAGGTTCTAGCTTCCTCCATTACTAAGCCTCACAATTTCTTAGAGCTATGTCTTAGAAAGAACAAGTCACATGAAGCACTACCAAAGGTATTTAATGACAAAGGGAATTATTTTAGTGTCTAAAATACATCACATAATGCCACTACTATGCGGGGTACATCTGTATTCTATTTATAGTTATACTCGCTACTTTTATCAAAAGAAACAAGGGCACGATATGGGGTTGGTTATATTTGCATACACTATTGCATCTACACTAGGATAACTACATAGAGTTTTCTCTTGCTTGCGAGGGGATGCAATGTAGTACTTGGAATAGTTTAATAGGGGTTGACTACCAAGGTTAATCCAACTTCACCCACACAAAAATGTATTATTTTATCATCTAATCTTGTTCATGAAGTGGTAGTGCATGTATTCTAGGGTTTTATTCCTTCCAGATCATTTTCACATAGTTGTGATCTCCCTAACGACATACATCGAAGCACATTTCTAGGTCATTGACAGAAACTAGAAGTTTTGTAACCCCAACATATTTTGGTCTTAGATTGTACATTATTAGACTGAATCATACTATGCCATAGCAAGATTTGTATGGTCATGTACAAGAGTATTTTCTAGTTATGGTCTTAAGAACAAAGCACCTTCAGATTCCTACCCTTTTTTTAGCCATTCTACTAAGTACCTCTATGATCATCTAAGTACTTATGCCTATTTGTGTTTTAAGAAATCGTTTAATCATTTTATCATTATTAGCCATATTAATAACTATTATACGAGTTATATGGTTACTATGGATAAATTAATTCAAAATATTTTATGTGTACCATTCTTACACCTATTAATAAGAAATGAAATAACTATTTCCAAACCCTTAATTTTTTAATTTAGCATCTAAAAACCTAGATCGAAGAAACCCTCAATGGTTTATTTGATATCTTTTCTATAACATATCTCCCCTCTATATATGTCTCATAATTGTAGTCTTTCATAAACCTCATGTCTATTGTTTCCTAGTGGAAATTGTAACATGGGAAAAATCTCGACTCACCATGCAAAGGATTCCTAGGTGGTCTTTACATCATCAAACCTTGAGTTAAGATGCCTCTCATCCTGATCATCAAATTTTTCTCTATATCTTCAACATGAGGTCAGTGACAATCATTATCCTTCTAATGACATCTCCATGACATAAACCACGATTGAGGTGCATCTTGTACCATCCCATAATATCTCAATACCCTCATCTATGGAACCTCTCAATAACACATCCAAATTGAACCTTGTACCACTTACTCACCCTTATCTTACACATATTTTTAGCATCCTCAACCATCTCTATCTAATATGTATACATTTTTTTGTGATATCTCCCTCCTCCATTTTAGGATTTCCTCATCTCACCATCTCTTCGGTCCTATTTTGGCTCAAATCCCTATATGTAGTGTCTCTCCATTATCTAAGGAAAAAAGTAGGCTAGCAAGCCTTGTGATTTTTAGGTACTTATATTCCCACACTTATTGTAGGGAACATGTTATTATACCACTACTATATGAATCATAGATAAATAAACACAAATCCCAATATATAAGATGGGTGAGTATACAATATCCTCAAATGTACATTGTCATATATTCCTCTATATCACATGTTGCATTTAAGATCCCATATGTGCATGATACCCATCCTATGTACTTGAAAATGAAGGAAATCATAAGTATGATCATATATTTATGCAATCATGGTGTATACCTGGTGTTCCCGAGATTTCACCATGAAATCTGGGACTACCCCCTTTTTAAATGTTTGTTCTTTTCAAAGTAACAGGTAGTTTTGTGTTTATTTTTCCATTAGTTGTTTGCATTATTCTAGGGTATCCCCAGAGAGTCATAAAATCCAAATTCGACAAATACGCACATGCCAAAGCTCACTCAATTCCTTTTCCAAACTTTGTCTGCAAGCGTTTTATTTATTAAATAAATAAAGTTCTTTTAAAAATAGATTGAGCTAAAATTAGAGGATTTAGGTTATATAAAGCACTTCACCACATCATTATTACCATCGAACATTCACTCGAGGGGAATAATTTTTGCATATCAACTAATTAGAGAAAAAATTCGAGCAATTACCTGCAGCTTCTTTTGTGTTATTATTTTTTGTATGTGTTTTGGTATGCTTTCTCCAACAATTCATGTAGCCTATTCATTCTTCATGTCAAACCTTTCCCCAGGCCTAGGGTTTTGAAAATTTATCCAGTATTTTTAATTACTAGTATGTCTAAAGGTGATCAGAGTTCATGATTCTTTCAGGAGACTACAAGAAATTGCTTGGTCCAAAAGGTGTAAAAATGGATTTTATGAAAATAAGGAAAATATTTCCATCAATGTGTAGAGCTTGAGAAAATATGCACTTTTAGAGAAAAAGGCACCTAAAACGGGGCCACGGAGTTAAAGTTATAGCACTTGCAAGTTTTTGCTGCTACATGTTCCCAGACCCTTTCCAAAAATGGAAAACTTTATTCTATACTTCTTCACTGAAAATCTAAAAAATGGAAAGAAAATGTTGCTGATGAGTTTTCATGCAACTTTAAAAGCAGAAGTCATGCAAGTCACACTTTTTGGGAAGAGAAATTTCTTAATGCAAGTCACACTTTTTGGGAAGAAGCTTTCTTCCATGCAAGTCTCATTTTTTTGGAAGGAGGGATTTTAAGTGCTAATGAGAATTTTGATGGTGGAAGGGATTGAGAATTTGGAGCCTTCCTGGAAGGTTATTTTTTCCCATCATTAAAGTTAAATCACTTAAGTGCCAATGGGAATTTTGGTGGTGGAAGGAAGGTGGGAATTTGGAGCCTTCCTGGAAGGTTGTTTATTCACATCATTAAAGTTGAATCACTTAAGTGAAAGATGGGAATTTTGGAGTTGTTTGGAAGGGTAAAAATTCTCACTTCCTTGCCTTCTTATTTTTAACATGACTTCTAGCCAAAAAGTGCGACCCATTTTGGCATAGATAAATGCCTAAAATATGACTTCTTTTAATTGTCGGGAAGCATCCAATTTTGGCGCCTAGGGTTAGAAAGGCTTCCTTTTTGTTATTATGGCTATCTACATGTTGATGTGAGTGCACAAGGGAATTAAATAATATTTTTAGCTTGTTTAGCATGCAAGAAAAGTCTAAAAATAGAGGGTAACAAACTTTATAATCATATTTTGGTGAAGGAATTAAGCATTCATGCCATGGATTCCATGTTTTTCTGAATTATTTGCAAGAATACTTCACTGGTGCCCATATTAGTGAAAAGAATTAAAATTCAATGTTAGATACATTGAATATATCTTCAGAATTAGAAGGAGAAATTTTAGGTTCTGCACAAATAGATCCAGTTCTCATATTTGCAAGGTCTTCTGGCAGAAATAAAAAAGAAGATCTCAGACAAAGGTTGATTCAAGCACGATGAAGGGTGATGAGTTTTGTCTGAATTGTTTATGACAAACATTACATTGGAGAAGAAATGTAAAAGCTTCAAGGATAAGAGGGAAGACAGGTCAGAGGTAACACCCGCAAGTAAATCTCAGTCAGCTACTTCCAGATCCAGTTTGGTGAGAATCGAAAGAAAGGATTCAACAAAATATGGGCGAAAAAAACATCTTAGGTTCAAGACAGATATATCATTCAGATTATTCATTGCTAAAGTGAATGAAGCAGAAGTCCAATATAGGTTGGATTAGCACGCAGAGTATGGAAGAAGAACAAGACTGAGAGCATTGCAACTTTCTTCTAATTTCTTCTCCTCTTTCTTCTTCTTTCTCTTATTTTCTCTGACAAAGCAATTGAGAAATCAATTAAAATTGTAAAACTTAGGTAATTGGCTATAAAATCCATTACTTTAAGTTATTGGAACAAGTCAATTACTTGGAAATAGACAGAAGACATACTGAATAAAAGGTTCTATTTTCAATTATAAATCAGCATTGTCATGCAAAGAGGAATTCCAAGAAGAATACTATCAGTTGCTTCCCCTTTTCATAGCTTCCACATGTGGCAATTCATTGAAAGATTTCTATTTGTAATTTCCCTCTATACATTATAAATAGAGGAAGAGCATGCGAGTTAAAAGAGGAGAATTTGTAATCAACATTCTTGAGTTCCAAAATTTGTGTTGAAACCCTTGATATCTTTTCTAAAAGCTGAGGGGTATGATACTAACCTAAAAATGACTTACCTCGATGTGATTCTATACTAAACAGGATGATGCAGGGACAAAACAGAGTATGATGGTACAACCCAGGAAATTGCAGTGGATGAAGATTTGACTAGAATGGGGCACTTGGGAGAGGATCAGGGTGCCTACGGGTGTCTTAGTCTGCAGTATGGGTGCTCTGGTCTGCAGAACAACTCAAGACTTGAATATGGAAGTGTTGTTAGATCCTCACAATGTCTCGATCCTTGTCACATTAACTTTGCTTATATCATCGTAAACCTATAGTGAAGATCTACCTGTAAAACCCCATACAAAGCATCAAATTCCTAAAAATTACAGATGCATATGAAAGGGTCAGACTGACCTTAGCTACCACAATGGGGGACTTACAACTAAGTGCTACACTACATTCCAGACCCAATGTAGTTATGTGTGCTTTTGTGTTCAATTATGTGCCTAGGGTTCCCTAGTGTCAATGACGCAAAGATAGGGGCAATAGCTAGATGTAAAATGAAAATGGTGGATGAAATATAATGATTACAACCCTTCCTATGTAGTGTGTCTGATGTAATGATACCCAAATGCAGTCCCTTTCCTTAGTAGATAGCTAGCCCTTAATAGTAGATAGTATGCCCATAAGATAGTAAGTATGTTATTTTTATATGGGGATCTCTTACTCAAATTTCGACAGTAATAAATTGACATGCCGAATAGTACCTAGGGGAATGAGAGGTAAAATTACAAAGACCGACCTCAAAACTCTAAATTAGACACAAGTAATGCTAGGACCAAGGCACCTAAAATAAGGATTGGGGCACCCATGGGAGACCCAGTTCTACCCTAGGTGCCCTAGTCAAAGACTAGAGATGAAAAATGAACAAATAACGACACCTGAGACTCCCTGAGAAATTACCATAACTGTACAAACAACTGTCGACTATGTAAGAAAAATGACGATGATAAATGACTAACTAATGACAGGACTAGGGGATATGTCATTAGTGAATACTTTTCTTATGCGAGATCCATATATAAAATAACATATTTGGCGGTATAAATGTAATAGTAAGTTTGTGATTTTGTGACTACATTTCCCCCTACTTTATGTTAGTGAGCGGAAATCTCGGTAACATAAAGTAGATAGAGATGCGTACCTGAGAGAAAATTCAAAGAAGCCCATGTTGTAGTAGAACGTGTAAATGTGGTAGTAAAAGCATTCCGAAGGAACCATATAGTATGTCGAACCATGGATCGGTCTGTTGATCCATGCAACATAGTGAATAGCGTAATGTCATGATCAAGTGTACTAAATGAGAGTGATGATAGAAATGTTAGATACTTGATGATTTCAAACATTGTATGATGACAATGAGATGGGTAGGGAGTGATCAGTTCCCGCCCCGAACATGTGTACACAAATAATTGACCAGAGGATTTGGATGTCTTGTCACCAGAGGAAAAGTATAGGGAGAAAAGTGTGTTACTCTCTAGTCTCTAACTATATCCTCAAGATCTAGCCACTGCAAACTGAATCAGATCAAATATTTTGTGGTTTTTGGATCCAAATAATTTTGATCAAGCAGTTAGCCTATATATGAGTAGTATAGGAAATGAACTCTTGCCCCCACTCCACGGGTGTTGCCGAAATGTGATGGCTTCCAAGTTAGGTCATCTGGAAGTAAACGTGAAATCTATGATGGCTTTGAAGTTAGGTCATCTAGAAGTAAACAAAAAGTGTAGAATAAATTCCCAAGTTAGGTCATCTGGGAAAGTAACGCATGTACCTCCCACACTAGGTCATTTGGGATGCCGATTGTGTTGAATTTGTGTTTATGATATGATTTCGATTGTTAGAAATTTGAACGTGTTGATTGATTGATTGGTTACTCATAGAGAGATTTTAAACTAGTTGCCCCCATGTTAGGTCATTAGGGGGGATCGATAGAAATCGATGAAATATCGCATGGAGTGGTCTTAATGTTTGTTTCCCCCAGGTTGGTTCATTAAGTGGAAGTGATAAAATGTCGCATAGAAAAATTATATGTTTGTTCCCCCAGGTTATTTCATTAAGTGGAAGTGATAAAATGTTGCATAGAAAAATTATATATTTTTTGCCCCCATATTAGGTCATTATGGGGAATTAAGGGTGAGACATCACCCAGTGAATTAGTAAATGTTTGAAAAACGATGAGTTGGTAGTGTTGATTAATCACATGGTAATGCAAGGGGAATTATAGGATGACCCCAATGGTATGCCCCCCTTTTGGTGAAAGGATAAGTGATGAGAAGAATGAATGCTAAGCTGAAAGTAAGCACAAAATAGATAAAAAGTGAGAAATCACCAAAAATATGTATGAATTAGATGGAAGAAAAATGTAAGGGGAGATAATGCACGTATAATGTATATGTCACTGTGGTATGTAGAATTCTAAAAATAATTCCACAAATAGGATGTAAATCGGATTAGAAACACTCAAGATATGAAAAAAAAATTGGAGTGTGTATTAGTTGTGAGAATAAGCGTGAAATAATGACTATAGTAGAGTAGGTGAAAAAGTAACTATAAGTAGTAAAGTGAAAAATTGTTTAGTCACTTCATTTTTTGTTTACACAATTGTGAGACTGAGAATGAAGTGATTGAAAATGCCATAAGTGAGAGCAGCACGTTCGAGCCGGTTTGAGATGGTGGCGACCGTCGTAGCATCACACATGACCATGGAGTAGGTAAGTGTATTGTTTTTCAAAAAAATGTACGGTGTAGTACCTATTTTTGTTGAATTTTTGTAAATTAGATATTTTTAATTTTCTCGGCATTTGAGATGTGGACAAGAGCAGTTAGGGTGCTAGTGACCCCTAAGACAGGAGTGCCTAGATCCGAGCGCTAGTGTTGATGGGTCATTGTAACTTCCAATCATTTAATCAACCTATTCAAGTGTTGATGTCATTATAGACCATGGTTGTGTTCAAGGTTGTATGCAGAGAAGTTGATATGTAACTCAGTCACTATGGTGGTTCTCTCTTTGGGGGGGTTTTGTTTGGTGTTTATTTTCTTGTTCTATACTACTAACTACTGAAAGTGAGTAAATGTAAAAATTAGCGAACATCAAAAGCTTCTACACTATTAAATGGAAAACAAAGTATATCAAATGTATCTATGCTACTGAAACAAATTTATTGAACAAAATGCTTGTAAAAGGAAATGCTTTGCTAAAATGAAATGCTTGTGTAAAGGAAATGACAAGTAAAGGAAATTCGCTGAAATAAAGAGATATAAGATTGTATTTAGATAATCACCAAGTCAAGATATTAAAAATGGAACTTAGTAAATGTAAAGATTTTACATGAAGTACTAGTCCTCCAATATCCTCAGTTGAGTGGGCCCTAGCTCTACTTCAGGATTAAGACTCTTAACAAAAATATTTCATCAAAAGATAATATATTGTATTGATAAGAAATGAGTCTGTTACATACTTTTAAAAGCAACTGAAAAAACTTCTATCTATTAACTATTGTAATATCAAAAACATAACTAAGAAACATTCATGAGGAGGTGTCTTATAGACATGACTCATTATAACACATGCCAAAGCTATAGGAAATCGATTAGAAATTCATAAAATTCCCATAACACCCCATAACTTTGTTGGAAACAAGGGTCCTAGTTTGTAGCTTGTTATGGTCCAGTATTCAAAATGGTGTAGTGGTTGTAGACTCGGTCTCCTTTGATTGTAACTAATCAAAATGGCAGTGAATGCACCTCATCATCCTACATGTGTCACCAAATTACTCAACAAAGTAGTTAGTAGAAGTTTCATTGGTCATTAGTTCGCTTAAGATAGAATAAGGGTAAATGCATTACTTTCTACTTTAGATATAACTATTTAGAACATTCCCATGCATTGATTAGTGTTTTGGAGCAAATTTTATATTTATACAGATCTTATGATGATTCGTTTCATGGACTCATCATATCCCTTGCACTTGACCTTCTGCAAGTCCTCTTGAAAACTATCTTTGACTTGATTGTTGATCAAGTTGATGTGCCATGTCATACTCTTTAAATTAATTTGTGTATTATTTCTTGGTTCCCTTACATCCTTGGGTTGTAAAAATAGTTTATTTCCATGCCATAAAGATTTCATTTGATTGAGCATTATTTTTCCAAGTAGTCATTGGGATAAGAAGCAGAGGAGGCCTAACTTGCATCCCAACCCACTCATCAATATACTCATTGTTCCCTTTTTGTGCCAACTGCCAAATAATTTCAACAAGTTTATCTCCCCTTCTCATGCTCTAGTTGATATTTTGAGGAGAAATCACTTCTCTTCTCTTCAATGGTAGATTCACAGTGTCCCATATTTTGTCACATGATATCATCACCTGGCCAAAGTTTTTCTGAGAGTAAGCTTCAAACTCTTTGACACATTTTAAGATCTTAGAGGTGTGTTTACCAATTTAGGGCTAGTAACACAAAGACCTAAAATATTTCTTCATCAAAATATCATTATGGTGTTGGGTTCAAATGTAGAAACCAAGAGTTTTTTCCTGCTGTGTAAAGATATTAGTTTTCTCTTCCCACACAATTTGATTTCTTATCAATGATTGAAAATATTTTAATTAAAATTCTCCTATTGATAGATTTATGAAAAAATCAGGAACATTTGGAACCAAGATGTTATGGAGATAGAATTCACACAATAAATTTTGTACTTCTAGAGTACAACTTTGATAAATCTATAAAAAGGTTTTTCCATCAGGAGCCCCATGAGGCTCTCCATAACAAATTATATGAAACTGCCATGAATAAAATTACTCTTGAAGGAATAAACTGTACACTGAAGATGGTTTTCTGCAAGCTAAGAGTTTACAAGCTAAAGGACAGAACTCAACAACTGTTTCCAATTTTGTCTTTGCATTAGAGTTGGATTCAGCCTCTTCCTTGAGTTTTTTATTTTCTTCTACCAGATCCTTGTTTTTAAGATATATTTGAGTCCAACGAGATGATAAATCATCCCATGCTTTCAAACCAATATCTTTCTGTCTCTTTAAACTATTAGCTTCCATTCTCAAAAAATCTATTTCTCTGTCTTTTTTTTTATTCTTTTGCACAAAATCATTTTGAAGAGACAAATGAATTGCTTCCATACCTCTCAGTTTCTCTTTTAGAGCAGAAATTTCCTCTTGGTGTTGCTTCATAACCTCAACTTTATGAAGAGAAGCATCTCTTTATAGTTCCTCTTGACCAATTCCTTGTGCAACAGTTTCCGTAGCTACCGTCTAGATTTATGGATATATAGGCATATTTTCTGGAGATTCCAAATGATTTTTCTTGGTGCCTCAAAACATGGCTCTGTTCTTCAGGAAGGGTTGCACCTTCATGATAATGCAGGTTTCCCTCAAAGATTTCTAGGCTTAGGGGGTTCTAGGCTTAGAGGGCTGGGCTTCATCTACAGAATCTTCAATGAACACAAGGGGCAGACTGAGGAGCAGATTGAATCTTGGGCTGAGAGATGTGGGATGGTTTGACAGAAATTGGCGTAGGAGTCCCCTTGATCCTCTTCTACCTAGAAATTTCTCCTACAATCATTTTTTCTGCTTTCCTCTTGGATTTCCTTGAGGCCTGGTGCATGCAAATCAACTGAATAAGCCCTGGGTGCTTAATTATAGCGTCACCACCTCCATTTTTATACTTTTGCCCCACTTTTATGATGACATTTGCTAGGTATTTGGGGAGATTGACTTTGAGTGTAGGGTTTTCCCTGTATTTCTTCAAATGGGTCAAAATATTTAGGGTATCTCCTCCTAATACTGATTGTTTTCTGTCACAGATGAAATACCTATTTACCCAAGAAGCTACCTCCTTCCAATGTACTGACAAGCTTTCACTTTTAATACTCTTCTAGATCCCCTGGGGATTAACTATTATCTCAAAAAGAGGTCCCCCCTCCTCATGAAAAAGGGCTATCAAATATATTTGAGGGTGGAGTTAGTGAAAACCTTGAGTCTAAAATCTAGAAGACCAGAGATTGTGCTAAAAATTTGGCTATCTATCTCAATCCTTTTCCCTCCTACTCTAGAACAAGTTGCTTCAAAATTTGACAAAAAAATCAAATCTTCATCAAACCCTTTAAATTTTTTAATTAACTTTAACCAACCTTCATCATGAAATACCTAAGAGATGACGACATTCCTCAACAGTGGTTCTACAGATTATGGATTTGACTTCTTCTTCTTTCCCATCAAATAAGATGGTTTGTAATAGGAATGAAAAATGTAGTGAGAAGGTATATTTTCAGAATAATGGCGATGGCTTCTTGGAAGAGGCAGAGTAGTTTTGTGCAATATTAATAGCTTGAATTTGAAGTACCCGTGAATTTATAATAGAATCACGATGGTATGGAATGACGACAGAGATGACTGATGTGATTGTTGAAGGTGGCAAACTTTTAATTCATTCACATGGTTCCCACACTTCTATCCTTGTCACTCATGCCATATGTCATCCTTAGAAAAGAGTGACATCATGCCTTATTCATTCGTCATTACCTCTTATCTCTCCAATTACTCCTTTAGTTTTTTTTGGTGTTTTTATCAAGTGCATTGGGAAGTTCAAATATAGTTAAGACATTTGGAAAAAATTAAATACACATCACCTTACCAGCTCAACATCCTTTTGAACATTGGTGATCCACCTCCTACATTAAAAAAAAATTATGGTTAATATACATTTTGATAATTTACACTTCTAGCCTTTATTTGCATGCATAAAAGAAAATAAATATATAGTTTTTTAGATATAGGGGGGAAGAAGACTATAACAAAATTATGGTCTTCTTCCTTTATTTGCATATTCCTAAAAAACTACTCATGGCTGGAAGAGTTGAAGTCTTCCACTGAATCAAATTCCTCACACAACTGCATGTCCTTAGTGAAGGTTTCTTTATCCTGGGGTTGTTGATACAACCTCAGTCTATGGTCCATTCACTAACAAAGTTCTCATGTCACCATCAATTGGAAACAATCTCATAGATCCATTTTCATATATCTTTTCAATTTGGTAAGGTCCTAACCATCTTGTCCTCAGTTTCCCTTTGAAGTGCTGGTATTTTGAGTCAAACATCAGGGCCCAATCTCCCTCTCTAAATCTTTTGGTCTCGATATGAGAATCATGCTAGACCTTCCTCTAATGTTGAAGGATCTCAACTTGTTGTTGTGATTCCATCTACATCTCATCCAGTTCATTCAGCTGCATCACCCTATCTTGCTGAGCTTCATCCAAGTCAATTCCTATCTTCAGTGTTGTTCTCCAGGTCTGTAATTCAAATTCCACTGGGAGAAATGGCTTCTTTCCATATACTAGTTCATATGGGGAGAAACCAGTGGTGGTTTTCCAAGTTGTGTTGTATGCCTAGACTGCTTCAGGAAGTCTTGGCACCCAATTCTTTCTATCTACATTTACAAATTTAGTCAAGATGTTTTCTAGTTCTCTATTTGTGACTTCCACCTACCCATTGGATTGGGGGTGGTATGGTGATGATTTCCTATGCTTGATCTGGTAAATATTCAAAAATTCCTCAATCATGTTGGACACAAACCGAGGTCCTTGATCAGATATTATGGCTCTGGGAGCTCCAAACCTTAGCATGATCTTGTGGTACAAAAATTAGCTACAACTTCTTCATTGGTAGATGTAAGTGCTTGAACCTTGACCCATTTGGTAACATAGTTGGTGCAGACTGGAAGGTAATATTTTCCATAAGATGGGGGGTCTATAGGTCCAATGAAATTAATCCCCCATTTCTCAAATGGTCCTAAGACCAGTTGAGGATTAAGGGACATTTCAGAAGACAGAGTAGGCTTCCCCATTCTTTGACATGCATCACATTGCCATACATATTTCTTGACAGCTTTGTGGAGAGAGGGCTAGTAGTACCCAACTCCAAGGACCTTATGAATTTTCCTCTTTACTGAGTAGTGCCCTCCTCCAGGTTCATCATGGCATGCTCTCAGTATGTCATATACTTCATCTTCTCAAACACACCTGTGAAGAATCATGTCAGGACAACATTTAAACAAAATTCCATTGCACCACTTATATGTAGCATTGTTTCTGACTAATATTTTTCTTTCTTTACTAGTTAAATAACCTAGAAAATTCCCTATAGTTAGATAATTGGCAAGGTCAGAAAACTAAGGAGGAGGTGTTGATATTGCAAACAAGTGCTCATCTGGGAAGTGATCTTGAACTGCCTCACCTTCTCCTGAAACATTCAATCTTGAAAGAAAGTCAGCAACAACATTATCCTTTCCAGGATTATAAATAATGGTCAAGTTAAAATCTTGCAAAAGAAGCAACCACCTGATAATTCTGCCCCCTACTACTAGTTTGTTCATTAAGTATCTTATGGCTGAATGGTCTGTATACACAAAAATATTATAACCAGTAATGTAGTGTCTGAATTTGTTTAGAGAGTAAACAACAACTAGAAATTCCTTTTCTGTAGTGGTGTAGTTTCTCTCCGTAGGGGTCATGTTTTTTCTGATGAAATATATGACATACATTTGTTCTTCCTCATCTTTCTGTCCAAGAAAAACTCCCATTGCATTGTTGGAAGCATCAATGTGAATATGAAAAGGCTAGCCCCAATTGGGTCCTCTCAAGACTAGGGAAGTGGTCAATTTCTCCTTTATAACTTCAAAATCTTGTTGACATTGAGGAGTCCATTCAAAAACACAGTCTTTTGTCAGTAGAGAGAACATTGGTGCAACAATCTTACTAAAATATTTTATGAACCGTCTGTAATAACCTGCATGTCTAAGGAAACTTTTGATGTCTGTTTGATTTGTTGGCATAGGAAACTTAGTAATGACTTCTATCTTTTTAGGATCAACTTGGATACCCCTAGCAGAGATATGATGACCCAAAACAACCCCTTGATCAACCATCATCAAGCATTTTTCATGACTTAAGGAGAGTTGGTGTTGCTCACATCTTGCTAACACTTTTTCAAGATTGCTCAAAGACTCCTCAAAGGTAGACCCATGGACAGTGAAATCATCCATATAAACTTCAACACAGTCATTGGTAAGGTCTATAAAAATATCTAAAAATACTCTCTGAAAGGTGGCAGGTGCATTACAAAGTCCAAATGGTAGAACTATGTATGAAAATGTACCCGAGGGACAAGTGAAAGTTGTCTTATCTTGATCAGAAGGTGTTATACTAATTTGGTTGTATCCTCTAAACCCATCGAAGAAGGGGAAGTATTTCTTACTTGCCAGATTGTCTAGAACCTGATCTATAAAGGGAAGGGGAAAGTAATATTTCTTGGTGGATTTATTAAGCTCCCTATAATTTATACAGATTCTCCACTTACCATTTTTCTTGGGAACTATAACAAGAGGTGATACCCACTGACTATCAGATATTGGATAGATAAATCCTACCCTCAATAGTTTTTCTATTTCATCTTTGACAATGTCTCTTAGTGCTAGGTTAATCCTTCATTGTGGCTATGTCTGACTGGTCTGAAATCTCAAGATAAATATGATGAGTGAAGATGCTTGGATGAATCCCTTTCATGTCAGTATAATCCCAAGAAAAATATTTCAAATGATTTCTCAGGATGTCTATGACCCTAGTCTCTTGGCTGTCATTCTAAGTTGTTCCCAATAGTCAATGATTTTCCTATCTCAATAGTTACTTATTTATTGTCTTTCAAAATTGCCAATTATGTCTCAACAATCAAAGAGTTTAAGGGACAAGCATGGGACTGTAGCATGTAAATAATAGTCTCATGTTTTCCCAATAAGATACAATCTTGGCTAAAGGACAATGAAAATCAGTTGATGTTTGGCCTTCATGGTAATCATAGGTCTCTCCACAACCTTCTATAGAAATTTTACTCACTAAGATATTTTCTTTTAAAAGTTCAAAGTAGTCATTTATGTAGCCTTCGTTTCAGTTTCCATAGCCACAATTTTGATTTCCGTAGCTGTGGTATATTCTTTATCTAACACTAGGTATGTCTCTGTAATTTCTTCCATATGATTTTTTACTGCAATGGTGGCCAGATAAACAGGACTCATATTGTTATTATCTGAAAAAATCCACCCACACACGTTCACAAACATCCACATATGGCTGGGCAGGAGGATAAAGAGAAATATTTTTTACTTTTTGCCCATTTGAAATAGTCATTTTTCCTGACCTACAGTCAATGTATGCAACAACAATAGCTAGCCAGGGTCTTCCTAAGATAACTAGATATCCAATCTTTTGAGTTTTATGTTGTAAGACCATAAAATATACTCGATACTCCCAGGATTCAATCATAACCATTGTTTCCTCAATTATTCTATCTGGCACAACAATAGATTGATTTGTTAATTGGAGGATAATATTGGTTGGTTGTAATCTTGTCAAAGACAACAAATTGAATGTATCTGTTGTTATGACATTGATGGCAACACCAAGATCCACCAAAACATTAGATATTGACTGACCATTTACAAAAATAGTAATGACTGGACTCCCAGGGTCCCCATATTTTGGTGAAAGAAGTTTTCCAGCTACAAGGTCAGCTAGATTTCCTTCTACTTTGACTATTTTTGGGTATTTCTTCTTCCTTCCTGGTGTCTTTATGCAATGGTTCCTAATGGTTTGGTTTAATTCAGGAATGTCCCTTATTGGTCTTAAGAGTGGGACCTCTATATTCAAAATTTTCAGCTCTTGAACCATTGTTGTCTCCTCCCCATTCTGAATTTATTTTAATCTCTATGGGAAAGGAGATGCATGCACATTCTTGTCTTTCTCCTAGTCATCCCTAGTTTCTTGTGTTTGTGGAACATGTTCAGTTGTCTCCCTTTCCTCAGGTACCTCAGTAATAACTATTGGAGGATTGTTCATTGTTTTTCCAGATCTCAGTTGTAAGTTATTAATGGCATTAACTTGCATTGTCTCACCCTATCCTGCTTCACTAATTGAAGTTGTTTGTTGATTTTTGGGGTTTGAGACAGGTTGGGTTGGAAGTTGAGTTTGTGTTGCTTGCCCCTGCTGGTGATTTTTCTATGGTGGTGGAATTAAAGTTTGTTGTTGTGTAAACCTCCTTGGCTGATTATAGTTTTGTTAGGGTGACCATTGTTGGTTTGGCCATGGATGTGCATTGGCTGATGGTGTCCAACCTTGCTGATTATATGGAGGCATCCATGGTTGTGGATTTGGGTAGGCCATCCAGTTTGGTGGTGTCCAATCAAGTTGTCCCCAAGTTGGTGGAGGGGTCTGATTGGGCCATGGCATCATCCAGGGGTTCTGAGCAGGTCTAGGGGCATAAGCAGACTGATTATTTGATCTTTGAACAAAGTTTACTTCTCCATTTGTTTGAGTCATAGTGTTTAATATTTCTCTTTGCTGAGGTAGGAGAGTACAATGGTTAGTGTCATGTTTAGGGACATCACAGATCAAGCACATTTATGTGATATCTAGAGGACACTCTTTCAAAGGATGTCTTTTCTTGCATCTGGGACAATATATGTCTAAAGGTTCTTTTGTAACATTGTCCTTAGCTTTCATCCCATCCATGGTTGAAGTTAATTGTGTCAAAATGTCTATTTTCATATTGGCCAGCTCCTCTAGAAGTTCTGAGGTACCAAAGGCATATTTTGATGTTTTCTTTCTTCTAATTCCTCCCCTTGTTCTAGAGTAGCTCCTACATAACTCAATGATCTGTTCTAGGGTGAGTTTATTTACATCACCTCCTCCCATGAGATGGAGGGATTCTTTGGCTTCATCATAAAGTCCTTTAAGGAATACAATCTTGCTTATTTTTACATTCAACTCATAACCACTTCTCCTATGGACAAAAATAAATCTGTCCAAATAATCCTCTAGATTTTCATCTTCCTTTTATCTCATCTGAAATAATTCTTCCCTCCTATCTCTTCCCCTGTAGTAGTCTTGGTACTTGTCCAAAAATGCAGTCTCCATCTATTCCCATGAATTAATGGAGTCAGGGGCCAATCCCATAAACCACCTCATGGAAGAGTCCTTGAGGGTGGAAGGAAAGAGCTTGAGTTTTTGGTTATCTATTTTGTAGTCATATGTTTGGCATAGGACTTTGAATTCAAACAAGAATTGGTCTGGATCTTCTATGGACATTCCTTGAAAGATAGGCAGAATGGATGGGGAAATGTTTTTCATAGGTGCTTCCTCTTCATCATTTAAGACAATAGGGTAGGTAAAGGTTCTACCCAAGGGTCTATCATCATTGTTTCCATTGTTTCCCTTATCTCCCATTTCTAGGTTCAAGCTATTCAGTGTTCTGATTAATAAATTGATTCAGACTCAGTGTCACTCTCAAGAGTAGTATTATCATTGTTTACTATACGTTCTCCTATTGGGGATATTCTTTGAATGTTGCGAGGTATATATCTCCCTTTAGCATCCCTTGGCCTGTGCATCAATATTTATCTTTAAGGCAAGGCTTAGGATCTCTACTGGTTGCATAGCTCAACTTCAATAACACCCATAGCATAAAATGTGAATAGAATGGTGTGTTTTGCTTATGGTAGTCCCTAGAAACGGTGCACCAAAAATGATGGGTCATTGTAACTTCCAATCATTTAATCAACCTATTCAAGTGTTGATGTCATTATAGACCAAATGGTTTTGTTCAAGGATGTATGCAGATAAGTTGATATGTAGCTCAGTCACTATGGTGGTTATCTATTTAGGGTTTCGTTTGGTATCGATTCTCTTGTTCTATATTACTTAACTACTGAAAGTGAGTAAATGTCTAAACTACTGAATATCAAAACCTTCTAAACTATCAAATGGAAAACATAATATATAAAATGCATCCATTCTGCTGAAACAAAGTTACTGAATGAAATTTGTTAAATGAAATTCTTTCTGAAATAAATGCTTGTTTAAAATAAATGACAATTAAAGGAAATTTGCTGAAATAAAGAGATATAAGATTGTATTCAGATAATCACCAAGTCAAGATATTAAAACTGGAACTTAGTAAATGTAAAGATTTTACATGAAGTACCAGTCCTCCAATCTCCTCATTCGAGTGGGCCCTTTCTCTACTTTGGGATTGAGACTCTTAACACAAACGTATCCTCAAAATATCATATATTATATTGATAAAAAATGAGTATGTTACATACTTCAGAGAGTAACTGAAAATAATTTCTATCTATCATCTGTTGTAATATTGAAAAGAACTAACTAAGAAACAATCACGAGAAGGTGTCTTATAGACACGATTGGTTACAAACACATGCCAAAGCTATAGGAAATTGATTAGAAATTCATAAAAGTCCCATAATGCCCCATAACTCTGCGGAAATAGGGGTCCTAGTTTGTAGCTTGTTATGGTCCAGTCTTCAAAATGGCATAGTGGTTGTAGACTTGATCTCCTTTCACTATAACTATTCAAAATGACAGAGAATGCGCCTCATCATCTTGCATATGTCACCAAATTACTCAAAAAAGTAGTTAGTGGGAGTTTCATTGGTCATTAGTTCACTTAAGACATAATAAGGGGAAATTGATTACTTTCTACTTTAGATATAACTATTTAGAACATTCCCATGCATTGATTAGTGTTTTTGGAGTACATTTTATAGTTGTATAGATGCTATGATGAGTCATTTTATGGAGTCATCAAGTGTCTCACTCCTGGGCGCCCCAACAAGTGTAGGGCTGACACAAGTGTAAGAATTATCTTGATAAATAAATAAAAGGATAAATAATAACCTACACTAACACCCTCTCGTAAGCATAGCTTAGGTGGTTGAAAAGGAAGGTGGGTCTTGGAAACAAGGCCTGATGAAGTACCCACGTACAACAACTAGGAAAAATGGACACCGCAAGGTACCCAAAACCAGTAATAACAAAGTAGAAAGCAAAATCCTGCTGCAAGATATCCTTAGAAGCTTGACTCCAAAAACTCGTAAAATGTTAAAGAAGTGTGGTGCACACTATGGCCTAAATCCACTGCTTGATCATATAACTCAAAAACAACTGACACTAGGCTTCACCAGAATAGCTCCATGTAAGGAGACTGTTAATGGAGTGATGTCGAAAGTGAAAAATAAACACCAAACATAATTTAATCAACTGCTACAAATAGGTGTGTCATGATCCAAGAAAAACCAAGGCAACAAGGTGGACACGAGATCCAAATAAATAGGAGTGCCACAATCCAAGAAAAATCCAAGCTAACAAGGCAAGGACACGAAACTCAAAGAAGCAGTATCAACACCACACCCACCCATATTGCAAAATGGGTAGAGTGACACCACAGATCTATATGAGTTGTCAAAATCAACTACTTGAACAATGAAAAACTAACAATGGGCTCCACCAGAATAGCTCCCCCATAAGAGAGACTGTCAACATGCCAAAAAAAGTGTCAAAAATACAAATCCAACATATCTCAACAAATAAGAGAGATATAAATGTATACACCCATATATACAAGAATGCAATACCCAAAATTTTAGGACGTCGGGCTCAACCGAAATTACATCCACAAGTGATCACAACACTCTCATGAATTTGACACTTTATAATTGAGTGCATATAAATATTACAATGAGTAAAATTACCTTTTACATTTGAAATATGTGTATAAAAATGTCACCAATGCGTAGATCTAAAAAAATACACAATTTCAACAAAAAGATCACCTTAATCCGAGCTACGGATCAAAAGTTATAAGCTCTACAAGGTTTTTCTATTAAAATAATATTTTAATGTTGATTTTTTTTGTAAAAGGTACACGTGACACCCAAATGTCCACACGATACATGCTTGCGACCAAAGGATAAAATCCTGCGCCCAAAACCTAAAATATCCAGAGGATAAATCATTGCGTCCAGAGGGTACACACCAATATCCAATGGATAAAAGGATGCACCTAGAGGGTAAAAGAATGCATCCGGAAGGTACACACTTATATCCAATGGATAAAATAATGCACTCAAAGGGTACAGATCTGCATCGAGTGGATAAAAGACTACATCCAAAACTAAAATACCCAGAGGGTAAAAGAATGCATCCGGAAGGTACACACTTATATCCAATGGATAAAAGAATGCACCCATAGGGTACATATCTCCGTTCAGTGGATAAAAGACTGCATCCAAAACCGAAATACCTAGAGGGTAAAAGAATGCATCTGGAAGGTACATGCTTATATCTAATGGATAAAAGAATGCACCCAGAGGGTACAGATCTATGTCCAATAGATAAAAGACTACATCCAAAACCGAAATACCCAGAGGGTAAAAAATACATTCGGAAGGTACACGCTTATATCCAATGGATAAAAGAATGCACCCAGAGGGTACAGATCTGCATCCAATGGATAAAAGAATGCACCCAGATTTGACTGTCTCAAAACATGGTCAAGTTTACAGTCGATTCTAGGGTTTGGCACCTTTCAAATCCAATTCCACACTCCATTTTGCATAAAAATGCATGCTGCAAAAAAATTGCTGACAAATTCCATATACATGAAAAAAATAAACCCTTGCTTGCAAAGAAAAAATTATTGGATGTCTACATCATCTATGGCTCTGACACCATGAAAGGAACAATAAGAAGATTGTTCCAAGCCACGATCTCAGATGATAATAGCACACCACATTAAATTTGCAAAATAGAAGAGCTAAAATACCATATATGGAAATCCATCATAATCCATAATGCTCAATACATTACAATAGAATAACTTGAATTATTCAATAAGAAAGATGTACATATAGGAGGAGGGAAGTACAACTACTACCTAAATTAGAGGTGAAGAAATCCCACTAATTGATATTGGTAGTTAAGTTAACTCTAAAAGACTAGTAAATTAACTCCACATAAATGAGAAGCTAACTCAACACAACTAGTAAGATAACTCCACACAACTAGTACACCTAAACAAACTAACCCAACAAGTGTAGGGCTAACACAAGTGTAACAATTATCCTGATAAATAAATAAAAGAATAAATAATAACCTACACTAACACAAAGTAGTTAGTGGAAGTTTCATTAGTCATTAGTTCACTTAAGACAAAATAAGGGGAAATGCATTACTTTCTACTTTAGATATAACCATTTAGAACATTCCAATGCATTGATTAGTGTTTTGGAGTAAATTTTATAGTTGTATAGATGCTATGATGAGTCATTTTATGGAGTCATCAAGTGTCCCGCTCCTGGGCGCCCCAGTTCGGCTTCTGGGTGCTTTGGTCAAGAAAGTGTGTATATGGCCTAGAATGGCGAAAATGTGATTTTGGATGCGTAGTAATGTGATAAGTGAGTGTGTTTTGATTTATATAGTATTCTAACACTGCGTTTATTGTTGTTTTGTAATGTGCAGAGGGATATTCACTTGAGGGATTTTCGTGGCGGTTGTCATTTGAATATGTTTCTTAGATTGGGCCTATCAGATGAGGATTGGGATGTCATGGACCGTAGCGGCCTGTGGCACATAACACGGATGGGGGATGTGCCCCATAATACACTTATGTTGACTACACTATGTGAGATGTGGTGTGCAGATACATGCACATTTTGATTGCCTACGAGGGAGATGATTGTTACTTTAGAGGATGTATATTATATATTGTAATTTTTGGTCGTTGGAGAGAGAGTATAGGTGATGCCATTGGAGGATATGCAGAGATAGATGCATACTGCTAGATGGTATTTTACGGGGAATCGAGTACCTGCTGAGGCCCATATCAGTCTGGATGTTATCTTACGGTATGGAGTTTTGTTCTTGCTGAAGTTCATAACAGTTGTGATTGCTTCATTTATAGCAGTGGAGGGAGGAGGTGTAGGTGTCTTGTATAAGATGCATTATATATGCCAACGGATAGAGGAGGAGGGTACTAGATATATGCGAGGAGGAAGATTACTATTTGTGGGCATAGGATGGACACAAATACCTACAGGGAACTAATAGATAAGATGAGGCTCGAGACAGTTACATAGAGGCCATATTGGAATTATGGAGGATGGCCTGAGGATGCAGTAGAGTTGTGGTGTATTCGTTGAACTATGTGATTGGAGTATCGATTCCTAGGAGTGGAAGAACTATTCAAGGTGGAGAGAGTATCACGACAATTTGGTATGGCTCAGGATGTTCCCCCAGATCCATATATATGGTTGAGAGCTATCAGAGCACCTAGGAGGGTTGGAGCGAGACTAGGGCCAACAACAGAGCAATTAGTACCTCCCGGGCTAAATGAGGTAGACGCGGTGATAGAGTTGATAGATGCAGATGATGCAGGTTACATTGAGATGTGCCACACATGGTGGGCGGCACACCGGTGGGTATTATTGTTCCCAATATTTGTAGGTCTAGCGGGGTTACCACAGGGAGGAGTAGGAGAGGGGAAAGCCCATGCCCTCAACAATGTAGTAGTAATTGTAGCTGAGCATGAGTATTTTAATAATTGTGTTGTGTATTTTGCTGTTGGGCTATGTTTTAGTGATGATTATCTAACATGTTGTGTTATTTGTTTTATAGGTGATGTGTATTGGTCCCTAATAGTAGACACATCTATCCACACATTGACATGGAATGTGCCGACCGATATACTTGGTGGAGGTATAATTGAGTGAGTGGATGATATAGCGGGTGAGCATGGCCATTTATTTGAGCCAGTGGTCATAGCAGTGGCTACATGTATTGTGTTGATAGGCGAGAGGGATGAGGCACGCGAGGAGAATTGCTGAGCCTGAGAGGTAATAGGTGGTGGTACTTTGGCGCATGATGTCTTTGCATAATACATGTATTTGCAGCCTGAGTTTTCAGAGAAGTCTATGAAGAACACCTTATTGCGTAGGAAAGTGAAGAGATACCAAGGCTGCGAACAACAATGCAGAGTTAGTGGCGAGGCATCAAGTTACAGGGCTCTCGCAGTACCTGAGAGCAATAGTGATGATGAGGTGTAATCAGTATTATTATATATGGTGTAGGGGAATTACCCCCAGTGATGATTGTATTCACTATATATGTATGGACACATGTGATTTATATATGATGAGCTTATTTTGTGGTGTATTGATTTTATAATGTGATCGATGATGTATGATGGGGGTGAGTAGTGTTAGAATGTGATGTGATGTTTTTGTATATTGTTAATGTTTATTAAATTGATTTTTGTAATGTGTAGTTAATATGCTGATGATAGTAGAGTAAATGTAAAAAGATATTATGTATGATTAATCTAACTAATGCATGTTGTGATGAATGTGTATCATGATAATGTAATGTAATTGTAATATGTTAGTGTGATAAGTGGGCAGGAAATTAACGATGCCCCTCATTGTATGATTATCTAACTAACATGTTGTGATGAATGTGTATCATGATAATGTAATGAAATTATAATATGTTAGTGTGATAAGTGGGAAAGAAATTAATGATGCTCCTCAGCATGTGATGGATGATTACGTTCATTTTAATTAATTCCCCTCAACAGTCAAGAATGAACTGCGGAAAGCAAGAGTGCATGACATCGGGAAATGATTGAGTGTGCTAGATGAACAATCAGTGTGCATGATGAAATGTTCTTAGAGAAAAACCCTCAACATTCATGTATAAGAACTGTAAGAGCGCTTAGTGCGTCATGTAGGGGGTAAGGTGGTAAGCAATCACCTACCAAAGACTGAGGCAAGTGTGAAGTGGTGGAAGCATGTGGGATGAAAATAGTCATGCAGTGTATGTGCCAAATTGAATTGCCATATAGAGCTTGTGGTCGGTATGTGACAAAGGTGCATAGGGATCATGACAATTCAATGTGAAGGAGCATCGTGATGCGGTGGATAGCGTGAATGTAATGGATGAGATGGATGAAGTGAATGTGATGGATGTGATGATGTAATGATGTATGGATGTGACGGAGAGCGTGCACGAGTAAAAAACTGCAGTGGTGGATGTACCATGCCCTGAGCACCAGATATAGGAGATAACTCAACTATAGTAGAAACACTCTGATGTGGTAGAGGAGAGATGGATTGCTCACGTGAATGATAGCCAAAGGAGATGATGCCCTTATCCTGTAATTTTTACATTCTATCATGAAGGAAAAGACAGTCACTGTCCCTATGGCCATTCATGTGATGATAGTTACAATAAGGTTGGTCACTCTGACTTTATAGCCTGTGCTGTGGATGATGCTGGTTGGATGGTAAGCGAATTAGGTGCTTTTCAAGTAAGGAAAAAACACATCACGAGGTCTAGCATGATGTGATAAATGTAATGGATCACATGACATAGATGGAGTGGAAGGAGAAACAACCTGTGTTAGAGTAGGAGAAAAAATACATTATGGTGGTGGAGTAGGTTGAGCTTGCTTGCTTTGCTTGTGAGGAAAAGCTAGAGACTGTGTAAGACACTCAACCACTTTCGACGGAGGCGGACTAGATGGCATAATAGAAGTATATGTATGTAGAGGGTTAATGACATTTGCTGAAATAAGACCTTGATCTAGATCTAGGACTTTGTAGCAAAGAAGAATGGATGACTCACATCTATCATACTGTAATCTTTGTTTGACAGTAGGAATCAAACCACGACAAAAAAGGAATTTATCCTGAAGGTCTATAGGTTGGAATATGAGTTGATGTATACACGCATTGAATCGTAGGATATAATCCTTGATAGGTTTGAATGAGCCCTGATGTAAACTAGGTAAGCCATCATAAGTAACTTTAGGGCCATTGTTGATGGCAACTAATGGAGGAAAGTACCCTCCATGTCATAGAAAGTACTAATGGACCCAACTGGAAGATGAGTGTACCATTGTAACGCCTTATCAATAAGATTGTATTGAAAGACCTTAAGCAATAATCTATCATTAGAATAAGAGGTCATAAGCACGCGGTAATGTAGAAGATGAGCATGAGGGTCACCAACACCATCAAAATATGTGAATGTAGGCATAATAAAGTCCTTACGAAATGCAGAATTATGAATTTTCTTAAGGACAGGGTCACCATGTAATGAGTTGTTATCAATAGAAGCATAGTAAGCCCTACTTTCTAATGTGAGAGACTGAACCTGAGATGTAATTAACCTATGACATGCATGAGAGAGATGATATCCTATGAAGGAATACTGGAAGATGGAAACAATGTATTAAGAGGTTGTAATTTTCCATTGTGAGTGATCATGGGAATATTTAGAGATGACAAAGGATATTCCGATGGTAAGGGCACACTAGTAGTAGGTGCCGAAGAAGCTATAGTAGATGATGTAGATGGAATATTCATAGTAGTGGTAGGACTATCATTAGAAACATCCCTAATAGGTGAGGTGACCAATGGAAATATATCTATATGGGAAGATGAACAAATGAGTGTAGATGATGTAATAAGAGGAGATGAAACGATAGGAGAAGAAGAAGTGATAGATGTAGGTGACTCATGCATAGTGCTAGAGGAAATATCATGAGAAGGAAATTATGGAATAAGAGATTCATATTCAACAGTATGAAAATAAGGAGAACCATGGCTATCAACTACCCGATCAGTATCAAATAGAGACTCAGAAATGATAATGTCGCTAAGGATGTTATCAATTGAAATATGAATGCTAAGTAATTTTATTTGATGTTTAATTGAAATGAAATAATTGAAATAGGAGGGATAAGATACTAACCTAAAAAATACTTACCTTTTTGTGATTTTGGAATGAACAAGATGATGTGTAGATGAAGCAAAGTATGATAGTATAACCTAATAAATTATAGTAGATGAAGATTTGACCCAGGAAATTACAGCAGATGAAGATTCCACCGGACTGGGCCGTCTAGGAGAGGATCAGGGTGCATATGGGCACCCTACTCTATAGTATGGGCTCTCTGGTGTGCTTGTGTGTGCAATTGTGTGCCTAGGGTGCCCTAATGTCAATGACACAGAGATAGGGGCAATAACTAGATGTAAAATGAAAATGGTGGATGGAATAAAATGAATACAACCCTTCTTATGCAGTGTGTGTGATGCAATGATGCCCAAATGCAGTCCCTTGCCTTAGTAGATAGTTAGCCCTTGATAGTAGATAGTCTGCCCATAAGATAGTAAGTATGTTATGTTTATATAGGGATATCTTGCTCAAATTTCGACACTAATGACCCGACATGTCGACTAGTACCTAGGGGAATGAGAGGGAAAATTACAAAGACTGACCTCGAAACTCTAAATTAGACACAAGTGCTGCCGGGACCAGGGTGCCTAAAATAAGGATTGGGCCCCCCATGGGAGCCCTAGTTCTACCCTAGGTGCCCTAGTCAAAGACTAGAGATGACAAATGATCAAATAACAACACTCGAGACTCCCTGAGAGACGACCAAAACTGTGCAAACAACTAACAATTGTGCAAGACAAATGGCGTCGATAAACATCTAATTGACAACAAGACTAGAGGATATGTCATTAGTGAATACTTTTCTTACGCGAGATCCATATATAAAATAACATATTTGGTGGTATAAATGTAATAGTAAGTGCGTGATTT